>OY288288.1:68600015-69800015 GCA_958450335.1 Hibiscus tridactylites | reverse complement strand
ATATAGAAGGACAAATGTGTAAAAAAAAATTGGGGTGGAGGCAATTACCCTTCCCCACCCCTATGTAGTTCTGTCACTGCTAATATTTTACTGAATTATATTAATTTATTAAAGGGAATGACATGTGAGTGTGTGAGTGTATTAACCCGTAAATTATTAATGATTTAACGACACAATGATCAAAATGATTTTTTTTTTTTTTATTTTGACTAAAGTGCTAGCACCCTAAAAGCTGGTAACCATTAGTGTAATTTACCCAATTAAGTCAAGATAATCTCATTGGGAAATTTAATATTAGTGGGTAATCTTACCTTATACGAACCATCGTTGGCCCAACGCCTCCCTATTAAGTATATATAATCCCTAAGGAGACTCTTCAACAGCTGATAAAAAAATCTCAACTCACCTGAGTCAAATCATGGCAATAATCTCCGAGTTCCAAGAAGAGGAGGCGAAACCCTCGACTTCTTCATTGCCGTCGCCGCCGAAAGCGGTGCCGTTTAACGCGATCTTGGATCCGTCGGATCCAGTTGGGTTCTTGGACAAGGTTTTCGATTTTCTGGCCAAAGAAAGTGATTTTATTAGGAAAGAGAATGTTGATAAGGAGGTTGCGGCAATTGTGAGAGCTGCGAAGGAGAAGAGCAAGAAGGTTGAAGATGTGGCTCCGAAGGTGGAGATAAAAAAGGAGGAAGTGAAGAAAGAGAAGGAGATCAAAGAAGAAGTGAAGAGGGAGCCAATGGAGGTCGATAAAAAGGAAGAAGAGAGTAGCTCTGGTTTGAAAGGTTCGAATTTCTTTTAATTTTCTTATTATTATTTACATTTTTTACATGCAAGGCTAGCACATTGATGGCAGAAAAAAAGGGGGAAATTCGAGTCTTTGTTTAAAAGTGTAGTAATCTTAGGTCTGCATTTCTAAATGTTTGATTCTTTGTGTTTTGAACTTTAGATGACGAAAAGGGTTAAAAGGATTCCGATAGTAATTACTTACTAGGTTATTTGGGGTTTTAATTGTGTTTATAGCACTATTTGTTTGTTTGGAATGAAGCTAAAAACAACACCATGCTGCTTCTTTTTACTGTGCCGAAACTCGGGCAGAGGCTCTTGTATGTCGGTATAGAAAGGAACCCTATATTAAGCAAGCTCGAGCAAGTTTCAAGAGTTGAGTCGCATAATCAAGCTTGAGCTATGTGTTGTTTATGGATTTTCGATTACACCCCTTTAATGTAATGCTGGTCCTCTATCCTCTTGTCTCGCTATTTGTGTCAATGGTGTCCGACACGAGTTAATGTTTTTTACTAAAAATGTGAATGTCTTTTACTAAAAATTGGCCCTTTTGAATCTCTATTTTGTTATCTAAAGTGGACATGGATACATGTTGGGTAGGATTCTTTTGTCCGGTATGTATTTTTTTTGGTTGAAGCAGGGAGGTTTGATTGCATAAGCTTAATGATAGTCTTGGTGTAAGTTGGTTTGATTCCCTTGGTCCGGAGCTTGAATTCACCTGAAACTTCTTGACATTTTCTTAGAAACGTGGTAGTGAAAGATTTTAGGTAGCAACAAGTTTAGAAATTGAGGGAGCTCAGAAATAGATATTCAATCAGTCACTGAACTAATGTCGAACTTCCCATAAATTCTTCTAGTATTGGATGTTGTTAATGGTGCTAGATTTCACAAAATGCTTTTTTTATGTTGATTTGCACGGTGTTCTCTCTCTCCCCTTTTTGTTCGTTTTAATTTAGATGCGCGTTCTCACAATTGGGGCTGATGGTACTTGGTAGGTGTAAATGGTATGATTTTATTACACATGGTTATGCTTGTTACTTCCATAGTTTGGTATTCTTAGAGGGGCTTCTTTATTTCTTTTGGTTGTATGGGTGTCTTCTTTTTATTGGTTGATGGATGGGAAAAGTTTATAATTAAGTTGGGATTAACATATGTTCAAGTTTTGCTTTGGAGATTTTGAATTTGGGATTCTTAGAGAGGCATGTGAAAATGACACTCAATGACTAGTTAAGTTGATCACTGTATTATTTACACTTTTCTAAATGTTTGGACAGTTCCAAACAAAGGCAATGGTCTTGATCTGGAGAAATACTCTTGGACACAGACCCTGCAAGAGGTCACTGTTAATGTTCCAGTTCCCAGTGGAACAAAATCAAGATTTGTTGTATGTGAGATAAAGAAGAATCGTCTCAAAGTTGGACTCAAGGGCCAGCCTCCTATTATTGATGTAAGTACATGTGCTTTTTGAGCAAATCTTGATTGGTTTACATCAGAGTCACAAACTTCTTTTGATTTTCAGGGGGAGCTTTTCCAAGCTGTCAAACCCGATGATTGTTACTGGAGCATAGGTATGTTATCTCAAAGAAAATATGAGTTTTGTATTGCAAAATGCAAGCTGAACTTTGCCTTCTACTTTTCTTTTCCCCCTTCGGCCAGAGTTTACAAGTTTGCAATTACTAGTTCTGCAAGTATTTCAACAATATATGTTTTCAGACTCGGTTGGGGGTGTTGGATTTGATTATGTATCTGATACGAGTATATTCAATTTTTTCCATATATTCTGGGCATCTTTGGATGGTCTTATATCCATATCCATATCCATGTCTGAAATATGTCCTACACAGGTATTAGACATAGGTACTTCAAAAAAATGAGTAGTAGGAGCAACATATATTTAAATTCCAACCTAGTAAATCTTGACTTGTACATGAAATCAATTTAGTTGGTGGTTACTTGAACTTCATACGCAAATGCTTTGGAATCTCTCTTTTATTTTTTCTTGAGAAAATAAGTCAATCTGCTTAAACTTTACTGCATTGCTTTTGTAATTGTGCATATTTCTTCTTCTTTTCTTAATCTTTATGTAATATCTTGGCATTGTTGATCAATTAGTTATACCTGATTTTATCATTATTATTAGAATTTCCATATAATCTCATTGTGATCTTGAAATTCCAATTAAGACAATACTTTTTGTGGAAATGAGCTGACAATACCTCGTTAAATTCTGCAATGTTCTCTTTAATCGGTGTTCTAAAAATTTTCCCGCACTTGTAGAGGATAGTTGTGCACTGTCAGTCCTTTTGACCAAGCACAACCAAATGGACTGGTGGAAATCATTGGTAAAAGGAGATCCTGAAATTGACACTCAAAAAGTTGAACCAGAGAACAGCAAGCTTTCTGACTTGGATCCCGAAACACGACAAACTGTAGAGAAGATGATGGTAATTGGTTCTTTCTTTTCTATTATATTTTGCTTTCCGGTGGTTTTGATCTGCCAATGAGCTCTGTCCGGGAACTTGTCAAATTGCCTAGTTTTTTTTGTGTTTTTGTTTTTATTTCCAATTGTAGTTTTACTTTAGGCATGGTGTTCACATTTTAGACTTTGTAAACTTTGGATCCATCATAAACCATAGTTGGTACTCTCACAAATCGTGCTCTTTGTTGTAGTTTGACCAAAGACAGAAAGCCATGGGCCTTCCAACCAGTGATGAGCTTCAAAAGCAGGATATTCTAAAGAAATTCATGTCGGAGGTAACTATTCTCTTCCGAAACTAGTTCGTCCAACCGACTTTATATGGAGCTTTAGCTGATAAAATTTGCTCAATGTTTTTGTTGGTATTTTGCAGCATCCTGAGATGGATTTTTCAAATGCAAAGCTCATGTAAAACGTGGGAGTGGATCTCAGTTTTTGGGTGCAAAAGTAGAAATGATGAAACATTGTTCATAGCAGTGCTTTTGAGATCAGTTTTTTTTTTTTTGTTAAGACATGAATTTAGAGTTATGCAAGAGTATATGGGTTTATGTCTGAATGTGGATGTTTGCATTCTACAACAATCAGCCAAGTTGAAGTAGGAAAATACATTTGATATATCATCGTGGACTAGTTCAAATCAAAATTCCAAACTTTGGTTCTAATCAGTTTGGTTTCTGTTATTCCTATATTAATTTTGGATTAGATTTTGACCAGATGATTTTATTTTATGCCTTTCTTTGGCATTATTATTTCAAAGTCCTGCTTATAAGTTCTTTTTCAAAAAAAAAAAAAGAGTTTTTCAAGTAAATAAAAACAAGAAAACTTTGATACAAAACCTGTGTGCACATATTTGTCAAATTTAGGGGATTGAGAATGTAAAATTAGATTCGAAGGTAATATTGTAATGAAAATCTGCACCATGTCCAAAGGCATGGTGAACGCGGAACACTCGGCTTCTCAACAGAAGCATCTTTAAATCAGTCCCTGCCGCTGCAAATCAGTATATGTCTTCTTGTTATAGATGTTACCCTCTCTATCTTCGTATTCTTCTTCAAGGTCAGGGCGCCACTTGTTCACTCCTTGCCGTTCTCGTATCTTCTCCCATAGTTCTTGTGCTTCCTGCAAATTTTGAATTTTATGCTTACAGATAAAAAGACCCTTGAACTTTAACACTGTATTTTGATAGACCCGTATGCTTTTTATTATACCCAAATGAGCACTTACAATTTAATTTGCACACTAATGAGCCCTAATATTTAACTTGTATCCTTTAATTCATACCTAAATAAACTCTTTAACATTAAATTTGAAAAAAGGGTTTGTTCAAGTAAGATTTGTCTACTTAAAGAAATATAAATTGTTGCGCGATATCTGAGAAGAAAATATCAGATACCTGAATATTGGTGATTTCATTGAAGTTCTTGGTGTTAGGAATACCAAGGCACCGCATGCCGTGCTGATGCCGCCATTCTTTGAAATGCCTCTCGAAAGCCCGTCGGCCCCAGTAGCTGTAGTTCCCACAAATCTCACACTTAAACTCCTGAAGAACAGTAAAGAAATAGGGATAGAGCTATATGAGGTCCTGTGGCTTGGAGATAAATAGTGAAGAAAAATTCAAAAGTCCTTGTGCAGAGCAGACACTCCATCCTTCCCTCAAGAGGTGTAAATGCAATTGAGCCAAGCTGACCTCAAGCTATTTGATTCAAAAATTAAATTACTTGAGCTCACTCAATTAGGCTCGATTATCTAGTAAACAATAAGATCAATTCTCATGCTTAATTTCAAACTAGCAGTGCATGCAGAAATTCACATCATGTATAGGATTAGTAGGAGAAATTACCTGACCAAGACCATGAAGCTTGTAAAGCCAATAAGGTATAGGCTTCCCATCCCACCCCATTGGCAATTTAAGAGGATTATAAATCTGTTGATCTTCATCATCACTTTCAGTGTCAACTTGTGTCTCTTCCTGTTAGAAAACAATTTATGTCAGAAAACCACAACAGACAGAATTTAAAGATACCTATTATGTTCAGCTTTTATTTACTATTTTTTTATTTATAACACAGGGACTGAACTAAAAAGGCACTGATTAACAGCAACAGTTGTCCAAATGTTAGCACCTTATGATGAAAAAAAATGTCCAATCAAAAGATAAAATGCATATTCAGTTAATTCAATCAATTTATTCAATTTGCTGCACCTTAAATATAGTCATATGAATTGTGTAAAATTCCTAATTCTTCCCATTTAAAATGTGTCCTTCAGATTATGTGAAAACACAAACTTTTACTCAGTTACACCCGAAATTGAGGGCTGTAGACCTGAAACAGGGTTGACACCAAGTGGATTGGTACATACAGCCCCCCCCCCCCCCCCCCATTCAAAATTCTACCAACAGCCATCCTTACAAGGTGTTGAGGGATGGCGTTGCATAAATTATAATTGTACCGTCACAAAATAAGCAATGATATTTTTTTCTAGTATAGAAACACTTGCATGGATATACCGTAAGAGATTTAACTTACCTCCTCACGTTCTTGTTCCATTTCCTCATATGTCAACGCTTGCTTCTTTACCACATTTTCTTTTGTATGTTCAATTGTCTGCAAAAGATAACAGAAATGTTAGTTAAATGCCATACAGTATAATTTCTATCTCAGGACTAAAAAAAACAGCAAAATGTACATTTGTAAAGGCTTTCTCTCATATTTCACATTCCTACCAAATAAAGTTAAGGGGAAAATGGGCAACAAACTAACCTTACTCAGTAAATCACAGAGTTTCTTCATCTTGGCCTCCATCAATGCAACATGTTTCAGACTGTTAATGTCTTGTGAAACTGCACTGGACCCATTTTGTCGGGGTCCATGTGAGCCTTTTGCAAAATGTTTCTTGTCCAGTTTTTCCAAAGGGGTGAGCTGTGAAAAGTACATAGACATTGAATATAAATATTTTTATTTATTTGATATAATATTATTATTACCAGAAAAACGCAATTTCCATTACATCAGTCTATATTTATTCCATCAACATTTCACAACATGACAACCTAGTATTGAATTATTTCATACCAGTCCAAGATTTCACCACTGCTTTTCCTTTATTATCCTCTAAGTCCAAGCTTTGAGCCTGCAACCTATTTCCCTTATACATGATCCCCAATAACAAATTCCTAATTCCTTTCAGCAAATTCTATCAAGAGAGTGTGATACGCAGATTTCTCAAAATCTATTTCAAATTTCAAAAATAATGGTACAACCCCAGTTTGCATCCTAAATCTAATCACGAATACCACATGTGCAACACCGAAAGTGAGAGAAAGAGCTATTAGCCTTGGTTACTCAGACTCAGGTGTGAGCGCCGAACACATACGAGTTGTTTGACGCAAGTATGTTGAATTTATAGAACCATGTTCTTGGAAGGTAGAATCCCCAAATACATGCCTAAGATAGCATTAGACGTGTATAATTTTCAAGTAAAATGAAAGGGCCGGAGCACATATTACCTTGGTGAGGAAAAGCCTCTCCGCACGCTGCTGGACAGTACCGCCAGTTTTTAGTCCTAATGCTGCCAATGCCTGTGAGGATAAATAGACAATTCCCTTATCATCAACCAAAAAGGAAACCAGATATGAGGTAATTCAATTTTAAATTTTAAGCTGTTGGCAAAGTAATTTAAGTTCATATCAAATAATTGCCTAGAAAACTCAAACAATGATGCCTTTGGGTTCTGGCAAAGTGACAAAGCTTGACATGTAATTGAGATGTATCTTAAAAGTTAAAACCCAAATTACAGCAATTAAAACAGAAGAAAACTACTCCGGGGTTGCATTTTCATCCCCACAATTTATATAAAATGAATTCCAAATCTAAACTTTCAAACTTATGTTTCCAAACATTGCGCAAATGAAAACATCAAACCACAGGCCACAGTATAAGAATTTACATCCTTGCCCGTGTAATCTTTTTCATTCTCAAGTTAACTAATTAAATTTAAACTAACCAGCAAGATAAGAAGTTTACAGTGACAAGGTCAGAGAATAGAAAAGCAACATGTTTCTAATCTTCATATTTCACTCTTTAATACGACTTGACCATGCAGTTGCCTAAATAATAATTGAAAAAAGGGAGGAAAACACATTTCTAAGCACTTAACTGCAGAGATTGGAGTCACTATAACAAAGGTTGGTTAGTAATTTTGACATAATCAAAGAGTACCAAAATTACCTCCTTTAACTTTTCTGGGCCCACTTCCATAAGCTCTTCAACTGTGCCGTAATAATCAAGATCAATAACGGTATTCTGGGCAGGATCATCTTCGTTTTCTCGACCTTGCTTCTCCCATCCTTGTACCTGGCCATTAGCCCATTGCTCCTCGAACTCAGCCTCAACCTATCATGAACCACCATAAAAGTATTTTAATTTATCAGAACATTGTACGTTTGTACTTCCAAAAAGAAGTTGTCTTATATTTATATCATCTCAAGGCAGACTCGTCACAAGTGGCGAGTATTTTTTAGTTCTTTTCTTTCTAAAAAATCTATAAACATGTTACAAATAGGGTTCAATTTTAGCATCATAGCATCCTCAAGGTTAAGAGTCTCTTATGGGATAAAAATATTCAAGTAACTATTAAGTAAATAATGTGAACCTTAGAAAAGATTCTGTCGATATCTTGCAGCGGTTCAGTCCTCTGAAAGAAGTAAATTAGATACTCAAGCAAATTCTCCATGTATTCCCTGTATTGCCTACAGATAGCAATATTTGTAAATACAGTATAAGAAGCATGCTAAACAGGTAGAAAAGCAGAAAGCAATTAAACAGTGAGCAAATCACCTTATTTTAAATTAAAAAAGAATTGAGGAAACTTCACCTTGTTGACTTCAATGTCCGAGGGATGTTGTGCGGCTGTGAAAAGACATCAAGGTAAGCCGAGTATTCAATTTTGGCTCCAAATTTAAAATTAATGTACTGGTTGAACAATTCGTGCAGGTCCAAGTACCGACCATAGGCTTCCTGAAAATGGATTGCTAACAAGTAAGACCATATGAAAAAAAGAAAAAATAACATAAAAATAAGAAATTACTGTAACAAAATGTGCTTTTAATTATATGCAAATGCAGGGGGGGGAGACCTCGCCACTGAACTCGATGACCGGTTCTTCCTTAAGTAAAGCCTCATACTCTTCATTAGCATCAACTACACGAGCAGCAGGGTGCTTTCTATGGTACTCGCGAATCTGCATTTAAGTAACAATCACTTCACTAAACATCGATTTTGGATTAAATTTATCCTCTTTTGCCAAAAAATAATTGCAAAGATCAAAATCACTTAGATTTATTCATGCTGCTAAGAAAAAGGGCAGGATTTGGGTAAAATTTCAGCTAGCATTTTCGATTCAGGGTTAAAAAACAAAATTACCTCCTTCAATCTATCATAAAAAGCGCTAAAGACATTAATTCCGGTAGCCGTTTGACCTCCGAGAGCCGCGATTTCATCTTTCCTCGCATTATCTTTATCTTCATATATCTCAACCTGAAGCCAATCAAAAAAATAAATAAATGCAAAAAAAAAACGTAACTCAAATTTACATAAGATAGGGAGAAATTACGAGTTTCTCAGTGGTGGAGATGATGGTGTCGATATTATTGCGGACGCGGTGGCTTTGATATAATCGGTCTTTGGCGGTGGGCGGATCGTTTTGCAGGTCCTTCACTATAAGCCGCTCAAGCCGTTCGACGTCTTCGTGAGCAGCCCGAGTCACCTCGAGTAGAGTCGACGACATCTCGGCTTCCGGTTCGCTTAACCGATTCGACCAGTCTAGGGATTGGTTAACTCAGTTTGATATTTGCAGTAGCAGACGCGGTGGTTCTATTTTGCACGATGGGTCGAAATTTGATTTCTAATTTTCCGTTTTTATTTCTATTTTTCTAGTTTATTAAAGGCAACGATGTCGCTTTGTCCTAAAAGGAAAAGGAAAAGGAAAAGGAAATGAAGTAACTAAAAAACGAACCAAAAATCTAAAAACACTCCTAAAAGAAACATTATTCCACCACACTTTTTGACGTCGGTTTAATTGAAACATGTTAGAATTTTTAAAAAGATATATATATAAATATGTCATTCAATGAAATATTATTATAAATAGGTATTTTGTGATGCTATTGAAGCAAGCGAGCATGTTAAAGTAGTAGTTAAAAATAATTATTTTGCCATAAAACATTAACACGTTAATATTAAATTATTATTATTATACCAATAAAATAATATAAAATTTATATGAGAATAACAAAGAATAAAACGATGAAATTTTTAAATATAAATAATTAAATTTATTGAATAAAACCCCTAACTATCCCACAATGCATTGTTTCACCTTGTAGATTTATTGAATTAAACAAACAACCAAATTCATATACACTTACAATCTCTAATCGGATTTGAGAGTGCAGTTAGCCAAGCCAGTCATGGTTACAGGCTACACCTTTTAAATATTTCCTTTTTAATTTTTTTTAGTCTTCAAGTTCTTCATCAGTACGTTTATTATTGATTTTTTTTCATGAAAAATTGTAAATTCAATCTTAATCTTATATAAAGGGGAGAGGAAATGTTCCTGGTAAGTTTATAACTCATATCCTAAGAGAATATAAAAGAATAAAGATGAATAGTTTGGTCAACCGACAAAATGTGTTTGCTAAGGTTTATTATTGACTTTGAATGTATATTTAGACAACACTGTGAATCTTCTATGTGAATCTTCTATTGACATTGTAAGTTGTGTGTTTGATGGTTTATTAACTCATAATTTAAAAATTTAAATATATAATTTTATTTAAAAGATTTAATGTCTCGTTATATTAAATTAATTGATTATCGGTTAATCAAAATCAAATCAGTGGATTATTACACATTCTCTATTGTTAAACCCCTTAATGGACTAGTGGTCATCAATTCAGTTGATAGATGGTTAAATATTATTATTTCAAATGATAATTAGTACTATTGTAAGCGAAAATATCTCATGCACTGATGTTAGATATAAAAAAATTTCATAAGTCTTTTAATTTTAGGGTCTATGATTATAGTATAGGGTGTTGGCTCATAGGTTTATGTATATGAGTTTAGAATTTAGGGTTTGATGGGTAATGTTAGGTTTAGAGTATTATGGTTTGAGGTTTATGTCTTAACCTATAAACCATAAATTTTAACAGTAGACCCTAATTTCAAACCATATACATTTAAACCGCTAAGCACTAGACTCTAAACGAAATCCCTAAACCCTAAAATTAAAATGCTTGTGAAATCACAAGCGCTTGTGGTAATTACACATATTTATAATGTTATGGTACTAAATGGTTCTAAATTAAATGGCTTACTGTAATCATATATGATATACATATGCATATTTCTTCATATTATTTCACAAGTGAGTAAGGTTTGTAATAATATTTAATAAATCAAATATCATATAAAATTATATAGTGTGATTATAATATGGATTAATATCTTATACACAGGCGATGAAAACTAAAAATTTCTACAAGCATCTTAGTTTTAGGGTATAGGGATTTAGATGCATGGGGTAGAATTTAGGGGTAGTTGTTTTAATTTAAGGTCCATGTTTATAGGTTAGGGTTTAGTTTTTAAGGTAATATGGTGACGATTTATGTTTTAACCTATAAACCCTAAATTATAACTCTAAACCTTAAATTAAAACAGCTATCCCTAAATTCTACCTCTACATCTAAATCCTTAAACCATATACCCTAAACTAACTCCCTATACCCTAAAACTAAGGTCATTGTGCAAACTTTTAGCTTCCACTGCCTATGTATAGAAAATTTATCCTTATAATATTATTATTTTTAAAGAAAAAATTTTGAGGAAAAACTATGGGAATGTGAATGATCAAAGATTAAGAATAAAATTGTAAAGAGTTGCTGTCAAAAGATTAAATTGAATAAAAATAAAGAGTTGAGAGATCAAATTCCAATAAGATAATTTTTTTTGAATGAAAATTAGAGAACATTTGTTTTCAGAAAGATTGAAGCTACCTAGTTATTTGAGTTTTATTTAATCATTCAAAATTTATTTAATTTGTTAAATCAAAATAATTTTGTAAAATTCAAGTTAAATTTATAAAATTAAATTCGATTCGAAAAATTAAATCTAGTCAAATTTTGTACACTCCGATAAGAAATGGTACATGAACTTACACACCTTTATCATCATTATTTTTTAACATTTATTATACAATCCTTAAACTACCTAAACCCTTCCCCACCTATAAATAAAAATATATTAAACA
This sequence comes from Hibiscus tridactylites, assembly GCA_958450335.1. Classification (NCBI taxonomy): domain Eukaryota; kingdom Viridiplantae; phylum Streptophyta; class Magnoliopsida; order Malvales; family Malvaceae; genus Hibiscus; species Hibiscus tridactylites. Next base: position 69,788,446 of record OY288288.1, on the reverse strand, counting down.
CATAAACATCTTCGATTTTACATCTTTTTATTATTTAGATTCCGATAAATTTTAGATATTTTTTGACAAGGATAAATTTTAGATACTTTGATTATCCTAATTGTATTTACAGATATATTATGGCTGATGTTATTCCCGTTTTAATATATTATGGACTTACCTTTAAAAATATGTTTTGGTCATTGGTCGGCAGTACATATATATCGATGATAAAGCCGAGAGATATTTTGCCCACGATATCTGATTGGCCGACAGAATAAAATAAGCAGACTACAAATCCAAAACTGTTTCGACCACTGTTCGGTAAGTCCAATAAATCATGTCCTCTAGACACGTCGATTGTTCATTAATCATTATGAATAAAATATGTTGATTTTTAAACTATTATAAATTCAAACAATATAAAATTTATTAATTGTACGTAAATATATCATATTAATTCAATATCTTTTCAATGTTTATCAACACACAACTGAATGTTGGTAAAAAAAATCAACACACAACTGAATCGATTTTTTATTGTGATGCGACGTGGCAGAAGATTTGGACCCGGAATCCGTGGCAAATCCTACACGCGACCGTGCAGAGTCCAACACGTGTCCTACCAATCCCATCAGGTCCGTCTGTCCTTGACAATATTCTATTGTCAGAGAAAGCACATGGATTATTACAAGCGCTTAAAAAAACAGCGCGCGGCGCCACGTGATATGATTTGAATGATCAGTAGTCGGTCCCTTTCCCCTACGCCCCGCCCTAATCTCTGGAAACCAGATCCAAGTTCCACGTGTTTGTTGATCAAATCAACTGCCGTACACGTCTCCGCTCTCAAAAGCACATAAAACCCCATGTGGCCACCACACTACACGTGATCTGATTCGAAGAAAAATCAACGGCCCATATTCATTGCCTTTTCACTCTGTCTCTGCTCTATATATATATCGGTTGGCCGGTTGTTGCTATGCCTTTCAATTTCATTTCATGCAAAAAAAAAAGTTAAAGATAACGAAACTGGAACTTCATTCTCCGTCGATAAAATTTTCCCAGAAAATGACGTCAGATCACGGCAAACTGACGGTCACCAGAACGAAGAATTGTCAGAAGATGATGAACTTAACCATCACGGTAAACGGCAGTGTCGATGGTGATAACGGGAGCCGTCTTCTTCGAGAATCAAAGTCAATCGACGGCTTAACGGAAAATTCGCTTCCGTTGTCTACTTCTTCAGAGGAGAACGACGTCGTTTCATCGGGTCTTGTCAAGAAAAGTCGCGATAAAAACGAAGATGTTCAGATTTCAACATGTAAAACGCCGACACACGGATTTCTATCAGTTATCGGTAGGAGAAGAGAGATGGAAGATGCCGTGAAAGTGGAATTAGGGTTTATGGTGAAAGGAGGGGTAAAGTTCGATTTCTATGGAGTCTACGACGGACACGGCGGCTCAAGGGTGGCGGAGGAGTGTAAGGGTAGGTTGCATAAAGTGTTGACGGAGGAAATAGTAGTGGATAATAATAAGGAAGAATGTGGGATAAATTGGGGAAAAACAATGGAGAAATGTTTTGAAAAGATGGATGAAGAGGTGAATAGAAAGACGTCGGGGGAGGAGATGGTGGGGTCGACGGCGGTTGTGGCGGTGGTCGGAAACGGGAAGTTGGTGGTGGCGAATTGCGGGGATTCTAGAGCCGTCCTATCGAGGGGTGGTGTTGCTATGGCCTTATCTTTAGATCATAAGGTAACATTAACATTCATTATTATAAGATTTTTATATAGGCCGAAAACTACATGTATTTGACTTTTATTTTTAATTAATGTTAGTATAATATTCGTATAGTATTATTTCTTTTATCTTATAGTAATATATGTTGTATTGTCATTCCATGCAATGCAAAATTGAAGCCTGATAGACCGGATGAGTTGGAGAGAGTTGAAGCCGCTGGCGGAAGGGTCATAAATTGGAATGGACATCGTGTGCTTGGAGTACTTGCCACCTCAAGATCCATAGGTAAATATCTACTTTAATTTTTTTTAATTAAAATATGAGTCCAGCCTTTCATTTTGTTATTTAGTTGTCTAATATTTTATTTCATTTTTGATATTTTAGGGCTGTTCTGTTTAAAAAAATCTACCATTCAATAGACTTAATTTCTAGAAAAATTAGATTTTTCATTTCAAAAACATCCCTTAAATTCATAAACTCAATCTCAAAATTTTTTTGTCACCTTTGATGTAACAATTTCCCTTATCGTAAGTGCTGTAGCAGGGAGAAATTTGTTGAACATCTCATATTTTTATTTTTCAAAGTTTTGTACTTCCTCAATTATTTTCGGATCTATTATTTTTTCTACAATAAATTTGAACTCGAATTGCTTATGATCGAAATATAAACAGTGTTTTAATTTTTTAAATTAAAAAATTAAAACCTCATGAGAGGCAAACCAAAAGAATATAGGCACTGTTTATACCCGGGGTGCTTTCCATAGGGTTCTAATTTATTAAATTCAAAAAATTTAAATTACTACTCCCTCTGTCCCACTGTCCTACTAAAACTGTCACATGTTATTTTTTTTTGTCAAATTTTTTTAACTTTGACCTCTTATAATTTAAAATTTATTATTGATAAAAATATGAAAAAATATATTTTAAAAAATTTGAATCAACTAGTTTTTAAATATATTTTTTATAATTTTTAATTAATTAAAATATTTAAATAAATTATAGTCAAAGTTGAAAAATTTTGACCAAAAAAAGTCAACATGTGACAGTTTTAGTGGGACGGAGGGAGTATTTTTTTATAAATGGTTCAAATTTATTTATCCAAGAAAACAGGAAAAAAAAACCTGTAACAAAGTACACCTATTAATGCTTCTTGGGCGGCATCACATATATTTTCTATTTACATCATCAGTTAGTATATTCTTTCTATGCACAATGACTTTTACATTGTCTTTAATCCTATCTAACAATTCATTTGTATTTCTCTGTACACCCCTAAATTACTGTTCATATTTGGATGGTAAGCAATACTACTTCTAACATATTGTACAATAAATCCGAAAATAATTGAGGAAGTACAATACTTTAAAAAATAAAAACCTGAAGTGCAATATTCCACAAATTTCTCCGGTAAGAGGGTTTGAGATATAATTTAGGGCCTTAATTTTTTTTATGGATTTAACTATCGACCATACTTATAAAAATGTATAATTTAACACTTATTCAATAATAAAATATATTTTGATTATTAAATAATTTGGATTGGTCACGGGTAATTTGATCTTTGAACATTATACATTAGATATAAATCTTGAACATTTGCTCCTGTTCTCGGATTATAGGTTTTTTTCTTTCTTTCCTGTTTTAAAAGAACTTTAAATGATGCATTACGTGCCATTATTTTTTTTTTGGTTTTCTAACGGGAGTGTAATATTTTGAATGGCATTGCAGGTGATGAGTGCTTGAAACCATTTGTTTCATGCAAACCAGAAGTGACGGTAAGCGAGCTAACCGACGGCGATGAATTCCTCATACTGGCCAGCGATGGACTGTGGGACGTGGTGTCTAATGAACTCGCTTGTCGAGTCGTGAGGCGATGTTTGAACAGCCGAATGACGAAGAGGGAACCACTTTCGGTTGTCGGTCAAAACCAGGCCGCCGAAGCAGCGGCGGCCGTGTTGGTTGAGCTCGCCATTGCTCGGGGTAGCCGAGACAACATTAGTGTAATTGTGGTTGACTTAAGAAACTAAGCCTAACAGCTGCTTTTTTTTTCTCTTTTATTGCCAAAGTATTCTGTAAATATCATTTTCGAATTTCCTTTTTATTGGTGCAAATGAAATCTTAATCCTTGAATGGTAAATATGTAGCGTAGACGTTGACATTTGAAAAATTGTATGGATTAAATGGCTTAAGTTTTAAATTTATGTATCATTTTATAATTATTTTTCATTAACTTTTACAGCTATATTCTATTTAAAATAGATAGACCTAAATTGTAATTCTTCAAAATGTTCGAAATTTGTTGATGGTAATAGTAACATGTAGATAGTTTTTGATGATTCACTTTTACAAAAATTGTTTTTTGTTTGACAACTAAATTAAATTTTGTCCATAAGACTATTAAAATTTTAAAATAATTTCAATTAAGTTATTGACCGCTAACTTTTTGACATAAATGAAGTGATTTTTTCTCAAGTGAGTTAGGTAAGTTGTTAGAAATAATCAAGTGATTTTTTCTGGAAAGCTAAGGTGATTACAAGTAGTATCTATTTTAAATATATTTTCAATCATTTGACAATTTTAATTACTCTACAGTTGCTGGTGTTCGAATTCATGACCTCTAAAAACAACAAGCATTCTCTTAACCACTGAGGCAAGTTAGTTCATGCAATTTATCAAGTGATTTTAGTTTACAGCTAACTCATAAACAAATACAGCTAAAAAATAATACTCCTAGGGTTATGCAAAAATTGAGAAAAACTAACCAAACCGACTTTATATACCTATTATATATAGGGTTTATATACCTTAACCATAGTCAAAAATATATATATTACCTTAACCCAATCCAATATATTAATATTGCCAAACCCAAATCAAGCCCCAGCCCAAATTAAATTTCATACAAACACCATCTAAATAAAATAAACCCAGTTCAAATTAAATATTAATAAAAACCAAACATTAAACATCTATATAATATAATTACAGAAAAAAAAGAATAATCCCTAAATCCCTTACAGGATATACAAAAATTTTAAAGATGTTATTTTGATTTAGAGGATTTTTTAGACCACATACGTTTTGGACATTAAGTTGCTTCGTACAAAGCTCTACATGTCTGAATATCATGAAGTTCTAATGCCTTTAGGTCACAATGTAGTTAGAGAAATGTTTTTTTTACGTATATGTTAGTATGTTACGTCGTTATATGCAGGGACGGACGCAAGATTTCATATAGGGGGTGCGAACTATCAAGAAGTTATATTAGAAATATAAAAGGTGCAAAATTATAATATTTTAGAGATGAGAAATTAGATTATCATTAGAAAATACAAAAAAATATATAAAATATAAAGAAACTTGAAATTTTTAGGGCTACAGCTGCCATACAGAATTTCCTATATCCGTCCCTAATTATATGTCTGAACATATGATTGCCTATACGTGGATGAGAATCACTAATGAACATCCTAAGATTTGGATGTTCGTATATAAACGATAACTTATACATGTATTATTTTTGGATTATAAAATCGAGTATCTAGTTAATTTGATTGATAATAGTAATTAATGCAGTGTCTTTGTTGATGTTGTTTGTATGATTTTTTGTGTAACACTAACTATTAGAATCTTCTTGTAATCTTGGTTAGTTACCAAGTTTTTAGTTTATGGTTAGGTTAGTTAGATGAGTCGTATCACCTTATATAAAGACAAATAATATAGTTTGTATTTTATCTTATCTTTTATCAAATAATAAAAAAATATAATATCTTTTCAGTCTTTTCTCTCTCTTCTCTTATTCTTCCTTTCTTCTTTCAACTCCCGAAATCCCCAAATAGAAAACCCTAGGATTTCTACATGGTATCAGTCGATTCCGCCGATGATTCTTCCGCGGATAGTCGTTCTTTCCGTAACGACGACCCCTCCAGTGAGTATTACATTCACCCGAATGAAAATCCGGCCCTTATTCTCACCTCTTCTCTTCTTGACGGCGGCAACTATCATAGTTGGTCTCGTTCGATGAAAATGTCCTTGATTTCCAAGAACAAGTGGAGTTTTGTCGATGGCACGATTAAAGAACCAACCCGTTCGGCGCCGAAGTACAAGGCCTGGCTCAAGTGTAATAACTTGGTGCTTTCTTGGTTACAGAGAGCCCTAGTTCCGGAGATTGCCCAGAGTGTTCTCTGGTTTGATACGGCGTACGATTTATGGAAGGATCTTTTTGATCGCTTCAATCAAGGAGACCTGGTTCGTGTTTCCGACCTAATTCAAGAGTTCTATTCTTTACAACAAGGTAATGCCTCTGTTACCTCTTATTACACGCAATTGAAAGTTGTCTGGGATGAGATTGCTAATTTTAGGCCTTTGAAATCCTGTAGTTGTGATGCTTTGAAGTATAGAAATCAGGATTTCCTTCTTAGGTTTCTTCGAGGTCTAAATGACAATTTTGCGATTCCTAAATCCCAGTGTCTGATGATGAAACCTGTTCCGAAAATAAGTGATGTTTTTGCTTTAGTTTTGCAACATGAGAGGACTTTAGGTTCTGTTCCTATTCTTGAGTCGAATGTGTTGCTTGCTGATAAATACACTGGGAAGTATGTTGATAATAGGCCTGATAATAGGAAGAAATTCTTGAATAATAATTCTTCCAAAAAACCTCTTTGTACTTTCTGTGGATTGTTTGGACACACTGTAGAGAAGTGTTATCGCAAACATGGCTTTCCGCCAGGGTATAAGAACAGGGTTCAACCTAATAGGGTTAATCAAATAGGAAACCATTTTAGTAATGTTGATGGTTCTGGTTCTGCTTCTTTTGAGAACACAAAGAGTGTTCAAGAATCTGGTTCTGGTCCTTCTTCTTCCCCTGTTACTTTTACCAAGCAACAGTATGACAGTCTGATGAGTTTGTTGCAAGAAAGGACTACTCAGAATTCTTCTGTTAATGCTCTTTCTGCTGCTTTTGATGTTGCTCCTGCTAATGAAGGTAATGAAGGTAATGATGGTAAGCTTCTGAACTCTTTTTGTTGTTCTTCTATTTATGTTGCTGGTAATTTGACTTGGATACTAGATTCTGGGGCTACAGATCATATATGTCATGATTTAAGCTTTTTTGAGTCATATTATTCAGTAGACAACAAGTTTGTGAGGTTGCCTAATAATGTTTTAGTTAAAGTCAGTTATATAGGCAATGTTAGGCTTAATGAGTTTTTAGTTTTGAAAAATGTTTTCTTCATTTCAAGCTTTACTTTCAACATTATTTCTGTCTCACAACTAACTAAATCTTCTGTTTTTTGTTCTTTTTCATCTGATTTTTGTTCTTTACAGGAAATGTCTACTTGGAAGATGATTGGTTTAGCTAGGTGCATTAATGGTCTGTATCAGCTTGACAGTCTTGCTTTTGTTTCAAGTAATATCGTTTCCCATTCTTTTAATGTTTCTTCTTTTGAGTCTTCTGTTTGTATGAATGCCTCTGAGTCTTTTAAGCTTTGGCACTCAAGATTGGGTCATCCCTCTGTAAAAAGAATGAAGTTCTATGATATAAATAAAAAATTTTCTTTGCCTTCTGATTTTAGTTGTGAAGTGTGTCATCTTGCAAAACAGAAAAGGCTTCCTTTTCCCACTAGTGTTACTTGTTCAGAATTTTGACTTAATACATGCTGATGTGTGGGGTCCTTTCCCAGTTAAGAGTCTTTATGGTCACACATACTTCTTAACTCTTGTGGATGATAGAAGTAGGTTTGTTTGGATTTTTCCAATGAAGTGTAAGTCTGAAGTAAGAAGTTTAATTGTTCAGTTTTATAACTTTGTTGAAACTCAGTTTTCAAAGAGGTTAAAGTGTATTAGATCAGATAATGCAAAAGAGTTTGATTTAACAGATTTTTTCAATCAAAAAGGTATTGTTCATCAAAATTCATGCACTTATACCCCTCAACAGAATAGTATAGTTGAGAGGAAACATCAACATGTTTTAACAGTAGCTAGATCTTTAAGAATACAAGCAGGTCTACCTTTGTTTTTCTGGCTTGACTGTGTCTTACATGCTGCATATCTGATTAATATTACACCTACACCATTGCTGAATAATAAGACTCCTTATGATCTTTTATATTCTGTTTCTCCTAAAATTGATCATTTAAGGGTTTTTGGTTGTAATGCTTATGCTTCATTATTGCCTAAACCTAAAACTAAAATGGACCCTAGATCTGTTAAATGCATCTTCATAGGATATCCTAAAAACATTAAAGGCTTCAGGTTGTACAATATAGATACAAAATCTGTCTTTGTATCTAGAGATGTAGTTTTTGAAGAATCAAATTTCCATTTTAAATCAGATAATAAAATTAGTAAATTAGTTTTTCTAACATATGAAAATGAAGTTTCTGTTGAAGAAGAAGACTTTGTTACTGATGTTGTCTTAGAAAATGGAAATTTTATTGCTTCACCAGCAGATAAGAATGTTTCTGTGCAGTCTACTTCTATTCCTTCTCAGGTTGTTCATTCTCAAACTAGTCTGCCTAGTCAACCTCCTTGCAGGCCTAAAAGAACTGCTTATTTGCCTTCTAAATTTAGAGATTTTGAAGTAAGTATACCAGGATCCAGAACTTCTCCTCATAATATTAATAATGTTGTTTTATATGCTGCCTTATCTGACTCTTATAATTCTTACATAAATCAAGTTGATATTCTTGCTGAACCTAAGACTTATAGTCAGGCTGTAAGGTATGAGTGTTGGAGGGATGATATGAATGCTGAAATTAGAGCCTTAGAGTTAAATAAAACATGGGAATTAGTTCCCCTTCCCCCTGGTAAAAGAACAATAGGCTGTAAGTGGGTTTTTAAAACCAAACTTAAATCTGATGGGACGTTGGAGAGATACAAAGCTAGGCTTGTAGCTAAAGGGTACACACAGCAGTCTGGGGTTGATTTCCTAGATACTTTTAGCCCTGTTGCTAGGTTAACAACCATAAGAACCCTTTTAGCTGTTGCTGCTTCTAAACAGTGGCATTTACATCAGTTAGACATAAACAATGCATTCTTGCATGGTTTTCTAGATGAAGAAATATACATGGATTTACCTCTTGGATATAAAACTGACAAACCTGGTTTAGTGTGCAAATTAACCAAAAGCCTTTATGGTCTTAAGCAAGCCAGCAGGCAGTGGAATGAGAGGCTTGTTTCTGCTCTTGTACAACAAGGTTTTAAACAAGCCTATGCTGATACATCCTTGTTTACTAAAGGTTCAGGTTCAAATTTTGTTGCTCTTGCGGTATATGTTGATGATATTGTGATAACAAGCCCAAATGAAAATGAAATTTCTTCTGTTAAAAATTTTTTGCATGAGTGTTTTAAAATTAAGGACTTAGGCCCTTTAAAGTATTTCTTAGGATTAGAAGTGGCTCGATCAGCAAAAGGTATTTTTTTGTCTCAACGAAAATATGCATTAGATCTTCTAAAAGAAACTGATTTTCTGGATTGTAAGGCTGCTTCTACTCCTGTACATACTAAGACTTCTTTGTCTAAATCTGTTGGAACTCCTTTACAAGATATTACATCTTATAGGAGACTTATTGGTAAGTTGCTATACTTAACAAATACAAGGCCTGATATTTCTTTTGCTGTTCATCATCTTTCACAATTTCTTTCTGCTCCTACTGACATTCATTTGCAAGCTGTTCACAGAATCCTTAGGTACATTAAGAAATCTCCTGGGCAAGGTATTTTATTTCCTGCTAATACTGATTTAAAGCTTAATGCCTTCTGTGATTCTGATTGGGCATCATGCCCTGATACAAGGAAGTCTGTTACTGGATTCTGTGTTTTCCTTGGGTCAGCCCTTGTATCCTGGCGTTCTAAGAAACAGCAAACGATTTCACGATCTTCAAGTGAAGCAGAGTATCGTGCTCTTGCTTCTGTTTCTTGTGAAATACAATGGCTTGTCTATTTGTTGTCTGATTTACAACTTAATGATATTCCTCCTGCAAATTTATACTGTGATAATTTGTCTGCTATTCGTATTGCAGAAAATCCAGTGCAACACGAACGAACTAAGCATATAGAGATTGATTGTCATCTTATCCGTGAGAAGCTTCATCAAGGGTTGATCATGTTGTTTCCTGTATCCACTCACAACCAATTAGCAGATTGTTTCACGAAAGCCTTGCCAACATCCTCGTTTGTTCAAGCTACATCCAAGTTGGGCATATGTGATATATATGCTCCAACTTGAGGGGGGCTATTAAAATCTTCTTGTAATCTTAGTTAGTTACCAAGTTTTTAGTTTATGGTTAGGTTAGTTAGATGAGTCGTATCACCTTATATAAAGACAAATAATATAGTTTGTATTTTATCTTATCTTTTATCAAATAATAAAAAAATATAATATCTTTTCAGTCTTTTTTCTCTCTTCTCTTATTCTTCCTTTCTTCTTTCAACTCCCGAAATCCCCAAATAGAAAACCCTAGAATTTCTACACTAACTACTTTATTTTGTATGTCAATCCAAATCGAAGCTAATGTTTGATTCTTAGCTGGTTCGAAGTAGGGGTAAGTAAATCTCGACTCGACTCGAAACAAATTTAAATAAAGTTTAAGTTGTAAAATGGAAATTTGAATAACTCGATTTTTTAATGATTAGTGAATTAATTTCTAAGTTAGCGTCGAGTCCCTCAATTTTTTATTTATAAACACCGATATAAAAATATGAAAAAATATATGTCACATATGAAAAATATAAATAAATATATATGCATATCTTATGTGATTAGAAAAGGTTGCTTAAATTCGAAAATCGACTCGAATAAAAAAATTTAAATAAAATTTGAGTTGTAAAATATGACGCGTTAACTCAAATAATTCAATTTTTTTAACTCGACTCAATCAAACGCCCACCTTTAATTTGAAGTTTAAATATCTTCAAATAATTATCTTATTTGAATGACACATAAAAGAAACATGTATCACCGATAATGTTATTATGAATAAGTTTCATAGTGTGGTGCACGTAAGTTACGTTCTAAATTGCAAGTTTCGTTGAATATATAGAGCATTAGAGATTAAATTTAGAGAAATAAAGGACTTTAAGATCGTTAACAAATCAAGAAAAAATTAACAAAATTAGGAAAAAAAACTTAAAAATTGAGATTATTTATTATATAAAAACAATACAAAATAACAAAAATCTTAAAAAATAAATAATAAAAATCGCTACAAAGTCACGCTAGATCAATTGTACCTTTAAATAACACGTCTTTGTCTTATGTGATACATTCCATATAAAATTTGTAAATAACTTTTAATGCATTTTAATAAATATTTTAAAATTAATTTTTAGTAAAAATGCCAAATATTTCACCTAATTTTGGTATCTTCTTACAAATACAAACCCATTACAAGGGTTAAAAAGTAACCATGGTTAAGTCCTTTTTGCGTAAATTTATTTATTTATTTATTTTCATTTTTCTTAGAGCGTCAACTAAAAAAAAAAACAATATTTCCCTCAGGTTCTCAAGGGCTTTTTGACAAATGGGTCATTTTACGCTGTGATTGATGTTCGTCTCAGATTCAAAAATCTCTTCGCAGGCTTTCTTTAGAGGTATATTTTCTTTTCCATACTTTAATTCTCTATCTTAAGCGGATTTTGATTTTCGTTGACTGTTCCTTGAAAGTTCGCGGAATCTAGGGTTTTCAAATTTCTACCGCGTAATAGAATTTGAAAATGTTAAACTGATCGTTGTAAAGCTTGTTAGAATTTCGTTTAGCTTTAGATCCATGGATGCATGAGATCTGGAAAGTTCAATTTACTCTTCAGTGTCCTAGTAGTTTCCGTTACAGTTGGGTTCCTAGTTTTGATTATTCAATGCGACTTAAATTTGCTAGTTTTTTTATTTTGTTTTATGGATTACGAGTAAAGACTAAGAAGAGCTGAGGAAAGTTTATGTCGAGGTTGATTTTTTTAAATAAAATCTTTTGAAGTTAATTCATCTAGTTGTTAGTCGTGACTATTTGGAGTTATTTTGAATTGGGCCTTTTGTCTTGGGGAAAAATCTTTTGAGGTTTTAGTCTGTTGCATAAAGTAGAAAAGGATTAAAATTGTGGATATGCTTAAGATTGAGAAATTGAGTTTGTTGTCTTAGAGGACATGGCGTGTTAAGTAAGCTAGCTTCATGATAATTGAGGTGCGGTGTAAATTTCACGTGCGTGTTATTGTCGCCGGGAACAAGTTGGTAAATTTTTGATCTCATCAAACATGGAAGTGTTGCTTTCCACGCATTTACTAGACGTAATATTGCCATATATGGAGCTTCTGGCTTTTCTGCGTTTGGAATGCTAGTGTTTTTTGGTGAAGGTTAGTCTGCATTAGAATTATGAAGGAAAATTGTTGATGTTCATTGGGCTGATTCATTACCAAAATTGTAACCAAAACGAAACTTTTGGTCTGGTCTGCAATGTGGAAAGCTCTCATTTATGACAACTATTGTCTAGATAGCAAAAACTAACCATGTTTGTTGATGCTATGATTATGTGGATGAGCCATATAACATTATAATTTGTTGGTCTTGGTATGTGTTGTGCGGTTTAGGGAGAAAACATTAGCAATCAAAAGGAATAGGGCAGAAAAAACGAGTAAAGAAGGTGGAAATCGTAGGGTTTAAAAGGCTATATTTTCTGAGGCGTATTACATGAGAGACCAATAATACTAACATGGCTGTAAATCTATTTTACAGCTTATTTATACTAGGGTTACAAATATGTTTTAATCCTAACCCTAGATCAAAACCTAAAGACAACTTATAATCCTAGCCATATCTATGTCAAAAAATGAAACATTAAAATGATACAAAATGGCCCCTGCATCAATGTGGCATGTGCCTGCCTTGGTTAATATTGAATGGAATATCTTAAGAAATCCAGCTTGCCTTTTGCAGCAGGTGTTAGCCATTGTTGTAGTGTCTGGGTGGATTTGTTATTGCGGTTCTTATGTCAATGCATAGACAGTTCGCAAACAGAAAAACAAATGTTTTTATTTATGTTCCAACATACCTAAAATTGCATATGCATCAGTGTTCACGTGTTTGGAATTTGGACGATAGTTGTATATTTCCCTATGTGTGGGTCTGATCATGGCATGACTACAGAACCATATTCACATCTTCTGTCTCTTCTTTGCTTATGAACACCAATTTCCTCAAGTTGGTTGAGTTCCTAGTCTTATCTCCTAAAAATAATGAACTCCGTTCAAATCCACATAAAACCTTCTTTCTCTCATGCTTTCCGGCTTGAGAGAGAACTTATTAGTAATTGCAATGGTGTATTTTCTTGGAAGGATAATCTTATAAGTTATCTCATTAATTATTCCAGCTCAATTTGTATTGCGTAATTATACATCACCATTTGAGATAAAAGTGGAATGTGTTTGAGCTTTTTAAGAAATGCTGTACGTGACATTAAAATTATTTGAGAAAGTACAATAATAGTAATGGGTAATTAAATGTGTTTCGGGTGATATTGAAATTTTGCAAGAATCTGCACACATGCTTGGTTAAACTTGTCGGTTGAGTATACTCAATTTACATTGTCATTGGTACAGTATACAGGAGGATGTGGGATCGAGCATGCTTATGCGCTTAATATCCTCCGATTTATGGGTGGGGAGGGGTTTGGGTAGTATAGCCGTATAGGTATTGTACACCGAATGTTCAAAAAAAAGAGAGGTTAAACTTGTTTCTTCTTAAAATTTGATTCTAGTGTCAATCTGTGTTTAAGAATATTTGTTTTGTTTTGAAATGTTATAAGGCTTTATGCTAATAGAATAATATCCAATTGGTAATCCATTTATTTCTCGATATTGTAAATTTTTTATTTAGAAAACGTTTCTTCCTTTGGATCAGGCATCAAATACTTGGAGCCGTGACCTCTATCTTAAGGCATGAAAGAGCTTTAAGCTGCGAATTGTGGGTTTTGGTTGTAGTTGTGCTATATTCATAATACCTAGGTGCTATATTAAAGTCGGTCCGAAATCATGGAGTGCAACAAAGATGAGGCATTTAGGGCAAAAGAAATTGCTGAAAGGAAAGTAAAGGAGAAGGATTATGCTGGAGCTAAAAAGTTTGCTTTGAAGGCTCAAAACTTGTATCCTGGGCTTTATGGTATTGACCAGATGTTGACAACTCTTGATGTGTATATTTCTGCCGAGAATAAAGTAAGTGGGGAAGCTGATTGGTATGGTGTTCTTGGCGTGAGACCATCAGATGATGATGATACGGTGAGAAAACAGTACAGGAAGCTGGCCCTGATGCTTCACCCTGACAAAAACAAGTTCGTAGGTGCAGATGGTGCTTTTAAGCTTGTTTCGGAGGCCTGGAGCTTTTTATCAGATCAGGCTAAGAGATTAGCTTATAACCAGAGGATAAATTTCAGGGGAACCCAACAGAAGTTTCATACACAGGGTGGGGTTTCATCGATGCCACCCAGAACAAATGGCTCTCATAGTTCTAGTTCTAATGTAGCGTCAAATGCTAGGACTCGGAACAATAATAGCCGGGTCGGTCAAACCTCAGTTCCTCCTAATAAGAAGTCTGCTACCTTCTGGACTGTTTGTAATAGATGCAAGACACAGTATGAATACCTCAGGGTGTACTTGAATCACACACTTCTTTGCCCTAATTGTCATGTGGCCTTTTTGGCTTTGGAAAAGGCCCCGCCTCCAAGTGTTTACCAGCAGCAGGCGTCTGGACATCATAATGCGAATAATAATCAATATAACCCTGGAACAAATTATTCTAGATCTCAAAATGATGGGTTGGCCCAAGAGAAAGTGAAAAGGGAACGTGAAGAAGCTCTTAAAGCGGAGAGACTCCTGAAAAAGAGAAAAGATGACGGTTATGTTAATGGTTATGCAGGTAACATGGCGACTCAAATGCCCATGGGAAATGGACCTGGCTTGGGGAACACATCTGAATCTAGGAATCTTTTTGGAATGGGAAGCACCTACGGGCATTCTGGTTACTATAACAAGCACATGAGTGAGAGAGAATTGTCATTGCTTGAAATTCGTAACATGCTGATGGATAAGGCTCTGGGTGTGATTCGTGAAAAGCTTAAGGAGTGGAGCTCTGTAACTGAAGCCAAAAATGGTGACAAAGTTAAAGGGAAGGTCATTGAGAAAGAAAATAAGAAACAGAGGAGCATGGCAAATGGAGATGGATGTGATGCCAATAAAGATTATCAAGTCAAGCAGTCACTGCCTACCACTTCTCGTGATGAATCTGATGGAGGGACTGCACCGCTGTCTATAAATGTTCCGGATTCTGATTTTCATAATTTCGACTTGGATCGATGTGAAAGTTCTTTTGAAGATGACCAAGTCTGGGCTGCTTATGATGCTGATGATGGAATGCCCCGTTTCTATGCTCGAATTCACAAGGTTATCTCTTTGAAGCCTTTTAAAATGAAAATTAGCTGGCTTAATTCAAGAAGCAACAGCGAATTTGGCGAGCTGGACTGGATAGGCTCTGGTTTCACCAAAACCTGTGGGGAGTTCAGAAGTGGCAGACATGAAATTAGTGAAACGCTAAATTCTTTCTCCCACAAGGTTTTGTGGACAAAAGGTGTACGAGGAGTAATTAGAATATTTCCAAGGAAAGGGGATGTTTGGGCGCTTTACAGAAACTGGTCTCCGGATTGGAATGAACATACACCCGATGATGTGAGACACAAATATGACATGGTGGAAGTGCTTGATGATTATAACGAGGAACACGGAGTCCCTGTGGCCCCTCTAACCAAAGTTTCCGGTTTTAGAACAGTTTTCCAGAAGCATATGGACCCAAAGGAAGTGAAGACGGTTCCAAAAGAAGAGATGTTTCGCTTTTCCCATCAGGTGCCTAATTACTTGCTTACTGGCCAAGAAGCTCAGGATGCACCAATGGGATGCCGCGAGTTGGACCCTGCAGCCACCCCTGTGGATCTACTTCAGGTGATCGACGAAGCCGATAAAGCACCCGCAGAAGATGGTTCATCGAAAACTGAAGAAGAGGCGTTAAAGAGTTGCAAAGCCGAAGGAGATAGTTTGTAGAATGTAGCAAACAAGCTATAAGGATGATTGTTAACCAATGGTGCCTGCCAAGAGAACCATAGGATGCTGAAAAAGGTTAGAAATATAGAATTCGGAGACTGCTAACTACACCAGGTTAGTGAGTATTTTATATTTAAAGCTTGATCCAAACTTAGGAATTGCAATTTTTTTGTTGTGCCGGTAGTTGGATCCGCTTGCAGTCCATTTTTTCTCCCCTATTTTGATACTACAGCTTCATTTAAATGCTCATGCTTGGACTGTACTTGAAATGTAATAGGAATTGCTTATTGAACTGTATTCCTGACTGGTAATCGCCCGTGATGTCTGTTACTGTTGTATTAGAGTGTTTGAGTTCCAATTGGTCAGGTTTGTGGGCTCATGGACCATGGTAATGGAATGTGAACCTCTGAACTTGAATTCTGTTAGGACCTCACAAAGATTGAGTATCCGTTTATCGAATTTGACGGATTCTATTTTGTTTGAACTCGAGAAAATCCGAATATCATATATAAATTTAATTTTATTAGTTTGGATGGCTTCAGCATTTTTTTGAGGGGTAAAACAATCGTTTTTAAATTGTGACCCCATATTCTTAAATCTTAATTGGTTTTAAACTTTTAAGATTTTACTGTTATTCTAAATTGTGACACCATGGATGAAGGTTACGAGGCAGAAATTGAACGTACACATGACGGATGCATACTCGTGTTACGAAAAAAGGGGTTTCATGAACGTACCTTCTTCAACAAGGCTTTCACACGTTCATATGCTTCTCTTAGAAGCTTTACAACCTGCATGTAACAAAATTAAAACAAATTAAGACTGCAAAGATAACTTGGGTAAACAACTGACAGTGAATTGCAACACGGGACGTCTTACTTTAAAGTTTAAACATGCGGAATTATCATTCTCGAGCAATCTTTGTTATCATTACAGGTCCTTTTATTAGGGGAGAGCAATACTCAGTTCTAATCAGAAAAACCTACAAAACCAAGCCAATTGATTTAATCGGTTTAGTCGGTGGAGGTTCAGTTAAGTTGGGTTTTTGGGTCATGAAATTTCATAACCGAACCAACCAAATCAACTTACATACCGATGAAAAGAGACGTGAAGGAAGACTTGTCTCAGAGGTTAAAGTCGAAATGACCGAAGATGATCGACGAAGGATGCAAGTCAATGATAAAGCTCTACATGTCATCTTTTGTGCTCTTGGTCCGGATATTTACTCCAAGGTGTCATCGATCGTGAATGCTAAGGAAGTTTGGGACACTCTCGAGACAACATATGAGGGAACTAGCGACGTCAAGGAAACAAAAATCGGGCTACTCAATCTAAGCTACGAAAATTTTAAAATGGATCCCGATGAGTGTGTCTCCAAAGAAGTTGTTGTACTCTCTTCCGGAATCATGAGTTAACAAGAGAACATTCATTATTGAAGCTCAAGATTTGAAGACTCTCAAGCTAGATGCTTTTGTTGGATCTCTACTCACTCATGAGATCATGAAGAATGAAAGAGAAGAAGAAAAGAAAATAGAGGAGAAGGATGTTGAAAAGAAGAAGATTGGAATCGACCTTAAAGTTTCATATCATGAAAGCGATTCTAGTGTAGATGAAAATGAGGAGACGACCATGTTGGCAAAACGATTTATTCGCTTCATGAACTCCAACCATGAAAGAAAATTCAATAGAAAATGAGACTTCAAGAGCAAAAGTAAAGAAGAGGAGAAGGACCAAATTATTTTCTATGAGCGCAAAAAATCCGGTCACATCCGTTCTGAGTGCCCTCAATTGAAGAGGAAGAGTCTTGGGAAGAACAAGCTCAAATCTCAAGTAACAAATTGGAGTGACGATGAGTCATCCGAGAAGAAGGAGGAAGTGGCTAACTTTTGTCTTATGGCCATTGATGATGATTCAAAGGTAAACCTTAACTCATCTAATTTTGATTTTACCTATGATGAACTTTAAGATGCATATGAAGAATTGCAAAAGGTTTATGACGAGTTAGTTGAAAAATATAAGGAGTCAATTTTGAGAAACAAGAAAAATATTTCTGATTTAAAAATTCAAAATGAGTCTCTTTCAAAAACTAACTCAGAATTAAAAAAAGAAGATTTTATACTTAATAAATCTTTCAAATGATTTTGAGAAGAAAAATTTTAATCTTGAAAAATTTCTTTTTGATTTTCAAAATTATCACACAAAGGAAGTGAATAATCTTAAAAGTTCTATTACTATTGGGAGAAACAATTTTGAAAAAGGAATTTCTTCTAAAAATCCAATATGTAAAAAGAAAACATTTTCAACCTATTTTTTTTTTTACTAAGCAATCTAAAACTCAAAGAATTATGAGTGTTTGGGTTCTTAAGAAACTCATTATTTCTAAAAACATGAATGCTATTGCTTCTTGGATTCCTAAGGGAACCAAAGTTTTAAGGACTGACACACATGTATCCAAAATGATTTGATTACCAAAAATCAAAGCCTAATTTCTTTGTTTGTAGGGGAAGCGTTGCTACAAGGCCAAAACATCATGTCAAAACTCATGATACATTGATAGTGGATGCTCAAGACATATGACTAGTGACAAGAGTAGATTATTAGAACTAAAGCCAAAGAGTGGTGGAGTGGTAACTTTTGGTGACAACTCCAAAAGCCACATTGAAGGAATAAGCTCCATTAATAATCACTCTTCTATTTTCATTGGAAATGTCTTATATGTGAATGGTCTTAAACATAATTTGTTGAGCATTAGTCAATTGTGTGATAAAAGTTTTAATGTTTTATTTGATAAAAATAGTTGCAAAATTGTGAACATTAAAACAAATCAATTAATGCTCATAGGGCATAGAATATGTAATATTTACATGGTACATTTAGCTGACATTCATACATCTCATGCATGTTAAGTTGCACATGATGAACACGACTCATGAATTTGGCATAGAAAATTAGAACATGCTAGCATGAGTATTTTAGAAAAATTGATTTCCTTTGATCTAGTTAGAGGTTTACGTAAACTTAAATTCTCTAATGATAAAATATGTGATGCATGCTCTAAGGGTAAACAACATAGAACCTCATTTAAATCCATTAATGATGTCTCTACTAGTAGATATTTACAATTGATTCATATGGATCTTTTTGAGCCTATTAGGACTATGAGCTTGAGTGGTAAATCATATGCTTTTGTACTTGTTGATGACTATTCTAGGTTTACTTTGGTTCTATTCTTAAGTACAAAAGATGATGCTTTAGAAAAATTCATCACATTTTCTAAAATAACCTCAAAATGATCTTGAGCTTAAAATTTCTCACATTAGAAGTGATCATGGAACCGAGTTTCAAAATCTAGATTTCGAAGAGTTTTTAAATAAAAATGGAAGTAGCCATAATTTTTTCGCACCTTGCACTCCTTAACAAAATGGGGTAGTTGAGAGGAAAAATTGAACCTTAGAAGAAATGGCTAGAACCATGCTTTGTGAAAATAATTTACCTAAATATTTTTGGGCGGAAGCCACAAATACCACTTGCTACATTATAAAACGAGTAATGATTAGGCCAAATTTTAAGAAAACACCATATGAGATTTTAAAATCTAAAAAGCCTAACATTATATATTTTCATCCATTTGGTTGCAAGTGCTTTGTTTTAAATAATGGAAAAGACAACTTAGGTAAATTTGATGCTAAAAGTGATGAAGCTATTCTCTTAGGGTATTCTTTAAACTCTAAAGTCTATCGTGTATTTAATAAAAGAACTTTAGCAGTAGAAGAGTCTATACATGTTGTTTTCAATGATAACCTCATTCTGAGGAAGGACTCTTGTGATGATGATGATGATGTAGGGATCCTTGATGCCATTAATGGAGGAAAATCGTTAAAGATGGATGAGATTCCAACTAAAGAAGAAGATGCACAAGATCCACCTCTTGAAGCCTTGAAAGACTTGGCTCTTGAGGAAAAGGAGGTATCTTACCCAAGAGAGTTTAACTATGTCAAAGTTGGTGAAATCTTGGATGGTCCATCCAATGGGGTAACTACTAGATCCTCTCTCAAATTAATGAACCATGTTGCATTTCTTTCATGCATTGAGCCTAAAAATATCAAAGAAGCATTAAAAGTTGATTTTTGGATTTTGGCCATGCAAGAGGAATTAAATCAATTTTAGAGAAGTAAAGTATGGACATTAGTTGAAAGACCTAGTAATCAATCTACTATAGGAATTAAATGAGTCTTTAGGAATAAACTAGATGAGAGTGGTAACATAGTGAGAAACAATGCTAAGCTTGTTGCTCAATGTTACACTCAAGAAAAGGGAATTGATTTTGATGAAACATATGCACCCGTAACTGGGATGAAAGCTATTAGGATGCTTCTAGCATTTGCATGTTACCATGATTTCAAACTTTTTCAAATGAATGTAAAAAGTGCTTTTAAATGATTTTATAAATGAAGAAGTGTATGTTGAACAACCACCGGGTTTTGAGGATTCAAAATTTCCAAACCATGTTTTTGAACTAACCAAAGCCCTTTGTGGTTTAAAACAAGCTCCTAGAGCTTGGTATGAAAGACTTTCAAACTTTTTAATTGAAAAAAGTTTTGAAAAAGGTAAGGTGGACACTATACTTTTCATAAGAAGATGTAATGACATCTTAGTAGTACAAATTTATGTTGATGATATCATTTTTGGTTCTATTGATTAATATTATTGCAAAGAATTTTCTAAGCTAATGCAAGGTGAGTTTGAGATGGGTATGATGGGGGAGCTCTCATTCTTTTTGGGACTCCAAATCAAACAAAGGAATGATAATACATTCATAAATCAAGCTAAGTACGTGAACGATATGCTCAAAAAGTTTGGCTTAGAGAATGTAAAGCCTCAAGCCACACCTATGAGCTTTTCTATAAAGCTTGACAAAGATGAATGATGTAAGTGTGTTGATTCTAAGCTTTATAGGCCCATGATAGGTTCTTTGCTTTACCTTACCGCAAGTAGACCGAATATCATGTTTAGTGTTTGCTTGTGTGCTAGGTTTCAAGCTAGTTCTAGAGAATCACACTTAGTTGCCATTAAGAGAATTGTAAAACTAATGAATTGATTTTGATATAACAAAGGCTTTAAGGACTAAATTAAAAATAAGAAAATTAATTTTTAAGTCCTCAAAACTTCCCAATGTCTCCAAGAAAGTTGTCAAAGTCAAAACAGTGATTTTTGAGTCACCATTTCGGAACAACCATTAGGCATTTCAGAACGTTCTGAAACTGTTAACCTCTATTTCAAAACTCGCCTTCCCATTTTGTTACGGGTGTATCGAAACAAGTCTTCATGTTTCTAAACAGATGAAGAACAATTGAACAGTTTGAACTGTTTCGATACGACAGTATCGAAATGACCTCAAACGTTTGAAATGATTTTCAAACTTGGTTTCAAAATATGACCGTTGCAATTTAAATAACTTATTTTTAGAGAGATGGTTAGAGTGTATCGAAATGCTTTAAGCCATTTCGATACATGTTTTGACAGTGACAAAATGTTTCAAAACGGGCTTTAGCACGTTTCGAAACAAGCTCTTAGCGTCTCGAAACGATCGTGTCTGTTTCGATACGACCTCTCAATTACACCCCACCGACTATTTCTATTTTGGTCTATTTTGAAACAGGGTCGAGCATTTCGGAACGAGTAGTTGCATATTGCATTTATGGTTGGAAGATTGCATCACAACGACTATAATTATGAAGGAAACAACCTTAGAGATACTCGTTATTTAGGTTTTTGGTACCTTAGAGACTCAACCTTTAACCTTCATGCTTATTCGGATGCGAATTATGGAGGTTGCAAAATAGATAGGAAAAGTACTTCCGACATTTTCCAATTCTTAGGTAGTATGCTCATATCTTGGTTCTCTAAGAAACAAAATAGTGTAGCTTTATCTACCACCGAAGCCAAGTACATATCCTCAGGGAGTTGTTGTGTTCAAGTCCTTTGGATGAAACAACAACTCTTAGACTATGGTATTAAGGTAGACACCATACCCCTTAAGTGTGTCAACACTAGTGCTATATGTCTTACCAAAAATTCCATCCAACACTCTAGAACCAAACACATAGAAACAATGCATCATTTCATTAGAGGTCATGTCCTTAAGGAAGATGTTGTTTTGGAGTATGTAGACACCTTAAATCAATTAGCGGACATATTTACCAAACCTCTAGATAATGAGCGTTTTTGGTCCTTTAGGAGAGACTTAGGTCTAACTAGCCTATCTTGACCTTTTAGGATCTTTTTGTGCTTAAATTGATTGATTTCCTGTAAAATGCCATACTTATGTGTTTTTGATCCTAATTTCATCCATGCTTATAGTTAGGGGGAGTATGTTTATGTTTTAACATGCTTCTCTTGCTCATTCATATCATTTATGCATCCATGACTCATTAAAATTCAATTTTTTTGCAATTTAGAGCATCATCTGCACCTCCAGGCCTAGGCGTATCGAAATGGGTCACTCTGTTTTGATACGAGTACCTTAAAAGAATACCATGTGACCAGGGTGTTTCAAAACGCCCCAAAGGGTTTTGAAACATTTTGCCTCTACCAAGACATATATCAAAACAACCCAAATGCGTATCGATACTGGATATCTCATGGGATTTGATACGATCAAATCCGTATCGGAACGATCAATAGGTTTTTGAACGATAATAGACGTTTCGGTACGCCTGTTTCGAAACAGTCGTGCCTATTTCGAAACGCGTATCCGAAAAGGCTTTTTAAGGGGTTTTAAAGCTCAAGTTCACCTTTTATTCAAACTCCTAAAAACCCTAAAAATCGTAACTCAACTTTCCTCTATAAAAATCCTCCAAACCTCATTGTTTTCATCAAATCTTGAGGGCTTTTACTCCTAAACTAAAATATAAGCAAGCTTCAACAACTTGGTGCAATTTCATCCATTCATTCTTCCAAAATCCCCTTTTAAGGTATTTTCTAACCTTTGCTTTTTCCTTTGATTTCATTCGAATCTTAGGTTAGAAAATATTAGTTTTGTATAGAATATAAGTTTTACATTATGGGTTTTTCCAAAACTTGTAAAAAATTTCAAAATCTCATTTTTTTGTTTTGTTTCAAATATATTTGATTTTAATCGTATTTTTTAACATAGTTTTTTTAAAATTTGTTTTTTTTTAAAAATTATTGTGAAACAAATATTTTAATTTTGATATAACTAAAAACCTAAGGACTAAATTAAAAAAAGTCAAAACGAATTTTAAATCCTAAAAATATCCCCATATAATTTTTATATTATGCCTAAGTTAAAAACATACTTTTCCAATTATTTTTCTAAGTGTTTCAAGCCAAAACAGTGGTTTTCACGTACCCGTTCCGAAACGGCCTCAAGGCGTTTCGAAACAGTTTCACCACTGTCGACCACCATTTCGATACGTGTATCGAAACACTTGAAAGCGTTTCGAAACGGTTAAACTCGTTTCGAAACTGTTCTTCATGAAGGATTTAAAATGGGTTATTTTATTTCAAATATTTCATATTTTCAAACATATAAGGGGTGTTTCGAAACGGATCAAGCCCGTTCCGAAACGACCCTTTGACAGTAGCCATTCCGTTTCGAAACGGATCACTCCCGTTCCGAAACAAGGGCTAGGTTTTATTTTGAATAAAATGACCGTTGTATGTTTTAACTGAATTTCAATAAACCGTTAAGGCGTTTCGAAACGGGCTAGGACCGTTCCGAAACGACCCTTTTACAGTGGCAAAACCGTTTCGAAACGGCCATAAGGCGTTTCGAAATGGGCTCTTAAATGCACCCCAACGGCTCTTTCTATTTTAGTCCGTTCCGAAACAGGTTTCCCGTGTTCCGAAACGGGTTGGTGCAGACAACATTAATGGTGGCAAGAGAGGGTTCCAACGGCTCCATTTATGTTCCCAACCACCCAAACGGCTAGAAATCAATGAGAAGGTATAAAAGGGACATCCAAAAGCATCAGCAACAACTATTGAACTTCAAGCAAACATCCAAACATCAAATTCAAGCATTTGAGCAAAAATCCCAAATTTGTATAAAATCCCAATTTGTGTTCTTCATTCTTATTTTGTAAAATTGGGTTGAGTGCTTGTATTGGGGCTATCATTTGTATTGAGAGATACCTAATTAGCCTTCAAATTTCTTTGTTCCATTGAGTGAGAGTTGGGTTGATTTTTGGGTAGAAAAATCAACCGATATTGTAAAAGGTTGCCTCCTTGTCCTAGAAAAGGGGAAGATCAATTTAGTGAAATTGTTGCAAATCCTTAGTGAGACTAAGGTAGTGGATGTAGAGTTCATTTGGAACTTGAACCACTCTAAATCCCTTGTTCTTCAATTTTTATTTGCCAATTTCCACTACAACTCTCTAAATTTTCAATTCACCCCCCTCTTGGTAGATATCGATCTTTCGATCCACTCAACAATTGGTATCAGAGCTTAACTCTTTGAGGATTAACAACCACAAGAGGAGATCCTTGGAAGAGTGTGATCATCAAAATATCAAGAGATGGCTTCAACCTCCGGTTCCGGCATGTACGAGTCACAATCAACCACCAAGCCTCCTTTCTTCAATGGTGACAACTACTCCTTTTGGAAGAACAAAATGAGGCTATTCATCAAGTCAAGTGACTACCTTGTATGGGATGTCATTGAGGATGGGCCATACATTCCATTGAAGCAAGATGGTGAAGGCAAGATGGTGTTGAAGAAGAAAGCCGAAATGAGTGAAGAGGAGAGGAAGAAGATTCAAGTCAACGATAAAGCTCTCCACATGCTTTTTTGTGCTTTCGGTCCGGACATCTATTCAAAGGTCTCTTCCATTGAAAATGCCAAAGAAGTGTGGGACACTCTTGAGACCACCTATGAAGGCACCAACGATGTCAAAGAAACTAAGATTGGACTTCTCAATCTTAGTTATGAAAACTTCAAGATGGAGCCCGATGAGACGGTGTCAAAGATGTTTGATCGATTCTCCACAATCGTCAACGGTCTAAAGGGATATGGAGAAATCATACCGGAAGACAAGCTTGTCCGGAAGCTACTCTATTCACTTCCCGAAGCTTGGGATGGGAAGAGAACCGCCATCATCGAAGCAAAGAACTTGAAGACATTAAAGCTTGATGAGCTTGTGGGTTCTCTCCTTACTCATGAGATCATGAAGCAAGGAAGGGAAGATGAGAAAAAGAAAGAAGAGAAAAGAGTAGAGAAACTTGAAGTTGAAAAGAAGAAGAAGATGGGAATAGCTCTCAAGGCAAAAGCTTCACAACATGATGAGAGCTCATCTTGTGAGAAGGATGAACTTGAAGAATTGGCTATGATAGCCAAACGATTCTCACGCTTCATGAGGTCCAACCGGGGAAGAAAAATCCAAAGAAAGATGGACTTCAAAGGAAGGAACAAAGAAGAAGGGAAAGATCCCATCATTTGCTATGAGTGCAAACAATCCGGTCACATCCGTTTGGAGTGTCCTCAACTCAAGAAGAAGGGTTTTGAGAAGAAAAAGAAACTCAAAGCCAAGCTTGCTACTTGGAGTGATGAGGAGTCATCGGAGGATGACGAACAAGAAGTGGCTAACCTTTGTCTCATGGCACTTGAGGAAGATTCCTCCTTGGTAACCTCTAACTCATCTACTTTAGATTTTTCATATGAAGAATTAAATGATGCATATGATGAGTTACAAGAGGTATATGATGAATTAGTTGAGAAGTTTAAAGAGTCGGTCATTAAAAACAAGAAAATCATTTTAGAGCTAAATGAGAAAAATGACTCACTCACTCAAGCTAATTCTAAATTTGAGAAAAAGATTTTAGGATTAAAAGATGAACTTAAATTCTTTCAAGATGAAAATGTTGATCTTAATAATCTTTTGTCTCAATGCAATAGTGAACACCAAAAGGTGTTAGGTGAGCTAAATGAGCTTAAAAAGTCCTTAAAAATGTTGGTAGTGTCAAACATGAAGTAGGAGAACCCTCTAGAACACACCAACCTAAGAAAAGGACTAATTACTACAAACAAGGTAGCTACACTAGACATAGTAGAGCTAAAAGAATTAGAAGTGTATGGGTTCCTAAGGAACTTGTAAAATCTAATAATATTATTGCTATGTCATCTTGGATTCCTAAGGGAACCAAGGTTTTGGGAGCTAACACTCATGGACCCAAAATGATTTGGGTACCAAAAACCAAGGTTTAATATCTTTGTTTGTAGGGGGAGCATTGCTACAAGGCCAAAGCACAAAGTCAAAACTCATGGTACCTTGATAGTGGATGCTCGAGACACATGACCGGAGACAAGAGTCGATTCATGGATTTAAAGCCAAAAAGTGGAGGAGTAGTAACATTTGGTGACAACTCCAAAGGCCACATTAAAGGTATTGGCTCCATAGGTAATCACTCTACCATTCTCATTGAAAATGTCTTGTATGTCGATGGTCTTAAACATAATTTATTGAGCATAAGTCAATTGTGTGATAAAGGATTTAATGTTCTTTTTGATAAAAATGGATGTAAAATTGTAGACATTAAATCAAATAGTATTATGCTCATAGGTCATCGCATAGGAAATATATACATGGTGCATTTAGATGACATTCATACATCCCATGCATGTTTAGTTGCTCAAAATGAAAATGATGCATGGTTGTGGCATATGAAGTTAGGACATGCTAGCATTAGTGTTTTGGAAAAACTAGTCTCTCTAAATCTAGTTAGAGGTTTGCCCAAAATAAAATTTTCAAATGATAAAATTTGTGATGCATGCTCAAAGGGTAAACAACATAAGTCTTCCTTTAAATCCATTAATGATGTTTCTACTAGTAGATGCTTACAATTAATTCACATGGATTTATTTGGGCCAATTAGGACTATGAGCTTGGGTGGTAAATCTTATGCATTTGTGTTAGTTGATGATTTTTCTAGATTTACTTGGGTTCTCTTTTTAAGTACTAAAGACGAGGCTTTGGAAAAATTCATCACATTTTCAAAATTAACCCAAAATGATCTTGAACTTAGAATTTCACACATTAGAAGTGATCATGGAACCGAGTTTCAAAATTTAGGGTTTGAAGAATTTTTAAATGAAAATGGTATTAGCCATAATTTTTCGGCTCCTCGAACTCCTCAACAAAAT
Organism: Hibiscus tridactylites; assembly: GCA_958450335.1. Classification (NCBI taxonomy): domain Eukaryota; kingdom Viridiplantae; phylum Streptophyta; class Magnoliopsida; order Malvales; family Malvaceae; genus Hibiscus; species Hibiscus tridactylites. The sequence continues at coordinate 69,761,497 of OY288288.1, read as the reverse complement.
GGGGTAGTTGAGAGGAAAAATATAACTTTACAAGAAATGACTAGAACTATGCTTTGTGAAAATAATTTACCTAAATATTTTTGGGCGGAAGCCACAAACACCGCTTGTTATATTGTAAATCGAGTTATGATTAGGCCAATTTTAAAGAAAACACCTTATGAGATTTTAACATCTAAAAAGCCTAACATTAGCTATTTTCACCCTTTTGGGTGCAAGTGTTTTGTTTTAAATAATGGAAAAGACAACTTAGGTAAATTTGATGCAAAAAGTGATGAAGCTATTTTTATAGGTTACTCTTTAACCTCTAAAGCCTATCGAGTATTTAACAAAAGAACTTTAGTAGTAGAAGAATCCATTCATGTTGTATTCGATGATAACCTCCTTCCTAGGAAGGATTCTTGTGATGATGATGATGTAGGAATCATAAATGCCTTTGATGGAGGTCAAACTTCAAAGGAGGATGAGATTCAACCAAAAGAAGAAGACACACAAGATCCACCTCTTGAAGCCTTGAAGGACTTGGCTATTGAGGAAAAGGAAGTGAGCTACCCAAGGGAGTTGAACTATGTCAAAGATGGTGAAATCTTGGGTGATCCATCCAAGGGGGTAACCACTCGTTCTTCTCTTAAATTAATGAACCATGTTGCATTTATCTCATGCATAGAGCCTAAAAACATAAAAGAAGCATTGAAAGATGACTTTTGGATTATGGCTATGCAAGAAGAGTTAAATCAATTTGAGAGAAGTAATGTATGGACATTAGTTGATAGGCCTAGTAATCAATCTACAATAGGAACTAAATGGGTCTTTAGGAACAAACTAGATGAGAGTGGTAACATTGTGAGAAATAAAGCTAGACTTGTAGCACAAGGTTACACTCAAGAAGAGGGAATAGATTTTGATGAAACCTATGCACCCGTAGCTAGAATGGAAGCCATTAGGATGTTGCTTGCATATGCATGTTATCATAATTTCAAGCTTTTTCAAATGGATGTTAAAAGTGCATTTCTAAATGGTTTTATAAATGAAGAAGTGTATGTGGAACAACCACCGGGTTTTGAAGATTCAAAATTTCCAAATCATGTTTTTAAACTTACCAAAGCCCTTTATGGTTTAAAACAAGCTCCTAGAGCTTGGTATGAAAGACTTTCAAATTTTTTGATTGAAAAAGGATTTGAAAAAGGTAAGATGGACACTACACTTTTCATAAAAATGTATAAAAATGACATTTTAGTAGTTCAAATTTATGTTGATGATATAATTTTTGGTTCTACTAATGAATGTCATTGTCAAGAGTTTGCTAAGCTAATGCAAGGTGAATTTGAGATGAGCATGATGGGGGAGCTCTCATTCTTTTTGGGACTTCAAATCAAGCAAAAGAAGGATGGCACCTTCATCAACCAAGCAAAATACATAAAGGATATGCTCAAGAAGTTTGGCTTGGAGAATGCAAAGCCTCAAGCCACTCCTATGAGCTCATCTACAAAGCTTGACAAAGATGAAGGAGGTAAGTGTGTTGACTCTAAGCTTTATCGTTCTATGATTGGATCTTTGCTTTACCTTACCGCAAGTAGACCGGATATCTTGTTTAGTGTTTGCTTGTGTGCTAGGTTTCAAGCTAGTCCTAGAGAGTCTCACCTTATAGCCGTTAAGAGAATCTTTAGATACCTTAGAGACACTCCTTGTTTAGGCCTTTGGTATCCTAGAGACTCTACCTTCAACCTACATGCTTACTCGGATGCGGATTATGGGGGTTGCAAAATTGATAGGAAAAGTACTTCGGGAACTTGCCAATTCTTAGGTAGTATGCTCATATCTTGGTTCTCTAAGAAACAAAATAGTGTAGCCTTATCTACCACCGAAGCCGAGTACATATCCTTAGGGAGTTGTTGTGCTCAAGTCCTTTGGATGAAGCAACAACTCTTAGATCATGGAGTTAAAGTTGGAACCATACCCCTAAAATGTGACAACACTAGTGCAATATGCTTAACTAAAAATCCCATCCAACACTCTAGAACCAAACATATAGAAATAAGGCATCATTTCATTAGAGATCATGTCCTTAAGGAAGATGTGGTTATAGAGTATGTAGACACCTTGAATCAATTAGCGGACATTTTTACAAAACCTTTAGACAAAGAGCGTTTTTGGTCCCTTAGGAGAGAGTTAGGTCTAGCTAGCCTATCTTGACCTTTTAGGACCTCTTTTGTGCTTAATTATGCTTGATTTTGTGAAATGCCATGTTATTGTGTTTAATCTCCTAATTTAATCCATGCCTATAGTTAGGGGGAGTATGTTTATGCCTAAATATGTTTTGCCTGCTCATTCATGACATTTATGCATGTTAGGCCTCTTAAAAGATCATTTTTCTGCATTTTTAGAGCCTCATCTGCACTTCCAGGCCCAGGTGTATCGAAACAGGTGAACCCGTTTCGATACGGATACCTTAAATCAAGTTCTGAGAAGAGGGCGTTTCGAAACGCCTAATAGCGTTCCGAAACGTTTTTGATTCTGCCAAGGGGGTGTATCGGAACGCGTTCCGATACGGGTCAAAGGGAGTTTCGATACGGTCAACCGCGTATCGAAACGTTCTGTTTATGGTTTTAAAATGGTCAAAACCCTAGCCGCCCGTTCCGAAACGGTCTTGACCGTTCCGAAACGGCATCGCGGATTGCTTTATCTAGGGCTTTTAATGATACAAATTCACTTTTTTTTTATCAAACTCTAAAACCCTAAACCGCCTCCCTCTCTATAAATACCCTCTCAAACTCCTTGATTTTCACAAAATTGTGAGGGGTTTTAATCTTCAACTCAAGTCTAAGCAAGTTTCATCAATCTTGTGCAAGGATTTCTTCAAAATCATCCAAAATCCCAAACTAAGGTAATTTTTCAATTTTTCTCTTTTCTTTCAATTCATGTTCGAATCTTAGGTTAGAAAATTTTATTTTTGTAAAAATTATACGTTTTTGTTGTGGGTTTTCAAAATCTTGTGAAAATTTTTTCAAATCCCAAATTTTTTTATTCGAATATAAAATTTTTCAATCGTATTTTTTTAAACTGTTTTTATTTTAATTTTGTTTTCAAAAACCTAAGTGGGATTTCTTATTGGATTGATTTTAATTATCAATGCATACACTCAATTTTAAAACACTTGCTTAATGTTTTTAGATGGCGGATCAATCGAACAAAAAGCGCAAGGCCGTTCAATCCGGTGAATCGAGCATTCGTCCGAATCTCACTCTGCTTTTTCAGAAATCCTTCAAAACTTCGGAGGCACGTGCTCGCTTTGCTTATGTCAAGGATTTCGCGGTTCGTAAGGAACGTGTTATCGATCTTGAATTCCTCAATTCCGAGCGATTCCTTTTTCGTTATCTTCCTCGTTTGGATGAGTGGAATCTCATGGATTTCTTGAGTCTTCCGGATGTTTGCTACAAAAATATGGTACTCATCTTTTACTCTAATGCTCACTTTCTTTATGATGAGTCCAAAACCGAGATCATAGGGGTTGAGTCATCATTGCTAGGCAAAAAGGTTGTCATAAATGTTAAACTTTTAGAGTCTGCTCTTAAACTTAAAAATGAGGGTCTTGAGGATGAACGCCACTTTGGCACTTTCACCGGGAAAGCACTTAATTTGGATGTGCATGATCGTGTTCTTCACTTAATGGTCTCTTGGTTTATTCGCCCTTCCGGCGGTAAATATTCTCATATCCGTCAAAGAGATCATTTTTGGTTAGAGTGTTTCCGTAGGGGTGAGCGCCCAAATGTGCCTAAGATCATCTTTGCCGAGATTGTCAATAATATCAAGCTTATTGACACAAATGAGTTGACATCCTTCACTTATGGCATTGTCTTGAGCGCCCTATTTCACCATCTCGGTATTGATTGTACCTACGACTCTCCGGAACCTCGCAAGACCAAGATTGGTGAGTCATCCCTTCGCAAGTCCGGGTTCCATTATGTGAATGGTATTTGGGAAAGAGTTGATAGAGAAGCGGATCCTCCTCTTGTTGCTCCTCCACCGCAAGTTCAAGCCGCGAACAATGATGCCCTCACGGCTTTCCTTACCGAGCGTTTCAATGCCTTGGACTCTCGGTTCGATGCTTTGGACACTCGCATTACTTCGGGCTTTGAAACAATGGGCAATCGTTTGACGAATGTCGAGGATCGTCTTAGTTCTCTTGAAACTTCTCATTCCAACTTGGATCTCTCCTTCTCCACTCTCTATGGGCAATGGACGAAGTTTCAACGTTCTCAAGCCAAGGACGATGACGATGAGGATGACGAGGATGATGATGACGAGGCTTAGGATCTTCATATCATATCATATTATTTATGCTTTTTAGGATTTAGATTGCATCTTATGTTTTATCATGTTTTAGGACCTATGCTTATGGCTATTTTATTTTGGGATTTTGTTGTTTGAATTATATTGAACTTAATGTTTTGAATTATGTTTTGGATATTTTGATTATGAATTTATGGTTGCTTATTATTGCTTATTGGTACTAATCTTTTATCTTCTCTATGAGCTTATGTTATTCTTTTTGATCTAACAAAAAGGGGGAGAAGAAATTTAAGAGCCACAACACTAAAATTCGTTTTTAATTTTTAAAAGGTTTAAACTTCAAATCAAAATTGTTTTAAAAACCTATCTTAAATTAAGGGGGAGTTAGAATATTTTCAAAACTTTCAAAATTCTCAAAAATTCTAACTTTGGTTTTGTTATATCAAAAAGGGGGAGATTGTGAAACAAATATTTTAATTTTGATATAACTAAAAACCTAAGGACTAAATTAAAAAAAGTCAAAACGAATTTTAAGTCCTAAAAATATCCCCATATAATTTTTATATTATGCCTAAGTTAAAAACATACTTTTCCAATTATTTTTCTAAGTGTTTCAAGCTAAAACAGTGGTTTTCACGTACCCGTTCCGAAACGGCCTCAAGGCGTTTCGAAACAGTTTCACCACTGTCGACCACCGTTCCGATACGTGTATCGAAACACTTGAAAGCGTTTCGAAACGGTTAAACTCGTTTCGAAACTGTTCTTCATGAAGGATTTAAAATGGGTTATTTTATTTCAAATATTTCATATTTTCAAACATATAAGGGGTGTTTCGAAACGGATCAAGCCCGTTCCGAAACGACCCTTTGACAGTAGCCATTCCGTTTCGAAACGGATCACTCCCGTTCCGAAACAAGGGCTAGGTTTTATTTTGAATAAAATGACCGTTGTATGTTTTAACTGAATTTCAATAAACCGTTAAGGCGTTTCGAAACGGGCTAGGACCGTTCCGAAACGACCCTTTTACAGTGGCAAAACCGTTCCGAAACGGCCATAAGGCGTTTCGAAACGGGCTCTTAAATGCACCCCAACGGCTCTTTCTATTTTAGTCCGTTCCGAAACAGGTTTCCCGTGTTCCGAAACGGGTTGGTGCAGACAGCATTAATGGTGGCAAGAGAGGGTTCCAACGGCTCCATTTATGTTCCCAACCACCCAAACGGCTAGAAATCAATGAGAAGGTATAAAAGGGACATCCAAAAGCATCAGCAACAACTATTGAACTTCAAGCAAACATCCAAACATCAAATTCAAGCATTTGAGCAAAAATCCCAAATTTGTGTAAAATCCCAATTTGTGTTCTTCATTCTTATTTTGTAAAATTGGGTTGAGTGCTTGTATTGGGGCTATCATTTGTATTGAGAGATACCTAATTAGCCTTCAAATTTCTTTGTTCCATTGAGTGAGAGTTGGGTTGATTTTTGGGTAGAAAAATCAACCGATATTGTAAAAGGTTGCCTCCTTGTCCTAGAAAAGGGGAAGATCAATTTAGTGAAATTGTTGCAAATCCTTAGTGAGACTAAGGTAGTGGATGTAGAGTTCATTTGGAACTTGAACCACTCTAAATCCCTTGTTCTTCAATTTTTATTTGCCAATTTCCACTACAACTCTCTAAATTTCCAATTCACCCCCCTCTTGATAGATATCGATCTTTCGATCCACTCAACAATTATGTATATACTTTTTAAAGTGTTTTTAAAACCTTAATGGGATTTTTCATTGGATTGAATTAAGGATTTAAATGCATACACTCAAATTTTCTTATTGCCTGCTTTGTGTTTTTAAGAATTTCTAATGGAAAACGTTAACAAGAAAAGAAAGACTCAAATGGGTAAAGGTTCGAACCAAGCAAACATTCGTCCAAACCTTACCCTTCTTTTTAAAAAAAAGTCTTAAGAATCAAAAAGCTAACGACCGATTCAAAATCATTCATGATTTAGCCGTTCGACGAGAGTGAGTTGTGGATATAGAGTTCCTTGACTCCGAGCGTTTTGAATTCTGTTATCTACCTTTCTTGTAAGAATGAAGTTTCTTAGCCTTTTTGAGCATTCCCGACATTGTCTACAAGCATATGGTCTTGCTCTTCTACTCCAAAATCGTTCTCATACACAATAAAGATCATACCAAGGTCATTGGCATTGAGTCGTATCTTTTGAGCAATAAGCTTCTTATTGATATATCCGTTTTAGAGAACACTCTTGAGCTCAAAGATGAAGGTATTGAGGATGAGAATCACTTTGGTGCTCACACCAGATCCGTTCTTACATTGGATGCTCATGACCGATTCCTTTATTTGATCATCTCTTGGTTCATTCGCCCTTCATGTGGTAAATTTTCCCACATCTGACAAGTTGATTACTTTTGGCTAGAGTGTTTTCGCCAAGCACAACGACCGGACCTAGTTAAAATCATGTACGCCGAGATGGTCCATCAAGTGAAGATTCGTACCACCGATGCACTTACATCCTTCACTTATAGAGTTGTGTTGAGCTATATCTTTGGTAGCCTCGGTTATGATTGCTCCTATGATTCTCCGGAACCCCGAAAGCAAAAGATTGGTGAATCTTCTCTTATTAAGTCTGAGTTTCGCTATACTCTTGGCCAATGGGTTCGTGTTGATAGGAGAGCTCCGACACCTCAAGTTGAGCCTCCACCTCAAGCTCCGGCTCTTAACAACGATGCTTTTATGGCCTTCCTTATCGAGCGGTTCAACTCGATAGACACGAACATGGCTTCGGGTTTTGGTACTCTCAACACTCGCATTCAATCATTGGAGGAACGTGTCTCCACTCTTGAGAATCAACAAACATATATGGATCATTCTTTCTCCACCTTCTATGATGATTGAATAAGCTATTGTCGTGCTCAAGCTAAGGACAAGGATGATTCTCTTGATGATGGCGGCGATGATGATGACGACGAGGCCTATGATTCATATTGTATATCATATTAGTCTATCATATTAGGATTAAGTTTGCACCTATCTATATTTTTATGTTTTAAAGACCTATGTTTTGATTATGTGGTTTTAGGATTGAACTTGAACTTCAATGCTTTGAATATTTATGTTTTTGATGTTGTTTCTTGAACCTTAATGATATCTATGGTAATTATGCTGTTTGGTTTATTGCTTATGACTTCTTTCTTCTCTTGTTAGCCTTGATTATTTATTTTTTGATCTAACAAAAGGGGGAAGTAATCTAAGAGTCTAAACATTTTTAAAGTTGGTTTTGGTTTTGAGTTTCAAACACTTGAATTTTGAATCTTTTTAAAACTTTAAAACCTATCTTACATTGAGGGGGAGTTAAAACTTTTTCAAAGATTTTAAAATACTTAAAAATTCATACTTAGTTTTGTTATATCAAAAATGGGGAGATTGTAAAACTAATGAATTGATTTTGATATAACAAAGGCTTTAAGGACTAAATTGAAAAGGAGAAAATTAATTTTTAAGTCCTAAAAACTTCCCAATGTCTCCAAGAAAGTTGTCCAAGTCAAAACAATGATTTTCGAGTCAGCGTTTCAGAACGGCCTTTAGGCGTTTCAGAACATTTTGAAACTATTAACATCTGTTTCGGAACTCGCCTTCCCATTTCGATACGGGTGTATCGAACATGTTTTCATGTTTCTAAACGGATGAAGAACAATGGAACGGTTTGAATCGTTTCGATACGCCTTGGCCAACCTATTGATGACGTTCCCTCTCTCGTGCTCATTTCTTTTATATCAACAATGAATGGGTTCGTGTCCCTCGTGCTCTTCAACAAGATAATCCGGTTGATGCTCCACACGCTCCTTCAAGTTCTCGAGGTGCTCTGATTGCTTCTTCCTCCATGGACAATCTTATGACATTCCTCACCAAGAAATTCACAAACATAGAGGCCGAATTTGCATCCATGGACACTCGATTCACCTCCTTGGAAGATCAAGTCAAGGTTCTTGATACTCGTTTACATCGTTGGAGACTCAAGTCAAATCCTTGAATGTCTCTCTCACCACTTTCCATGGAGCTTGGCTTAACCAATCTAGGAGGAATCAACCTACTCAAGACGAGGACGAAGATGACGATGATGGGGACGAGTAGCTTTGCATATCATTTCATGACATTTAGCTTCAGTATTTATGCACTTATGTTTAGTACTCTATGCTTTTTATCTATGTTTTAGGATTTGAGTTTGTACTTATTACTTTGAACTATTTTGTTGCTTTATCTTTGAAGTTTAATTTGATGTTTGCATTTGAATTATCAATATTATTGTTGCTTTATCTTATCTTGTGCTCATGTTTTGATCTAACAAAAAGGAGGAGAATGAGTATAGAGCCACTTTTAAAAACTTAAAACTTAATTTTAAAAATCTATCTTAAATTAAGGGGTAAGCTTTTCAAAAGTTTCAAAACTTAAAAATTTATATGTGGTTTTGTTATATCAAAAAGAGGGAGATTGTGAAACTAAAATTGACTTTGATATAACACTTAAACTTATGGACTAAATTGCAAAACAATAAATTTTTAAGTACTTTTTAAAGTCTCACTTTTTGACAAGCCTTTTTGAACAGAACTATATTTCAAGACAAAACACTTTTAAAGGTTCAAAATTCACTAAGTCTTTCTATGTGTTTTCAAGCCTATTTTCAACAAAAAGCCCAAACGTATCGATACCCTTAGGCGTATCGATATCGTTTTTCAGCACTAAAATTTTAATAGATCATAGCGTACCGATACAATATTACCCCGTATCGATACAATATTCATCTGGGCAAGACTTTAAGCTATGTCGTACCGATACGCATTGTAACCATATCGATACGATATTCTTATCTTTGCATTTAATTTTTGACCGTTGGCTTGTCAATTAGTTTGTATCTCAAAATTTAAATGACCGTTAAACCGTACTGATACGCTAAGTGAGCGTACCGATACGCTTTTTATCAAAACCAAAGTTGGGATTCTAGTGAGCAAAATCCGTATCAATACGCCCCTTAAAACCGTACTGATACGCCCTCTAAGCGTATCGATACGTGTAGTTTTTCAGTCACAACAGCACTTTCTTGTTTGAGACAGGTACCGATACGCCCCCGAGCCGTACCGATATGGTAGGTAGTTGAGCAACATTTATTGCGAGAAATTGCAGCCCAAGGCTCTATTGAATATTGATGATCCCAACTACCCAAATGGCTAGAATTCAATACAAGGGTATAAAAACAAGTCTCAAATGCACCAGCAACAACTATTGAACCTACAAACAACATCAAAACACTCAAATCCAAACTTTGTACCTTTAGAGTCAAATCCTTGTACCCAACTTTTGTATTCTTCATTGTAATCTTTTATTGTGAGTTTGGAGAGTGTGAAATTGTAATTGGGTAAACAACTATCCTTTGAGAGGAATTTGTAGAGTTTACCAAATACTCCTCTTTGTAAAAGTGAGTGGATTAAGCTTTGGGTAGAAAGCTTAATCAAATTGTAAGGTTTCCTCCTCATCCAAGAAAAAGGGAAGAATTCAAGTAGTGAATTGGTTGAAAATCCTTAGTGGGAGCTAAGGTAGTGGATGTAGAATTAGTTTGGAGAACTTGAACCACTCTAATTGCTTTGTGTCACATTTTTATTCTTCCAAATTTTCACCCTCCAAATTTTAATCGCAAATTCACCCCCTCTTGGCCATTTGCAATTGTGTGATCAACTCAACACTAAATTTTGTTAACAAGATGACTAAAATTTTAAAATAATTTTAATTAAGCTACGGACTGTTAAAATTTTAACATAGATGACGATGTGATAGCTAGGTCAATTTGTATAATTATACATTTAGTCCTCCTTACTTTCACATTTTATCAATTTGGTCTTAATTTTAATTTATATCAATAAATTTAGTCCTCCTTACTTACTTACTTACACAGTTAGATCAATTTATTAATATAAATTAAAACCAGGGCCACTTTGATAAAAATGTATAAAAAAAATAAATTTGTAATTATACAAATTGACCTAACTGCCACATTATCATTTATGTAAAAAAATAGCGGTCAATGGTTTGATTGAAACCATTTTAAAAATTTAATGGTCTAAATGATAATATTTATAGTTTAATTGTCAAAATAGAATCGATCCAGTAATTGAGTAATCATGGATGTAGTTCACCCATAAATAAAGTATTTACCTTCATTCCGTTCAAAATGAGTTAGGTAAGTTGTTAGAAATTATCAAGTGATTTTAGTTTACAGCTAACTCAGAAACAAATACAGCTAAAAAATAATACTCATAGGGGGCGTTTGGTTCACAGAAAAGATTATTACCTGGGGTAATATTCTTTTTCGAAATCTTATTCCCATGTTTGGTTTGTCATCATTCCCACCAACCTGGAAAAGATTATTACCAACAATAGCACTTTTTTGTCAACATTCCAGGAATGTGATTCCCACCCTTCCCTTAGGTATTTGTCAATTCCCGCCACTTTGGACAAAATTACCCTTAACGTAATAGTTTTTTTTAATTTGGATCATTTGTAGCATATGTAAATGATGTAAATTTATTAAATAATTGGGTAATGTTCACAAACAGTCCCTTTCGTTTGGTGTTTGTTCTAGTTTAGTCACCAGATTTCAAAACAGCTTATTGTGGTCCCTTATATTAATAATCTGTTTTATTTTAGTCACTCTTCCGTCATTCTCTGTTAGAGGAGTAACGGCCGGCTGACATGGCAATTTGAAAATTAAAAAAATTCCACGTGTATAATACACGTGTATTATGTTTGAAAAGAGCAAAATGAAACGAAACGTTCCTTATTCCCTTAAGCACGAGTAAATCAAAAAAATTAACCCGGTTAACTAAAATTTTCTCTTCGTCATTCTCTGTGGATTTTGGGTATTGATAGGGTTTAGAGAATTGCTCTCTGAAGATTGAAGGTAAGTACTCGTTAAACTGATTTTTGGTCAATTAATCGCAATCCTCTTTCCATTACCGCCGGTTTTGAATCATTTTTTCTTGTTTATAGGCTGAAAATGGTGCAATGGCGGCTTCGAAAACCAAGGGAGAAGAAAGTGGTGTATCGTATGTTTTTTTAAACTTATTTTATTTGTTTGCCGAAATTGAAAATGGTTGTAAAATGGGTTTAGAGTTTAAATTAGTATTTAGGGTTTTAGTGAGAGTTTAAGATAAACAAATTCACATTTAGGGTTTTAGTGAGAGTTTTAGGTTCTATTTTGGGTTTAATGTGTACTGATTTGTATGAGATTGCCTATGTTTGGTTTACAGTGGATGAAGTGTATTATATGTATGATTATTATATAATCTAAGCTATATCATGTATGATTATTATATGTTAACCTGTTTGTTTTATGATTTTAGTAAATGAAGAAACATGTTAACAAATAGTTCCCTTTTTCGGTTAACAAATAGTTTACATTGGATGAAGGATAATATAGTTTAGATTCTATTTAAAGGTTTGTTTGTCTGGTTTGAAAAAGTTAACCATTTTTGTTTGTTTGTTTACATTGTTTAATAACCATTTTTTTGTTAGTTTACATTGTTTTATAAGGAAAGTGGTCCATTGAATATAGTTTTAAATTCCATTGAATATTGTTTGTTTATACCTTTTATGAATTTTGGTTGGCCATTCAATAACAGTTTACTTTGTATTGTTTTAAGGGTGGGCCATTGAATATTGCTTTTAAGGGTATGCACTGGTTTTTATTGCTTTTAAGGGTATGCATGTGTTTGCTTTGCTGGTTTTTATTGCTCTTAAGGGTATGCATGTGTTTAATAACTTTTAGACATTGTAAACTGTTATTGCTCTTAAGGGTATGCATGTGTTTGCTTTGATGGTTTTTATGTATATTGCTTTGATGGCTTTGCTGATTTTTATGTGTATAATACATGTGTATTACTTAGATTTAGACATTGTAAACTATGTGTTTTACTTGATAACTATGCTTTGCTGATTTTTATGTGTATAATACATGTGTATTACTTAGATTTAGACATTGTAAACTATGTGTTTTACTTGATAACTATGCTTTGCTGCTTTTTATGTGTATAATACATGTGTATTACTTAGATTTAGACATTGTAAACTATGTGTTTTACTTGATAACTATGCTTTGCTGCTTTTTATGTGTATAATACATGTGTTTTTAACTGTGCAGGTAGTGAGACAGATTTGTTCACTATTGTGATTCACTATGAAGGAAACTTTACTCATTCACCAAGGATGAAGTACACCTCCAAGTCCGAAGCTTACATAGACTTTGTTGATGGCAGTAGGTTCGCAACATTTTCATTATGTGCCATGGTTGAGAAGATAGGTGTAGTTCCACCATTTGATGTTTACTGGAGAGTTCCAGGTAGTTCACTGTGTAGAACTTCTATTAGGCCACTGAAGATTGTATAGCTATGTTGGAAAGCCTAGATAATGATAGGTACATGCATATATATCTTAAACCATTTGAGAAAGAAGTTAATGAAGTAGAAGAAGCTGCTGAAGAAGAAGAAAATTTTGAAGCTGAAGATAATCATGAGACTGCAATGAGAGAAGATAATTATGAAGCTGAAGAAGAAGAAAATTATGAATCTGGAGAAAATGTTGAAGATGAAAATAATGGTGAAAAATTTGCTGGTGAAGAATCTGGTGAAGAAGAACCTGATGATGGTGCTACTGAAGAAAATAATACTGTTGAAGAGGAAAATGTTGTTGGTGAAGAAAATAATATTGTTGGTGCAGAAGAAGAAGCTGGTGCTGCTGAAGAAGAACCCGATGATGTTGAAGAAACTGATGATGTTGAAGAAGAACCTGATGATGTTGAAGAAAAAGATTCTGATGAAGAAGAATTTGTTGCTGAGCAGTTTGATGTTAGTGATAATGAGTATGACTGTGGAAAGGATGAAGCCTGCATAAAAGATGATGAAATAGGAATTAAGGTGCAAAGAAAAATGGATGGCTTTGGAGCTGATGGTGTGCATATGAATGACAATGATCATGAGGAAGAATCAGATTCTGACAATTCTGAATCCCTATATAGTGACCATGGTTCAGACTCGGATGGGCCTAAATATCCTGAATTTCATGCTGAAACTGATATGGTGAGACCAAAGTTCAGTAAGGGTTTAATATTTCCGAATAGAGAAACGTTGAAAGAAGCTATCAAGCAACATGAGAGGGTAGATCGAGTGGAAGTAAAACTAAAGAAGAATGACAAACGAAGGCTTCAAGCACTATGCAAAGAAGGATGCTCTTGGAAGTTGTGGGCAACCCCTAAGAATTCAAAGGACAGTAAGGACCAGACTTGGCAAATTAAAATCATGGTCAATCGTCATACATGTTCCAAGTCCGTGAGCAATAGTAACATTACAGCTAAGTGGATGGCCAAGTATTACATTAGAAAATTTATGTCTGAGCCTCATTACACCTTAAGATCATTAAGGCATGATGTGCTGCAAGAATTTGGTGCACTTGTGCCAACTGGAAAGTGTGCTAGGGCCAAGGATATGGCATTGAAAATGATTGAAGGGAATCATAAGGACCAATATGGGAGAATATATGAATACTTGCAAGAGTTGAGGATTACTAATCCTGGAACAACAACAATTTGTTATTTAGATTTGAGGTTGTTCCAGAGGATGTATGTTTGTCCACAAGCTTGCAAAGATGGATGGAAAATTGGTTGTAGGAGGATTATTGGTCTTGATGGTTATTTCTTAAAGGGCTATTTTCACGGGTATTTGCTGACAGCTGTAGGGATTGATGCAAATGATTGCATTTACCCTATAGCACATGCTATTGTAGAGAGTGAGAATATGTCGTCTTGGTATTGATTTGTGGAAATTTTAAAATCTGATTTGGAGATTGAGAACTCTTCCACCATATGCTTCATGTCTGATAAACATAAGGTTAACTCTCTCCTTAATTGAAATTTTACATATGTTTCATTTATTTCACAAATTAACTTTGATTGCACTTTTGTAGGGTCTTAAAGAAGTTATTCCAGATGTCTTTCCATATGCTGAGAACAGAAAGTGTGTCAGACACATGTACACAAATTTTAAGGAGAAACACAAAGGCCAAGCTCTCAAAGATGCTCTTTGGAAGGCTGCCAGATCTACCTATTTGAGGGAGTTTGAAATTGCTATGGAGCAATTGAAGACATTGTCAGAGGCTGCTTATGACTGGGTTAAGGAGAAGGATCCTACTCAGTGGTCCAGATCACACTTCTTTACTAGGAGCAAGTGTGATATGCTCCTTAACAACCACTGTGAGTCTTTTAATAAGGTAATACAATTTTTTTACAATTATTAAATATTAAGAAAATAATTTTATACTTAATATGTATTTAACTTTGATATTGTAAATATATTTTGTGCAGTCCATTTTGGAGGCAAGAGATAAGCCCATATTAACTATGATGGAGACAATTCAAATGAAGATTATGACTCGAATTGTATCCAAAAGAGAGGCTGCTGAAAAGTGTAAATGGTTCTTGTGTGAAAAAATTCAAAAAAAGTTGGACATGAACATTGAAGCATCTATCAGGTAATGTTTTCAATTTACGATTGAGAAATGTTTATACAAATCTGCCTTGTTTTCAATTTACGATTTGGTAATGTTTATACAAATCTGCCTTTGGTAATGTGTTTGGTGTTTGTTCTAGTTTGGTCACTAACGTTTTGTGTTTGTTTTAGTTTGGTCACTATCGTTTTGTGTTTATTTTTGTTTGGTCACTAACGTTTGTTGTTTGTTCTAGTTTGGTCATTAAAATGGACTGTTTTGGTCATTGTATGCTTAATTCTTCATGATGGTGCCCCTTGTATTTCCTTAATTCTTACCCTAATATGAATTGCTGGTCTTTTTTATTTAGTTTTTCACACTTAAATGCACTGTTTTTTTATGAATTCTTCATGATGGACTTTGTGTATTGTAATCTATTTGTTGCTTACTTATTAGCATAATCTAGAGTGATGGTTTTGGTCATTGTATGCTGCTTCACTGTCATTTGACTTAGTTTGCCCTTAAATGCAATATTTTTCTTATGACTTAGTTTGCTTACTTATTAGCTTAATCTAGAATGATGGTTTTGGTCATTGTATGATGCTTCACTGCCATTTGACTTAGTTTGCCCTTAAATGCAATATTTTTCTTATGAATTCTGCAATTGTAATCTATTTGTGTTTCATGTATTGTTTTAGGTTATGGCCAACTTATGCTGGTGCACATAAGTATGAAGTTGAAGCTGGCCCATCCCATCAACATGTTGTGGACCTTGCTAAAAGATCATGTTCGTGCAACAAATGGGACCTCACTGGCATCCCATGTCCCCATGCAGCATCAGTCTTTCGATTGAATAATTTAAAACCTGAAGATTTTGTCAATGAATGCTACCACAATAGTACACAGCTAGCTATTTACTCCAACATGATTACACCAATAAAAGGTAATACTCTAAACTAGCTTGTAACCTACATTCAATCAATGATTTGCATAACATCTTTGTCAATGTTTGTCTGTGCAGGTCCGTTTCAATGGGCTCCAGTGACTGACATGGAACCTATATTGCCACCAATCATCAGGAGGCCACCAGGAAGACCAGCCAAGAAAAGGAAATTAGAACGTGATGAAGTCAGTAACCCTAAGATAAGCAAAAGAGGACAACAAGGCAACTGCGCAAAATATGGAAAACAAGGACACAACAAAAGGACATGTAGAGGGGAAGTGGGTGCAAATCAACCTATAAAAAGACCCATCTTGAAGAGACCAAAACATAGACAACCTCAGCAGCCACATCAAGCTCAGCAACCACACCAACCTCATGTGCCTCGAAGGAAAAAATGCCAATAAAGAGAAAACAACCCCTTCCTCCACCAACAACTGTCAGATGGATGCCAAGTCAAGAGTCTACTAACTCGAACCCTCCTACTCAAGAATCACAATCAATCAACTGAAGTTTGGACAAACATGTTTCAGTTTTTGTTACTTCTATAGGACATTTAGCAGTTAAATGTCACATTATATTGGGAGTGAACAAAAAACTCCTAAGATATATTTTGTAAACTGACCATGCTTGGGTCTTTATATTTTGGTGTTTATATGTTGTTGGGAGTGAAGGTGTTAAATAACTCCTAAGCTATATTTTACAAACACATTATTTTGTTAAATGAAAGTAATGCAATATTATCTTCACTTAATTTGTTCACTTTATTTTATGCAACAAATTTATTATGCTCTTAATTTGTTTACTTGAATTGAAAATGAAAATAACAGACTTTTAATAAAATCATCCTCATTTTTTTATCAAAATAAAACAATCCTCATTACTGCACTGGAAACATTCCATGGAAATTACATCTTCATTCAAACAAAATAGTCCATAGAAATTACATCTTCATTTTCATAACCCAAACCTTCTAATTCTATGAAAATAAACCCTAAACCAAATCAATTACTTCATAACCCACACTATTACAGTAGACAAAATAACAAGATTAACCAACAAATTCGCTCAACCCTCATTGCCCTCTCCATTGTCTTCACTTTTCTTAACAACCCAACGATGACCACTTTTGCCCGTGAAGTTGGAGGAGGATCATACCAAGCAAAGAATCGGCAATGATTCTGCCTCGAATAATTTCGACATCCAAAAAACCTTCTACCAGGATTATCATCGGTCCAAGAAGTTGCGATCTTTGCTTGAAGGCCACAACGAAAAATAGGCACTCCCCTTTCCATTATTGTCGTGTCTTCCCTCTTCCCTTCTTTTTTGTTTCAGAAATTTTGACAGAATAAGAAGAAAATTTTGATTTAGGGTTCTTCAGTTAGGTAAAGGAGCTTATATAGGCAATGTGAGGGTGCAGTCCATGTGTATAAACTTAATACACGTGTATTATACACGTGGAATTTTTTAATTTTCAAACTGCCATGTCAGCCGGCCGTTACTCCTCTAACGGAGAATGACGGAAGAGTGACTAAAATAAAACAGATTATTAACGTAAGGGACCACAATAAGCTGTTTTGAAATCTGGTGACAAAACTAGAACAAACACCAAACGAAAGGGACTGTTTGTGAACATTACCCTAAATAATTTTGTTTCATATTAGTTTGATATTTAAATGATTTTACACATATTTAAAAGTAGTTTAATATTTAAATAAAAAAATTATGGCTATGAAAATTTTCGATAAAATGTCTAAATACTCTGTAAATTTTTTATAAAATTATTAATAAAATAAAATAGACACATAGCATATTACAAAAAGAAACTTTGTGTTTATTGGTTTTATGTTCTAATTTCGTAGAAATCCTCGTAACTTAGTGTTTCATGATACGATCATCATCTCTTATTTATCATTTTTCCTTGACTTTATGTGATTTATTATTATTTTATTATTTTAATCGTGCTTTAATATTTGGAGAGTATATTTATTTAAAACTATTTTATATAATTAGTTTAAGATTTAAATGTCGTTACCCATTAAATATTTATTTATTTGAATTTAATTTTAAGAATTTTAATATTAATAAAAATATATATTTCATATTGTTTATAATAATTATATTAGTAGTATGCTAAGTATAAGTGTATGAATCTTCAAGCAAATATTTTTAAACTAATATTGAAAGTTTAACTTGTTAAAAAAAATATATCACAAGGACAATATAGTAATATTTACTTCCATGTAATCTTATATTCCCTCAACCAAACAATGTAATCTTACATTCCTACCAAATAAACCAAATAAAGTATTTTAATAATCCCAATAATATCTCAAGTAATGTTACATTCCAGGAATCTTATTCCCAAAGGTAATCTTATATTCCGTGAACCAAACGCACCCATAGGGTTATGCAAAAATTGAGAAAAACTAACCAAACCGACTTTATATACCTAATATAGGGAGTTATAAGTTTTACACGTTTTTGGATCGTAAACGGATGGCTGAGATTAATAGTAGAATATGTGAAGATTGTCACTTAAGAAAAAAAGTAAGGAGTTAATCTCATCAATCCATTTCATTCAATGATCCAAAAAATATTGTAAATTTTACACTGTGTAAGTGGATCCTAACATACATACATACATACATACATACATACATACATACATACATACATACATACATACATACATACATACATACATACATACATACATACATACATACATACATACATACATACATACATACATACATACATACATACATACATACATACATACATACATACATACATACATACATACATACATACATACATACATACATACATACATACATACATACATACATACATACATACATACATACATACATACATACATACATACATACATACATACATACATACATACATACATACATACATACATACATACATACATACATACATACATACATACATACATACATACATACATACATACATACATACATACATACATACATACATACATACATACATACATACATACATACATACATACATACATACATACATACATACATACATACATACATACATACATACATACATACATACATACATACATACATACATACATACATACATACATACATACATACATACATACATACATACATACATACATACATACATACATACATACATACATACATACATACATACATACATACATACATACATACATACATACATACATACATACATACATACATACATACATACATACATACATACATACATACATACATACATACATACATACATACATACATACATACATACATACATACATACATACATACATACATACATACATACATACATACATACATACATACATACATACATACATACATACATACATACATACATACATACATACCTTAACCCAATCCAATATATTAATATTACCAAACCCAAATCAAGCCCCAGCCCAAGCCAAATTAAATTTTATACAATCATCATCTAAATAAAATAAACCCAATTCAAATTAAATATTAATAAAAAACAAACATTAAACATCTATATAATAAAAAAATAGGGAAAACATTACTATTCAAAAAAACCAGGGGCAAACTCCTCCCCGTTTCAACTTGGATAAAAGCATGATGCCTTCTCAAAGACGTTGAGTCTTCATTAGTAGAAGATACTCTCATCAAGGTTGTGCACATGGCATTTCCACTTGGATAAAAGTGGTTGATTCCATTTATGAGAAGCCTGCAGTTGACCTTCAAGTCACCAATGCCAACATTGTCCATTCAATCCCTATAGAGCCTAAGGTATCTGATCAAGCAGCAGGACTTATTCCAATCCAATCCAATCCTGCTGGCTTTCAACCTGAGGAGACGCTTAGCAATATGCTAATCGAAGGAGTGGGTAAGCTTGAGGTCTCTAAAAAGAACAAATGCAAGAGGGAGGAGAATGTTGAAGACTCTATCTTTGTGTCTAAGAGAAGAGAGATTTGGAGCTACATTAACAATGAAATTTTTCAAATTTCACTAGGTAATTGGGGAACCAACTATTTCGATGCAGTCACAAATGATGACATTTTGAAGATTGTCCTATTCCCAAGCTCCTTCACAAATACATCTCCTATAATCAATAACATTGAGAAACAAAAAAGAGGCTTCTTATGTGGAGTCAATCGTCTAACGTTAATCAAACAAGCTGTTAAGAAGAAGCATGCAATGGAAAGGACAAGGATAATGCTCGATCGAGTGGGAATTGTGGAGTTGGGAATCGATCCCTTTGGGAGAAATCACAAAGATGGCATCCATGTTTGTCGATGACAACTGCTCCCTTAATGAAGAGATTGTACTAAGTGATGATGATGCCTCCACCTCAAGGGAAGTAGCTTTGCCCCTTAGTGAACCAAGCAAAATCACTTTTGATCAAGCGGATAGCTCACTAGGGAGCTATCCGCAGCTACCATGATCGGATTGTGCTAGCCCTCCTCCAGTTGGAAGGTGTGAAAAAGGGCGAAACGTCTCAAGCCTTCCCCTAGGATCACTTGGTGCTACCAAAGGCTTACTGATCCAAGGCTTCTTTGCGCTAAGGTCGATTCTTCTGAAGGGTTCTGGTCAATGCTTAAAAATCTAGAGGTTGTTGGTGTCTCCTCCTTTGTTGATCGCTTGCTGAAGTTTGGTCGGATGCCTTCCCCGTCCCAGTTGAATAGACCCTCGTCCGACGACGAGGGACCCTGCCTCTAGATGGAGCTCTCACTAGAATTTCGGGATGATGTCCTTTGTCCAGCTTCAAGAAAGGTGATGCGTTGTTATATGTTCCTTTTGTTATGTTTTGCTTTATCAGTCAAGAGCATGTATGCAGGTCTCACTGTTGTCATGGCTGGTGCCATTGTTGGGTGTTATCCCGGTGTTAGGGGATGCTTCGCCAGCCCTGTTGCCTTTGTTTGTTGTCGTGTTTTAGGTTTCCTTGTTTGTGGTCGCATGCGGATGCATGCGTGCTTGCACGTTTGCAACGTCCCTAGGTGTTTGTATCCATTGTGGTTTTTTTAATGTAGTTTAGTTTCTTTCGATAAAAAACATCTATATAATAAAATTACAGAAGAAAAAAATCCCTAAATCCCTTACAGGATATACAAAAATTTTAAAGATGTTATTTTGATTTAGGGGATTTTTTAGACTACATACGTTTTGGACATTAAGTTGCTTCGTAGAAAGCTCCACATGTCTGAATAGTGAATATCATGAGGTTCTAATGCCTTTAGGTCACAATGTAGTTAGAGAAATGTTTTTTTACGTATATGTTACGTGGTTATATGTAGGGACGGACGCATGATTTCATGTTGCGAATAGGGCTGTAAATGAGACGAGACAGATCGCGAGCTACTCGAGCTCGACTCGGTCAAAACTCGGTCAAAGCTCGACTCGATTGGACTCGGCTCGAATTCTTGACGAGCCGAGCCGAGCTACTGGATACCCGACTCGAAAAGCTCACGAACTACTCGAAAATACAATATAGTAATTTTTTATTTTTTATAATTTAAAATCTAAATTCTTAAACTTAAAACCCTAAACATAAGTATTAGACCCTAAAAATCTAAATCATAAATTCTACACCCAACAATCTAAAACTCTAAACCCTAAACTAACACCCTAAACCCTAAAATTAACAAGCTTGAGTTTACAAAATATGTGTATCAAAGTTTTTTCTTCATAGGACTTTAAATGAGACATGATAGATGAAGAGTTACTTGAGTCCAATGCGATCAAAGATCAGTCAACACTTAACTCGATTGAGCTCGAATCAAGCTCGAACCAAGCTCGAACTCGACTCAAGTTCTAAACGAGCCGAGTCGAGTTTAGATTTCTCAGACTCGTTAGAAATTACTCAAGCTCGAACTCGACTCGAAATCTTAACGAGCCGAGCCGAGCTTAGCACTACTCGAGCTCGACTCGGCTCGTTTACACCCCTAGTTCCGAACTATCGAGAAGTTATATTAGAAATATAGGAGTGTAAAATTACAATATTTTAGGAGTGCGAAATTAGATTATCAATATTTACGATATATATATTGTAAATATGTGGATGAGAGTCACTAATGAACATCCTAAGATTTGGATGTTCGTATATAAACGATAACCTATAAAGATTATAAAATCGAGTATCTAGTTAATTTGATTGATAATAGTAATTAATGCAGTGTCTTTTGTTGATGTTGTTTGTATGATTTTTTTTTTTTTGTATAACAGTAACTACTTTATTTTGTATGTCAATCCAAATCGAAGTTAATGTTTGATTCTTAGCTGGTTCGAAGTATGGGTGAGTAAAACTCATCTCGACTCGAAAAAAAATTCAAATAAAGTTTAAGTTGTAAAATAGAAATTCAAATAACTTGATTTTTAATGATTAGTGAATTAATTTTTAAGTTAGAGTCGAGCCCCTCAATTTTTTATTATATAAATACTGATATAAAAATATGAAGAGATATAGGTCACATATGAAAAAAATATGAATAAATATATATATGCATATATTATATGATTAGAGAAAGTTGCTTAAATTAGAATCAAATCGTACTATAACGTGATAAATAATTACAATTAAATTTGTATAAGAACTCGGAAACTCGACTTTAATAAAAAAATTCAAATGAAATTTGAGTTGTAAAATATAACGTGTAAACTCGAATAACTCAATTTTTTTTAACTCAACTTGATTCAATCAACCGCCTACCCCTAATTTAAAGTTTAAACACCTTCAAATAATTATCTTATTTGAATGAGACATAAAAGAAACATGTATCACCATATAAATATGAATAAGTTTCACAGTGCGGTGCACGTCGGTTACGTTTTACATTGCAAGCTTCGCTGGATATATAAAGCATTAGGGATTAAATTTAGAGAAATAAGTACTTTAAAAAATAAGATTGTTAACAAATCAAGAAAAAAATTAACAAATTTAGAAAGAGAAAACTTAAAAAAAATTGAGATTATTTATTATATAAAAATAATACAAAATAAAAAAATCTTAAAAAATAAATGATGAAAATCCCTACAAAGCACGCTAGGTCAACCGTACATTTAAATGACACGCCTTTGTCTTACATAACACATTCAACAAAAATTTGTAAATAATTTTTAATGCATTTTAATAAATATTTTAAAATTAATTTTTAGTAAAAATGCCAAATATTTCACCTAATTTTAGTATAGTTAAACTACATGCCTTCTCCGATGCTGACTGGGGTAGCGATGTGGATGATCGTAAGTTAATTTCTGATTATTGTGTTTACTTAGGAGCACACTTATTATCTTGGAGTTCAAAGAAGCAAAAGCTCTATATCACGATCTACTGCAGAAGCAGAATATCATAGTCTCGCTGATGCAGCATCAGAACTTTTGTGGGTAAAATCTTTGTTGGCAGATATGCATGTTCATCTTGAGGAAATTCTAAAAATTTGGTGTAACAATACGAGTACTGTTGCCATGGCAGCAAATTCTGTCATGCATGCCAAAACGAAGCACGTTGATCTAGATCTTCATTTTGTAAGGGACAAAGTTCACACTCGTCAGTTTGAAGTTAATTATGTGTCAGGACAGTTTCAGAATGCAGATGTTCTCACTAAGCTTTCGCCATTAGTCAGATTTTAGGAAGTAAGAAAATAATTATGCGTTTGGTCTCTACAACAAATACAAGAAGTAGAAAACGAGGTGAATATTGAAGAATAAAGCTTCTAGTGCTTTCGATGAAGTGGTAGAACCTTCTGGGCTAGCTTAGATGTTAGTCGGTTACAAGAGCCCGCTCTTTTCAACAGATTGAAAGTTTTTTAGTTTCAATTCTGTTGAATAAGCGTTTTTGGGCTATAAAAAGCACAAGAGTGGTACTGACCCAATACTTGAGTCAATTCAGTATCGGCCTACATTTGTAAACATTTCCCTTTTCTATCTCTCATAGTTTTTGAGTTCACTTTGTAACCCTAATTGTCATCGTTATTCTCTTTCGTGTCTCTTTCTGTTTTTCGTTCACCGAAATATTTCTGATACAATGCACGCCAGTTATGTTTTAAATTGTAAACTTCGTTGGGTATATAAAGCATTAGAGATTAGATTTAGAGAAATAGAGGACTTTAAAAAATAATATCGTTAGGAAATTAAGAAAAAAATAACAAATTTAGAAAGAAAAAAACTTAAAAAATTGAGATTATTTATTACATAAAAATAGTACAAAATAAAAATTTTTGAAAAAAAATAATGAAAATCCCTACAAGGCACGCTAGGTCAGTCGTACATTTGAATGACACGTCTTTGTCTTACGTGACACATTCTACAAAAATTTGTAAATAATTTTAATGCATTTTAATAAAATATTTTAAAATTAATTTTTAGTAAAAATGCCAAATATTTCACCTAATTTTGGTATCTTCTTACAAATCCAAACCCATTACAAGGGTTAAAAAGTAACCATGGTTAAGTCCTTTTTGCGTAAATTTATTTATTTATTTTCATTTTTCTTAGAGCGTCAACTAAAAAAAAAACAATATTTCCCTCAGGTTCTCAAGGGCTTTTTGACAAATGGGTCATTTTACGCTGTGATTGATGTTCGTCTCAGATTCAAAAATCTCTTCGCAGGCTTTCTTTAGAGGTATATTTTCTTTTCCATACTTTAACTCTCTATCAATTTTAAGCGGATTTTGATTTTCATTGACTGTTCCTTGAAAGTTCGCGGAATCTAGGGTTTTCAAATTTCTACCGCGTAATAGAATTTGAAAATGTTAAGTTGATCGTTGTAAAGCTTGTTAGAATTTCGTTTAGCTTTAGATCCATGGATGCATGAGATCTGGAAAGTTCAATTTACTCTTCATTGTCCTAGTAGTTTCCGTTACAGTTGGGTTCCTAGTTTTGATTATTCAATGTGACTTAAATTTACTAGTTTTTTTATTTATTTTGTTTTATGGATTACGAGTAAAGACTAAGAAGAGCTGAGGAAAGTTTATGTCGAGGTTGATTTTTTTTTAAATAAAATCTTTTGAAGTTAATTCATCTAGTTGTTAGTCGTGACTATTTGGAGTTATTTTGAATTGGACCTTTTGCTTAAGATCAGTGTTAAAAAAGGCAAAAGGCGCACTAAGGCGATAGGGGTTTTATATCCGAGGCGCAAGGCGAGAGGCGAGAGGCCCACGCCTTATTGAAGTAAGGCGCACATTTTAAAAATAAAAGATATACAAGTTACATAAAACATCACTTGAAAATTCTTTACATTCAATAAAATTTTGGGTAATAAGAATAATGAGATTCTTTGAAATGTTCAACTTCAACATGAAAAATCAAGGAGAATGTATAAATGCACATGACATTGCATTAAGTTCATTTAGGGTTTAGGGGTTTAAGTTTAGTAGTTTTGAATTTATGGGTTGTTGATAGAATTTAGAATTTAAAGTTAAAATCTAAATCACTAACCATATTATCCTAAAACCTAAACCCTAATTTCAAACCTTAACCCTAACCTCTAAATTTTAACCCTAAACCCTAAATTCTAAACCCTTACACTAAAACCCCTAAACTCAATTAAATTTAGTTCAATTTTTAAAACTCAACCAAATTCATTTGAATTTAAATTTGATCCAATTTAATTAGTTTTTATATATATAGTGTGTTATGCTTTAAGTTCAAATTACACATTAACTCAACCAAATTAATTTAAGTTTCATTTGATTAATGTTATTTTTGTGTGATCTCACTTTTGGCCCAAGTTAGTATGTAAAAAATAAAAAAAAATTTAAAAAAAAGCCCAAAAGAACAAAAAAAGTGAACAGGCGGCGCCCTTCTGCGCCTCGACGCCTCAGCGCCTTGTGCGCCTTAGGCACACCTTGCTGCGCCTCATTGAAGTCGCCTCGCCTAGACCCAATTAGGCGTTTCACCCTCGCCTCGCCTCGCCTTAGCGCCTAGGCGCGCCTCGGTAGCGCCTTTTTAAACACTGCTTAAGATTGAGAAATTGAGTTTGTTGTCTTAGAGGACATGGGCCACATGGCGTGTTAAGTAAGCTAGCTTCATGATAATTGAGGTGCGGTGTAAATTTCACGTGCGTGTTATTGTCGCCGGGAACAAGTTGGTAAAATTTTGATCTCATCAAACATGGAAGTGTTGCTTTTCACGCATTTACTAGACGTAATATTGCCATATATGGAGCTTCTGGCTTTTCTACGTTTGGAATGCTAGTTGTTTTTGGTGAAGCTTATTTATACTAGGGTTACAAATATGTTTTAATCCTAACCCTAGATCAACACCTAAAGACAACTTATAATCCTAGCCATATCTATGTCAAAAAATGAAACATTAAAATGATACAAAATAGCCCCTGCATCAATGTGGCATGTGCCTGCCTTGGTTAATATGGAATGGAGTATCTTAAGAAATCCAGCTTGCCTTTTGTAGCAGGTGTTATGTTAGCCATTGTTGTATCGTCTGGGTGGATTGATTATTGTGGTTCTTATGTCAATGCATAGACAGTTCGCAAACAGGAAAACAAATGTTTTTATTTATGTTCCAACATACCTAAAATTACATATGCATCAGTGTTCACATGTTTGGAATTTGGACGATAGTTGTATATTTCCCTATGTGTGGGTCTGATCATGGCATGACTACAGAACCATATTCAACATCTTCCATCTCTTTGCTTATGAACACCTATTTCCTCAAGTTGGTTGAGTACCTAGTCACATCTCCTAAAAATAATGAACTCCGTTCAAGTCCACATAAAACCTTCTTTCTCTCATGCTTTCTGGCTTGAGAGAGAACTGATTAGTAATTGCAATGGTGTATTTTCTTGGAAGGATAATCTTATAAGTTATCTCATTAATTATTCCAGCTCAATTTGTATTGCGTAATTATACATCACCGTTTGAGATAAAAGTAGAATGTGTTTGAGCTTTCTAAGAAATGTATTGCGTAATTATAAGTTATCTCATTAATTATTCCAGCTCAATTTGTATTGCGTAAGTATACAGGAGGATGTGGGATCGAGCATGCTTAAGTGCTCAATATCCTCCGATTTATGGGTGGGGAGGGGTTTGGATAGTATAGCCGTATAGGTATTGTACACCGAATGTTAAAAAAAAGGTTAAACTTGTTTCTTCTTAAAATTTGATTCTAGTGTCAATCTGTGTTTAAGAATATCGATTTTTCTAGAAAGCAACCAAAACTTGGGAGTCAATAAATATTTGTTTTGTTTTGAAATGTTATAAGGCTTTATGCTAATAGAATAATAACCAATTGGTAATGCATTTATTTCTCGATATTGTAAATTTTTTATTTAGAAAACTTTTCTTCCTTTGGATCAGGCATCAAATACTTGGAGCCGTGACCTCTATCTTAAGGCATGAAAGAGCTTTAAGCTGCGAATTGTGGGTTTTTGTTGTAGTTGTGCTATATTCATAATACCTAGGTGCTATATTAAAGTCGGTCCGGAATCATGGAGTGCAACAAAGATGAGGCATTAAGGGCAAAAGAAATTGCTGAAAGGAAAGTAAAGGAGAAGGATTATGCTGGAGCTAAAAAATTTGCTTTGAAGGCTCAAAACTTGTATCCTGGGCTTTATGGTATTGACCAGATGTTGACAACTCTTGATGTGTATATTTCTGCCGAGAATAAAGTAAGTGGGGAAGCTGATTGGTATGGTGTTCTTGGCGTGAGCCCATCGGCTGATGATGATACTGTGAGAAAACAGTACAGGAAGCTGGCCCTGATGCTTCACCCTGACAAAAACAAGTTTGTAGGTGCAGATGGCGCTTTTAAGCTTGTTTCGGAGGCCTGGAGCTTTTTATCAGATCAGGCTAAGAGATTAGCTTATAACCAGAGGATAAATTTCAGGGGAACCCAACAGAAGTTTCATACACAGGGTGGGGTTTCATCGATGCCACCCAGAACAAATGGCTCTCATAGTTCTAGTTCTAATGTAGCGTCAAATGCTAGGACTCGGAACAATAATAGCCAGGTAGGTCAAACCTCATTTCCTCCTAATAAGAAGTCTGCTACCTTCTGGACTGTTTGTAATAGATGCAAGACACAGTATGAATACCTCAGGGTGTACTTGAATCACACACTTCTTTGCCCTAATTGTCATGTGGCCTTTTTGGCTTTGGAAAAGGCCCCGCCTCCAAGTGTTTACCAGCAGCAGACGTCTGGACATCATAATGCGAATAGTAATCAATTTAACCCTGGAACAAATTATTCTAGATCTCAAAATGATGGGTTGGCTCAAGAGAAAGTGAAAAGGGATCGTGAAGAAGCTCTTAAAACGGAGAGACTCCTGAAAAAGAGAAAAGATGACGGTTATGTTAATGGTTATGCAGGTAACATGGCGACTCAAATGCCCATGGGAAATGGACCTGGCTTGGGGAACACATCTGAATCTAGGAATCTTTTTGGAATGGGAAGCACCTACGGGTATTCTGGTTACTATAACAAGCACATGAGTGGGAGAGAATTGTCATTGCTTGAAATTCGTAACATGCTGATGGATAAGGCTCTTGGTGTGATTCGTGAAAAGCTTAAGGAGTGGAGCTCTGTAACTGAAGCCAAAAATGGTGACAAAGTTAAAGGGAAGGTCATTGAGAAAGAAAATAAGAAACAGAGGAGCATGGCAAATGGAGATGGATGTGATGCCAATAAAGATTATCAAGTCAAGCAGTCACTGCCTACCTCTTCTCGTGATGAATCTGATGGAGGGACTGCGCCGCTGTCTATAAATGTTCCTGATTCTGATTTTCATAATTTCGACTTGGATCGAAGTGAAAGTTCTTTTGAAGATGACCAAGTCTGGGCTGCTTATGACGCTGATGATGGAATGCCCCGTTTCTATGCTCGAATTCACAAGGTTATCTCTTTGAAGCCTTTTAAAATGAAAATTAGCTGGCTTAATTCAAGAAGCAACAGCGAATTTGGCGAGCTGGACTGGATAGGCTCTGGTTTCACCAAAACCTGTGGGGAGTTCAGAAGTGGCAGACATGAAATTAGTGAAACGCTAAATTCTTTCTCCCACAAGGTTCTGTGGACAAAAGGTGTACGAGGAGTAATTAGAATATTTCCAAGTAAAGGGGATGTTTGGGCGCTTTACAGAAACTGGTCTCCGGATTGGAATGAACATACACCCGATGATGTGAGACACAAATATGACATGGTGGAAGTGCTTGATGATTATAACGAGGAACACGGAGTCCCTGTGGCCCCTCTAACCAAAGTTTCCGGTTTTAGAACAGTTTTCCAGAAGCATATGGACCCAAAGGAAGTGAAGACGATTCCAAAAGAAGAGATGTTTCGCTTTTCCCATCAGGTGCCTAATTACTTGCTTACAGGCCAAGAAGCTCAGGATGCACCAACGGGATGCCGCGAGTTGGACCCTGCAGCCACCCCTGTGGATCTACTTCAGGTGATCGACGAAGCCGATAAAGCACCTGCAGAAGATGGTTCGTCGAAAACTGAAGAAGAGACGTTAAAGAGTTGCAAAGCCGAAGGAGATAGTTTGTAGAATGTAGCAAACAAGCTATAAGGATGATTGTTAACCAATGGTGCCTGCCAAGAGAACCATAGGATGCTGAAAAAGGTTAGAAATATAGAATTCGGAGACTGCTAACTACACCAGGTTAGTGAGTATTTTATATTTAAAGCTTGATCCAAACTTAGGAATTGCAATTTTTTTGTTGTGCCGGTAGTTGGATCCGCTTGCAGTCCATTTTTTCTCCCCTATTTTGATACTACAGCTTCATTTAAATGCTCATGCTTGGACTGTACTTGAAATGTAATAGGAATTGCTTATTGAACTGTATTCCTGACTGGTAATCGCCCGTGATGTCTGTTACTGTTGTATTAGAGTGTTTGAGTTCCAATTGGTCAGGTTTGTGGGCTCATGGACCATGGTAATGGAATGTGAACCTCTGAACTTGAATCCTGTTAGGACCTCACAAAGATTGAGTATCCGTTTATCGAATTTGACGGATACTATTTTGTTTGAACTCGAGAAAAATCCGAATATCATATATAAATTGAATTTTATTAGTTTGGATGGCTTCAGCATTTTTTTGAGGGGTAAAACAATCGTTTTAAATTGTGACCCCGTGGATGAAGGTTACGAGGCTTTTGTTATCTTGAGATGTGCTTTAGAGATGGACTGGCAACTGTGGGTCATTGAATGTCCTTGAAGTTGCTTAATATTTTGCTGCTTTTCAATTAATCCTACTTTTAATTTTACTTAAGACTCGATTTATTGGATTGCTGTTTCAAAATAAGTTTAATATCTACTGTGGCTTTGGTATAATGCAAAAAAAAATGTCATTTTAGTTTCTATTCTTTTATTGAAACTATTTAACTCAACACTTAATGTTTTATTTTCGGTCAAAATGACTTCTCTATAAATGAAAATTATTAGTATCTGACGATAAATGGCTTAAAATGATGTGGTAAACTTACATAACAATATACATTAACATGAAATTGTCATAAAAAATAGTGTTTGACTTGAAAAAATATCATATTAGTTAAAAGATAATTTATAAAATATACAATTTTTTTTCTAATTCTGTCGAATTATTTCAAACTGTTTACCGTTATTTTTTTTTTCTTCAAAGTTTACCGTTTCTTGATTAACGAGTATTATACTATTTTGATTCAAAATGAAACATTAAGAGTTAAAATATTTCATAAAGTAATTATTCAATCAAACACAGGACATTTTTTGACTTTATGCCTTTGACTTTTATATTATAATAATATTTATATTGTCACGTCAAAATAATTATAAAAAATTCAAAATATATTGAAAAACAATTCTTAAAAAATCACAAAATTTTGAAAATAATCAAGATTTCAGAATTCAACTTTTTAGAATATAAATTCTTGGGGAAATGTAGTAATTAAAGTTAAACTAAAAATTCATAAAAAATAAAAAGAATATGAGATATTTTCAAGAATTTTCCGCTTTTTTTATAAAACCTTTTTGTATTTTTAATGATTTTATGAATTTTAATTTTTAAAAGAAAAAATTTAACAAAGATGGAAGGTGACCACCACCATTACTATCTTATCTAAGCCTGTAATTATAGTACAAGCCTTTTAAATTCAATAAGTAATTAGAATTTACTTGCATAACCAAAATCCTTGAAGAATGAGACTTTTGCAACTAAATATGCACTTTTCTCAGAATTGACTGTAAAATAATAAAATTACCTCTGCTGCTTAAAATAAACTGTACAGAGCTCCTCCTGCAATCGAGTTTGATCACAGGTTACAGAGACCGAGTTATATAGTTTTTAAGCAAATACTAGCTCCCCGCCTTCTTGTTGTTCCGGAAAAGGTCCTTCCGGATATGGGAGAAGAATGCACTTTATTTCTTCTGCGTCGAGTGTTTCGTACTCCAAAAGTGCATTCGCTAATCCGTGCAATGCTTTCTCTTGCTGAAAAATGTCAAACAAAGTGGTGTTGATTGAACCATTAAGTATTTGCAGCTAATGGATTTTTAGTTCCGGATATGCGTATGGAAAAACTTAGCAGAAATTGAACGTACACATGACGGATGCATACTCGTGTTACGAAAAAAGGGGTTTCATGAACGTACCTTCTTCAACAGGGCTTTCACACGTTCATATGCTTCTCTTAGAAGCTTGACAACCTGCATGTAACAAAATTAAAACAAATTAAGACTGGAAAGACATCTTTGCTAATCCGGACTCTACCATGCAGAAACATACTTCAGCATCAATGCGAGATTGCATTTCTGAACTCGGTCGCTCTTTAATATTAACCGGTCCAATTGCATCACTCATCCCACAACTCGATACCTGGCATTGTAAGTGAAAGCTATAAGATATTGCCCAAGCTTTGGCTACTTCTTTCCCTTAATATTCCAGATATGGTTTACTACGAACTCAAGAGAAAAATATAGAAATAGAGAATTACGGATTAAGAAAAACAGTTTGAAATTTACCATATATTGAGCAAGCTCTGTAGCTGTATGCAGATCGCTACTTGCGCCGGTTGTGATATGGTCCTGACCAAAGATGAGTTCTTCGGCAACTCTTCCTCCCATACAAACATCAAGACGGGCTAATAATTGCTTCTTACTGATTGACGTCTCATCGGTTGATGGCAGCTGGGTAACCATTCCCAGAGCAGATCCGCGGGGCATGATTGTAGCCTTGTGGATCGGAAGTGCACCTTCAGTATTGAAAGCAACAATTGCATGGCCACTCTCATGATAAGCAGTGAGCTGAAGGTATGTGTAACAGTGTCAGCAAATAAGGATGATCCAGTTCGGAAAACAAAAAGTTTATCTCAAAAACCCAAGGAAATAGTTTGCACAGAGTACACTGACACAGTGCATGAATAGGAACCGAAATACAGCCTAGTTACAGAAAAAAGATAACTTTGGTAAACAACTGACAGTGAATTGCAACACGGGACGTCTTACTTTAAAGTTTAAACATGCGGAATTATCATTCTCGAGCAATCTTTGTTGTTATCATTACAGGTCCTTTTATTAGGGGAGAGCAATACTCAGTTCTAACCAGAAAAACCTACAAAACCAAGCAAATTGATTTAATCGGTTTAGTCAGTGGAGGTTCAGTTAAATTGGGTTTTTGGGTCATGAAATTTCATAACCGAACCAACCAAATCAACCAAGTTATCTATTACATTTAAAAAATTAAGACAGTTAACTGACAAACTTCAAGTCAGTTTGGTTCTGTCGGTTTAAATTATCTAATTTGGTCAGGTCGATTATGGTCGGTTAAATCAGTTCAATAAAACCCGACCAAAAGAACCGAATGATCTCCCTTAACTTTTACATCTTTGTTTGCACTTATAACAGAGTCTATGATTTCTCTCTATTCCCTTAGAGAAATTAAATAATTTTGGATCCCCAAAACACAATTTCTGCCTTCACCCCTGCCCAAAACAATACTAAGAAAATGTGAATACCTTCTTTGACTCCTCCGATAGAAACATTGTTTTACGTTCAGTACCCATGAGTATCCTATCTTTAGCATGCTCCAACCGTCCAGCAGTCAGTTTATTTGCACCTTCAACCGCAGCTTTGATTGCAGCAATATTCACCAAGTTTGCTAGATCTGATTGACAGTAATAGGAAAAGGTTACGAAGAAAAACATTTTTCAGTTTATGCAGAAAAGGTTACCTGCTCCATTGAATCCGGGAGTACCACGTGCAATTGCTTTGACATCTACGTCATCAGACAAAGGTTTATCTTGTAAGTAGAGCTCCAAAATCTCTTGACGACCTCTTACATCTGGATTAGGGACAACAATCTAAAAGATGGGCTGTGTGAGTCTTCTCTCTAAAGAGAAAAGAACATGAAAAAAGCAAATATCTTATAAGACTAACAATAGTCCACAGCCAAAATTACATAGCAGGCCCTTGCGAATCTTGCATACTTAAGTGATTTAAGCAACCACAAGGAAGCACAACTTATGACAACGAGCCAAAACCTTCAGCGGCATGCCACCAGACGGATGGTTGGTGGGGAAAAGGAGGGGGGTCTGGTAGTCTGATTAAGCCTTAAGGAACCAACTCTATCTGTCATCATTGATTCCTCTAAGAACAACTTTGACCATATATTTCCAAACACCCAAGACTAAACAAAACACTAATGATTGGAGCACTTACATGCCTGTCAAATCTACCAGGTCTTGTCAAAGCTGGATCAAGAATGTCAGGTAGATTTGTTGCAGCCATCAAAATTATTCCCTGTGAGATAGAGGTTAAATGAATTCAAAAAGTAAAAAGGAGTTATTGATATAACAAGGTTGTTTTAATATACCTCATTCTGTTCAAAACCATCCATTTCGACAAGCAGCTGATGCAGTGTTTTTTTGGTATGGCCTTCCCACTGTTTTCGTGTGGATCCAACAGCATCTATTTCATCAATGAAAATGATGCAAGGGGCCTATAAATATGAAACATTGTTGAATGGCATGATTAGAAGGTATGACGGACAACGTATCAAGCAATCAAAATAATCCCCACAACCCAGTAATAATGAACATCAACCTTTTTCTTAGCTGCTTGGAAAAGGGATCTCACACGCCGAGCACCAACACCAACAAACCTGTCATAGCGATAGAGAATGCCAGACAAGAAGTCTATATCACCTCATAATCTCCAGAACCAACCATATAGTATACTAAGCACATGGAAATCTATAGAAGAGGGGGACCGAGCAAAGATGAAATGAGAGAGCAGCTTACATTTCCTCAAATTCAGATCCTGCTCTATAGAAGAAAGGTACACCAGCTTCCCCAGCAATAGCCTTCAAGGTAACACAAACCAAATTTCATTGTAATATGTATATACACATATGCAACATAGTTAAAAGGATATTGTGGAACTGGAATCACTAGAAGCAAAATGAGGTTTTTACCTGCGGTTAAATTGAGATGTACTGAGCACAAAGTCCCTGACATACGTAAGCGACCATAAGTGAGAATATAGAATGAAACCTTACCTTAGCCAGCAAAGTTTTCCCTGTTCCAGGTGCTCCAGTCAGAAGGATTCCCTGCAATTTAGTTGTGGAAAAGATAATACAGACTTAAGATTAAAGCAAAAAAGCCTTTGACCCAAGAAGTGAATGAATCACGGGAAACAAATTTCAGCCCTAATGGTTCATATAAATGCACAATCATTCGTTATGCACTAAACAATGGACAAAAAACCATAATCGCTTGTTATTTGTTTCTCTTGGACAAAAAAACAGAACCTAGAATCTCTAGCCAATCCCTGCACCTATCTCTTGGACAAAAAAACAGAACCTAGAATCTCTAGCCAATCCCTGCACCTATCACATGAGCTAACACTAAGCTGACAGGACTTCGGGCAATCTCTAGCCAATATCTTGATATATTTGGTTCTCTTGGCATAGATATCACTTCTATTTTTTTTTTTTATTCCTCTTTTATAGGATGCCCTTGATAAAATCTGAAATGTAGAGATCTACAGGCAAGTGCAACAAATGAAGGCAGAAAGAAAGAGACACAATACAAAACCATATTATCTGCACAAACCTTTGGCAACTTTCCCCCAAGGCGGGTAAACTTTGATGGGTTTTTAAGGTACTCCACTACTTCCTCAAGCTCTTGTTTTGCATCATCACAGCCTTTGACATCTTTAAATGTTTTAAGATTCTGCAAATAAAATAATTAATGAGGAGAAGAAAACAAGTTTGAGGATTACTACTAAATTTCCAGTAAATGGGCCTGGGCCTGGCCCATCCATACGAAAACTAAATCTGCATTTCATTCGCATGGTCAGCAGAACAGGCTTTTGATAATCATTTATATAATAAGCATACCGAATTATAATATTTCCCCTTTAGGCATGAACACTTTTCGATTATTCAGGCATTGCTCAAAGATTGCATTTCTTAATCAACTGGTTCAATATAATCTACTTAATCAAGTCCATCCATGCATATCGAACACAGAAACACAGCTTTCAAATGCAACTAATTTTCATAGTCTACTCGATTTAGACAGCAAGCAGAGGCATCGAATACTTGCCTTCTCAGGCATCACTTCTTTGTTCAATTCTTTGGGGGCATAAGAGGAACTTGATCCAACACCTGAAGTTCCTATTCCACCCAAGCTTCCTACATACTTCTGAAGTGCTGAAGCACCCATTAACCTGAATACAGCTCTCATGTTAACAAAATTGACAGCAGGAATGGCCAATTCATCAACGAAAAAGAACAGAAAGAGAGAGAGTACAACTACAACCACGAAATCCATACCAAACCAATCCAACAGCAATAGTGAACAGGATAGTTGAAATAAGCTCTTGCGCAAATCGTGATCTGTTAGAAACTTTAGGATTAACCTAACCAAGAAAACAGCACCACTATCAAAATAGTTGACAAAGGGTTCTAAGGGGGAAGAGAAGAACAATCCAAGTTGTGGCCAGGTTACAATAGTCCACGTCTACACATATCGCAGCTCAAGACTACAAGCATCGATTACGACAAAACGAACAGTAAACTATGGAGCATTACCATCACGACATGCAACGGTTGCTTCTGAGAAATTCCAGGGCTTAAAGAGGGCTCATCCACATTCCCAGATGCACGCTGCTTTAATTCTTGCAACTGCATTTTAAATATTAATGGATCAGAAATTCTAAATCTTTTTTGGTGACATCGAAGCATAGATTAATATAACTACTTATCCACCAATTCATAGGTCCAAGTCCAAGCAGAATTCAAATGCCAAAGACATAAATTTGACAACTTTAAAGTAATTGAAAAGCTAAATGAAATGCAAAGACAAAAAACCAAAGCCACGAAGTATGCCTTGTTACCAAAGTTGGAAGACTAGAAGGCTTTCCAGCTTGTTCATCCGGAAGATATTCAGCAATGGCATTAGTGACTACCAGCGCTCGAAGATATTCGGCAACTCCTCGGCTGTCTACCGCATGATTCCTTTGTTCAAATCGCTTAATCACAGACTCGGGACTGTTTTAAATAAATTAATAAAAATCAGAGGGATATAAGCAAAAGGAAACGTTTCAAAATTAATCAAACAATACGAAATTCAAACAATAAGAAAGAAGAACCTGTGCTTGTTAAGCTCAGCAAGCAAAGCGCTTTGTTTAGCGGCATCTTTGGGATTGGCATCGGCCTCGGCAATCAAACGGTCAACCCGTCTCTCCTGACGCCAAAACGGCCACCAAATGAACCAGCCCAAAGCCAACAATTTGTCCCGTGCGTTTTTTATCATAGCCCAAACCCCCATCAAAAACACCATGGCGGGAGTCTTGCTCTTGGACCCTTCATTTCCCACCAATTCATCACTTCGCCCATTCTCCTCCGCCGCGTTCTCAGATTCCCCATCGATGCTATTCACTTCAATTCCCTCGCCCGCATTCTCAAATCCATCGACAACAACAGAATCCGAGACCAAAGGTTGGGAATGATCTTCAACATTGGAATCGGAGGTAACATTGTCGGGATGAAACGAGGAAGAAGAAGAAGAAGAAGGGATTGAGAAAGGGCGGGGGTATAATCGGGAAAAGGGTTTGAGATTGAAAGAGAGAGGATAATAGAAACGATGAAAGCGTGGCTTAAGAAGAAGAAACGAAAGAGAAGGGTAATTGCAGAGAAGAGAAGGTTGAAGGGAGAGGATCATTGCTTTAATTTGCTCTCTTTTTTCTTCAAGCTCAAACCTTATCCTCAATTGAATTTGAATATGGCGTCGGCTTCTACTGTAATTTTACAGACTAATGATTTCGTTGAGATTTAATAATCATGTTCATATAGGAAACTGGAAAAATCGAAACAGTTTATATGTATGTTTTTATTCTAGAGAGAATTCAATTGAAGGGATAATATTTCATGCATCATATTCATCCCGCGTCCCAACTAAATTTATTTAGTTTAGTTTAATATTGGATTATATTAATCAATGGTTTATAATATATATTATTCATGTTCTAAAAATTGGATTTGAGTGGAGCTTAACTCTTTTCAATTATTATTCAGTCATCTTATCCTAGATTAATGAAAAACTTTAAAATACAACAATTTTTGGGTGCAAAGGTACCACGTATAATGAATTAAAATTGCAAACTCGAATGATCTCACAAAAATTTATTTAATTTTCACATGAATGGTGCAGTACAGATTCATATTTCTTTAACATCCAGATGATCAAACAATCAATAGTAATAATGAATTAAAATTGCAAACTCGAATGATCTAACCAAAATTTAATACCATCAAGTACTGCAATGTTTTGTTTTTCTTCGCTGCACAAAATGGTAAGTTAAAACATTCAAAATCCGTCTCTCATCTCTCCTCCAAGAAACGAGAACCAGTGTGGCTAACTCGGTTTTCATATATAATAGATAAGATGATATTACACCTGATTGGGTCGGTAAGGAGGCACCGACCCGGCTGGTGGCACACCACCGTAGCCGCCCGACATTTGCATCATTCCGGGAGTCGTTTGTGGCATGTAAGGATGATTAGTCATCTGTACTGGCGCGGATTGAGGCACTCCTGGAACACCCGAGGCCCATCCAGCTGAAGGTTGAGGAGGCATCATAGGTTGGCCTGAACCTGAACCTGAACCGTATTGAGTCCCATTGTATTGATTAGCAGCTGGCCCCATTGTTTGAACTGGCTGTTGCCCAAAACCTGAAGGTTGTGGGTTAGCCATGGCAGGGTTTGGAACTGTATAATCTCTGCTCCTATCGTTGTTGACCTGGAAAGAATAAACCACCCTATTAGAAATAGACTACGCCTTTTAACCTTTAAATACTCTTCTTCTGCTGCTCTGCCTCTTTATTGTCCGACAAATATCAGGATAAATGTATCGAAATACAACTACAAAGAAATGAACATATCCATCTCTGGCACTCACACCTGGACCGAGTGACATTAATTTAGTCTAATGGTGGAGCTACATAACATGTGCAATCTTGTAGCTCAACTGTTGGATTAAAACATTTCCTTCTGTTTCCTCTCTGTTTCCTTCCGACCCAAAGGAGTCTTAAATATAAGTAATAAAAGCAGTCAAGTCTTAAATGTAAACGTGACATAGCACAGTTCCGAAGGGGCCATCATTTTGTCAATAAGCTAAAACTTCAGAGAAGATCATGTTTGTTCCTCCTTTAGTTGTGAATGTATCATGTAAAATCATGAATGACAACAAATGCATCAAAACGAATCATTTAAATGACCAAGTTGTATGTATTGTCCAAAACTCCAAATACCTTTATACTGAGATCGGTGTGGCGCGAATAAGAGAGATGCAGTTTGCAAAACCCTCCATCATATATGCAGTGCCCTTCCAAGGCCTCCTTGGCAACAATAGATGTCTGAACATCTGCAAAACATGGAACCATTAATGTTTAGAATAAGGGATAACAAGATAATGTGTTTAATCTCTCTTCTATGTTCTTACCAGTAACATATTTTTGAAGCCTAATTTAAAACAGGATAAATAAAACATGTGTGAACATTACCCGGATACTGAACTAGAGCTTGCATTCCACCATTCTTATCAAACATGGCAATCTTTTGAACAGGCCCAAAAGCAGAGAAGACCTAGACATAAGTGAAAAAAGAAGAGAGAAAAGAGCAAATACTCGGTATGAGTTGAAATACTAGATTGTTAAACAAAAATGGTTTCCAGTAATTGGCAATACCATATGTAGCACATCCAAGGTAACAGCATACTGCATGTTCTCGATAGATGCAAGTAAAACATTACTCTCGGGTTCAAGTTTTTTCCCATCAAGACCTAAACTTAACTGCAATGATAACAAATGAATCACATTAATAAACTAGCAAAAGAGTAAATGAAAACTACAGAATCCAGCAGTGTTAAGTGGTATTATTCATCTCTTAGTAGAAATACAGGTTCACGAGAATTGATTTGATGCACGTGACACCTTGCACGAGAAAACATTAAATATATATGTTTTAATATACTCATGATAAATTGGCTAAAACCACTAAGGCTTTGTGCTTTAAACCATACATCCTAAATGAATCGCACACAACCATATTCAAACTCTAACAACTGTTGAGAAATTGAATAGTCAATAACATGTTCTTAACCTGGCTGCCTCCATCTATAGCTGAAGGAGCAACAGGGAGGTAGGGATTGGTGTAGTCCCTGAAAATAAATAGATCAAAGAAAAGAGTGACCAAAGAGTAAATTTAATTAATGAAGAATAGAGAAAAAGGAGAAAAATAGCAGAGAGAAGAGCAGCATTCTACTAAACAGTAAAAAAAATTGGAGTATAAATGAAATGTTCAAGATATGCAAACCAATACTAACTGCCATGAAAATTACTAATTCATAAGCAATCACAGAACCAATTATGTGCTTGAACATGGTACATAAGATATGATGAATAACCGGAAACAAAGAGTGATCAGGAATACCTGCTCCGATGGCTCTGAAATTTCACACTCAAATCTGTGTGGGCAGAATAAGTGATCTTAAGTGTACATGGAGCAATATTTTCAGAAAGCAGATACCTGAAAACCCAGGACAAAGTCAGTCGGTAGATATTTTGCAACAAAACCAATAGTCACAAAAGAATAACAGAAGCTGTAAGATTAAAAGCAATGCTTGTTGAGTAAACTAATGTTATTGGAACACACTTCAATTCTAACTTAGGGAGTTTTCTAATACTTTATCAAGGACAAACAAAGCAAACAAGTAGGCTATTGCAAGACTAAACAGAAATAGTAGTAAGAAGTTCAAGGGTCCAATAGATACAAGTGCTCAATGAAAGTGCACCACGTCTACGGCTATATGGTCTGCAATAGTTGGACAAAATACTGTATCTACCAATTAATCGAACTGTCACCTAGGGATGCTTCGTCCATCCAAGGAATTTTTTGCAGATGTGGCCGTTTCTGCATCTGAAAACTGCACCAATGCCTGCAAAAATGATGGGAACAAAATAAGCTTATTTTAAAAGGCCAAGGCACACTAACCAAAACTAAAAGAAGAGATTTAATTCATTGACCTGGAATCCAGCTGTCTTCTCAAAGGTGGTAATTTTATGCACAAAGCCAAAAGCTGAAAATACCTGTGCATTATTAACAGCATTAAAAATATGAACTGAAAAATTCAGATAAAATAACTATAAAAAGTAATTGCAAACTGCAATACCCTCTCAAACATATTTTTCAGAAAATAACGAATGAGTCCAACACATCCAGTTCTTCAGCAAAGAGACAAGCAATATAACTTATAACAGAAAAAAGAATACAATTAGACATTTCAGATACTAATAGGAGGTTAACAACAGTATTAGCCCAAGTAAAATCAACAAATACACAAGGGCCAAGGGCACTAGAATTCCACAAGAGATGAAATAAATAACGGATGGAAAAACCAACCAAGTACTGCTAAAAACCTCATATCTTTACACTAAAACAAACCTACACTCCAGGCTGCTCAAATTTTGATTTCTATGAAGTTTACATGTAATAAACAACTCTCACAAAGGCAATGCCAAAAACCTTGTATCTTTACAATAAAACAAACCTACACTCCAGGCTGCTCACATTTCAATTTCTATGAAATTTACATGTAATAAACAACTCTCTCAAATTCAATGTCAAAAATCTCATTCAATCATCATTCTTTCTTACGGTTAAAAGGTAAAGCCCCACCTGCTTCACAAATAAATAGAAGCAAACTGCAGATGCAGGAGGAGACCTTAATTGATCAAGCATTTAAAAATCTTAAAAGCTCAATACCAAGGAAGTCAAAAGCTGGGGACTAAGGATAGACACCTACATCCAGGAAATGTATATATAGTTTCCACAACTGTTCTTTAGCAGAATAATATCCATTGAAAACATTAACTCACTTTTTAACAGCAAATATAGACAAATAGCTATATAAACTTTTAAAATAATAATAATAATTAGACTGCGAACTAGCTGCCTCATATTATCATATGATTTAGGACTGTCCGACTGTATTAATACTACAAAATACAAATTATGTTTTACTCTAAAATGGCGAGAGATGACACGTTTGCGTAAGCGCAAAAGGGGCAGAAGGATCTTTCAGTCTTCACAGTATGTCATAGACTCATAGATGATAGTCCCAACACCCAGTATAAGGAAAGAAAAGGATAACATAACGAATCATTCATTCTTTGAATAAACGACAGAAGCAGACATAAAACCAGTGCTTGTTACACGAATGATTGGCGACCTAATCAGGGGTCATCTTGGGTAGAAACTTGCCTTGAGTATGTTTTATTTTACTAAGATGGTCACTTATGCAACAAAGCAAGCAGCCAAGAACCTCCCTTAAAAATAAAATTACCATCTATTTGGGGCTCTAAGACAATTGTTGTGTACACTGCTTCACCTGAGAGCTAAGAAAACTAAGGCACGTGAATAGACTACCCTGATCATGTTCAGTGAGGAGTGAATACTTTAAAACTTGGTAGGTAAAGCTAACATCTATTTTATCTCCAAAATGTAATACGACCACACACAAAAAAAAAATTGTAAATGGATCACAAACTTCATAAAAACTTCATTGCGAGTAGCAGAACAAACGAAAACATAGTGACATGAAGCACCAGAATAAGTCTGAGAGAGATGGTTGTATATGAGAGAAGAGATGAAAGAAACATCCTAAGTGGTAGGAATAGAAGGTAAGGAAGGAAGAACAGGGAAGTGAGAGGCAGTGTTAAGAAAAGGAGAAAGGGGACAAACACAAGTGCTCTTTCTCTCGATGCACTAAGTTGCCATTCGAAATAATTCACTTAACATGATTCTCCTGATCCATTCACATTCATGCCAAAACAGAGTGTCCAGCGTGGTTTTGTTCAAATTTTCCCAAGATTTTTCATGTATTTGAAGGATCCTTGGAGGGTCACATCTCC
This sequence comes from Hibiscus tridactylites, assembly GCA_958450335.1. Lineage (NCBI taxonomy): Eukaryota > Viridiplantae > Streptophyta > Magnoliopsida > Malvales > Malvaceae > Hibiscus > Hibiscus tridactylites. The sequence goes on along the minus strand of OY288288.1, from coordinate 69,719,291 downwards.
TATACCTATACCCAAATGTCCAAATGTATGTTGGAAGTGAATACTTCAAGCAAATGAAGGGTCCGGGCTACACAGCACCAAACGACAAACTAGAAATACTAACTTCACACCCTTATAAACCAAAAGATAAAAAGGGCCAAAGATTTCCTTACCAAATGCAGAACATCAATGGAAACAAGTCGAGCATCTTGACCTTCGATTGTTACCAGCAGAACATTTCCGGCAACATCGGCAGTGGTTTTGTTATTAACAATCTCTTGCCTGTTAGAATATTGTAGATAAACCGTTTTGCCCCTCACTTGAGCAGGCTCTGAAGAAGAAGCATAATATGATATCATAGCAATAGCCTGATTCAAATCAGCCTATAAACAACAATAAAACAATGATAATATTGAAATAATAGAGAAATTCGGAACAGATATTAAAAAGAATTTCTGATTATTAAACTTACGAATTCAATGAAAGCTTGATTACGATTGGCTCCAACATTGCACTTTGTGTTAACGACCTTCCCGAATGGCTTGCCCAGTTCGATCAACTCTTCCTCCGTACACTCCCATGGCAAGTTCCTCAAATGCAGCACCTTAGACGGGGGTTGAGTGTAACGGAACTGCGGCTGACTTGATACGGAGGCCATTCAGTTCAGCAACCAGTCCCTTAAAATCTATGCCAAACAAATCGAAACCCTAAATGCCCAAATTTTCAAGATATCAACACATTAAACTTTTAATATTTGTCCATAGATCGATGAAAAGCAGCGAAGTACGGGAAATTGAAGAAAATGAAGCCAACCTGAAAAACAAATAAAGAAAAGAAGAATCAAGTTTGGAAACTTCTGAATTTTCTTAATTATCTTATAAGTAATTTGATATATTTTTCTTTTAAACTAGGAGAACGAGTTGGATGATCGGAAACCGGAGTTAATGTAAATTAACATTTAAGTAAATATCAATTGTCGCATTGTATGTTTAGTCTACATTAATAATACAATAAATTTTGGAGCTTTTACCAATTATCTATTTTTTAGATTAAGCATGGTTCGATTTATATTTTTGTTGATACAATTAGGGGTCTAATGAGAGCCGAGCCGAGTTCGAGTTTGAGGAGTATTGATTAAACTTTGACCAAGTCAGACTCGAATAACTCACGATCTGTCTCGTTTTATTTATAACCACGTTTATAATAATAATAATAATAATAATAATAATAATAATAATTATCGATCGAATTGCATGATTTTATTGTAGATAGAATCATACAAAAGAAACATTTCCGTGTGTCTCATTAGAAATCCTCTAATTCTAATAGTAGAAAAAAAATACACATGAAAATATGAAGAAAGTTAAACTAAAAATTAAACTAACATAACATAACAACAACAAAAACACTCAACCTACATTTTAGTTCACTTTAATTTTAAAAATTAAAAAATAATTTATTATATTGTTTAGTAGCTCGCGAGCTTTTCGAGTCGGGTATCAAGTAGCTCGGCTCGTTAAGAATTCGAGCCGATTTTGAGTTTGAATGAGTATTGATCAAGCTTTGACCGAGTCGAACTCGAGTAGCTCATGATTTGTCTCGTCTCATTTATAGCCCTAGGTACAATACACAAGAGAACTGTGACGGACGTATGGTTTTATGTTAGGGTGTGAACTTATAAAATTTAAGGAACGAAAATAGATTTTCAATAAAAAATATATAAAAATATATCTATATTATGTATAAATTTTAAATTTTCAGGGGCGACTACTTCTCCATATGCCCCCTCAATTTATCCCTATGTATGATTGAACATATTTAAATACTCAAAATCTTCTTATTCGTGAGTAGAGAGATATTTTCATGTGTTTAAAAAACAATCGCCTATCTTTTTCAATTTTTATTTATATGTTTATGTAACCTTTAAATAAAACGATTCAAAAAAATTTGCCTATAAATTGAAAGCGAGCCTCAATATAAATTAGAAAAATTCGTTTATCATTCATCATGTAAAAGTTATCATATATATTTTTTTGAAATTATATTTTACCTAAAATATTTTCTTTCACCGTGCCTATGATAAAATCTAATATATTTTGAAGTTATCTATAATTGTAAATACAAATATTTTTTTTATAAAAAATATATTTATTCCACTCATAATGTGTATATAATAACATACGTAAAATATACATTTTTCCCAACCCGTCATTAACTCTCTCTTGAGGCATTCTAAGGCCGATCGATGGAGGTCTTTACTCCCGACGTGGGTGCAGGGATGGACCGAGTGGGGTGCTGGGGCAACCACCTCTAAAATTTTGAAAATTATATATAATTTAGAAAAAAAATTAAAATTTTTTATGTATTTTTTATTAAAAATCTATTTTCACCCCTAAAATTTTATAAGTTAACCCCTAGAAATTTATAAATTCGCCCCCTGATCTAAAGTCATGGGTCCGTCCCTGCTTGGTAGATTTTGGGAGTCCAAAAAAATCATCAAGAAAGTAGCGGGAAGAGATTATGTTCGGCAATCATGAAATTAAGAATATTTATTTAGCAAATGATTAAATCTGAATGAATTAAAAAAAACGTATGATTTAAATTCAAGTCCGAGAAAGCAGAACATCCTTGTAAGGTGTGCGAGACTTCGTCCCTGCTACCGCCGCCGCGGCGGTGGCTTTAATCTCATCGACTTCCATTTTCCTCCGCTGCTCGTCGATAATGAGAGGGACCTGCCCGTCCCTGTCTTCGATCAATCTATCCTGCACTCCGCCGCGCAGTTTCTCGAGCCTGATTCCGTTCATCTGCTGCATCTTGAAAACCTTGACCACGTTCGTTAATCCCCCTATCATAAACATCAGGCTCCCGCATATCCCTAACCATACCCATTTCTTGCCCTGCATTTTACACGCACATATACAAACCATGATCAATGATTCCTTGTTCATTGCTCTCTCGTATATAAATCTAATTAATTTAGAGTTTCATATTATATAGTATTAAATTGCGGTCGCAATGCTAGTATACTATTATTTTTAAGAGTAAAATTACGACGCAACATCCCCAACCAAGACCAAGACAAGTGCAATTTAGTAGTATGGTTTGGGCATACCAGTAAGTGTAAACCATGACGAACAACTCCCGACTGCTCACGGCCGTTGAGAATAGCACCCACCATAAACAGCACACTCCCGATCAAAAACGGGATGTGGACACTCTGTTGCAGGATTTGAACATGCGTATCGGCTCTCTCGTAGATCTGGCACGAGTTATGAACCGACCCAACAACCCATAAAACCGGCCCGGCTATAAGCATTCCCAGAGCATGCCTCTCCATCTTAAAAAACCCATAGCCTTTCTCCGCCTGCATAAGCAATTTCAATCGATCAATCAAAAGAAATTGTAGGAAGATTTAACTTTTTTGAGTGATTTTTAGAGCTGTGAAACCTCAATGAAGAGGAAGAGGATTCCCAGAAAGAAAAGCAGTGAGCCCAAGATTTGAACCAACGGGACGGAGAACTCGACGAGAGCGAGCTGCGGATCGAAGCTCATCAACGCGAACCGGTAGTCGATTGCGGCGAGATGTGCCAAAAGATCGTGGATGTTAACCAAGATTATAAGACCCAGTGCTATGAGCATTAGGACGAGACCCGATCTGGGTTCCCATGAAAACTCGGCTGCGAAACCGCAAATCAACACGATCGTTGAGAACAAATACAGACCGGCATTCATGTACTCGGCCCTGCTTCGACCCAGCCGTGGACCGTACATTCGACTCTCTCTTGCTGAGGCTAGTTTCACCATGATTTCCGAAATGAACCGATTCGAGTTATTTTCTCTGTAAATCAAATTCTTCAGTGTAATCTGTTTCTGGTTCTTTTCTTGGTGATGAATCAAAATGAGAAGTGGTCGAAGAGTACGAGAGAGATGGCGTGGCTGAGTGTGTACGTGTCCTCGTGCATGAAGCTTTCTTTTCAGTGACACGTGGCAGTCTTTCAGTGAAAAGTGGAATTGCTCAGTTTTTTTCCCTCAGTGAAACGGCGCGTTTCAATTGCTTTTTTTGTCTTCCTCTTACGAATCCGACAGTTGAGAATAGAAGGTGGCAAACAAGAGTGCGAGGATTAGGGTAGGTTTGGGGTGCGAAAGGGATAAGTTATAGTTAAAAAACGGTAAGGTTTTAAAATTTGTATAAAAATTTAAAATGTTAAATTTTTTATATAAAATTTTAGGTTATAATTTTCGTGTTTTTGGACAAATATTGTTATTTATTTTGTAAGTATCGATACTAAGTTTATTTATAACATTTTAAATTTTTGGACAAGTATCTATACTTGTCAAAAAACATAAAAAAACCAACTTAAAATATTATCAAAAAACTTACCATTTTAAACTATTAGACAAGTATCAAAATTTATTGTCTTTTAACCGCACCCTACACCTATTGTACGTTAGACTCGCCCCTGAGGATTAAGGACTACAGATTTATCTTATTTACTTATATATTATAGACATTTAAAATATCTATGTAATGATTAATAATTTGTTGGTCTATTAAATGAGACGTTGTATCTCATAAGTAAAATGGTTCAGATCTTAATGTTGTGAATGAAGAAAATTAATTTAGAAAAATTGTTTTCATAATAAATCTTTATAAAATTTAATCCGAATTAGTCACTCAATAAGTTTGATATTGACCGTAAGACCAATATATATAATAAATTTCTACCTTCAAGTATAGATCAAATTTGAATTATTTCAAGTCATTTTTGATGAAATATTAATGAAAGTATAAATCAAATTTGAATTATTCCAAAATTTTGAAACTACGTAATGAAATGTAATGTTTTAAACTTAAACAATCAATTTCTTTTGATTTTTTAATTCTAATTTTGCCCATATTTACTATGGGAGTTATATGTGAGAATGTATAATTATTTATTGAGGACTTAAAGTGAATGATTTTTACGCGGGATTTCTTTGAGATTTTAAGTGTGATAGGAGGGAGAAATTATATTTTAGGTCCGGTTCGTCACATTGTCAATGACCCAACTAATAAAAATTATTTATTTTATTTATTTTATTTATGTTTTTTTTATTTAATTTACAATAAATATAAGAGAAGATCCACTTAGTAAAAAGATGCAATAGAAAAAATAATAAAATAAATAATTTTTATTGGTTAAAACCATGGATGATGTGACGAGCCGAACATGATATAATTTCTCAATTTCAGAGCTTATTGTTTGTTTGTAGATGACCTTATATTGAGAGGTCAGAAGTCGACATATAATTTGGCCGGCTTCATTTTTTATTTGTAATAAATTTGAAAATAAAAATAAAAGTCAATAGTTCCAAAAAATACTTTTTTTCAACAATACTATCCAAAAAATAGTTAAGATTATATATTGTTATAAATTTGGTTTTTTTACAAGATATAGATCATAAAATATATTAAAATAAAATAAGATGTATTTTAAACATAGAAAATAGGTCGGGTAGGACCTTAAATATTGGAGTCTGACCTTTATTTTAAACGACCTACTTTTTGCCCAAGCCTATTGTCTGGGCCTTGTATTTTTATCCATCCCTCTCAAATTTTAGGTAGATATTTGGATTTGGACGATTAGCTCCAGTCTTGAACAAGTCTAACTCTCGACATTTTTTAGTTTAATTATCAGATTTTAATTTATTGACCGACTAATTAGGGTCAAATTTTATAGAAGTTGACTCTCTCAACTCAATTTTTTCTATTTATAAGAATAGGATTAAATCCATAATCTTTCTTGAGGACTTAACACCCCATCCCGCTTGACAATTGATTGTTGGCTCTGACCTCTATTTTTTAGTTTAATTCAATTGTAGATATATAATAAAAGCCGCTAATTAAAAAGAGAAAATGCAGTTACAATAAGCATTTACAACAACCATCGTAAACTAAATACATAATTCGGACATTTTCTTATAATATTGACACAAAAAATTAGACACTTTAAATCATAAAATGATCATACATGGAAAAGGTTAAAAACCCAACAAAAATACTCGAACAAAAATATATACAAACAAATCTGATTGCATCGACAAACAAACCACAAAAAGGATTAAGCTATTGAAAGACCACCGAAAAGCACAAATCAGAGCCGAGCGTCGTGAGAAATTATCCACGAACGCAAGTCGCGTATCCAAATTCAATCTGAGGGTCAGAGCAGGAAAGATCAACATGATTACAAATAAGCATCATCTTGATCAGTCACGGCGTCGTGAAATCCGACCCTGAGAAAACATAAAATAAAAATAACGACCAAACGACGGAGAAAGAAGACGAAAAACGTACCAAAAAATAAAAATAAACGTGCCACAAAGATAAAAAAAATATCACAAAGATAAATTTATTATTATTAAAAATTAAAAAAAAAATCAACCATTGAGAATGGCATTAAAGTTGATATCACATTCGGCTAAACAAAGTTTGAACACGAAAAAGGTTGTTGTGCTCTATAGGAGTTGTGGCGCAAACCCTAATCAAAATCGAAAATAAAAAGTGTTACAAAACGTATTATATTTTTTTTGAATCTGAATTATATTCAACAGCGAAATGAATACAAAAGAATCACACCTTTTACAAGATAAATACAATGCATAACAAGATAATAAAATTCTAAATGTGTGAAAAATGTTAAAATACCATATCTAACACTGTCAGAAGAAATCTTCTAATAAAAATCCAGAAAAACTATAACTTTGCCTTGAGTGCTCTTTGAATATAGCATAAATTCTTCTGTTACTTGTTCTTGGCATGTCGGCACAACCACAAAAAGGAATCATAGCATGTATAGAACGGCCAGGGACGGAGCCACAGCTCCCATGGGTGGGGCTGTGGCCCCCCCCCCCCCCGGTAGGGGAGAAAAAAAAAATTAGCCTTTAATTTTTTTATATTTTTTTTAAAAAATTGAGATAATTGTAAATTTGCCCCTCCCACCTTTCAAAATTTATGTTTTGCCCCCCCTAACTTCAAATCCTAGCTTCGTTCGGCCTCCTTCGTTGAAAAGCGCTCGTTGATACTCGTCACTCGAACGCGTAACTGTCAAAAGACAGACTACTGTCATGAAGACAGACAAAAACTGCTAAAAAGCAGACGAAAGAACTGCCACCAAGCAGACAAAAGAACTGCCATAAAAGCAGATTTAAATAAGAATCCGGCAAAGTAGAAGAAAACAAGAAACAAACTTGAAAAACGAAATATTCATCGAAAAAGATGAATTTTATTTATGTACAAAATCAGCAGAACGGCCAAAGGCCGTCGCCGGTAAAGAAAAACGATGAAAAAAAAGAAAAAAGACTTAAAGAAATTTTGTAACCGCTTTAGAGAAAATGGAGAAGTAGAGAAGTGGAGAAATTTTATTTATTTATTTATTTATTCAATGGTTAGGTGTTTATCACTTCAACTTGGGCAGGGTTCGAGAGCTGGTAAGAAATCAAAACATGCCCTTCCTCAAATTATAAGAGGTATTCTAAAATACTTTTTTGAGATATTTTTCACATCAAAACGTATTATATTAAATTTGTACCTAGTTGTCTTATATATATATTATTAATAAATTAAATTTCTGGTTGAATTTAACGTTTCTCAATTAGGGATGTCACTTCTGACTTCACGAAACAAAATGAAAGAGAAAATATTACATAAAACTCGTCAAATAAAAATAACATTCAGTACTAAAATTTATTCACAATTTATATATTGGTGTCACAAATCAAGTAACAAAATCTTCATCTATTTAATTATTCTTTTGTCAATTATAATTAAATTTATATTATTAAATATAAATTCTATGATGATTTAACACGTAAACGTATTAGAACTTTTCGTTTTTCATTTTTTTTGGTAACTTGTGGATAGATAAGATTGAATATCCGGATTCCGGACACCATGTTTTATTACTCTTTCCTATTACTTTTTTCTAACCACGATATTTATTTTATTAGTGAATTAATTTAAGTCGGAATTGTAAAAGGTTCATTATGAGGTGTTTTTTTATACTTCAATCTAATTTATTCTATTCATAATATCATGATTCAAATTTTTAATTTTGTTTAAGAGATTTAAACTTAGGGGTGTAAACGAGCCGAGTCGAGTTCGAGAAGTGCTAAGCTCGGCTCGGCTCGTTAAGTTTTCGAGTCGAGTTCGAGCTTGAGTAATTTTTAACGAGCCTGAGAAATCTGAGCTCGACTCGGCTCGTTTAGAACTCGAGTCGAGTTCGAGCTTGATTCGAGCTCAATCGAGTCAAGTGTTGACCGATTTTTGACCGCATTCGACTTGAGTAACTCTTCATATGTCACGTCTCATTTAAAGTCCTATGAAGAAAAAACTTTGATACACAAGTCGTGTAAACTCGAGCTTGTTAATTTTAGGGTTTAGGGTGTTAGTTTAGGTTGTTGGGTTTAGAATTTAAGATTTAGATTTTAGGGTTTAATACTTATGTTTAGGGTTTATATTTAGAGTTTTAAGTTTAAGAATTTAGATTTTAAATTATAAAAAATAAAAAAATTAGTATATTATATTTTCGAGTAGCTCGTGAGCTTTTCGAGTCGTGTATCAAGTAGCTCGGCTCGGCTCATTAAGAACTCGACCCGAATTCGAGCACGAGTCGAGTTCGAGTAACTCGCGATCTGTCTCATCTCATTTACAACCTCAATTAGTATCTCACTCTATTAGACCAACTGATTGTTGGCATCCTTTTCCTATTTCTGATACAAATAATTACTAGTCCTTTTATTCCAACAAAGGGTATAAAATAAAAGGTTGGAATGTTTGGCTATTGGCCTCTAATATTGAGTTTGCTTCATATTTGACATATAAATATTTAGGAAAATAAATGTTTTCACATAGTGAAGGATGATGACAAAATATTAATTCAAGATATACTATAAAACATGAGTCACATGTTTAAGTAAGATGACAAAGATTTTTTTGTACTTTAATCGATAATTGAGAGTTTGATTCTTATTTTAGAGATGGAGCGGTTTTAAATTTGTAATCACCATTTTTAATAGTCTAAAAGTGATTATAAAATAATATATATTTATATATTTTTTTTAATTTTTGACAGAATATGTACACGTTGTAGACAAAGTAATTTAAACTCATGTTTCCTAAAATGAACATCATTCGTTTTTTCACTGAAATATTTATTAAGTTAACTTGTAAAGTTGTAATCACTGCATATTTCTTTTATGGATCTGCATAACGCATAGAATTAATTATTGTACTCACCGTATTCGATACCTTGAAAAATAAAAAATAAAAATAATATAATATAATGTAATACAATACATAAAACGTTTAGCACATGTATCTTTTTAATGAATATTTAATACTTTATCTTTTACATACATGTGCACAATTGATAAAAAAATATTTTTTAAGTTATGGATACAATATAATATTTTAATAAGAATTGATCATTACATTGTACACTAAATTTGATTATTGAAATATATTTAAACCTAAATCAAAATAATTTACACATAAATCATGATACTTATTTATAGTCACGGACGAATCTACATATATAGTAGGAAGGAAAATTGTGCCCCTAAATTTTACGAGTTAATTATGTTTTATGGTTTTATTACTTTCTAAAATATTTTAATTTTAAAATTTATAAAATTAAACTTAATCTCCCTTAATTTTTACGGTTTATTTACTTTTTAAGACCCTATTCATTTTAAACTTAATCAATCTATCTCATCGTAGTTCAATCTTGATTTCGTCCCTGTTTATAGTATAACTAAAACGTGATATTTCAAAGTTCTTGAGACCTCAACGTTATCATTAAACCAAGATTATATCGACAAATACTAATTATTATATCAAACATGCAAAGAATGTCGGAAAGTTGAGCTTTATTTAGGGCGTTTGACTAAGCTTTTGAGTTGGAAGAAACCCAAAAAGGAGATTAAAAGAGTATGAACGCATAATTAATACTATAATCTGTAGCTGTGTTTAAACACTTTCTTTGACCTATTATTTGACAGGTATGCATTATTTTAGGTATCCAATTAGAGGACAAGAAAAGAACATCCTCTTTTTTATGTCTATTTATGTTTCCTCCCTTGTAATCTTTGGATAATCTTAGGTGGGACATGAAAATCTTTGTGTTCTCGGTGCCAAAATGTCAAAGACCAATTTGAGGTTATAGATTAGCATGGACTTGCAAAAGATAAAGTTAATAAAAAGTCTCCCTCCCACAGCTGATTTTCATAATCTATATTAGGTCAATTGTTCAAGTATCTAAAATGTATCTTTATAAAATCTAATTTAGATTAGTGGATTAATAGATCAGATATTGATAATTATACTAAAAAATATGTTTCAAGTTTCTATTGATCATGTATTTCATTCTTATAGGACACTCCGTTTTTTATCTCCTTTTTTCAGCGTTAGTCGACCCCTTTTTCCTTTTTCCGGTTTTGCTCCTCTACTTCCCTTTGACGTTCTTGATAGGTTCTGTTGTCTCCGATCACCACAATTTGAGCTTGGCCCTGTTTTGAAAGAGGGGTGATCGGTCCGTTTTGTTGGCTCAGAATGAGGAAGATTAGGTGGAGAGATCTGGTGTTTGTCGGTCCTTTTCGTTTGTGTCTTCATTTTTGAAGGTTATGTTCTCCATTGTTTGATTTTGCAGGGTTGAGGGATGTCAGTGACGCTGGTGGCTTTAGAAACTCTTCCTTCCGATGTTCTCTTTGCAAGTGGCATTTGGATCTCGTTGTTATGTCAAGTTCTCTTTTGAAGATGTATTTCTATTCGAATGATGCCTCTTCTGTCGTCCTGGTCAGCTCAGCCCTTAGATTCCTCATCGGTGTCACAGGTACTCGTCACCAAGCTACAGTATGGCTTTTGTGGGTGTTGAAGTTCAGCTTTTTCTCTCTCTCGTGATGGCCACAACAACATATTTCTCGTTCCCCGCTCGATCACGTGGCGACTCATATCTTTGATTCTATGTTCCGAGCTTACTTAGTGCTCTGGTTTGTGTTATTTTTGGATATTTGTTCTTGGCTTTCAATGCCATATTTGTATGAAGTTTCTCTTTCAATGAAGAATTTTCATATTTGATCAAAAAAATTATTAAGTAGTAGCTTTTAGTTTTTTTTCTTCTTTTAATATTATATTAAAATTACAAAAAATAAAAATACCATCATAATAGTAATTATTATAATTTAAAAAATGAATGTTTTCGATTTTTTCTCAATTGAGTTGATGCCAGTTAACTCGTGATACCAATTTAGTCAGCCACTTAATATATAATATAATAATAATTTTTTTTCAATACAATTACAAATACAAACAATACAAGTACAACCAGAATCAATTATTATAACACACAGTTAAACACTTAAAACTAATAAACTTCAGAATATACATGATATAGACCCAGGACGAAGGTATGGGCTCCCTAAAATGGTATAATTGTGTATATGTCCCTCTAAAAACCATAAAGTTATAAGTTCATAGGTGGTGAAATTATATTTGGCCCCTAAAATGATAAACGTAATTTCATCCTAAAACCCATAAAGTTACAAGTTAATACAATGATAAAATTACATTTTAACTTTCATAATAATTTATAATTTAATTTTGGTCCCTATAAATTTTTTTGACTTCACCCCTAATACTTCGATGCATAATTCACATATACGATGAAACTTAAACTAGAATAACATCTGCAAAGATCCACATATTTTTTATACTGAATGAAACTTGAACTTAGATTCCCAAAGCTCTTGATATTATATATACTAACATGTCCCTAGCGCAAAGATGACATGCACAAATATTTTAATAAAAATATGGTCCACGTGTTATTTATTAGTTTAGATTTTGTTTTCTAAAGTACAAAATATGATGAATAAATTATCTATAACGTTAAGTATTCAAATCGAAGATAATTGTATTTAAGTATAATTAAACTCACGTCATTCTAAGTGTTACAGTAGTAATAATATCAACTGAATTAATGTTTAATCGATTTAATTAATTTAAATTTAAAGTAAATAAAAATATTTATATAACAATTATCATATTTTTCACTTTTAAAAAGTATATAAAATTAATTTATATTTATGATAAAATTAATTTAATTTGAAAATATGTTGTTAGTTATATCAATCTAATCAATTTTGATGGCTAAATTATTCTAACTCTTCTATTAGCTAGTAATCATTTTGCAAACATAATTATTGAAAATTTTAAGTTGAGGTTGATGTCCACTAGGGCTAAACATGTTGCAGTCGGCAGCAATTCCTCTCCAATAATTTCAGGAACAATATCTCACTTTTATTAATTTTAATAAAATAGCTATTTTTTATTTTTATACATTTGATGAATTTTCAATAATTTTTTGTACAAATAATAAAATTAAAATTCAATGAAAAATTATTATAATAGAATTAAATAATAATAATTTACTTGATAATGTGGTCAAATTTACTGCTAATAATGTTTTACATAAATTAAAAAAAACATCGAATTGCTGAAATGCATGATTGGGATAGTAATCATGAATGAAACCCACAAATTTGTTGCAAACAATGTACCAAGTTGTTAACATCATTATCATTGGGTTTGAAGCAATGCCTAAAATCGCATACTAAATATTATCAAGTCTTAAATCATAATAAGTACATTCTATAATTATACTAGTTTTACTATTAAAAAATCAAATATCCTTTTAAATAGAATATTCATGAACAATGATTTAAATAAAGCTTAAATGAAAAATAGGTGCTTAAACTATATTTTTTAAATTTTAGGTGCCTAAAATATATTTTTTGTAAAAATAGGTCTCAAAGTTTCAACCATTATAATTTTAGGTGCCTAAAGTTTACAATGTTACAATTTTAGGTGTCTAACCGTTAAAGGGTGTTAAAAGAATTGTCAATCAAATCAATGCTTATGTGGCACTAATTTTATTTTTTAAAAAAATTAAGGAAAAAACTCAGAATTTTAAATTTTTTATAAAATCCCAATTTTTTTCAAAATTTACAAAATAGTCCCCAAATCCCTAAAATTTTCCAAACCCCCAAATTGTCGCCGCTTCCGTCGCCGATCACCAGTCCTGACAACACCCCTTTAGTCTCCGGACCAAGGCATTCATTTCCCCCAACATGACATCGCCGGAAATGCCGAACGACGTGTCAGCCGATCATCGATTTCGCGTTCGACGTTCTATTGCATGTCGTTCGGCGTTTTTAGCGACGTCGTGTTTGGGAAAATGACCGCCTTGGTTCGGCGACCAAAGGGTGTGGTCAGGGGCGGTGATCGGCGACGGAAGCGGCGTCAATTTGGGGGTTTGGGAAATTTTAGGTATTTAAGGATTGTTTTGTAAATTTTACAAATTTTGAGATTTTATAAAAATTTGAAACTTTTGAGGTTTTTCTCTAAAAAAATTAAAAAATAAAATTAGTGCCACATTTCAAGCATTGGTTGGTTGATAAATTTTTAACACCCCTTTAACGATCAAGCACCTAAAATTATAATTGCTGAAATTTTAGGCACATATTTTTACAAAAAAATACTTTAAGCACCTAAAGTTCAAAAAATTATAGTTTGGCCACCTATTTTTGTATTTAAGCCTTTAAATAATGAATTCTTTGTTTTCAAAAAAATTCTTTTTATACAAGTAGAAAAAATATTTTATATAAAATTAAACAAATAAATATAAATGGACTAATAAACGATCTGCTTATAAATTAGAAAATACTTTGATACACAAGCTTGTGTAAGTTTACACAAGCCTTTCAATTTTATGGTTTAAGGTTTTAGGTTAAGATTTAAGCTTTAAGGATTTAGTGTGTTGGTGGTAGAATTTAAGGTTTATGGTTAGAATTTAGAGTTTAAGATTTATGTTTTATGTAACACCCGTGTCTTGGGCCTAGGAGTTAGCCGGGTTGTTGTTCGAGTCAAATAAAGTCTAATTAAAATAAACCAATCTTGAATAATGACCTATTTGAATTTAAATAAAGAGGGAGGGACCAAAGTTGTGATTTACCCCATTTAAAATAAAGGAAGACAACTTTTATGGAAAAGTTGTCATCTTCCTCCTCATTTCCTCTTTCCCAATTTCAAAACCCCCTCCCCATTTTTAAACTCTCCTAAAACCCTAGTCACTATTCTATTGGGTTGGCTAATCAATTTCATCATCAAATCAAGAGGTAAACATAATTTCTTAACCTCCTCTCTATTCTCTACTCACCTATTGTTTTAGATTTCAAAAATAATGAGTTTTGGGAATTAGGGTTCTTATGGAAATTTGGGGTTTTGATGGGGTTTTTCAATTTGTTTTGAGAAATTGTTTTGGGGTTATGCTTAATCATGATGAAACTTACAACATATCTTAATTTGGTTGATTTTGAGTGAATTTTCGTAGTGGGTCTTTAGGGCAAATTTTAAGGTATGAAAAATTGGGTTTTTGAGAGGTTTAATGTTGGAATTGAAGGGCTGATGGTTTACCTATGTTAGGAGGGTGATTTGGGGTGTTTTGGAAGCCATTTGGGTGCTTGGAATTGGGTATTTCAGCCTATGGTTGTTGGAGTCCGAAAATTTGGGTTTTTGGAGATGTTATGTGGTTTGGAAAATAGTGGAAATGGGTTGTGAGTTGCAAAGTAGATTGATGATTGAATTAGCATTGAATTGGGAAGTAATGTATGTGTTTTGTTTGATTAGAATCAAGTTTGGGCATCGGTGAAGCATCGGAAGTGAACCCGGAAAGTTGAAGGTTGTGGCTTGCTTGGTCTTGTGCTTGGAAGCTTAGGTGAGTGGTTAATTGTTTTAAACTATTTTAAATTGGTTGGTTCGAGTATACGGACTAGGTTGGGCTTGGTAGACCCACCTAGAGTTAGGATTAGGGTGGTAGCCTAATCCTAAACTTGATCTAGAGCCTTTGGTTGAACTCGTTATATGGTTGGGTATGCCTCGTATAAATTGTGGTATGAATGCCTATGTATATTGCTTTATACATGTGAAATGAGATTGAATTTATGATGCTTGAGACATGCATAATGATGGTTGTTGATGAGTATGTGCTAAGCACAAGGTTAATGAAATGAGTAATGTGATGTGAGTAAATATTGGCACTAGTAAACTTGGATACAAATGATCGATCATTAGGATGTTAGTGTGTACACATGAGTCTAAAGTCGCGCGTGGCCTTGGTGGCGTTGAGTCACCAAGGAGGAGTACGGGTTCGCCCGGAATTGTATTTAAATATAGTCGGTGATGAGTGGAATCCCATCGACGGGGCGTGAGGATGAGTGGAATCCCCTCCGCGAGTCCGGTGATGAGTGGAATCCCATCGAGGTAATGTGGTTGTTGGATATGAGTTTCCAACATGTCTATCCGCGTATTCGGGTCTTAACTAGGTGCCAATGTTGTTTGATGTGTATATCAATGTGTTGAGGTTTATGGTTCTTATTGGAATACTTGGTTGTGATTACATGTATCATGGAAATTGAGTTTATGATCATGGCTTTATTATTGTCCTTTGCTCATGTATATATCTTGTGGACCTTTGGTATGTTGTGACTTACCTTGGCTAGATCGTGCTCGGACCCTGCAATGTTGAGGTTTGTTTTAGAGCTTACCCTCACTAAGCATCATTGCTTACGCTCTCTTTGTTCAACATTGCAGATCCTTAGTTCGTGGGTTGCTCGGGCAAGTGGAGAGCCTCCAAGTGTGATTTTGACTTGAGTTCATCAAGTATGGATTTTAGTATTTAAACATGTAATGGTTTGAGCAATGGGACATGTATGGTTTTGTTGGATTGTTGTTGGTTGATAGGAGCATGTGTAGACTCCTTTATATATATTGCTTTTGCATGGTTGTGTTGCCATGATGAATGTTAACTCATGCCTATTTGCTTGCTTGAAATGTTAGTCTTATGCTTAAGAGTTTATAAATGTGTTTGAGTGATCTTTGAATGAATGCATGTTTGTGGGATGTTGCTTTAGTATTAGACATGTCCAAACCTTGTTAAAGCATGATAGTAATGTTGGTGTATCTTGGGTTTAAATGCTTGGCTGTTGTATGGTGTTTTGGAGGTGTTTTGGGGCATCATTGTGCCTCAAAACAACCCAGAAAATTCTGCAGACAGGGGGTGTTTCGGAACGGGTCCCCCTGTTCCGGAACGGTCCCTGTGTATATGGCCTGCCGTTTCGAAACGGATGAGGGTCGTTTCGAAACGTTTTCACTACTGGAATTTTGAGAAATTGGCGAGATGAAGCCGTTCCGAAACGGGCCTTTGAGGTTCCGAAACGGTCAAATCTCGTTGACCACGAGATATTGACCGTCAAGGTCGTTCCGATACGGGTCTCCCCTGTTTCGGAACGGTCACCTTGTGGTTGACCCAGGCCCGTTGTCTAGGTCAAGGCGTTTCGGAACACCCTATAGGTGTTTCGAAACGGCCTGCTGTAATGAAGTAAAATGGACTGTTTGCTTTTTGTTTGGTCGGTGAATGTTTCGTTGCTGGTATCTTTCGCTGCTGCGCTCCACATAGGAATTAAATATGCATCTAGATAAGACTAAAGTTAAAAGAAATTTTCTGGGTCGTTAACCTAGGGGAAGCCTTAACGGGTTTCGCTTCGGTTTTCCCCGTGTGGCCCACTCGGACCGGTCATCCAACCAGACCGGGACGAGGGGGTTACACTTGTTGGTATCAGAGCCTAAGGTTACCGAGACCTTGGGCAGGTAAGTGAGGTAAGTTTAAGTTTTTAAATTGAAATGCTCGGTGTTTGCTTGTTTTGTAAGAATGGTTGCTTGTGTGACGAGTATGCTGATTGTTTTATTTTAAAGCATGTGTGTGTGGGTCCCATTGCTACTATTACATTGGAAAAAAAATGATTTTAAGTGAGGAGACGTACTTGAAACACTTGGAAGCCTTGCCTTGCTAACCCAGCTTGTATGTTTTGTTATTGTGGTTGTAGTTGATAATTGTGAGAGCGATGTCTAGACCGAGAGGTAGACTGAGGTTGGTTCGTCAGGAACCGCGAGTTGTGGCTCCTGTTGAGCCGGTAGTTGGTGCGGGGGCTCACATAGAGGGACCGGGGGCCGCGGGAGTTGGCGCTCCTCCACCACCTCCACTACCACCACCTCCTCCACCGGGAGTTGGGGGCGAGGATGGAGTCGGAGGAAATGGACCCCAAGGTGGCCAAGGTGGCCAAGGTCCAGCTGGAATTGATATGACTCCGCTAGTGCAAGCGATAGCAGGAGCGTTCCAGGCCGCAGTTGCGGGAGCTCAGGCTGCAGCTCAGCCTAGGTGTGATGATGCTAGTTTGCCTTTGGAGAGGCTCCGTAGCTTAGGGGCCGAGGAGTTTAGAGGATCTACTCCGGAGAGGTCGGAGTTATGGTTGGAGAAGACGGTTCGTATCTTGGCTCAGATGGGTTGTGCGGGCGCACGTAGATTGGGTTGTGTGATCTCACTGCTTCAGGGTGATGCCTACACCTGGTGGGTCACCATCACTACCGGGGTTCCAGAGACAGAAATTGATTGGGAGTTCTTTGAGTCTGCTTTCCGGAAGAGATACTTGGGACCGAGGTACTTGGATGAGAAGAAGCGAGAGTTTATGGCTCTTACTCAGGGGGATGCTTCTGTGACTGATTATGAGATCCGCTTTGTTCGCTTGAGTCAGTATGCCCCAGAGTTGGTTCCTACGGAAGTGGAACGCTGCAACCGATTCCGATACGGATTGAACGAAGAGGTTAAGAGGTACACGTTGGCTTCTGACTACTCAGACTTTGATGTGTTGGTCGCGAGGGCCAAGGATTTGGAGCATAGTTTGGGTTCAGCCAAACGAGCTGGTGGTTCTAGTTCTGGAAAGAGGCATAACCACTTTGATGGTAGAGATGCTAAGAGGCACAGAGGTGGCGGACATCAGTTTGATCAGAGACGTGGCGGTGGCCACCATGGTAGGGGCCATCAGGGCCATAGAGGAGGAGGGCGTTTGCCCGAGTGTGCACAGTGTGGGAGACAGCACACTGGAGAGTGCTGGGGTAACTTTCATGCTTGTTGGAACTGTGGTTCGAGGGACCACTTTAGGAGGGACTGTCCGCGTCAGGCAGCTCAGGCAGCGAATATTGCTCAGGCTCCTGCGAGGGGTAATGATTTTCAGAGAGGCCGTGGGCGCGATCGTGGCTACTTCCAGCCGAGGGCTGATGCACCTAGGGTAGATGCTCAGAGGAACCTTGCACATGTTGTGGCTGTGCAGCTAGAGGCGGGAGGACCAGCGAGGGTCTATGCTCAGAGAGAGGCCGGGAACGACACCGATGTGATAGCAGGTAATTTCGAGTTACAGTCTATGTCCTTGCTTTCTTTGGTTGATTCGGGTTCTACGCATTCCTACATTTTGAGTAAGCATGCACATAAGTTAGATATTCCTGTTGAGATCTTAGATGTAGGTATGCATGTTACTAGTTCTTTTGGTGAGACAGTTGTGGTTAGACGTATGTATAGGAGGTGTCCACTGAAGATTCAGGGTCATGTGTTTTCAGTTGATATGATGGAACTTCCTTTCTACGGTTTTGATATTATTTTGGGTATGGATTGGTTGGTTGAGCATCGGGCTAGCGTTGATTTTGAGACAAAGAGAATTTCGTTGAAGCTTTCGGATGACTACGAGGTAGTGGTAGTGGGCGAGAACATTAAGTTCTTGTCTAATGTGGTGTCAGCTTTAGAGGCTCATAGGTTAATGGACTCTGGATGTGGGGCCTATTTAGCTTATGTTATGAATCCGGACATGAGTGAAGCTAGACCGAAAGATATCAGAACAGTGTGTGACTTTCCAGATGTGTTTCCTGAAGAGTTGCCTGGTTTGCCTCCTGACAGAGATGTTGAGTTTGTGATTGAGACAGTTTCAGGGTCTAGTCCAGTTTCGATAGCTCCGTATCGTATGGCTCCGAAGGAGTTGAAAGAACTGAAGAGTCAGTTGCAAGAATTGTTAGACCGTGGGTTCATTAGGCCTAGTAGTTCTCCGTGGGGTGCTCCCGTGTTGTTTGTGAAAAAGAAGGATGGTAGCATGCGCATGTGTATTGACTATAGACAGCTGAATCAGTTGACTGTGAAGAACAAGTATCCATTGCCTCGTATAGATGATTTATTTGATCAGTTGAGGGGTGCTTCAGTGTTCTCGAAGATAGATTTGAGATCCGGATACTATCAGTTGAAGGTGAAGGAGTGTGATGTTCCAAAGACAGCTTTTAGGACTAGATATGGTCACTATGAATTTCTTGTGATGCCATTTGGGCTCACGAATGCACCAGCAGCATTCATGGACATGATGAATAGAATTTTTAGAGACTATCTAGACCGGTTTGTGGTTGTCTTTATTGATGATATACTTGTGTACTCGAAGACAGAAGAAGAGCATGATGAGCACTTGAGATTTGTTTTACAGAGATTGTTGAGTAATCAGTTGTATGCGAAGCTCAGTAAGTGTGAGTTCTGGATTCAAGAGGTTGTATTTATGGCCATGTTGTTTCGGCCGAAGGCATCCGAGTTGATCCATCGAAGATTGAGGCTATTGTTGAGTGGAAACAACCTAAGTCCGTGACCGAGATTAGGAGTTTCCTAGGATTAGCCGGTTACTATAGGAGGTTTGTGGATGGCTTCTCTAGAGTAGCTGCTCCCTTGACTAGGTTGTTGCAAAAGGGAGTCAAGTTTGAATAGTCAGATGCAAGACAAAAGGCCTTTGAGAAATTGAAAGAAGCTTTGACAAATGCTCCAGTGTTAGTGCAACCTGTTTCAGGTAAAGAGTTTGTGATTTACAGTGATGCTTCATACGTAGGCTTAGGATGTGTTTTGATGCAAGATAGGAGAGTTGTTGCTTATGCTTCTAGACAGTTGAAGATTCATGAGAAGAACTATCCTACTCATGACATAGAGCTAGCCGCAGTTGTATTTGCATTGAAAATTTGGCGTCACTATTTGTATGGTGAGAAGTGTATAGTCTACACCGGTCACAAGAGCTTGAAGTACTTGATGACACAGAAAGAGTTGAACTTGAGACAGAGGAGATGGCTAGAGTTGTTAAAAGATTACGATTTGACTATTGAGTACCATCCGGGTAAAGCAAACGTAGTAGCCGATGCTTTGAGTAGAAAAGTGGCCGTTGAGCTGAGAGCTATGTTTGCTAGATTGAGTGTGTCCGATGATGGTGGCTTGATCACCGAGTTGCAAGTGAAGCCTTCTTTGATTCAATTGATTAGAGAGAATCAGTTGCAAGATGCAAGCCTAGTTCCTCATGTTCAAGACATAGCCGAAGGAAGACCGACTGAGTATAGTTTCAGTGGTGAAAGTCTGTTGTGCTTTAGAGATAGAATTGTTGTACCGGAAAATGTTGAGCTGAGACGTCAGATTTTGAGTGAAGCACATTCGAGTCCCTTTTCTATGCATCCGGGTAGTACTAAGATGTACCGAGATTTGAAGAATGATTACTACTGGGTTGGTTTGAAGAGAGATGTAGCCGAGTATGTGAGCCATTGTATGGTTTGTCAGAGAGTGAAGGCAGAACATCAGGTTCCTTCAGGTTTGCTACAGCCTTTGAAGATTCCGGAATGGAAGTGGGAGAGAATCACCATGGATTTTGTATCGGGGTTGCCTTTGTCTCCTTCGAAGAAGAATTCAGTTTGGGTGATTGTTGATAGGTTCACTAAGTGTGCTCACTTCTTAGCAGTGAACACTACGGATTCCTTAGACAAGTTGGCAAACTTGTACATTCGTGAGATTGTGAGACTTCATGGAGTTCCAAAATCTATAGTTTCAGATAGGGATCCTAGATTTACTTCGAGGTTCTGGAGTTGTTTGCATAGTGCTTTGGGTAGTCGTCTGCATTTCAGTACATCTTATCATCCGCAGTCCGATGGGCAGTCAGAGCGAGTGATACAGATTCTATAGGATATGCTTCGTTGTTGTGTGATTGATTTTCAAGGTTCTTGGGAGAAGCACTTATCGTTGGTTGAGTTTGCTTACAACAACAGTTATCAGTCTAGTATTCAGATGGCACCCTATGAGGCTTTGTATGGTAGGCGATGTAGGACTCCGATTTGTTGGGCTGAGACAGGTCAGAGGTTGTTACCCATGCCAGACTTGCTTAAAGGAACCACAGAAAAAGTGAAATTGATTTGTGACCGTTTGAAAGCAGCTTCCGATCGTCAGAAGTCCTATGCAGATTTGAAGAGGAAAGAGGTTGAGTACTCAGTGGGTGAGAAAGTGTTCTTGAAGGTATCTTCGTGGAAGAAGGTAATGAGATTTGGCCGAAAGGGCAAGTTGAGTCCGAGGTTCATTGGTCCGTATGAGATAGTTGAGCGGATTGGGCCTGTAGCTTATCGGTTGAGGTTACCTTCTGAGTTAGAGAAGATTCATGATGTCTTTCATGTATCTATGCTTAGGAGGTATAGATCAGATCCTTCTCATGTGATGCCCGTTGAGGAGATAGAGTTGAATCTGGATTTGTCTTATAATGAAGAGCCCGTAGAGATACTTGCTTCTGATAGCAAGGTGTTGCGTGGCAAGACCATAGAGTTGGTCAAGGTGTTGTGGAGGCATAGAGGTGTGGAAGAGGCCACGTGGGAGAGGAAAGCGGATATGGTTGAGCAGTTTCCGTATCTGTTTCCACCAGGTAATTTCGGGGACGAAATTTCCTTAAGTGGGGGAGAGTTGTAACACCCGTGTCTTGGGCCTAGGAGTTAGCCGGGTTGTTGTTCGAGTCAAATAAAGTCTAATTAAAATAAACCAATCTTGAATAATGACCTATTTGAATTTAAATAAAGAGGGAGGGACCAAAGTTGTGATTTACCCCATTTAAAATAAAGGAAGACAACTTTTATGGAAAAGTTGTCATCTTCCTCCTCATTTCCTCTTTCCCAATTTCAAAACCCCCTCCCCATTTTCAAACTCTCCTAAAACCCTAGTCACTATTACATTGGGTTGGCTAATCAATTTCATCATCAAATCAAGAGGTAAACATAATTTCTTAACCTCCTCTCTATTCTCTACTCACCTATTGTTTTAGATTTCAAAAATAATGAGTTTTGGGAATTGGGGTTCTTATGGAAATTTGGGGTTTTGATGGGGTTTTTCAATTTGTTTTGAGAAATTGTTTTGGGGTTATGCTTAATCATGATGAAACTTACAACATATCTTAATTTGGTTGATTTTGAGTGAATTTTCGTAGTGGGTCTTTAGGGCAAATTTTAAGGTATGAAAAATTGCGTTTTTGAGAGGTTTAATGTTGGAATTGAAGGGCTGATGGTTTACCTATGTTAGGAGGGTGATTTGGGGTGTTTTGGAAGCCATTTGGGTACTTGGAATTGGGTATTTCAGCCTATGGTTGTTGGAGTCCGAAAATTTGGGTTTTTGGAGATGTTATGTGGTTTGGAAAATTGTGGAAATGGGTTGTGAGTTGCAAAGTAGATTGATGATTGAATTAGCATTGAATTGGGAAGTAATGTATGTGTTTTGTTTGATTAGAATCAAGTTTGGGCATCGGTGAAGCATCGGAAGTGAACCCGGAAAGTTGAAGGTTGTGGCTTGCTTGGTCTTGTGCTTGGAAGCTTAGGTGAGTGGTTAATTGTTTTAAACGGTTTTAAATTGGTTGGTTCGAGTATACGGACTAGGTTGGGCTTGGTAGACCCACCTAGAGTTAGGATTAGGGTGGTAGCCTAATCCTAAACTTGATCTAGAGCCTTTGGTTGAACTCGTTATATGGTTGGGTATGCCTCGTATAAATTGTGGTATGAATGCCTATGTATATTGCTTTATACATGTGAAATGAGATTGGATTTATGATGCTTGATACATGCATAATGATGGTTGTTGATGAGTATGTGCTAAGCACAAGGTTAATGAAAAGAGTAATGTGATGTGAATAAATATTGGCACTAGTAAACTTGGATACAAATGATCGATCATTAGAATGTTAGTGTGTACACATGAGTCTAAAGTCGCGCATGGCCTTGGTGGCGTTGAGTCACCAAGAAGGAGTACGGGTTCGCCCGGAATTATATTTAAATATAGTCGGTGATGAGTGGAATCCCATCGACGGGGCGTGAGGATGAGTGGAATCCCCTCCGCGAGTCCGGTGATGAGTGGAATCCCACCGAGGTAATGTGGTTGTTGGATATGAGTTTCAAACATGTCTATCCGCGTATTCGGGTCTTAACTAGGTGCCAATGTTGTTTGATGTGTATATCAATGTGTTGAGGTTCATGGTTCTTATTGGAATACTTGGTTGTGATTACATGTATCATGGAAATTGAGTTTATGATCATGGCTTTATTATTGTCCTTTGCTCATGTATATATCTTGTGGACCTTTGGTATGTTGTGACTTACCTTGGCTAGATCGTGCTCGGACCCTGCAATGTTGAGGTTTGTTTTAGAGCTTACCCTCACTAAGCATCATTGCTTACGCTCTCTTTGTTCAACATTGCATATCCTTAGTTCGTGGGTTGCTCGGGCAAGTGGAGAGCCTCCAAGTGTGATTTTGACTTGAGTTCATCAAGTATGAATTTTAGTATTTAAACATGTAATGGTTTGAGCAATGGGACATGTATGGTTTTGTTGGATTGTTGTTGGTTGATAGGAGCATGTGTAGACTCCTTTATATATATTGCTTTTGCATGGTTGTGTTGCCATGATGAATGTTAACTCATGCCTATTTGCTTGCTTGAAATGTTAGTCTTATGCTTAAGAGTTTATAAATGTGTTTGAGTGATCTTTGAATGAATGCATGTTTGTGGGATGTTGCTTTAGTATTAGACATGTCCAAACCTTGTTAAAGCATGATAGTAATGTTGGTGTATCTTGGGTTTAAATGCTTGGCTGTTGTATGGTGTTTTGGAGGTGTTTTGGGGCATCCTTGTGCCTCAAAACAACCCAGAAAAGTCTGCAGACAGGGGGTGTTTCGGAACGGGTCCCCCTGTTCCGGAACGGTCCCTGTGTATATGGCCTGCCGTTTCGAAACGGATAAGGGTCGTTTCGGAACGTTTTCGCTACTGGAATTTTGAGAAATTGGCGAGATGAAGCCGTTCCGAAACGGGCCTTTGAGGTTCCGAAACGGTCAAATCTCGTTGACCACGAGATATTGACCGTCAAGGTCGTTCCGATACGGGTCTCCCCTGTTTCGGAACGGTCACCTTGTGGTTGACCCAGGCCCGTTGTCTAGGTCAAGGCGTTTCGGAACACCCTATAGGTGTTTCGAAACAGCCTGTTGTAATGAAGTAAAATGGACTGTTTGCTTTTTGTTTGGTCGGTGAATGTTTCGTTGCTGGTATCTTTCGCTGCTGCGCTCCACATAGGAATTAAATATGCATCTAGATAAGACTAAAGTTAAAAGAAATTTTCTGGGTCGTTAACCTAGGGGAAGCCTTAACGGGTTTCGCTTCGGTTTTCCCCGTGTGGCCCACTCGGACCGGTCATCCGACCAGACCGGGACGAGGGGGTTACACTTTAGGGTGATAAGATTAGAGATTTGGGCTTTAAACTTTATAGTCTAAATATGAAAGGTTGTGTAATTTTTTTTCCACGGCTTATATATCAAAATAAAACCTATATAAATGTATCAATTCAGTGTTTAATCTATATTAATGTTTTTTTTAATTTTTTTATTTAGATATCATCATACAAGAGTCTAAAAAAAGGATAAAATCATCATTGAAACAAAATTTGTATCAAGGGTAAATTACATATTTTACCACCCAACTTTCACCTCACTTCTATTTTAGTCATTTAATTTTTAAAATTGTCAACTTAATCTAGTTTTTGATTTGCCCCTATTTTCGTAGCTTTGTTGTTAAATACTTAACAACATTATGACTGGAGATCTATCTTTTAAAACTTATGAAATGACATGAAATCTTTTTTTTGAAAAAAAAATCTTAGTTTCAGATTTCCTTTAATTTCTCAACAATATAGCATCTTCTTCTAAGTCTCAACGATGGGGAGATTTCATGTTAAACGAACGATAAATATTTCAGATCAGAGTAGTTTTGGGGTTTTGTGCATTTTAGATTTTGGGTAGAGTTTTGCGAGTTTTAAAGTAATTTGAAAAGAAAAAAAACCCTAACCCAATAGAGTTGTAGGTGATGAGGAGACAAGTTCGTTAGTGTCTTTAGTGGTCGGAAAAGATACCAAAGAATGATTGTTTTAGCAACAGTGTGACAGATAGGTGAAACTGTAAAACTTTCATCTTTAGGTGAAGAAAATTAAAAAAAAAAAAGAAAATGGGGGGGGGGGGGGAGGATGACTTAAATGGCATGTTGCTTCTATGGTAGCAAAAAGCAATTCATGTCAACAAACGTGGTTTCCATGACACCCATCCATTTATGATTTAACGCCCGGGTGACCACAATATAAACAAATCAAAAGATTAGTGACTAAATTTAAAAAAATTAAACTTGAATGACCAAACTATGAGTAAGAAGAAAGTTAAATGGTTAAACTTGTAATTTTCCCTTATATCAATATTCGTTTAATTCATTCCCCAATTAAATTTAAAGGTTTAGTGTATAATATAAATCCATGTATCTATCGCTTTAAATTACCAAATAACACCCAAATTCGACAAATTTGCTAAATTCGATATTATTGGTAATTAACAATTAATGCTGTCGACTTAACTTTTTGGACCATTTTTAATTAATATTGTTAGTAAATTTAGTAAGATCTGATTAAAACTTAAAAGGTTATTTTAAAAATACCAAATAAAATGATAAAAAATATAACTTAACACAAATGAGTAATTTGTTTACTAATGTCATAAATGCGTAATTGAAACTTATAGTGAATATTTAATAGTTAATTGTACCAAACGTCTATAAACATAACCCTCGTTTTAGTTGGTCCTCAAACTTTAAATGTTTTAAATTTATCATCAAATTATGGTTTTTATTTAAATTAATTTCTAAACTTTTGAATATTCCAGTTTTATCCTTCGAATTATTTCTCTCATTATAAATTAGTCCTTAAACTTCGAAACATTCTAATTTCTTCATCAAATTATCAATATATGCTAATCAAATCTCATGTTAGTAACCATTATAAAAAATGTTGATTGTCATGTAAGCATTGATGTTTATTATGTAATAATTTGATGTGATATAAACAATAATTTGATGATGAAATTAGAATATTCAACAATCTGGGACCAATTTATAATGATTGTCATAATTTGGGGATGAAACTATAACATTGAAAAGTTTGGGAATCAATTTAGAATAAAAACTATAGTTTAGAGATCAAATTAAAAATTCTAAAAATTTAGTGACCAATTTATAATAAGTCATCGTTTAAGAACATATGGTGCAACTAACTCATATATTAAAATATTTTATAATACTACATTTCTTTCGAGTAAGGTCCTTTCCGTTTAAAGAAATTAAATAGATAATAATATTAATTAAAAGTAAAAATACTTTTATTTGTTGAGTTGGTTAATATTTCATGATAAATTACTAATGTGATAGTAACGTAGTAGAATTGTGGTCAGTTTATTTTATTAGTCCTTATATAATATAAAAATTGTAAAATTTAGTCTTTATATTTTAATTTGATAATTTATAAATTTTGTATTTTATAAATTTTGATCATGAATTAAAATCTGTTAAATCAAATTAGTCTATCAGTTTTTTATTATTTAAATCCTCTTATTCAATTGCATCATTTTATATCCCAATTAATTTACTTTTCTTATTCTTATTTATTTAAGGTCAAGATTGATTTTTTTTAACCTTTAGGCTTACCTACAAAATAAATGTCCAAACTATGTTTTTTTTGTAACAAGTGCCTAAAGTATTTTTTTGGTTAAAGTATGTGCCTAAAATTTTATTTTTAGCTGAAATAGGTGCCTGAAGTTTCATTTTTGGTTGAAGTATGTGTCTCAGTTGACTTTAAAATAAGCCAAAAATAAAACTTTAGCCACCCATTTCAGCAAAAAAAAAATTAAGCACATATTTCAACCAATATATATTTTATACACCTATTACAAAAAAAAACATAATTTGAACATTTATTTTATATTTTAACTTAATTCTTATAGCTTTCAATTTTCATTTGATGATGTGGCCTAATAATATTGTGTCACATCTTAAAAGACTAAAATTGAGCCAAAAATTAAATTTTAAAGATCAACGTGGACAAAAGAAATTCGGAATTAAATTAAAAAATATTAAGTTCAAGAAATAAAAAACACTTTCATCTTTTCTTAACCTTTTAGCTCAGTAGAATATATATTTTTTTTTTTTTGGGGGGGGGGGGGTTCAAATAGTTTAGTATATAATTTGCAGCGAGGTAATTTAAATAAATGAAATATAAAAAGAGAAAAGAAAAAGGGGTCTCGATTTCACACACGAGCGGCACCGACTCGGACTCACTCGACCGGCCCAAACCGTCAATTGCGCCAGCTCATGTGGGGGCAAAAGGAATGCCACTGTGGACATTAGAAAATTCCACACGTGTTGCATGATATCTCCTGAAACGTCACTAAAACAATAACTAAAATTACAAAAATTAAATAAATAATTTTTTCCAGGTCCCATTTGACTATTCCTCCGTCAAAATTTCAGTACACTCTTTTACCCAGCAAAATCCCACTCAGTCCTCCGTTTATTTTAACGGAAGAAATAAGCATAAACAGGCATTACAACGTTAAAAAGGCTCGTTAGTCATCGCCGTCGATCCAAAACTGCCGGCAACCATTAACGACGACAATTGCTCGGAAAAATAAAAGCTACACACTCGACACAAGTGGATCTAACAAGAATAAATCGTCGATTTCTTCAAAATAATCGTCCACCTGAGAAATAGACGACGGCGAGGAGTAGCACTCAAACTCTTGTGACGTATCGAGTAAAACGTCATCGAAATGTTGATCGAACACTTTACTGTCTGAAAAAATCGTTGAACTATCGTCAAAGAGTGACAATACCGGAACCGGATCGTTGAAGAACTCATCGAGGAAAGGGAAATCGAGAGGCAAATAATCTCCCGAATCACTGGATGCCGGTTCTTGAGCCGGCGGCGGCGGCGGCGGGGGTTTACTCTCTTCTTCTTGGAGTTCATGAGCCGGTCTTTCGGGTTCGACTGATGTTTCTTCTTCACTCGATTGAGTTTGGAAGTTGAAGACTGAAGTTGGAGATGAAAGATTGCGAGGCGAATCGTCTCCCGATTGGCACCCAGAAACCGAAGGCACGTCGATGTTTTCTGGTTTTCCGGTGTTTTCTTCAGCCGGGGGAGTGATGAAGTTGGTCAAAGCGTTGGGTCCTCGGAGCTTGATCGCTGCATTGTCGTAAACCAAGGCAGCTTCTTCAGCAGTGTCGTAAGTACCCAACCACAGCCGTACGCGACGAGTGGGGTCGCGAATCTCCGCCGCCCATTTCCCCCACGGCCTTTGCCGTACACCCCTGAACTTCCTCCCGTTCCCGCTCGATGAAGGTAGCTTAACAGCCCTACGGTTGGGCTCCGTGACATCAGCGACGGCGGCTTTCCTCTTGCGTGTACCGCCGGGAAAGGTAGTTTTGGAAGCGGCGGGCTCGATGCTGATCTCATTGACATAACGTATCACTCTCCGCCGGTGACAATAGAAATCGGCTTCGTCGTCGCTGGAGGAGTCCGTTGCGTCCGGATCCATCACTGAAACCCGAACCACTTTTCTGGGTTCGGAAGACTGTTTCCTGAACATTTTTGTGAGGGTTTTACGTTGGGTGCAAGTGATCGGACATAGCAAATCTTGGTCCATTTTCGAGGATGTTTCCTTTTTCAGTTTAGGTGGTCTCAGATTCTGTCGAATGGAATCAATGGAGAGTAAAAAGGCAAAGAACCGTGAAGTAGAAGCTTAGATCAAACACAAAAGGCTGAATCAGAAATCTGCAGAAAAACATTCAAAAAAATAAAACAATAACAAAGAAAAAATATTAAAACCAGAGAAGATGCTTCGGAATGAAACTTGAAACAAGGTATTTAAAACAAAATGTACGGAAAAAACAACAAAATTATTTTCAACAAGAAGTGGGGCAAAGTGAAGTGTACAAATGTTCACACTGAATTTGCTTTTTTATAGGATCCAACAGCCGAAATTGGAAAATCCTGACTGTATAATATCTTTATACTATCCCACATTTACTCAGATTTTTCTAAGTGTTATTCGCTTATATTTGAATCTTAATTAATGATTTTTAATTATTTTATTTTTAAATTATATAATTTTATAAATGTGTGAAAATATTATATGAATAAATGTGAAAAATAAAAAGATGTTTATAATATAATTCAATATCTTGTTTCAAAAAAACAATTTTTTATTACTTCTCAATTTTTTAATAGTCTTATACTTTCCAATTAAACGAATGATATTAAATTAATTTATGACATTAATTCAATCAAATGCACTATATAATAGAACGGTTAGAATTTGATATTCAATCAAAGAAATACTTTTAATATCTTTCTATATTTATTTAATTTTCTATTTTTTTATTATATATAAAAGTTCCACATATTATCTATTTAATCATATTTGCGGGGATTTTTTTAATAGTCTAAAAATAATTATAAAATAATATATGTTTAATTTTTTATCATGCACACATCTTACAAATATTACGATTAAACTTAAGTCTTCTAAGATAAATATTATTTGTTTTTTTGATTATAATAGCTGTAAAGTTCCTGTTTACCATAATATGATTTAGGTACATGTCTTGTAATGAATGATGGACGGATCGGTATTGTACCCAAAAAAATTGGACGGATCGGTACGTCTAATCAGGAGCAGCAGTTGATCTCGCACCGAAGATATCGGTTAGATACAAGCCGCCGCGTCCCATGATTGAATCTTAATCGTACACGTGGGATTATGGGTTCCATTATTTAAAAAGCGTAATTTCTTTTTGGGAAAACTACCTAAATCATCACTCAACTTTGTTCATTAGACCTATTTTAGTCACTCAACTTTAAAAACATTCATTTTCATCACTCAACTTTCAACATTGTGATGTTTTCATCATTCCACCGTTAACTCAGTTAACACCGTTATGACATGGCTTATAAAATTACACGTCAGTTAAAAGAAAATAAACAAAACGACAGTGTTTTGAGAGTAGGGTTAATTTTCTTCTCTTTCAACACTTTGACAAGTTCTTCCACCTTTAACTTGTGAGGGAACAAATACCTTGCCTGCAATTCAACTAGATTCCAAACTTAGTATCCTAATACCGCCATGAAAACAAAAAGGTTGCAACAAAATTAGCAAAGAACTAACCTGAGCCTCGGCGTAGGCTCCTTTTGGTTGAAATCCTTCAGCAGTGATCACCAACGATGGAAATGGCTCAAATGGAGCTTTCCCTTCCTTTTGAGCAACCAAAGCCCTGCTTCGTTTCTGCATGCTAACTAAAACATTATGCCATGTGTTAACCCGAGACCTTTCGCCACCGGGAAGCCCGATGTTAAGCGTCGCCAAATCCCCCGTTTTCAACCCCAGCACTTCCTCCGGCGCCGCCCCATCAAGAATTGAAACCAAACAAGCGCAAAACCCTTTGGTAATCTCGGAATCACTGTGGGCCCAGAATCTGATGTTCCCTTCGGAGTCCATCTGGGCATCGAGCCAAACTCGGGCCGTGCAACCCATGACCCGGTTGGAGTCAGTCCGGGACGAATTCGGGAGAGAAGGGAGAAGGGAAGCGTAGTGAAGGAGAAGCTTGACACGGTCGAGAGGCTCTAAAAGGGACTGAAATTCTTGGACGAGGGCGGAGAGCTTACGCGGTGGGAGATGAGCGGTGTGGGTGGGCGACAGTGTACCAGCAGAGCATGAAAACGAAAGAAGAGAAGCAGACGTATGAGATTGAATGCATTTGAGGGACTTGAAGAAAGTGTTTGGATGGAATCTGGGTATTCCATGGAAGTTTAAAAGGTGTGATTTTGAGCTTGAATTCTGGGTTTGAAAGACAGTAAAAAAGGATGAACAAGAAGGTTTAATGGCGATGATAGCAGAGAAATCCATGGAAGAGGTTGAAGTGGGTGAGAAGGTAAAAAGAGAGGGAGATGCCTGCGGAGCAGAGAAAGCAGAATCGCGTGTTCAATAAAAAAGATAAGGAGACCAAACCAATTAACGTTTGGAAACCATGAAAAAAGCATGCCAGTAGGCTCCCCAAATGAACATGGCATAATAAATTATTAAAATAAGCCATGTCATTGTGGTGTTAACTGAGTTAACGGTGGAATGATGAAAACATCACAATGTTGAAAGTTGAGTGATGAAAATTAGCGTTTTTAAAGTTGAGTGACTAAAATAGGTCTAATGACCAAAGTTGAGTGATGATTTGGGTAGTTTTCCCTTTCTTTTTTTAACAATCTAATTACATAAACGTAAATAAAAATAACAACGTGCTCTCCAAACTGTTACTCACTTTTCTTTTAATAAGTCGGTAAAACCTAAAAGTGTTTGATTGTAAATTTTTAGGGTGAGGTGTCTTAAAATTGTTTAAAATGGGACACAATTAAAACTTTTATAAAATTTGTAAAAAATTTGGTCGATTTTTTCGGTATACACCAAATTTCTTACAAAAGTATAAGAATTTTGGTATATACCGATTTTTTTACAAAAAGTTTAAAAATTTCGAAAGGGTAAGACTTTCGGTACTTTTGTAAGAAATTCGGTATATACCGAAAAATTGATACTGAAATTCTTATAATTTTTGTAAGAATTTCGGTTGTGCCTCATTTTAATAAGGCGACTCGCGTTAGAAAATCTCGTGTTTGATTAGAAAAAAAACAAAACCCCTCAAATCATTTCTTTTATAATTGCTATCAAACTTTACATAGGCTTATTCCCAACTTAGTTTTCTTTCCTCTAAAATGTCAAGATTTGAGTGGTGGAACTATGATTTTCGTATTGTAAGACTAGAATAGAGTATAAAATATGAGAGATTTTTATCTCACTTACTATAATAAGTATTGTTGATTTTATATTCCAGCAAATTAAGTGGAATCAAATCTAATATTTTTTGTAAAAAAAATTTATATCAACTTTTTGAAAATCTCTTACTTTAACAAATCAAGTCAGGTCAATTGACCCTAACTATTTATTTTGTGGTAGTTTCTAAAATTAAACTCAAAAACCCCGTTCTTCTAAAATAATTTTAAGGGGCAATATTCCCCAAGTTCCTCACTGACATAATAGTACGTTTCGACCAGCACTTTAGTAATTCATGAAACAATTCCTATAACCATTCAAAATATTTTCGAAAGGGGCATTTTCCCCCTTAAACAATTTTAGTAATCTATGAAAAATTGAATCAAATAAAAGAATCATTTAAGTAAATGTATAAAATCAAAATTTAGAGTGACAACTACAAATTTATATAACTAACTTAACAATAATTATTGGCTCAATATCCAAATAGGTACCCAAACTATACATATGGATTACTTTTAGTGCGTAAACTATTTTTAGCTCTAAATAGGTGCCTAAAGTTTTAATTTTTGTCATTTTAGGTGCCTAACCGTTAACTACCGTTATTTTTATTAAAAAATAATTTTATTTTATTTTTATTTCTTTTTAAATTTAATTTCTTTTTAAACTTATTTAAGAAAACCCTAAATTTCCCAAAACTCACAAAATAACCCCCAAATTCAAAATCCCTAACTTCTCTAGTTGATTTCGCCGCCGCCCCCATATCCGCTGCTAGACCACCACAATCGTTTCCCCCAACCACCCATCGCCAGTAATCGGCGGTAGGTGTGTCGATCGGCTTCCTAACGTCGAAAGAAGCCAAAATCGTGAAAAAAGGAAGTCGTCGACACACCTACCGCCGGTTACCGACGATGGGTGATTGGGGAAAACGGTCGTGGTGGTCCGGCGGCAGTAGTGGTGGTCTCCGGTGAGGTAGTAAATGGTGACAACGGCGATAATTTGGGGATTTTAAGTTTTAGGTTAGGGATTTGAGACTGTTTTGTATAGATTTAAAACTGTAATTTTTTTTCAAAAAAACAAAATTTGAAATTTATTTAAAAATTAATTAAAAGAAATTAAAATTTAAAACATGCCACTTGATATATTTTAATTGGCTAACCATTTTTTTATTAACGGTTAAACACCTAAAAAGATCAAAATTAAAATTTTAGGCATTTATTTAGAGTTAAAAACAGTTTAGACATCAAAAGTGATCTACAAGTATAGTTTGAGCAGAATATGTATTAAGCCATAATTATTTCAATTCAAACAAAAAATGTTTAGACAAGAGAAACACGAATTTGGGACTTCAAGAATCTCAATATTCCAACCTTGCCAAGCGCCAACTAGACTAATTGATGACAAGGAAAACGTTGACCAAAATGCATGGTGTTTGTTTACAGCTTTCAAATTATTTCGGGGCTCAACGAGTTGGAAAATAAATAGAAATCTTCTGTTTTTTTTGGAGGGTGTGATTTTTTAAGATTTAAAATTTATAATTAACGTTTAAAATTTAAAATCGTTAAAGCATAAAAAAAATATAAAAAAAAGCAAAACATTTTTATACGTGAAAAACACGCTCTCCTCCCACCCGCCCAGCTGCGGCGCGTTTTCATTGCACGTTGCTTATTTCGCAGCCCCTTTTCCATTAGTTCTCAGTTCTCACCTCTGGCTCCTTAACTCCAGTGTAAATAAAATAAAATTAAAATTGTCTTATAATTAGAAAAAAAATTGAAATTGTCATCTTTTAGTGTTTTGAAAGCCATCGGTAGGGTGTTCAATCAGTCGGTTCCGTTAACAGACCGAACTACTTAAAATTTATTAACCGTTAACTGATTTGAATTTTTATAAAAAAAATTAATTGAACTGAAAAAGTTCATTTAATTCGTTCGGCTTTCGCATTAACCGAAATTTTTATAAAATTTTAGGTAAATTACATAAATGATCACTAAACTATGTTAAAATAATTTTTTAGCCATTGAACTTTTTTAAAAGTTATAAAACAATCATTAAACTTATCGAACTATTACAAAATGATCATTGCACGTTATAAACTAGTGATAAATATTAAAAAGTTTAATAACCATTTTGTAATAATTCAATAAATTTAATGATCATTTTATAATATACAAAAAATTTAATGATCATTTTATAATTTTTAAAAGTTCAATGACCAAAATTAAATATATGTAATATACATAATATTTAATATATATTAATTTCAGTTAATTCGGTTAGTTAACCGATTTCAAACCGAATTAATCGATAACCGAAATTTAAAAAATCATTAACCGTTAACCAATTGAACCTAAAATTAACCGACCGATTAACAAATAAAAAACATCAATTCAGTCGGTTAATTCGGTTAAAACTAAACTTTAAACAACCCTAACCACCAGATGGATGTGGGTATAATTATACGCATTTTGCATATTTAATCAACCATTATAATTTATATCGTTCCATAAAATAATTAGAGGGAAATAGTGTAATTAAGCGGGAAATTACACTTCATTTTTATAATTACAATTTGTATCATCAGATATGATATGGAGAATTATATCTAATTACACTAGGTCATCTTTGGTAAAGAGATGTATGAGTCAAAATGAGAGGTTGTTAAATCCGCTAATTTAAATGTTGGTAAATATCAGATTGAAATAGCGGATTAAGGCGAAACCTCTAATTTTGAAAAAGTTACTAATATGAACTTTTTAAAATTAGAAGTTTTGACATAAAAGTTATAAAAATCCTTAACAATTATCAAAAATCTCCAAATAACCTAAATTTAACCATTTTTATTTTAATTTTTCAACCTCACGTATTTACATTATGACATTTGTAAAAAAAATCTTTTTATCTTTTTCTTTTTATTCTCACACATTTACATTTACATTTAATAATTAATTAAAATGTATTAAAAATAATTATATAAATAATAAATTAGTATATAGATCCTTCAAATATGCTTAGTAATGTTATATTGAAAATTATTTTTCACAATCTAATTAATATTAATAGATACAAAATATTGATAACTAATAAGCTATTCAAATAACTATCGAACATAATCGTGTTCTTATATCTCATTTTGCTTATTTAAATAATCAAACAACTGTCAGCTATCAGGTAATTTTACCAAACAGTTTTATACAATCAACTAATACAATTCACTAGTTAAATCAACTAATGCAATTCGCTATCAACTATCCGCTAATTGTCAAACATGGCATAAGTCATTCAACTATGTTAGTAAATTATATTTTTATGTAGTTATACTGTGGTGTCCAGACACACACTATAAAATTAAAATTTTCATGTTTGACTAAAACAATAACTTTAGTTATTAAACGAAATAAATCAAATATCTTTATTATTGTTCGAGTCATTTACGAGTTTAATCAAGTTTTTATTATTATTTTCAATTAATATTTGAGCCGTGCATGTCATGATACACACAAGGCATGGAACATAATGAGAGTTGACTATTGACTACCATTTTAAGTATTTTAGATGGTCCAATTTCTAACCATGAAATAGACATGTCTCCCCCTTTTCAAATTTGTTTACTTCTTGAGACTCCTCGTGTTTTTCTTATTCTTTCTAGTACAAAAGCTTGAAGCATGCATATTATTAATCAAGTGATTTTTTTCGGAACAAAAAGAATAATATTAATGTCACTTAATAACCGAGACAATAAAAATATTGGCAAAACATTAAAGAAATTAAATATGTTTGTATTTGTATTGAATGCATTCACGTCCAAGTTCAAATGCCATGTATAACGGATGCGTTTAATTTTATTATTTTTCCATTTCTAAAATAGAAAAAAAATATTCAAATAGATATGAATGTTCAAAATTATAAAATTTATATAAGTACAAACAATTCAGATAGGATAAGAATACTAATTGAGAAAGTAAAATGGGTATGTTAGAAAAAAATAGATATCCACTAATTGATTGAGTGGTTAAAAATGTTAATGTTGTCTCATCTAGTATCAATTCGAATCAAGTAAATGAGTATTTGAGAAATTATTTTGACATTAAATAAAAAGGTAAATTAGACCATTAGTCACGGGATTTTAAGAGTTGTCTCGTTTTGGTCACTAAGTTACAAAAAATTTTAATTTTGTCACTAAACTTTTTTCAAATTGTTTATTTTTTTTGTCATAGGACCTTTGAATCATTAACAATTGGATGAAGCGGTATTTTTTTGTTGATGTTAAAGTCATTTTTTTCCATTTTATGAGACAGTACATTTTCCACCTCATCTTTACAAAACTTAGGGTATATTTTCATCTGCAGCTGCCATAAAAAAGTGTCGTTCTACCGGCCTTCCTCTAGACCTTGTGGTTACGTAGCGCTGAGTCTCTACCTAATTCCTAGGTTCGAAGGTCTGGTGTCTTTTATGGTCACCCTAAATTGTAGACATTGATAAATTTGTCTCATCGTTTTTTATAGTGTTTAGATTTTCTCAAAATCTCTTTAAACTTGCGAAATTAAACAAAAAACACCATTTGAGGAGTTTAAGGATTTCGTCGGATTTGATGTGTTTGATGGACCCTATTAGAAAATTCAAACGGCGAGAAACATGTTAGACTAAAACATAACTTAATATAAAATCTAACTCATGATATGACAGGTCAAACCATCAAGAACAAAAACTTAATGTGAAAGCAGAGACAGAACTATGTCCCCGAAGAATTTTTTTTAACTTTTGTCCCTATTTAAATTTCTTTAAAAATAAGTTTATTTATAAAATTTTCCCCCACTTTTAAACATTTATAGTTTGCCGTTAACCGAAAATCATGGCCCGTCCATGTGTGAAAACATACATGAATCCATTGATATGTAAATCCTTCAGCCCTTAGGTTTTAATCTTCCAAGAATGTATGTTTTCTCTTGTCGCAAAACTAGCTTACGAAGATGGAGAGAAAATAGATGTTAACTTATTTCTTTGAAACCATTATTTTTTTATATAATTGATTATTGAATCAATATGAACAATTTAATGACAAAATTGAAATGTTATACAGTTCAATGATCACAATGAAATAACTCTTAAAATTTAGGATTCGATGATGCAGTTTACCCAAAAAGAAAAGAAAAGATGGTGGCAAGTATTTACTATTGAAAAGCCTTTTGAACTTAAGCTTCAAACTTAAGCAATAATCAAACATCCCATGCACTCGTATACTTTTTTTTTTGGTAAACAAGAACTAGAACAAACTACAGTTGAGAATTGCCTTCTTGAACATCAAGAAGTAACAGTGCTGCAACCTCCCATGGAGGATCCTCGAACATACAAGCTCCAATCGGACCACCACGAACCATTCTCGCCAATGCATCCACAATCTTATTCGCGCTGCGCCGGACATGCCGAACCTTCACTTCCCACTGATAAGCCAAGAGCTTATGAATTAACTCCGTTACTGCTGAGCCTTGAAACCCCGACGATTTCCCTTGAAGAATATGCGCAACCTCCATGTTGTCCGTCTCCAACTCAATGCGACGGCAACCTCTCGACCATGCCAATTGTAAACCATCATGCACTGCCCACAATTCAGCTGATAGAACAGAGCATACGCCTATGCTACGCGCACCACCCACTATCCAACTTCCATCGGAACCTCTTACTACAACCCCCGTTGCAGCTGAACCATTCGCAACGTTCACCGCAGCGTCCACGTTCACTTTGACATAACCTGCTGCCGGTAGCTTCCAAGTCTCCACAACCAAACCATGGTTCGACGGAAGAGCCATTCTTATTTCATTAGCATGTAGGATCTCTTCGACAAGGAGATGACAATGGCCAAAGAAATCCCCACGCTCCACAAAGGCAGGGTCCATGATAATGCTACACCTACGCTTCCATAGAGCCCAACAAACTACCACAAACCAGACCTGCCAATCGGGGCGGACCGTTTCACTGCCGGCAGAAGCGACATTTTCAAGTAGCCACGCATGCTCTTCTTTCAGCATGAACTGCTGATATCTACTGGCCGGTACCACCCTCGACCATATCGCGCGGGCTTTGGGGCAGTCCCGCAACACATGGACAATACTTTCCTCCGCTCGTCCGCAAATGCTACAGCTGCTTGATATTGCCAAATGCCGTCGAGTACGCTCCACATTAGTGAGTAACCTGCCCCGCAAGGCCAACCAAATAAACACCCGGATCCGTTGCGGAACTGGAAACTTCCATACTAACCTCCAGTCGCTAACCGAATCAACATGACTAGACATGCTCAACGCCTTGTAAGCCGATTTTGTTGAGAAGCGGCGAGTCTCCTCTCCTCTCCAACCGGCCATATCAGCACCAGCACTTGCCGATGGTGGGCAAACAGCCGCAATATGTGGTAGTATACTGTCCGGAAGTGCCTGGGACAGAAACTCCCAATTCCATTGTCCA
The DNA here is from genome assembly GCA_958450335.1 of Hibiscus tridactylites. NCBI lineage: Eukaryota > Viridiplantae > Streptophyta > Magnoliopsida > Malvales > Malvaceae > Hibiscus > Hibiscus tridactylites. The sequence continues at coordinate 69,680,907 of OY288288.1, read as the reverse complement.
TTGTGATCGACAACATCACATACCTTCATCGGTGCCGGGGAAGTTAACGACATGCTAAAACTAGCTAGCGGCATTGATAAATTCAACCAATTGTCGTACCAAAAATCCGTCGTCGCACCATTGTTTATGTTCCAGCATAAATTATCACAAATATCACCCCACACGTGAGATAGGCCGAGCCAAAGACGCGAACAATTACGCCTTCGCAACGATTGCGGAATCGCGGCACCCCAGCCATACTTACTCTTAAGGGCCTTCACCCACAGCTTGTCTGCATTCGAAACAAGTTGGAAACCAATCTTCATAATCAATGCCTTGTTTTGCTTATGCATATCTCGGAACCCAAGACCACCACCTTCAATCGGTTGCTTCAAATCATTCCAATTGATAAGAGATAGACCTCGATTGCTCGCACCATTACCCCATACGAAACCCCTTACCAATTTTTCTAATTCCGTGCAAAACCCTTTAGGAAGCCAAGTAGATTGCATGGCATATGTCGGGATTGCTTGTAGGACCGATTTTGCCAAAGTTATACGCCCTGCAAGAGAAAGGGATCGTGCCGCCCAACCCGTGAGGTGACTTCGAACTTTCTCTAACAAGTAAGTGTAAGTGCTCTTTGTTACTTTTGAGTGAAGAAGAGGCACGCCAAGGTACCTACCAAGATCCTTAACCTCCTCAAATCCCAGCCCCGTACCAATCATATCCCTCAGAGATTGTGGCGTATTACATGAGAAACATATTTGTGTTTTAGCAACGCTAACCTTATGCCCGGATTCACGGCAAAATCCATCTAGCACCCCATGTAGCACCACCATTTGATCAAGAGAAGCTTCCAAGAACAGCACAAGGTCATCCGCAAAGAAAAGGTGCGAGATGTCCGGTCCATCACAAGCTAGCCGTATCGGTCTCCACCTTCCCTCCTCAACACATTGAGAGATCGATTGAGATAACCGATCCATACAAAGGACAAAAATGTATGGGGATAGTGGGTCTCCTTGTCTTATCCCGCGCGTTGGTCTAAAGCTCTCCGATGCTTCACCGTTCCAAAGAACTCGCATTGATACCGATCTGATACACGTCATAATACGATCTATGAGAATGCTAGGCATGCCGGCTAACTCAAGTGTCTCCTGGATAAAGTCCCACTCTAGCCTATCATAGGCTTTCTCGAGATCAACCTTCAACGCCATCCACGCTTTCCGGCCTTTCTTTATACTCATGGAGTGGATTACCTCCCGTGCTAGAATGATATTATCTGTTATTTGTCTCCCCGGAACGAAACTCGCCTGATTTGGCGCAATCCATTTAGGCAAAAAAGGCTTGATACGGTCCACAATTACTTTAGATATAACTTTATACGCCACATTACATAGGCTAATAGGGCGAAATTGGTTAATCCTTGTAGGAATTTCCACCTTCGGGATTAGCACTAGCAACGTCTCATTTAGCCATTCCTCCAGGCGACCGTCTTTCAGAAAATCACATACCGTGCGAACCAATGTCGGTCCCACAATGCCCCAATTGCGCTGGTAGAAGAGCACTGAGAGTCCATCGCAACCCGGCGCCTTCAAAGGTGCCATCCGAAATACTAACTCTCGAACCTCCTCTGGCAAAACGGGCGCCACCATAGCACACAAATCAGTCGGATTTAATTGATAAAAACCATTCCGTGCGTGGACATTAGGTTGGCCTCTCGGTTCCGCAGTAAACAAATCTTGGAAAAACATTGTAGCATGGTGCCGCAGCAATGCAGAATCGCTGCACCAAGTACCGTCCGAGAGCTCTAACATTCGGACTGAATTTCGCCTTTTCCTAATCATCGCGAAAGCATAGAAATAGGAAGTATTTCTGTCACCGTCATTTATCCATTTAGCACGTGATTTCTGATGCCACAGCTTTTCCTCCTGAATTAACACTGTTTCGAGTTCGACTTTCAGAGCCTCTTCCAGATTCAAAAGGAAAGGTGACTCCCGTTGCTCTAAAGCCTTCTCAAGGCCTCTCAACCGCGCCAAAATGTGCCTCTTCCGCTTGCCAATGTGGCCAAAAGTGGAAGTGTTCCACTCGCTGCTATTCACCTGAAACCTCCTAATATTGGACGCAAGCGGCTCAACCACGGACCAAGCATCTTCCAGCATCCTCGGAAAATCAACATGCTCGAGCCACGGTGCTAAAAATCGGTATGACCTACTTCCCATATTGTCCGAGGCCTCTTTCGTATCAAGCATAATAGGACGGTGATCCGAGCCTAATCTCTACAAATGAGTGACTTCCGAATTCGCAAATGCCTCAAGCCATTCCTCATTGCAAAGGTATCGGTCAATTCGTTGCGACAAATCTCCTCTCTTCCAAGTAAACTTGGGACCAGTAAAACCCATATCTATCAAACCACTATCAAAGAGAAATGTGGCAAAGTGCGTACATACCCCAGATCGACGTTGAGATCCACCACATCGTTCCGAATTATTGGCAATTGCATTCAAATCACCACCAACTGCCCAAGCCTTACCAACTCCCGGATCCATTGCTCTCAAATGCCCCCATAGTTCACGCCGTTTAATAGCACAAGGGCTCGCATAAACAAAGGTGAAAAAGAAGCTCTTCTTCAACGACGGAACAGTACAAAAAGCGTGAACAAACTGTGTAGACATAGCCACCACATCAATCTCCACTGTGGAATTCCACATGATCCAAATTCCACCAGAAAATCCTTCTACTTCAACACGATAGGAGAATTCAAAACCGGACCGACGAATAAACCTATCCGCCTTAACGCCTCCAATTCGAGGCTCAAAAATCGCAAAAACATCAGGTCTTTTATTGCGCACATGTAGTCTGAAATATCGGTTAAAAGCAGGGTCTAAAGCACCCTGAGAGTTCCATAAAATAAACTTAACCATTAAAATATATGATAAGGGAAACAGGTACCACATTTATTCCTGCATGACAACAGTATCCTCCTCTGAGTTTCCCCCTTCCATGATCGACTCCTGTGCTACTCTATTCGAGTTATCCAGTACTCCTTGGGCATGGTCTAAGTCTGATGAAAGCGACGTCACCAAGTCCTGGAGAGCCGGTTGTATAGCCTGTTTACTAGCCTTTTTTTTCCAACTTTGCACGAGCTACTCCGAGAATAGCCACCTTGCCCTTCTCACTGCCCTTCGTAGCAACACTCGTGAAGGATGCCGGAAGGACACGTCCATTCCTTTCTCGTAACACAGACCGGGCAGACGATCCGACCACATGTACCACTCCATGATTACTATTATCCAAAGTCGTGGGGGCTGACACCACATTCTCCTTAGCCACCGCAGCTACCTCCTTACCCCTCAAGTCCCGTTCATTCACATTTGTGGCCCCTACAGTAACAGCTGGCTGCTCCTTAGTCACTGATGCTTCAACCATCCTAGCTCTGCGTTCATTTGCACGCGCTCCTTGCGCACTATAACCCACATGTCCGTTACCACTCTGACCCATATGCACCACCGGCACACTCTCCTGCCTGTCCCGTACATCACTCCCCTGACCATTCCTTGGCCTCACCTCCCGACCATCGTCATCCTCCATTCCCAATGCAGCAAAACGCGAACCTTGCACATTGCCAGTAGCGTCACTCGATTTCTTCAAAGGCCTCGTGTCCTTCTTATTAGAAGTTAACTTCCTTCTTCTGTTGGTAACCTGCATCCAAGGACCGTAAATTTCTTTCTCAGACGGCGCCGGCTCACGAGGGGCCTGATTTGCCTTGTCAGAATCCAATCCACAACTCTCCTTAACATGGCCATATTTGCCGCACGTAAAGCATATTGCCGGCAAACCCTCGTATTCCACCACTTGGCGTTTGCCATCCACTATAATGCCACTCTTGAGTGGTTTCTCAAGGTCCACCATTAAAGCCAAGCGGGCAAACTTGCCCCGACATCCTTCCGATGTGTTGTAGTCGATGCGAACCACAGTTCCCAGTGAGCGAGCAATATGGCTAAACAAACTCTTGGTGTAATACCTATAGGGGAGCCCCGGTATACGTATCCACACCATTATTTTCGATGGATATTCCTTTGCCGTCGAGAAACTCCGGCTCCAAGGCTGGACAGTAAGGTAAGCCCCATAAATTACCCATGGTCCTCCAGTTAGAACTCGTTCGCAGTCCTCCGCCTTCGCAAACCGAACGAGGTAATACTCATTATCCAGATCAACAAGCCGCATATCTCCTTTTGGCTTCCATAGCGCCTCAATTCTAGTAAGAAGTGCCTTATACCCTATTGATTTCTCTAGCAGGTGCACAATCACAGAGTTCTCGAGTCGCTTGTCGATCGCCGCATGAACCCTTTCGGAGAAAGTGATCTCCGGGATCGCGCCGTCATCCTGCACCCTCACATCCTCAGCAAGAACTTCCACGTCCAGATCGTCAATAACACAGGTACCTTCCTTCTGCACCGCCTGCCCCACTATGATATCGCGGAAGGAGGGCTTACTGCCTCCGCTTCCGACACCATTCAGGACACCACTTCTCGCATGGCTGGTGTTACCCACAGCATCGGCAACGATATCTCCAGGATTGTTGCCATCCCCAGGGGCAACAGTCATCTCCGAGTCCTCCTCAGCAGCCTTCTGTTGCATGCCTTCACTACCCGCCGCTGCAACAACTGGATTATTCAGCCCGCCCTCACCTGTCGGATCCGGCGGCCGTCCATCGGCGCCTTCCAGTTCTGTTTCCTTAGGGTTAGACGGGGTAGTAGGGTTTCCGCAAATATCGGTCATGATATTTTGAGTGTTTTCACTCGTATACTTTTTTCTCTCGCATTGCCTAATAACCATTTTATAACAATTAATATTATTTTAATTATTTAGTCAGTTTGTCGTTAAGTTGTTAACGATATTTAATGGTCTAATACTTATTTTATAATAAATTTTAAAATTTAATACTTATTTTGTAATTCTTTTAAAAATTTAGTGACCAAAATAATTATTTTTAGATCATTTAACGATCATTTGTAAGCTTTATCCAAAATGAAAACCTAATTAATTAAGGATTAGTATTTGATACACTGACAGTGTAAAAAAGTTTACACGGGCATGCCAATTTTCAAGCCTAAATTTAAAATCTAAATCTCTAACCTTAAAACCCTAACCACAAACCTTAAACACTAAACCCTAACTATAAATCTTAAATTCTAAACCCTATAACCTAAACTCCTAACCTCTAAACCCTAAACTAAAATTATAAAGCCCTAAATAACTCTTCTTGTGAAAATTTTATTTTCTACCGGTAGTATATAGGATAATAATGCATTAACTAAATTGAGCTCAATATATTCCAAGGTGATGAACACGTTTGTTTGTACAACGTTTAAATTGCTTTTGCTTGTCACGTGAAAATTTTGCAAATTATTATTATTATTATTATTATGGCAAGGCCCCATGTCATGTGCCATTAGCAATTCATAATCTGTTTTTGCATCATGTAAAGGTAGACACCTTAATTTGTTCTCAATGTGACAATGTCCCACCTATTCTCAAACCTCAAATTATTCATTACTACAAAGTCTACCAAATTATGCCTCCCGATTTGTACCGTGAGGGTAATAGGGTGGTCGATGGCTCGTCAAAAATGAATTAGTCTCTGAAATTAGATTGTCGTGTATTTCGCACTCCACCGGATAAGATACTCATTAAGTGACATGAGAATTTTTCTTAATATATGTACGTTAGTTTTATTAAAAGAAAAAAAAAATTAAAAGTACAATGAGATTACAACTCATGTAAACAAACTTGATCTGGACATATTGCTAAACAAACAAAAACTAACATATCTAAATCATAAACAAGACCCTAAAAAGAAATGTAAAAATCCTAACTCAGAAGCTCGACGATAAAAGGTAAAAACCAACAACAAACAACATTAAAAATGCATATTTTAATAAGACACAATATGATCATTACCACAATTCAATTGTGAACAAAAAAAGTGACATTGAGCTTGTATACAAATCAAGTTCGAAGGACTAAAACAGAAAGATTAATAGAATAATTAAAAGAGAGTTATTTTAATCAGCCGTGACGACGTCAAATCCAAATCTGACTAAAAAAAAACTACCAAACGACCGGCCAAACAAAATAGGTCACATGAGGATTGTTTTAAGATGAGCTTGTAATAGATTAGTTGTATTTCTTCCCCTTATATATATAAAAAATGTACCCCTCGATTTGCCGCTTCATTTTTTTCTAATTACATGTGTCATCACCATTTTTAATTACAGTACCGATGCAAATAATCAATATATTAAATATTAGTGATTATAAAAAACAAATTCATAATTTTATAAACTATACTAACTACAATGTTTAATATATAACTTGTATAAGTATTTCAATGCAGTAAATTTGCCGAAATGAAGCGATTGGCCAACCTGTGAGGGGAAACGTTAGTGGCTCCCATGAGACCCAATTTCAGAATTTATGGAGAATCAAAGTTTAAGAATAATATTATATACATTTATAACTAATCAAACTCTTAAAACATGATATCTGGAAAGCCAATTAGAGAATATATAAATAAACAATTAGAGATCAACAATGATTTAAGGTATGATTAAGAAATGGATTAAACTAAATTAATATCTCTGCTTAACTACTTTTTTTCCTTGACAGTGGCAAACTCCATTGCAATCATAGTTACAATTATATGCAAATCCTTTTGATAGAGTAAAATTCGGGTTTTTTTTTTTTTTCTGTAGAAGATAACAATATGGCAGGACCGACTATAAGTGGAGCACCCTGAGCGACCGCTCAGGGCTTTTAACTAGTTTAGAGCTTAATTTAATAGTAAAAAATAATTTTTCCTAAATAAATAAATAAATTAATCTAACAATGAAAACAATGTATTTGAGTATTAAATTAATTGTTCAAAGTAATGAAACGAATAAAAATTCTGTCTCTTTTCGGTGCCAATTTCTATTCCCAACACTAAAAAATTAAATTCTAAGTCATAACTCTAACTTTTAAATACTACATCCTAAACTTTACATCAAATACCTTAAACTCTAATCTTAAATCACAATCTTAAACCCTAAACTTTAAACATAACTTTTGTTGTTGGGGCATAAACAGCGATCAAAGATTTCTATTCGTAATGAGATTTACTTTAGTTATATAAAGAGTCCATTTTTAGTATTCGCTCAGGATCCCAAAAATTTCGGAGACGACCCTGCAACATGGACATCTTTGATGTCGATTTAATTCGAAGTTGATTTAATTAATAAATTAACTATGTATTATAATATTTATAATAATTGGTTTCCATTGTAATTATTTACTTTTTTAAAATTAAGTTATACAATTCAATGTTTGTAATTATGATTTAGTTTGAATGTAACTTTTACTCCAGTAATCTAGTTAAAAATTATAATCTCAAGAACCGATCTAGTGAGAAAGAGGATGGTGTTCATTCTAAGAGACTCGAGTTCAATTCGTTTTGTCTACAAGGTATATGTGCATTGTTAAAGGATTAAAAAGTTATATGAACATATATTATCTCGTAATCACTTTATATTTTAATTATGCTCTGTATAAATTATTCTTATTTTAATAATTAAAACCGTGACACTTTTAAAAAGAAATGAGAAATGGTCGAGTGGTGGACATTATTATTAAAACGAAAGATTTTTAATTAAGTAATTTCGGTGGAATTAATTGTTAATCACATCGAGTGATAAAAAAAGTTAAATATTACTTTTAAATAAAATTTTATATTTTAATTTTGTGGATAGAATTTAAAATAAAAAATAAAAAAAATAACCTCGTTAAAAACTCTCTTTGTACCTTAAAACATAAGGAGCCGACAACAAAAGAGGGAAAAGAGTGCCCCCAAACTATTATTCATCATAACTAAAGGTTTTGACACGGAATGGAAAGCTTTTCAAGTTCATTTGGCAGAGACTGATGAACCAAAACTTGAAAAAGCTTGTGAGCACCTCTCCCAAATGATTCTTTAACACACCACCAATACCAGGGATGGACCGAGGGGTACTGAGGGGGGCAATCGCCCCCCCTAAAATTTTGAAAATCATATATAATTTAGAAAAATTTTAAAATTTATCTATGTATTTTCTATTAAAAATCTATTTTTGCCCCCCCTAAACTTTTATAAGTTCGCCCCCCCTAACCTAAAGTCCTGGGTCCGTTCCTGACCAGTACCCGCCGGATCATAGCTCCCCATCGACTTAATTTTAGTATGCCAAATGAAATATATCTATGTAACTTACATTTCAACAATAAACATGCTCACTTTAGTTCTTATTAGAGGTAGACATTCGATCGAGTCGAATATTTTTTTATGTTAGTTAAGTTGAAGAGTTCATATATATCAAACAAAATTGAGAGACTCGAATCGAAATTGAAAACTAATCAACTAATTACTAAAAGTTTTGAGTTATTCAAATTTTCATTTTATAACTCACTTTATTTGAAATTTTTACAAGTCGAGTTTATAAAATTACAAACGGAGTCAGGACAAATCGAGTATTTTTGCACTGAACCAAATCGAATAATTCAATTTTTTGAGTAAGTTTTGCACACTCCTATTCTTGACGCCAACCTAGAGGTCTTCTATGAATCATAGATGTCTTGACAACTCCTTGAAAAGAGCATCCAAAGAAGATATGATCTCTACTTTCAACACTGTTTATAGCAGAGTTTACATTGGCCATCCAACACCTCTTAATACTCGATCCTTGGAAAGGAAATCGAATTATCCTTGCCTTGTGTTAGCTAGAACTTGAACAGTGAGCTATCTCTCTCTTAGCTCTAAACCCAAAGCTCCAGCTTTCAAAGTGCAAATTTGATTCCAATTTGCAACCAAGTGGTTCAATTTCCCTAACCACAAATTTTCCATAAATTTAGGGAGTATTGAACATATTTAAGATGTTTTCTTTTCTTTTCCAAAGTTACATTTATCCATACAACAAAAGGGAGCAACATTTGATGTGTCTACTTTTAACCAAGGGAATGTTTTGGACATCCTTAAACTCCCCATTTTAGGCATTGAAGACACACAGACCAAACAGTTCATACATAATACTACTGGAAAAGAAACACAGCCTCCCCAATCCCCCCCTCATACACCAAAGCTCCTTTAGCCCATGGCATACTTCTGGGTCCAGCTCCTTGCAGTTGTCTCGTACTTGTTCCTGTCTGTCTTGTACATGTGTGCAATCTCCGGCACCAATGGATCATCCGGATTCGGATCCGTCAGCAATGAACATATTGATAGCAGTACCTAAATGAACCAAAATTCAGACATGTAGGCGAATGAAAACCGTATAATCCCAAAGATGAATGACCATAGAGAGTTTTCATTTCAGGTTGATCAGGATCTTGACTTCTCAATTTGATTTTGTATTAAGCTATGTTAATTGGACTCTGGATATGAGTTCTAGACGCTTGTATATATCCTAAACAAGCATGTTTGAATATATTTTTCAAGATCATATATTCGGAAGATCCTCGGAGCATCATACTACATACTCTTGCATCAAGAAATATGAGGATCGGAGAAATATAGGTAGTAGATTTGTATTAAACTATGTTAGTTGGATGTTTGGATATTTTTTTTCAAGGAATATGAAGGTTCGGAGCAACAAGTATAAGGTTTCCGTGGCTATTTCACGTTGGATTCATTTATGCCAGAACAATGAATATCACAGAGAATTAGAATGGCTATTTCATATTGGATTCATTTATGCCAGAACAATGAATATCACATAGAATTAGAGGACAATCACCTTGGAAATCGTTAGTGCAGGACTCCACTGTTCTTTCAAGATGTCTAGGCAAATGCTTCCATTGCTGTTAATATTGGGGTGGAATACCTTTGTTCTAAATGCTACCTGCAAAACCCATTTATCGTATGGAAATAAGGCTTCGATTATGCTTCACTAAAGCATCTAACACTCTTCGAGGGCATATATTATTGACCAACTCCGTATGCATTAGATTATGAAACAAGTAACCCAAAATGAACAGGAAAATTTTGCATACTCCAGCAAACATCAGAGGTAAACAACCCGCCTATATGAAAAGCAGAATTACATGATAAAAACTGTACCTTTGGTGGCTTAAAGGGATAATCTGGAGGAAAATGGATGGTCACTAGGAAAACACCCCCAGCATAAGGACTATCTGGTGGACCCATGATTGTTGCCTGCCAATGAAACATGTCTTCAGCAACAGGACCTGCAACATTGCCGGAAAACCAATAAGCAATATACTAGTATTAAAGTTCAATGATACTCCTCGAGTAACTTTAAACATAACCAATTGCTGAAAAAATGAGTGCAAACAAATACAAAATTGTACAATATCAATATCATCGTGTAGACAATAATATAGTATGCAACATGTAATCACAAACAGAATGGTTACATTAGCTACTTCAAGAAGCAAATATAACAATAAAGAGTTAGACACAAATTTGGAATCTCTAGAAACGGTAATCCCAATCAGCCAGACAACATAGTTTTCCTCTACAGCTCATCAACTTTCGTACACTCCATAAATTTACAGTCACAAGCTGAATTAGAAAAGTGGTTGCAGCACATGAGACATTTCCTTCCTACTTTACCAATTTATCCATGTATTGGACATAACATATGTGTAATGGGCTGAGGTCAGCTGATAGAACAATGTGAAAAATCAAAGTATTCATCTGCTTTCCAACCAATATAAACCCCAAAGGTGAAAGAAAACATCCATCATGGGTAAAATGAATCTTTACCTCTATCCCACTCCTCTAACTACGGAAGGGCAAACTTTCAAAGAGATAAATTCAGGGAAAAATTAAAATAAAATACTTCAATGAATAATATCATTGATGTCAACAGCATAATATGATGTAACAGACACCTTTGCCAACATCGGCCGTTAACATAATAAGACACAAATGTAAATGCGTCAAACAAAACCATAGTTTAGGCAATCTAACAATCTATAACCAAACATGAAAAATGAGGACCACTTCCAATTCAGCACACAATTCATAAAAGTTTCACCTGAACACGCTTAAATGCTATATGTTTTATTTATGCTTTTAACATTTTACAAATTATATTGGTATTCTATTATGCTATAATTATATTGACTTCATAAGAGCACAATTCGTGAAAGCAATAGCATTATGCAACAGAGAAACTAATGTTAGAATCAGTCCTTGGTTAAGTGAGACTAACAGACCTTTCAAAAATGACAGGCTTGGAAGAAAAATCTGAAACTTTTGGCTAATGTTAATCAAGTGTTTTCTACAAGATCTAACGGGTTTCAGCTTGTCAGGCTTGGCAGCCTATTAATAAGGTACTTTGGTGAGCCTTTAACATCTGACAGACTCCAGGCGAAAAACTGTGATCGATGGATGCATGAAATAAATAGAAGAATAAGCAACTGGGCAGGAGGCGTTTGCAACTAATCCAGTAAGTTATCTTCAGTTTGCAAAACTTCCGGTATTCTTTAATTCTTTTACCAAAATAAAATCCAGAAATAGATAAACTATACTCATGTTTTTGTATGGAAGGTTAGAGAAGATAATCCTATAGGTGCCAAAGTGTGTTAGGATGTAGTTAGTAAGTAATCCAAAAAAAATGGTGGAAGATTGGAGCTCAAAGATCCAAATGTTTGTAGTATTGCATTATTCCTCATACACATTTGGATGCATTTTCATATTCAAGTTCAAGTTTATAATACTAGAGTCACTTGATTTTCTCTTATTTTTACTTTAAAAGAAGTTTCCATATATCTGCTCTCAAATTTATGTGCTTTAACTTGGAGTTCAATTAGATTGTCAACAACACTTTTAGTTTGACCTATTTAAATTCTTTTAAATTAACTCGAACAAATTTATTCAACTTAATCAAAATTTTATTACGTAAGTAGAAAATATTTCAAACACGATTTTAACTGGGAAACTACAGGAAGCACAACACAGATACATGAATCGTCAGGTCTAGGATTTTGAAATAAAGCATTCAATTATCCAAAAAACAAAGAAAGAACAGTCCCTTTCAAAAATCACTGAGAATCATATCAAGCACATCTTCTTTACTTCACTAAAATTCAAAAAACATATATACCTATAAATCTGTATTTTTAAGCTTAAAACAAAAAAAAAACACATCAAAATTTGAAAAATAATAAATAACGAGCAAAAATTGAGAGTTTTTATATAGAAAATAATATATGACGAATGAGAGAGAATGCATTACCAGCACTGCAAGATGTTGGAGGATCCTTTTGTAAATCCTTCAATTCCTTCAAGATCCGCTTCGACGCCATAGCGAAACCTACAATCCATCCGCCGTAGCATAAAAAAAGTCAAAACAACGCAAATAAAACAATAGATAAAATAAATAAAAGAATTGAAAATGAGAGATCGAACCTGGAAAATAAGATGAACTTGATCCTCCTTATTTTGTTTTTCCTTCCGCCAGCCAGAAGGAAAATTGGGTGGGCAGGGGAGGAAAGCTCAGATCGAAGAAAGGTTGAAGAAACGAGAGGGGAACTTTTGATTGGATGTGGTGGCGGTGCTTATAAACGGGTGGACCGTCATCTGTGATAGGGCAAATGTCATTCTTTCTGTGGGTCCCATGCTGTAGCGTTCTCTTTACGGAAATCATCCGATTTTCGCCGAAAGGGGAAAAACTAGGGCTGTTTATTTATCGCTTAAAAAAAGATTTTATAATATGCTTTAATTGAGAAAATTGTTTAAATTATAATATATTTTTACTATCAGGTTAGTACAAGTAATAAGTAATTTAGTATCGTTTTTAGTTTGAGTATTTATGTATACAGAAAATTTCGCGGGGAGACTCACTCACCGAAGTCAAATCTGCGATGCGAGTCGATCCAGATTAATCATGAAAAAGCCCTGAAAATTGAAATGCAACCAAAAAATTATATATATAGAGTTTTGATTTAAGGTGATTACAAGATATTATAGTTGTATACATTTATACTTTTTAAATCTTTTGATAAGGCACATCTTAGAGATAAAATTATTTGAATTCATATCTCTTAAAATAAATATTTTTTTTATAATGAGATTACTTGTTAAATTTAAAATTTTATTTATTTTAATTAAAATAGATGTCTAATATTTATACTTTACCATTTTAGATGTATAACACTATATTTCATAGTAAGATTTTATGGTGGCACCTAGGATGGTCATGGTCGTGTTGGGCCGCTTTTTGGTCAATCTGCGTCTAATTTAAAAGTTTAATACCTTCGTTTAAACTCGACCCGATATTTTATGATGTTTCACCTCACTTGAATACGAACTGAATTGTAGAGTAAAAGCTTAAACCCAACCCGGCATAAATAAAAATTTCTAATTATTATTATTATTCGATAATAGAGAGAGTTAATTTAAAAATACAAATAGAGAGGTAGCATTATAATAATTATTCTACTTTTATTAGACAAAATAGAGAGATAATTGAAATATATATATTTATATAAAGAGGGGCATTGTAGCAATTATACCTAAATATTCATAATAAAATTAAAATGCTATCTCAAGTCGGGTCAGGTAGGGCATTGTTACCTTAAATCCAAACCCGACCCAACATCATCCTTAAAAAATCAGACTCGAACCCAACCTGAACCTGAAATTTTCTTTAAAAACCCCAACCCTATAGGATCGAGTGGGTCGGAACTCATTCGGTATGGGTCAAATGACCATCCCTAGCGAAACCGTTAAAAGAAAGGGTAAAATTCACAAATTGTCACTAAACTTTGATTAATTATTCAATTTGGTAACCAAACTTTCAATTGCTTCAATGTTACCATTAAACTTTTAGTTTTGATTCAAATTGGGCATTGACCCGTTAACAACCGTTTAAAAGGTGACGTAGCAGTTAATTTTTTTTTGTATAAAACACATTTAGTCCTTTATGTTTACACATTCAAATAATTTAACCCTAATTCAAAAAAAAGTAAAGTACACAGACGATCATTGAGCTTTGGTAAAAAATAAAATAAAATGGTAGCCAAACTTTCAAAAATCACAAAATGACAATTAAATTTTATATTTTATAACCAAAAGGTAACTAAACGTTAAATTATGTTAAGTGTCTGTTATAAATTTTAGTACAATAACACATTTAGTCCTTCATATTTATAGATTCAATCAATTTAGTCTTAATTCGAAACAATTCATTAAATTTAGCTCTCGTTATTTACGCATTTTTTCAATTTGGTCCTTAAAGCAAAATTTCAAAATATGATAGCATGATAAATTATTACAATTGATTGAATGTGTAAATGAAAACCATTTTATATAATGATTTGGTTTCTTAAATAAAGCTTGCAGTTTTAGAATCCTTTAGAATAAACTCAAGCTATTATGGTTGAATGCCTTAGAATAATGGAAGTTATACTTAGATGAGAGTTGATTCAAGTTCTTCGGCTTGACCTTAGCGAGTAAGAGCTTGGTACTCGTTCCAAGAGGTTCGCTCTCTAATCTGTAATGTTTATAAAAGTATAAGATCCTTGGGTTGATTCTTTGTAATAGAAAACATCAAAATATCATGTTCTTCTTCCTCCGGATTTCTCATAAATTCATTTTCGATTTCAAGTTATGGTACAATTCAAAGGTATGTTAAACTAAAACTGTAACTTTCAATTTTCAAGTTCGAATGGCACAGGTGAGCAATTAATGCCAACCAACGAATCCAACGAAACTTCACCTTTAAACATAAATATACCTCAACACAAATTCACTATCCCCAAACCAAAACCGATGATTATTTCATCAAAATATCATGTTCTTCTTCCTCCGAGTTTCTCATAAATTCATTTTATATAATGATTAGAGACCAACTCGATGTACGAAAGAGGTAGAAATTGCATTCAAGAAAACATGACGGGGAACATTAACAGCTTTCCTCCACTGAGTCCTTGTTTACCTGGTGTTTCTTGGCCTTATTAATGGAATTCCGCGGTGCCTCCACCTGGTGTTCTTTGGGGTTTAAGTTTTTTTATTGAAGAAGATGGATTTGATTTGGAATTTTGACTGTTTTATGTGTTTGAGTTTTACTTTTTTTTTAAAAAAATTTATTTAGTATTTAATATTAATAAAAATAATACGTTAAGATAATAATAATAATAAAATAATCTATGTCATCAAGGAATAACCAAAATAAGTTAATATATAAAGTTCGGTGAATAAATTGGAGGTTTTTAAAGTTTAGTGATCAAAATATATCATAGAGCAAAGTTGAGTGATGATTTAGGTATTTAACCCTATAAATTATTGTATATTTACATTTTCTCCTAAACTTTACATGTTTTCTCAACTTGCCCCCTAAAGTTTATTTTGACCATCCTACCGTTAAAAATTTTTGTCTTGACCAATCAGAATACGCCACATCATTTTTTATTCTTAATTTTAAAATTTAAAATAAAATAAATAAATATATTAAAATACTCAAAACACCCGGCTAAATTAGGGAAATATTATGGTGGGAAACAATATTTCGAAATCTGTTGTTGTTTCCAATTTATTTTCGAATCTATGGTGATTTCTACAGTGTAAACTTTTAAAGTCTGATTGATTACCGTCCGACTTCATGGAGGAATAAAAAATTTAAATTTTTTTGAGGTCCAATGGATTTCAATCCGACCTCATGGTATGTAAAATTTTTTTTGAGGGCCACTGGATTTCAATCCGACCTCATGGTATGTAAAAAAAATTTTTGAGGACCACTAGAAAGCAATCCGACCTCATGGTGATTAAAAAATTAAAAAAATTTGAGGTCGGGTTGCTTACACTCCGACCTCAACAAAATAAATTAATTTCCAGTCATTCACGGAAGCAATAGTTGGGAAAAGGCTGCACCCTATTTCATTAAAGCTGAACACTGAAAAAGTTGCATGCATGGGAAAAGACTGGAAAAAAAAATGCATGCATGAAACAATGTCTGAAAATTATGCATGCATGTGACAAAGTCTGAAAAAAAGCTGAAAAAAATATAATGGGACAGCAATAATTGGGGCAATCACGGGATTGAGGAAAAAAATAATATATTCTATTGAATGATGAGTTAAATGATTGAGGTATGAATCTGTAGTTGTTAAATAGGGGTTGAATGTAAGAAATTTTTCAGATGAAGTTTGTGAAGAAACTGGTGAGGAAGTAGAAGAAAGAAGAAGATTTGAGGAAAATATTGTAAGTTTTTAAGTTTATAGATTTTGTTTTTAAATTTAATACGAACATTTATGGTTATTTTAAAGAAATTTTAAGAAGAAAATAAAAGAAGATTTGAAAAAATTTAGTTCGAATAATTTTGTGCCAATTTTTAAACTAGTAAGTTTCAAATTTAGTTCGAATATTCAGTGGTAATTGTTTTCTTACTAATATTTTCTTACTTGACTTCTATATAGTTTTCTTAAAAGGATGGCCGATTCAAATTATATGTTGAGATTACAAAATCAACACGTCTCTAATGTTGTGGTTGATGATATGGTAAATTATTTTTAAAAAAGTTAATTTGAGATTAGTAGTATTTTATTTTTTTCTTATATGTTATTATTAATAATTTTTTTAATTTAATGCAGGCAACCGAAGAAAGCTTTAAACATCACCTAAGCATGGGGAGTAATCACCCACACCCTAATATAATTGAATGGTTGCAAGAGGCAGGATTCTATCATGCCAGATTTATTCGTGGCTACAAGCTGATTCCCAGCTTAATTACCGCGCTAATTGAGCGTTGGAGACCGGAGACTCATACGTTTCACATGCCGTGTGGAGAATGTACCATTACGCTCGAAGACGTGGTGATGCTAATTGGGATGTCGGTAAACGGGAGTCCGTTAGTTAAGGAGCCGGAGGAATCATGTGCACAACTTTGCAGTGATTACCTCAACAAGGTTTCGACTGGAACCGATGTGAGAGGATCTCGTATTAAATTGAGCTGGTTGAAGAGAGAATTTCAGCTCGGGGGCAATAACACACCGGAAGATATTAGTTGTGCGAGTCGAGCCTATATTTTACAACTCATTGGGGGATACTGATGCCGGATAAATCCGAAAATCTTGTTCACACACGGTATCTACCATATCTGTCATCGGCTTCAGAAGCTGCTAAGTATAGTTGGGGATCAACAATATTAGCATTTTTCTACCGTGAGTTGTGCAAGGTTGCTCAATTAGATAGTTATGGTTTGAAGGCAAAGGGTGTTGGTGGATGTATGTTGCTATTGCAAGCTTGGGCATGAGAACGACTTCCATTTTTTACACCGATTACTCGAAGCATGAGAAATTTTCCTCTTGTTAGTAGATAATTTTTTCACTTTAATTTAGAAGTTTGAGTTTACTCATTTTTTAAAAAAATATTATCTAAAAAAATAATAAAATGACTATTATTTGGATGTGTATGCAGATGGAATGCGAAAAAAGCTCACACAGGGTTAACAAACAACAATTTGAGAGTATTTAGAGCCTCTATTGATTTATCTTGCAAAGATGAGGTATAGATAGAAATTAAGTTACTTTTACATGCTATTATTATGTAATTAATTTATTCTCTTATTTATATTTATATTTATATTTTTTTACAGTTTATTTGGAGGCCATATGTCGGTGAACGCGTAAATGTACCAGAAGAATTGATGATTAATTCTCATCTCTGGTGTGCGATTACATCGTTGATCCACTTGACTTTTGTAGAATACCAGTTTGGAGATAGGGTCCTAAGGCAGTTTGGCTTTCATCAACCAATTCCGAGAAATCCATTGTTCCATGACACCAATCATGACACCCTACACCTTGTGGACTTTCGGGGTAAGGGGCATCATACATGGGAAATAAAGCATCGAAAGTACGTTGAAAAGTGGAACAACAGATATGATATGTTGCCACCTCGCTCTCGAATTCAAGCTGATGATTTGGACCCTGATAATTCAGAGTATATGTTATTCTATCCCAATTGTGGGTGGGAAGCCATACTTGACTACCGCGGATGAACGACAATAATGTCGAATGTTTTTACAAAAATTTGGTGGTCGTGGTCAATCATCTAATGTTGCAGCGAATGAATCTCACAGTGAATCTAGTACATTAAATATGTATGCTGGTAATTCTAATCCAACAATAGCAGGGAGCTCTTTTTCTAATCCAGTGGATGACAACTTTTATCATCCATCAATTGGCGGGAGCTCAGATTCTAATCCAGTGGATGACAGATTCTATCATCAGCAACCACCCACTTATCATCCATCAATGGGCGGAAGTTCATGTACGAATGATTTTCAGCATCAGCCACCTATGTACCCCAGCTTTGGTGGAAACTTGGACTATTAACATGCACATACTTATCATCCATCAATGGGCGGGAGCTCGTGTGTGAATGATTCTGAAGTATACATACCAAATTTTCAGCATCAGCCACCCATGTACCCGAGCTTTGGTGGAAACATGGACTATCAACAACCACCAACCTATCATTCATCAATGGGGGGAGCTCGGTTGCGAATGATTCTGAAGCATACGTACCAGATCTTCAACATCAGTCAACCATGTACCCGAGCTTTGGTGGAAATGTGGACTATCAACAACCACCAACTTATCATTTATCAATGGGGGGGGGAGCTCAGGTGCGAATGTGGACTATCAGGGGATCATAGATTTTATGGCGATTACGTCGATTAGCAGTCTCACGTTGGTACCACGTAATACTGACTATGTGTATACAACGCCGTCTCCTATGCGTCGCGTGATTGATGATGATAATGATAATGATGACGACGAAGACGACGACGACGATGACGACGACGATGATGATGGCGATGATGATGCACGACGAAGACTGCAACGAGAACGACGAGCACCACAATGTTACATAGATACTACATCCCTCCATGGACAAAAATTTCATAGAAGACGGTAGCTCATGTAACTATTATTCTATGTAATAAAAATAATTTGTGAATATTTATTATGATTAGTTATTTAAATTTTGTTTGAAATCTTTTTGCAACAATATTTCTCCAATTTAACCTACAATAATAATAGAATAGTAAATAATAATAACGGTAAATGTTATTAATACTAATAAACATACAAATATATTGGTGATAATAATAAGAATAGTAATAATAAATAAACATATGCATCAAATAACGTACTCATAATCAAATAAAAATATTCATTGCAATACAAATATAAAGAAATGAAACTAGTTCAACTACAAATACTGAATGAAATCACTAAGGCATTGCCATGTAATTCGGTTGGTTTGGACATTTGTTTTTTTGATGTCATGTACCCCTACATTGTGTACATCTCTTTGGTTCACCCGGCTCCCTGTAATGAAGATCCATACTGGTATGGATGCGAGTAGATTGCGGTCGGCCTTTTAGTTCTCTACGAAGTGCCGGATTCGGTAGCCATTCGCCGTGCTCCAGTGGTGGCCAATATTGTGAATTCGCGATCGATGGGAACTCACATTTGTAAATATTTATTATCGTATGCAATTTAAAGCATTCATCCGCAAAGCTGTACGGGTCAACCCCTTTAGACATACATACCTCGATTGCATGCTTACAAGGATATCGCCATGCCTGAAACTCACCACAATCACACCATCTTTGTCTAAAATTGACTCGAAATGTTTGATGGTGCCCTCCTCTGTTGTTGCGCATGGAATCAACAACATCAAAAATCTGTCCATCCAGGTCGAACCCGTGAACAACCATCGATCTTCCCAAATTCACGTTCTTTTTCATCTTTTTCACAAGATCTTCAGACCAAAGTCGCCCTTCATTTATCATAGATTGAGTTTTCGACCCTTTATTAGACCAAACCTTAGCCAACCTATAATACGTCTCTCTCACCAAGCTTGCTATTGGGAGATGACGTGTTCCTTTTAATACACCATTTATGCATTTCACAAGGTTGGTTGTCACCTGCCCGTATCGTCGACCTGCATCATACGATTGAGTCCATCTTTCTCTCTGTATACTATTTGCCCACGCCCAAACATTTTCGCCGTACTCCATGCGTAAATTTTCCAACATCCGCTCAAAATTTGGTTGTACTAGTTCATAGCCTATTCCATAATATATGTTGTTAGCATCGACAAACATCATAACACATAATTAATTAAGTTCGAGAAAAAGAAATTTACATACCCATGTTTAAAATTACGTTGCGAAGGTTGGGTTTTTTCCATCTTTCAATGGCGTTCTTGCCAATATGGCGTACACAGAAGGCGGGATATGCGTGCGGTGGTGTCCATCCGCTGCCCTGTCGATCAATTGTTGCTAAAATGGTCGTTGCTCTATCAGAAATCAAGCAAACCCCATCTTCTTTGATGACATGCTTACGTAAATTGCTCAAAAAGAATTTCCAAGAGTTCCCCGACTCTTTATCAACAATTGTGAAGGCAATCGGAAAGATAGTTTCGTTACCATCTTGTGTAACGACAATCAACAGTACATGTTTATATCTTCCATACAACCACGTACCATCGACTTGGACTATACGCTTGCAATATGGAAAGCCATCAATGCATGGCTTGAACGCCTAAAATAGTTTGTCAAATATTGTCTTTCCTTGAAGAAGTTCACCTTCTCGGTTGCATGCACCAAATGTTTTGTACTTGATTATGGTCCCCGGAATGAAATACGCCATTGTGTGTAATAAAGGCGATAACTCATTGTATGACTTCTCGTAATTACCGTACACCATTTCCAGCGCCTTATCCCTTGCATACCAACCCTTGCCATATTCTATTTGGCATTCAAATTGTTGTCTCACAGTTGCAATCATCGTTGAAACGGTAACCTTAGGATTTGCTTCAACCAATGTCTTCACGTGACGAGCTATTACATCAGAGTCCAACTTACGGTGATCTTGGTTCATTGAATTCCGTAAGCAAGTGTGTCCACCATTGTACTTTGTAATCTCCCAAGCATTTCTCCTCTGAAGTTTAGACACTCGAATCTTCCAATTACAACCTTGTCCATATTTAACACATTTGGCAAACATAGTTCTCGGAGTGGATTTTTTAACGGTATAGTCTACATGCTTTTTGATGGAATACTCTTTAATTGTCAATGTAGCTTCTTCCTTGTCTTTAAATTGCATCCGAACCGAGAATTCATCAGAGGAACCCGAACCGATTTGAGGTATGATCGGGTTTTCAGGTGCCCTCACCATATCATAATCTATTAAGTTCATGTGAGCAGGAGGTTCGTACCATGTAATGTCTTCTCCACCCGACACGAACTCACCACCACCAAAAACAAGCTCATCACCACTCAAATCGGGATGTCCAGTTTCTTCATCTTCATCTTCAGTAGAATCAACAAGCGTTTCTCCCCATCGGCCTCGGATATTTTCAACGTCAATGCCAACACTTGGATCAATTATCGGCTCAACTGTTGGGAACGTCGAAGGTCCGACATATGGATGAAACGCATCCGATGTCCCACTTTCCAACAGAGCAACAAAACTGTCTCCAAACCTATATGGCTGGTCCTCAACCGCACTATCGAAACCCATTTGAGAAGAACTTCCATATACATTTCTGGATGGGCCCGAGTCGTCATATCTCACACGCAACTTAGCATGTAACTCAACACTTCGAATACGTAATGAATCATGCTCTGCAATCATCAGTCCAACATCTTCATCATCTTTAAGAGCTATTGCAGAATATCTGACTGGATGATCAGAGGTCTTCCATCGGTACCGCAAACGAACAATCTCAGCTCCTATTTTTCTTTCTATGTCTTGCTTTAGCTCTCGAAGGGAAATGTACTTTGAAAAATTCATCTTTGTAGTGTTTTTCGAATCAAATACGACACCAGTATCAGTTTTCACAATTTCTCCACCGTAATGGATAACAACCACAAACACGTTACTCATTGTCTCTGCACGTTCAAAACCATGTATATTTTTCAATAAAATTACAAAAATCAAAACCATCGTAATGTTATATTATATTTTCACGAATTTTCTACCTAAACAAAAAAACAAAAATAAACAAACAATATACGTATTCAAAACAAAATGTTAAAATCGACTTACTGAAATTTTCTTCAAAGTTTCTTCCTCCACTTTCTTCTTCTCCTTCTTCACTCAATTTTCTTCAAATTTTGTTAAACTTTTACCTTTAACATCACTTATTTAACATAAAAACACAACACCAAAATAATATATTTTTTCCCGTTTTTACCACTATAATCTATTTAATAACCACTCAAATTTCCAATACAATACCCCTACTGCATGTATGGTCATTCAATGTTTTATCAGTCTATTCGAGTCAATACAAATTTACTCTGCATGAATGGTCATTCAACTATAAAATAAAGCCTGCTCCCGCTCCCCTACCCCTGCAATAAAGCCTGCTCCCGCTCCCCTACCTCTGCAATAAAGCCTGCCCCCCGCTCCTCTCACTGCACTCGGCATCGGTGCAGACTGCAGTGCTACGACACATACTTTCCCGTGAATGAATTAAATATTTTTTGTTGAGGTCGGAGTGTAAGCAAACCGACCTCAATTTTTTTTTTATTTTTTTTAATCACCATGAGGTCGGATTGCTTTCTAGTGGCCCTCAAATTTTTTTTATTTTTTTAATCACCATGAGGTCGGATTGCTTTCTAGTGGTCCTCAATTTTTTTTTACATACCATGAGGTCGGATTGAAATCCAGTGGCCCTTAATTTTTTTTACATACCATGAGGTCGGATTGAAATCCATTGGACCTCAAAAAAATTTAAATTTTTTATTCCTCCATGAAGTCGGACGGTAATCAATCAGCCTTTAAAAGTTACACTGTAAAAATCACCATAGATTCGAAAATAAATTGAAAACAACAATAGATTTTGAAATATTTTTCCCACCACAATATTTCCCCAATTTAGCCCAAAACACCCTATTTTTATCCCATCATTTTCTTCACCATTTTTAAACCCTAAATCCTTTTCCAATCGTCACTCACCTGACCCATCCTCCCTCAAGTATAGCGGCCACCGCAGCTTTTGCCGCCGGGAATTCGAAGGCCCACTGCTCATGACAAAATTCACCTCAATCGAACATTTTTTATCAGATCAGGTCTTCGATCCACACTCAAAAACTCCACCAAACAGTGTTTTTCCTTTTTCTCCACTCCTTCTTCACATAAATTACCGAAATACCCACCTCCTTTCTTAATGAGGTACGGATACGACATGAAAACAAAATTACAACTTTCTAATGTTTTGCACTCCTCTACCTAAACAATTTTGTCTACAAGACGTATATAAATTGTTAAAAAATTAAGATTATGTATAAATAATAATTATCTTATTTGAACTCGTATCTTTTAGGATGAACATCATCCACTTTTCTTCTAAAATATTTGTTGGGTTCAGAAACACATCAATGTTATATATTAAATACATCATTTAATTATTTTTATAAAAAAATAATTGATAAAAGGAAATTACAATTCTATATACTCTCTCCGTCCTATTAAATATGTCTAAATATTGACTTTTTGTTCAATTTTTTTAACTCTGATTCTTTATTGCTTTAAAGTTATTATTGAAAAAAATATAAAAAAAGGTTTTAGAAACCTATCAAGTAGTTTAAAAATATGCTATATTTTATAAAATTTAATTACTTAAAATATTTAAAATAATTATAGTCAAAGTTTAAATAATTTGACTTTTAAAAAGTCAACACTGAACAAATTTAGTGAGACATAGAGAGTATTAAAGGTGAGATAAAAAATATTAAATTATGGCAGTACTGTGAAGTAAAATAATTTTTTTGAATAGTCTTAAGTTTATTTCAAGGTATTACATGTTCATACACGTTCTTAATCATTTGACAATGCACACACACCTTACAAACAAAACGATTTAAACCCGGATCTCTTAAGATTAACATCACCCACTTTTTTATTGTAACTACTTAAATAAAATAATATTTAAATATAAAATTACAAAAATAATAATCTTGAGAAAAACAGAACTATATGAACACCTTTTAAATGTCTTTAAATTTTTGAAAAGAATCAATGTAGTCTCTATTTTTTTCTTCTAATTAACCCCTTAAAATCATTTTAAATATAAAAAATATTTAGACTCATTTTAGTTTAATGTTCCGTTTATAAATTATATAACTCTCTGCTGTCAGCAATCAGCATCAAGCACAAGCAGAGTGTTTTTAATTAACTCCATAAATTCTAAAAACATCCCACGACAAATCCCACATAAATTGTGGTCTCAGTGCATTTACCCTCTCGATCTTCAACTCCTTTGCACCGCCACGGCGCCACCGACCCGACATTCCATAAAATTCGAGGCCCATCTTCTTCTTCGTTTTCTTCTGTCACTGTCCCCATTCTGGTAGCTTGTTTTAAGGTTTCAGATTCAGACTTGTAAGTATCCCATAATCACCAGTTTAGCTTCTTACACTTGTGTTCTTTTTGTTTTTGCTTTTGCTTTTGTTTCCATGGCGGTAGGCTTATCCGCCGCCATAACTCCTAAACCCTTCCGTTCATTCCCATCCTCACACCACGCGCCGAGGCCAACCCCAATTTTCCACCCTTTACTAACAACATGCGGAGCTCGACGGAAGGAAAGCTTTGCCGTTCGTTTTGTGGTGGAGAAAGAGCAGAAGCGGAGTGGTCCTCCTCCCCAGATCGTAGAACAAGGATCTGGGGATGTTAGTGACCGTCAGATCTTGATACC
This sequence comes from Hibiscus tridactylites, assembly GCA_958450335.1. Classification (NCBI taxonomy): domain Eukaryota; kingdom Viridiplantae; phylum Streptophyta; class Magnoliopsida; order Malvales; family Malvaceae; genus Hibiscus; species Hibiscus tridactylites. Next base: position 69,656,174 of record OY288288.1, on the reverse strand, counting down.
GGCGCGTGTGTCGGAGAAGTTAGCTAGGAAGAGATCGGAAAGGTTTACTTACCTCGTTGCGGCTGTTATGTCTAGTTTTGGGATCACTTCCATGTCTGTTATGGCCGTTTACTACAGGTTTTGGTGGCAAATGGAGGTTCGCTTCCCCCTCTTTTTCACTTGCATGTCTTTTATATATTTTCGTTTTGATAACATGACCGGCCGGAATCTGAAATTGGGTATTTTTTTTAAAGGGAGGAGAGGTGCCTCTGGCTGAAATGTTGGGTACATTTACTTTATCAGTCGGCGCCGCTGTAAGTTGGGTTTTGTTTATCAACATATATAGGAATGCATTTGAACGATGAATCTTGAATCGGAAACTGGGTTGTTCTTTTTAATTTTCAGGTGGGCATGGAGTTCTGGGCAAGATGGGCTCACAGAGCTCTCTGGCATGCTTCGTTGTGGCATATGCATGAGGTACTTTTCGAATGTGTCTCTATTTTCACAATTTTATTGATTATTTATGTTTTATTGATAATACACATAACATAGAATCGACATGGGACATATAAAGGGCACAAAAAAGAAAAGGGACATGCGAATTTTATTTGTATTTCCCCCGTTTCCTCTATTCAAATTGAATTCTCGAAGAATTTATGATGAATATCTGATGATTATGTAGTCTCACCATCAACCGAGAGAAGGAGCGTTTGAGCTGAACGACGTGTTTGCTATTATCAACGCAGTCCCGGCGATTGCACTTCTGTCATATGGTTTCTTCAGCAAAGGCCTTGTTCCTGGTCTATGTTTTGGTGCTGTAAGTTTCGGCATCATTGTCTGTTTTGATTACATAGCCGGCTGGATTTTTTGTAGTAATAATTCTGGGTCTGGGTGCAGGGTCTCGGTATTACGGTGTTCGGAATGGCTTACATGTTCGTGCACGATGGTCTGGTCCATAAGAGATTCCCCGTAGGGCCAATCGCCGACGTGCCTTACTTCAGAAAGGTTGCTGCGGCTCACCAGGTTATATATAATACAATACAATATACAGTTTTTGCACAGTTTTTAATTGGCATAGCACTAAAATTAGTTCCACGGTTGATCGAATAGTCACTTTGTCCTCTATTATATTTTTGAATTCCGACTTTATGTCCTATTCTAATTTGGGTTGGACTTGGGGTTATCTTCTTCCACCTGTATTCAATGGCGCCATGGTTTTCTTTTCTTCAGCTCCATCATTCAGAAAAATTCAATGGTGTCCCATATGGGCTGTTTCTCGGGCCTAAGGTGTGATTTTTTTCTCTCCTTTAAATGTAGTATTGTATGGAAATGGAATGAATGTGGAGAATGTAAATGCAGGAAGTGGAGGATGTGGGAGGACTCGAGGAATTGGAGAAAGAGATCAACAGGAGAATTAAATCAGGCAAAGGGTCGTGATTTTAGAAACTATACTTACCCACTAGCATAAATGTATAATAATTTAGAGTTGATTGATTAGTCATTTCAAAATTCATATTTTTGGTATTTTATTTTTTTAAAAGATTTAGTACTATAATTCTTTATTTATGAAGTCAAGTTAATATTCTTAATTAATATTTCTAGTAATTTATTCTTTAAAATACGTTTGGAATAAAAATCACTTGATGGAGTTTTTAATAAAAGTTTAAGTAGATAAATAACTACTTGTCACTTAATAACAAATAAAAATCATTTAAATTAATTATATTTTTGACATTAGACTTTGTTATTTACTAAAACTTCTAGATAAACGATATCAAAATACATGTACATAAGAAGAAATCCCAAACACACATGTAAAAAGAACAAAAAAGAAAGTGAATCAAAATCACTTCATAAAAAGCTTGCAAATATCTGTTTGGGCGCAACAAAATAACAATTTTACATTCATACACGATGAATACCTTTTTTTTGATTGGCTGTACAGAGTTTCCAAGTAGTACCACAACGAACCGGATGCTCCCGGCAAACACTTCCATCATATATCCAGCCATGCACTCTCTCTGTTTTGAATCTGGTGAATTCTGGAGCATTGGTTGTTCAAACTCTTGTGAACTCCGTCTCCTTGGTCTTTCCGGATCTCGAAAGTTGTCGCATTGTCAGCGCAGAATTCTGTTGATGATGCTTTTGAAGAGGATTGTTGTCCAGACTCTCAATTTCAGAACCGATGGATGGTTTATCACCGGCGTTGATGATGTTTTTAAACCAAGTGGCTTGAAATCTGGGGCTTCCTCTGTTTGAATTGCCAGGGGAATCATTACCCCCACCAGAACCGGAGGTAACGCCGACAAGGAAACGATATGCCACTTTGCTCGCTGACACTATCTCAGTCTTGGCTTGTCTCAACTGCAATGATTAAAACAGCAACTCTAAGCACTAATTGTATCTAGAGTTTAAACTTCTAAGTTTTAGGATAATTCACAATTTCAGGGCAAATTTTAACACAAATGTAACATAGCAGGAAGGGTGACAAAAAAGGAGAAAAGAACATTAATGCAAATTTCAATTTGCAAGTATCTTTATATCATTCCAGACAATAATGTAGTTCACATTTCACAATAACCACATTTTTCTACTTTCACAATGTCTCAAGGCAAACACCTGCAACAAGATAACAGACAACAATCCCGATAACAACAGAACAGATCAAGCAATGCTCAAACTCAAGTCGAGTAATATGTAGAAAGAATCAAGTAATGTCAAGAGTACAGCTTAATAATGCAAGTCTAACTGCACAAATGCATGCATCCACACACAAAGTACACAAAAAGCTGTTTCTGTAATGTTCAGATGATTATATCTTTAGAGGCTCTGCTTTCTAAACCCTAAAAAAGATTTTTTTAGCATATTATGAAGATCATGAACTAAGGAATAGAATCTCACCCGAAAAACAGTGTTTTCTGCTATTTCTATAGCAGTATCACCAGCATTGGCAAAACGATTAACCCAACCTGTTACAAAAATTGTAAGAATGACAAAGTCGCTGTAAGCTGAAATTAAACAGAGAAAAATCATGGCCTATTCATTCTTCCTGACTAAATTTTTATATCGTCAAGTAAAGCCAGCCATCGGCCTGCATACCTAGGGAATTCAAGTGATATGTTTGCCTTTAGCCTTCACATCCAAACATTAGGAATAGGCACGGTAACCAAGACAAACCTTAAAATAGTGTTCTTTCAGAGATTCAAGTTTATCACCAAAGCACATTGATGGAACAAGAGCAGCAAAGCACTGGCAAGCTAATAGCTGGCATGAACCACAATGTTCCACCACTTTATATCAACAACACCAGGCCTAAATTTTGAGAGATGAGGCAAATGGTTCTATGTAGATCATACTTAATGTTCATTGTACAATTGTATCCAATGACAGAATAATGTTATTAATAAAAGAAAAAAGGAATGAAAATTGGTTTTCTTTTAAATTCAACTAAAAAGCTATATTAAAGATTTTTGGCCATTTTCATGTAGGCTACGGAGTTACAGGGATAGATGAAGCAGTGATCACTACAGATACCTACAGCTGTTCAAGCCCCTGAAAGAATACGACACTTAGTTTACCTGGAAGCTTTGGGACACCAAGCCTTTCACAGAAGTCATCGCAGAAGTGGTTGCAGTTTTTGGATAACAACTCATAGGAACTTCCGGCCCACTCTCTACTAAGTTCCCGCAAGATCTGGTTTACCTTGAATATTGGAAAGTTAGTTCTTCCAAGGACTATGGGCTCACGATATGTATACATTGGATTTCTGCCAGATGGACAACTAAAAACTCCAGAACCTTGCTCACAGAAGCCAAAAGACCATTCATCTTCTCCATATACCTGTCAGTTCGGCAATAAAATTATTATGCTTTACAAAAAAAAATGGCATCAGTAACAAATTAACAATAACAAAGGAGTCGTGAGAAGTTGACAACGAACATGAATAACTGTCCCTTTTTTTTACAATAATGAATACACATTCTTCAGATGCCAAAAATTTGACAGCATCAATACTCTTTGAAAATTTTCGAGAATCAACATGTCATATGATATTTGGGAAAAAATACTTAGATATAAAATATGTATCTTCATCTGATGTACCAGTGCATCGCGGGTATGGTATCAACAAAACTAGACTTAAATATACACAATGAACACGTAAAGTGTGAGCAACAAGATTAATGACAAAAAGAACCTAAAGTACTTAGAAGTGAAGACAATCATTGCCCAGTACCCATAACTACAAGAAATTAAAAGAGAATGTGTTTTCTTTTCTTTCCCCAATAACATGATTTAGTTACAAGATTCTCCAAGATGGAGAAATAGGGTGACAAATTTCTATAAATTTTTCCAAAAGTAGAACTAAAATTGATATAAATAATCCAGGAAGACCTAACATGACATCTAGACCTAGTAACACAAACCCATATGGTAAAATAGCAGCAGAGCCAGCGGCGTAACACAATAAGGGCGGATGGGGGCCACGTCCCCTCCTAAAATTTGTAAAACTATACTTTTGACCTTTACAATTTTCAAAAAATTTAATTGGGTCCCTATAATTTTTTTAGAAATTCAGATTAAGCTTCAAAATTTGTGAATTTTTTTAATTAAACCCTTCCCATAATTCTTAAAAGTTCTCGTTAAGCCTCTCAAATTTTCAAAAATTTTAGTTAAACCCCAACTTTTTTGAAAAAATAAATAAATTTAAGCCTTAATTTTTTTTTTGAATTTTTTTAATCCCCAAAACTTTACCCTCAAGTTCCGCCACTGAGCAGAGCTTTGGGTTAAAACTTTGTATAATAGGACTACAATAGTCCTCAGCTCTAAAATAGTTTGGCCAACGAGGTGCTGAATTGCTGATGAGGACACTCAAAAAACTCTCCCAAATCTTTAGCTAAATCTTGATATATTAAAATGACAAAAATAAATTAACAATTAACAACTAATCAATGCCAGGTTATTCGAAACAATAGTATTCTGATTCTCTTGCCAAAAAAGAAACAGTGAAACTATAAGCCTTTGCCATGTAGAGTAACCATCAAGTTTCTAAACCAGAAACCCTAGGAATTCGACAGACCCTATTTGCAATCACCAATTAAACATTTGATAAAACAAGTAAAAACCTAGAAATTCAATACAGGCTAAATTTCTAAAACAGAAACCAAAGATCCATTTAATCAGACGTGAAAGAATGTAACAAGAAATGCAAAAATTCAGAAAAAAAAGGTGAGAAATAAGGTACCTGAACGGCACTGTGGAAGATGCCACCGAGGCCGATTCGATCCTTGAAGATCTTGTTGATTTGAACAATCGTGCTGTTGGTTTTATCGGAATCACTGTTGGTCACATCGTATACATGTAATATCACCTCCATCGTCAACCTGAAAACCCTAACCACTCTCTTTTTCTCTCGTCTCGAATCTTTCCCCACACACAAATCCAGAAGAAAACCCTAACTCTTACTATTTTTATCTTCCTCCTCCATAATCCAGCGATTCAAAAGAACTTGGTCGCTGTTTCGCACTTGCTTTTCCGCTCAAATTTGGAAATTTAATCTACAAATTTTTTTCGTAACAGTGAGGAGTAATTCTTTTTTGGCCTCGAAACTCCCAAATCGCGGAATCTCTTTATAGTTCTTAAAGATTTTTAAAAAACAAAATTTTTAAAAAAATGGACCGAAAAACTGTTATTGTCGGGATTTTCGGTTAATTATGCAAGAACAAGGACATCATAGAGGAAACTGAAAATGACGGGCATTTAGAAATGGCCCTCGGAAGATGATAGAAATTACGGAAAGGGCACTGTCGGGTTGGATAATGTACCCCACGTTGTCACGTGCACGTCACGCAATTATTTATTTTTGGTTAAAATATATTGGAGATTACTTAGTTATAGCTTTTATAACAATCATGTCATTCTTCTTCTAAATGTAATAATTGAGTCACTCAATTTTAGGTTTAGCCGTTTAGAAACAAACAAGTCATTTTTATTTTAAAATTAATTATTTAGTCACTCAATTATATGTTTAGAAACAAACAGGTCATTCAATTAATTTTTTTGACAAACAAGTCACTATGTCATTAAAATTGAAATAAAAGCTTGATATAATAACACTTTTAGTCTCCGAAACTTATGTATTTTATTAATTTGGCCATGATTTAAATTAATCCAATAAACTTAACCTTTCATATTTAAAATATTCAATACGACACTTGAACTATCATTCTATGTAGTACTATATTACATGTGAATTTCCATAGACTAATTTAGTATTTACTAACAATGTTAACTCTAGTACCAAAATAATACATAAAATAATTGTTTATGTACGACACTTACTAATAGTGTTAACCTAAATATCATAATAATACACAGTATAAATACCATATAGAACATTTTAAAAGTATGTATATTTTTTTTTGAAACATACACGTTCTACATTAAGTATTTTGTCAACTGACAGATACACGTTGAATATTTAATTAAAGTACGATAACCAAATGTAAATTGTTCCTTGTTTTAAATTATATGTTAATCAAAGAAATTAGTTTCTCTGAATAAATTTTCAGGTTTTACATTTTTGTGGTCCCATTTTCATTTACTTCCCTTCCCTAGCTTCTATCAATAATGTCATGAAAAAGAACTTTAGTGCTCCACCCGGAGTGGATTTGGGTGCATTTTAGCCACACAAGAAATCAAATGATTTTTACTGATTTTTTTGAATGAATTGTGAACTATGATATACATCATGTATGATTCTGGTGTAATCACACTTGCTAAATGAATACAATCTATACTTCCTTTCAGCATCCGTTTTCCTTTTGATAAAAAAAAAGCTGTATTGACAATCTTCAACAGGGAGTTAAACAAAAAAGAATCTTGCATGACTAAAGAATCATCAATCTCAAACCTGCAAATGCATTTCAATGGCAACAACAATAATGTTATTTTAAGTCCAATATCAGTCCTGCTAGAAAAACTGATGGGCATAAAAGCACATTACCTGGGGAGAAGATGGTGGTATAAGGTTATGGCAGGTGGTATCACAAGGATATGGACAATCAATCTCTTTGGTTACTCTTCTGTCAAAGTACCAATCCCCAACTGCTTCCGCAATGGTCTGTAATTATTACCATATTTCAAGTTTTCCCGTCTAAAGTAATTGAGTTTTACACAGTGTAAGTGGATCCTTGGCCACACACGAGATGTATATATATAGATTTATGTGAGTTACCTTATTGTGTACTGTTGGAGAATCAACAGCAAACCATGTGTCCCGTGACTCACTTTGGCAATGAGCAAAGCATGAATTTATGAACATACCCCCTCTTGTTGAACTTTTGTAAAATGGTTTAAGAGCTGTAAGCATATCATGCCTCATACCTGGAAAAAATGGATTTAGATTTCGATTTCAATTCATACCGTTTCGGAGTAATTAGGATGAGAGACGAACCTTGCAGTAGATCGATCTGATTCGCGTTGCATGCGGCTGGGTTAAGCTTGCAACCATTCCAATGTCCATGCAGATCAGCAGAAGGTGGAACCAAACTATGATGAAACTGTGGTGGAAGATGAAGAATCAAAATCATTAAGCATGTAATTATGCAATTAATGTTGTATGTAATATTCACTAGGGAAAGGAAATTAACCTGGAACACGTCGTAAGCCGAGTTCAAGATGAAATATGGTGTTGTGATATATTGCAACGCATACTGGGGAAAGAAACACTGCAGAAAAAGAAGTTAAATACCATGGCTGTAAAGCAAAGGGATGAAAAATCCTAGGAGAAACAAGATCATACCAGCTCCGGTTGGTTGATCGACCTCGTGCAATTTCGATTAAGATTTTTCTCTATCCCCTGCCATTTACAATTGAAAAATCCTATCCCAGTTAGTCTAATATAGATCAGACAGATAATTCGATCCTTGGACAAGTCGTCGATAAAAAAAGTACCTGTAAAGCAACTAGATCATGATAGAAGGACCTCATGGTGTGATTCGAACTCATATCTCGTCTGAAAAAAAAGGAAAAACAAAAGATGTAATAATAGGAGTAGAAGATTGCATACTGCAGAGAGAAAAGAGGCTTACACATCAAGGAAAAATCCTGCATCACTTAAGCATTTCACAGTGGCATTGCTTGGTAACATCTTTGTGAAGTTATCACAATGCAGAAAGGTTGCTAGACCCCCAGCTGAGCATCCTGAAAGCAAGGCCTAAAGTAGAGAAAGAGCAAACGAAGTGAACAACTCGTATCGAACGTCATATACATGTGAAGTGAGATTTGTAAATTTCTACTGAATCTTAACTTACTTTGCTTGCACTTGCCAACCCTTTAGGTAGAAGATCATGGATAATTGCTTCCCAAATTTTCTGCCCTCTGAAATAAAGCAATGATGTCTGTGCCATTCAGAGGCATACACACAGAAAAGAATCAATTAAGGAGCCAGTTCAGAGGCATACACTTCATGGCACAAAGCTAAATGAGATAGTTACCCCATTGTCAAACTTGCTATCTCCTGAAAACGAGGCTCCGTCGCAATATCGAAGCTTCACACGGTTCCAGTTGTAGAAATCTGATTGTAAAGGGAAATTAATTACACTTCCAACCAATGATGAATAAAAGATTTGCCGTTATCTTGCCAGTCAAGGAAACTACTCTCAACTGCGCATAGCAAAGGACCAATTGGTAGCAATTTCCCGGGTTATTCTGGTGATGTCAAGCCTGAGTAGGAAGATAGAAATGGATGAAACAAGGCTTGACAGACAAGCAGGCAGTGCCAGGGCCATCCAGTAAGGCTGGAAGCGGTTTAGCTGCAGCTTAGGCGTAAGCTATTTAATTAATCACGTGAAGGCGACGGCAAACGAGAAAGAGAGGAACATGGACATGTCTACAGGATAACTAGGATTACCCTTTTCCAAACACTAGATTTCCGGCACTAGACACTAAGACACTAGTAATGAAAAACATGCTTAATGAACCGAGAGAATTATTTATTAAAGATTTATTTTTAGGTAAATTACGTAAATCATTATTGAACTTTACTCTCAAACCTATTTTAGTCACTGAAGTTTCAAAACGTTCAATTTACTCAGTGAAGTTCAGGTATTGAACATTTTTTGTCATTGAAGTTTAGGCATTGAATGTTTTTTGTCACTCCACCGTTCACTGTCATCAGACGCACACAATAGATGGTTGTCGTTTGGTACCAAATTTCACCAGTCGCTTCTTCTCGTCCCCTGAGTTCTAATTTGACCTCCATTTCGCTGAAAAATGTCCAGAAGTCCACAATCCGACAAAAACCTTTCGGGTTCTCTCTTGTTGGTCTCCGTCTTTCGCTGTCAAATGAACCACGTTTCTCAGTATATTACTTCTATTGTGTCGATAAAGCTTTTCACCGTTCAGATCTTAGAGAAGTTTCTTCGTTCGCCGGTAAATGAGCGTTGTCAAAAAGTTAACGAAAGTGTGATAAAAAAACGTTCAATGTCTAAACTTCAGTGAGTAAATTGAATGTTTTAAAACTTTTGTGACCAAAATAGATTTTTGAGTAAAGGTTCAGTGATGATCTACGTAATTTACTCTTATTTTTTTAATAATCAACTAATCTGAATCAAAATTTGCAAAGGCTTATTATAGGACAACTCTCTCAATTCAATTTTTTCCATTCACAACGTATAATTCAAACTCTTGACCTTGTTTAGAGAGGTGATAATAGTGCAAAAAACATAAAAGTTTGGAGTTCAAATAAACAAAGACATCCAATGGAGTAAGTTGTGAGGTGAACCTGGATTAAGGGAGGCGTTGTTGCTTAAGATGCCAGAGAAGACTTCCAACTCGGACATGAGACGAGTTGATCCACGGCGCGTTTTGGCTCTCTCCAGGCATGATGATACATCATTACACCACCCACCACCCTTAAAAAGATGACCATATAAATGAAATTAAACTTTTAGAGTCGTTGGATTGGACCCACTCACCAAAACAAATGGCCATCCCTTTACTTTTGTGATCATGTGGAGGGAGGTACGGGCTAGGGGGGCGGTCTCGAGTTGCCTCTTTAAACATTTGAATTATTTTATTTAATTTTTTATGTATTTTTATTAAAAATTTATTTTTGCTCTTTTAAATTTTTATATGTTCGCCTTTAACCTAAAGTCTTGATAATGTGGGTTTCAATTCAACATGCATATTTCTTTTAGGTTCAACCATAGGTACCTTTTTTATTACACTCCGTGATCTCCATCTATCATTCTTTTATACGTAAGTCCGGTTCCTTTTATTTATGAGACTATTAATCAGTTGCTTTTCTATATCGAACTTTTTCTAAAATTATTAATATTTGATATATTGATCGATAAAGAGAATTATTGAAGATAATACATCTCCCGTTTCAGCATGTTGTTGCAATAATTCAAATTAATACACTTTCTGAATCACACGAATTAATAGTAAGGGTAAAGGCAGTGATAATAATACTAGTTTCTGAAAGTGACAGACTGGAATTGTTATTTCACCCTTTATTTTTCTATTTTCTTTTTGTTTTTGAGAAAATTGACCTATCATAGACTGACACGTCAATAAATTATTGCCAAAAAGGAAAAAAAGCTGATGTACGACACCCCAGGTTTCTAAAAAAGAGCCCATCCTAAGTCGTTTTGGTTTCCAATCATATTCAAACTAATTCCCACCAAAAACTCGTCGGGAAATTGTAGCAGGAAGAACGGTAAAAATCAGGAATTACCTCAAACTGTAAAATCCAGTTGTTTGCGCCAGCGCCGAATCCTCTGTGCAGATGATAACCGGGTAAACTTCCATCCAAACAACCTGTCAAAATTCACGGACCAGAAAATTTACCACACAAAAGAACATCCGAATTAAAAGCTTTTAAAAAAATGAGGATCGGAAAGTTTACGGGCGCCGTGCGCGGTGGCGTTTCGAACAAGAGTCATGCCAACAAGGAGTTGCTCCTCCGAGTGAATGCACCATGGCGCGAAAGCTAGAAAAAAGAGTAAACTCAGCATCATATCGAAATTCAGCACCGTCTTCACGTTCAGAATTTCCAAAGAGCTGATCTGCTTCTCATTGAACAAAAGAAATGTTCCTCTTTCGCTTCAGCTTTACTTATTATTGATTACTAACTAATAAAACGGAGAAGAAAAATCCAAGGAAGAAAACGGATCTGTCACTGAAGCTGGTGGAATAGAGGAAAGATGATACAAATAACGAGAGAGTGAGAGCTTGAGGAAGAAAACGTAGAAATGGCGACGGAGTTTGGTTAGTTTGTTGCCAAATTTCGGGTCGGGATGTGATGGCACGATGAACTTACATTTTTTAAGGTTATAATTATATAATCACGATGGTATATTATTATAAAATGTTAAAATTAAATTTATTTTTACATAAAATTAAATGATATTAGTATATTAAATTTTTTTACCAACAATTAATTGGTCCAGTCATAGAGTTGCTCACATAATGAATATTTATAGTATTCGATCTGAATTAATCAATTGATAAAATAAAAACAGATAAAATATAAATATATATTTTTTGTTTTATAGACCTATTTGCCAAGATTGGAAATTGACCAATCTTGACGGTCCACTGTTGAATTTAATTTTTTATCATAAAAAATAAGTCTAAGCTAAAACTACCGGTTAGTTAGTTAGTTAGGTTGAGGGCCACTAATAATTCCACCTTGAAGGTACCCTTTATGGTCATGATATTCAAGTCTCTTGATTAATTAAAAGAATAAACATGCAGTAATTTTTAATTCATTTGGTTTATTGCAATACTCTATATTTCTTAAATTTAATTTATTAGTCGATTAATTTAGATCAGTTTTACAGATATTCAATATGGGACGATTTTTTCAAGTTATTTTTTCTTTTATTTACAATATTATAATTTGAATATTTAATGATTTTATTAATTGAATATATTACAATTTTTCAATTTCCCATAAGAATTTGAAGGTCGGTAATTAGTTATAATAACTTAAAAAAGTGTGATTTGGGATTATGGAAAGAGGCAGTTCAATATGGAGGGTATAACCAGCCAAGATATTTAAAGTCGACTTTGCTTTAAGAGAAAGAAAATTCATGATAGAGGACCGGCTCTATTATTGGTCACAAAAGATAAGATCCAGTACAACAATTTTAGACATTGAAATATGATAAAATAATTTAATTATAATAAAATAAAAAATTAACTGCATTATTAATAGTCAAACTATTATTTTTTTACTCACCAAATTTCTTTTTGATAAAATCATTATTAATCTTATTTTTTATATATTTTAATCAGCGACTTGTTAAAAAAAACTGATACTTATGGGATAAAATCGAGTGAAGATAAATATGTTGTGCCTAGGTGCTAGAGAGGAAAAATTAATCCCAAGACCCCTTATATAAGGGTCTAAGGTTTAGTTTGTGGTTGCTTTTAAAAAGTGTGGTGAAAAAAGTGATTATCAAACTAGCTGTTGAAAAGTAATTTTGAAAAACTGGTTAGTGTTTGTCATTGAAGTCAAAAAGTGATTTTTATGAGATAAAAAGTCTATTTTAGACATAATATTAAAAAATTAAATAAATTTCGGTGATTGTTCAAATTAATTAATGTTGTGATTTATGAAATAAATCAATTTCAATTATAATAAAAAATATTTTTATAAAAAATAAAATATAAATTACATTCTAGATTATATAAGGACATACCACTTACACATTAATAATAAATATAAAATAAAGTACAAATAAAACAATTTTATTCTTAATATAAATATTATAAAATATATATTATTTTACAATTATGTATGTATAAACATTATTTTAACAATAAATTATAATTAAATAATAAGGATAAAAAAGTAATTTTATTTTTAAACTAGTTTTTTCACCCAAGAAGCTATAAAATCCAGCTTATTGGTTTGGGTTGAAAAGCTAGTTTTAAAAGCAACCAAAAACAGTATGTTTTAACTAAAAGCACTTAAAAAGTGATTTTTGATTACCGCAACTAAAAACAGGCCCAAAGTGTCTAACACTTTGTCGTTGGCCCTTTATACTAGAATTATTCCCCGCATTTGTATCGTTTAATAATCTTTAATCAGAGCGGTTTTCTAAATTTTAGTGGTCTAAAACTGAACTTAAAAATTAAGGCAAATTGCAACTCAATACCAAAGCCGGGCCAAATTATATAAAAAAAATGTTATGAGCCCAATTACTTCTAAAAGCCAAAGTGGGGGCTAAAATGTACATCAACCCAATGAAAAACTGACTTGTCCCGTCTCGCCTCTCGGGTGAATAGTTCTTTCTCAACTCAGCGAAGTGTAAACCCGAAGCTAAAACAGAGCTTCAAAGTCGTATGGGAGGTTTAGCTTTCCTTTTCGTTTTCTGGGAAATCCATTTGGATTTGGATTGAGCTTTCAATTTCCTTTTAGTCCCCAACAATCGCTGTTGCATCCATTCATGGCTTCCCTTGTTTCAAATCTTCTTCTTCTCCTGCTTTTTACCTTTTCGTTCTCCAATTTCTCCGCTGAAAGGTAAAGGAAAATCCCGATCTCATCTTTTTGTATGATTCATGTTGTTTATTTTGGAAATGGGTAGTGGAAATTTATCCATGTTGTAGATATTGTCTTAATTTTGAATGACTGAGGCAATCGATCCATTTCCTACACAGGATTTGATGAATTACGCATTCAGCTTCATCTGGGGTTTCGTTAGAATCTCGTATTATCATGTTTAAATGATTATGTTATTATATAGTGGGCGTTTATCCTGGATAATTCTTTTTTAAAAGAAATTTTGTGGATAATTGGACATCACTACTGTAGTTGATAGTGGAAAAAGGTCAAATTTGTATGAGATGATATTTCATTGAGCATTTTTATTTATATCGAACCCAAGTATTCTTGGTTTCCTTCCATGGAGTCTGAATTCTTTGGATGATGAATTATTGTTTATGATCTCGAGCTGTTTTGCTAAGAACATGTTCAGTTTCTTCAGCCAATGGAAATCTTGCCTTTTTTATGATAACTGCTTGTTTTATAACTTTTTTTTACATTTGGTATTGTTTTTCTCGAGTAGCCGGAAGGAGTTGAAGGAAAAAGAGGTTATTCAGTTGAGGCATTCAGTTCAATCCAACGTGGTTGACCCTTCGCGAGTACTGCAACTTTCATGGCGGCCAAGGTCAGGTAGTGATGGACTTATTGTTTGCCTTCTCATTTCTGTTTTTTATTTCCCTTTCGTATTTCGTAATTTATATTTCCCACAAAGAGTGGAATAGGCTATTTCTCCAACGGCATTGCAATACAGTTTTGCTTGAACTTTTATGAGATTTTCAATTGTTCCTTTTGCATATATGGCTGTTGTACTTCCATTGGCACATTTATAAATGTCTTCTAAAAGTATGGTATTGTTTTGCTTGCAATAGGGTTTTTCAGTATAGTGGCTTTCTATCAGACGAGGAGTGCGACCGTCTTATTTCCTTGGTATAATTCTACCCCACTGTTTTCACTACTTCATTTCAATATGCTTAAACTGGTTTACAAATAGTTGTTAATTGGTTATGGACTTAGGGTCATGGAGTAAAAGAAGGATTTCTGGGGATCAATGATGATCGAGCTAATGTTGGGACAAACAGGCAACTAGCAAGTTCAGAAACTTTGCTCAATACAAATGTGAGTTCTGTTGTTTTCTAAGCTAACAATATCTGCATTCTCTGTTGCATTGCTTATTGACAACCCATTGAAGTAATTATTCGATAATAAATTGTTGCATACACACTCAATAACTTGATTTCACACTCAAATTTTGTTTTCCCGCTTTTGAAATCGACACAGGCAATTTAAAGCGGATTACTAGTAAATATCTCTTTGATAATGTTAAGCCATTCTCCAGCCAATCAATGAATTTTTACCTGCTTTGTTTGTCTATAGAAGACATTATTGTCTACAACGTACCTTGCCAGATCGAATGTGTGCACTTGTGGCTGTGGGTACCTCCACCTCCATTAAAAACCTTGGCCACCTCAAGCTCCTCGACCACCAGGGGAGCTTCTCCATTACATGTACCACATACCTTCACGGTTAGACGGTGTAGCTATAGCAAACTGTTCTATCATTCTTTTTCAACTCGAAAAGTTTCAGGGAGAGATGTACATACAAGAAAAGTAGAGATTCTATCAAGTGGTATTCTCCTGTGTGTTTACTTTAAAACATTAAGTAGTACAAATAACTAATATACCCTTTGGCCTAAATACTTCACACCACCTAATCTGTTTTCATATTGATTTGTAGGGTAGATTGATATAACTTTCTTTCTTGTATTGCTTTCCTCGCACATATTCCTCCATTTTCTGTCCACACATTAGTGAACTTTAAAATCTTTGTTAAACTAACTTAAATATTCTGGAAAAGATCAGTTTGTTAAAGCTCCTGTACGTTCTATGAATATCATGAAATGATAAGTTAATAAATAAAGTGCATTGAAATTCGGCAGCATGTTTCATGAATGATTCTATAGCATAGAAATATATTTGTGTATTCTAGGATACAGTTCTTGCAATGATCGAGGAAAGAATTTCGGCTTGGACTTTCCTTCCTAAAGGTATCGTCACCCATCTTCCTCATCTTCCTTTAAATGATTGTTTTCTCGCAATGGACATTTTTATTTTACTGGAACTTGATGTTTATTGTGCTTCAGAGAATGGTAGTCCTATATCTGTTAGGCGCTATGAACTTGAGGAGGCCAAACAAAACCTGGATTATTTTGGCAATAAATCTATGTCGGCTATAAGTGAGCCTTTGTTGGCAACTGTGATTTTGTATCTTTCAAATGTCACCCGCGGTGGTGAAATTCTTTTCCCCCATGCAGAGGTGAGAATGAATATATCTGAAAACCTTTGGTTAAACATTCGGAGCTAAACAATACTCTACCAACAAATGGTTTCCCTACTGTTGCAGCCAAAGAGTGAGACATGGTCAGATTGTGCAAAGACCAGCAACTTCCAAAAACCTGTCAAGGGAAATGCTGTTTTGTTCTTCACGACTCATCTCAATGGATCTCCCGACGGTAGTAGCTCGCATACTAGATGCCCTGTTCTGGAAGGAGAAATGTGGCGGGCCATCAAATTCTTCTACCCGAGGGCTGTTTCCCGAGAACTGATCTCATTCGACTCTGGAAGAAATGACGAATGTTCGGACGAAGATGCAAGTTGTGCTCATTGGGCTGCTATTGGGGAATGCCAGAGGAACCCTGTTTTCATGATTGGTTCTACCGATTACTATGGTACGTGTAGGAAGAGTTGTAATGCTTGCTGAACAAGAAATCACTTCCCGCATGATTCGATTCCATTGTTCTCATAATAACCAGTATAAAGTAGTTTCTTCTTTTAATTTCATGTACTCTGTTTCCAGAGCCTTTTGGTTTGTTTCGAATCCGATAGTTGATCAATTTTAAGGGATTTATTTAACATCGAAAAATGGGTGTTCTTCCAAACACTTCTTCAAAGCCTCAACGTGCAATCGCATGGTAGCAATATCTTTTCAAAACCCGTTGATCTCTTCATTCTGCTCTATTTTTCTTAAAACTCTTAAGAAGTTGTGGAAAATGTGTTGCATACTGTAAATTGAAATGAATTTAGATAAATTGAAGAGGAAGAAGATACTTTATTGTTATTGAAAGCAACTAAAGAAAATATAGAAACGATGAGAATTACAAGAGAAGGAGATGAGAATAACTGATACATTCAGATAATTCGATAACTACTCAATCCTATTTCTCTTATCTATATCCTTTTTCAAAATCGTTACTTCTTTGCTGATGTGGCGCCTATCACAAAATCAGTAAACCTGGTAGAAGGCTTCTTTGAGCGTAACCATTTTCTCGATTCTTGCTGATTGATTTCGATGCCAAACCAAGCCCATTTGAAGTGTTCACAACAGTACTTCCCCCATTAACTTGAACCTTGTCCGCAAGGTTGAAATCTGGAAACTTTTGCGATATATGAATAACATCTTCCATGTTGCTGAAGTAGCCGACATACCATCCCAATCAATAAGGCATTGATCAACCACCTGACCCGAACGAGAAAGTTTACGTGTATCTAACACTGCTCTTGGTTGCAATATCAAAGTTGAAGTGGAGTCAACCAAATGTAACGGTATAACTTGGTGATCTGGAGTGCCAATACATTTGCGAAGCAATGAAACGTGGAAGACAGAGTGTATCTGAGCTGTGTTTGGAAGATCCAACTTATAGGCAACATTTCTAACGCGCTGCAAAACTTGATACGGACCAAAGTATCGGCGACCTAACTTGTGGTGTCGCTGCAAGCGTAGAAAACCTTAGCGATAAGGCTGGAGTTTAAAATATACTCAGTCCCCAACCTGAAAATTAACTTCACGACAATGTCTATCCGCAAGTAGTTTCATGCGGCTTTGAGCTTTGGATAAATTTGTCTTGAACAAAGCAAGTACCTCATCACGTTGAAGCATATAAGTAGCAACCATGGGATTACCCGCAAAATCATGAATGTAACGACTAATGGATGGGGGTGGTCGTCCATAAAGCACTTCAAAGGGAGTCATTTGAGCAGATGATTGATAAGAAGTATTGTACCAATATTCCGCCCATGATAAAAATTGTAGCCACTTCTTCGGATAATCCGCAACATAACATTCTAAATACACCTCAAGACATTTGTTAAGAGCCTCCGTCTGTCCGTCAGTTTGCGGATGATAGGATGTGCTAAAAGCTAAGGTAGTACCTTGCTATCGATGTAACTCTTTCCAAAATTCAGACATAAAACGAGCATCCCGTTCCGTAATAATCTCAGCTGACAAACCATGAAGGCAAACAATGTTAGTGACAAAAATTTCTGCGATCGTGATGCTAGTAAAATTAAACGGTAAACCGATGAAATGTCCGTACTTAGAGAGCCGATCAACCACAACTAAAATCACTGTCTTGCCACGAGAAGAGGGCAGACCCGTAATAAAGTCCATTAAAATCCCTTAAAAGACCAACTGAGGGTATTGGTAACGGTTGAAGTAATCCCCTGGTGGCAAAAATCATGCTTTTATTTGCTGACAAACTTGACAAGCTGCAACAAAGGTTTTAACATCTTGGCGCATATGCTTCCAATAGAAATTTGAAGAAAGACGATGGTAAGTACGTGTGACTCCCGCACCCCCACCGAAGAAGAATGGTACTCAGCACGAAGTTGTTGTCGTAATGGTGAATCGAAGGGTATCACAAGCCTACCCCGAAAGAACAACAATCCATCCTTGAAATAATGACCAGGAAGACTAGAAGGATCAACTGCACAACGAGATTGAAGTTCAAGTAACTCGGGATGAATCATGTTAGCCGATTGAATTTCATCCACTAAGGCTAACTCACGTCGAGAACAAGCAAATAATTGAGATGAAGGAACTCGAGACAATGCATCCACATCAATATTATGCTTACCCGCACGATACATGATACCAAAACCATATCCAACAAGCTTGCTAAGCCACTTTTGTTGTTCGGGAGTTTGAATAACTTGATCCTTGAGGTTCTTCAATGATTGTTGATCCGTAATGACTAGAAATTTCCGCCCAACAAATATTGACGCCATTTAGCAATTGCTTGAGTAATAGCAAATATCTCCCTTTGATATGTAAAAGCATTTTGCATATGAGGGCATAATTTCTTACTGAAGGAAGCAAGGGGATGGTTATCTTGAGATAGAATCGCTCCAATGCCAATCCCCAATGCATCCATTTCAAGAGTAAAAGGCTTGATAAAATCTGGTAATCGTAAAACGAGGGTAGAACTCAACAAGCGTTTAAGTTCCTCAAATGCTTTCGCTGCTGCAGGTGACCAAAAGAATGCATCTTTTTTAAGTAAATCAATCAATGGACCAACAATGGATGCGTAATGATGAATGAATCGTTGATAATAACCCGCTAACCCAATAAACCGTCACACATCTTTAAGTTTTTTGGAACTGGCCATTGTTGGATCGCAACGATCTTTTCTGGATCTACGACAACACCATCCTTAGAAATGATATGGCCAAGGTAGCCAACCATAGATTGCCCAAATACACATTTAGAAAGCTTGGCGACCAATTGGTGCGTACGAAGCAATTGTAGAACCCAACAAACATGCTGCAAATGTTCCTCCCACGTAGCACTATAAACAAGAATGTCGTCGAAAAATACAAGAACAAACTTGTGGAGATAGGGATGGAATACACCATTCATAAGTCGTTGAAATACCAATGGAGCATTAGTTAAACCGAAGGGCATAACCAAAATTTCATAATACCCATCATGCCGTTTTCTCCTCATCCCCGACTTTAATACGAATTTGATGATAGTCCGCCAAAAAATCAAGTTTAGAAAAGAATTGAGCACCATGTAATTCATAAAATAATTTATCAATGGAAGGTATTGGAAATCGATCTCGGAATGTAATAGAATTAAGAGCACGATAGTCGACACAAAATCGCCAAGTACCATCTTTCTTCCAAACCAATAACACCGGGGAAGAAAATGGGCTGCCACTAGGACGAATGGTTCCTTGTTGAAGCATATCAGAAATAATCTTTCAATCTCTTGTTTTTGAAAATGCGGGTAGCGATAAGGTCTCACATTTACCGACACACCATTAGGCAATAAAGAGATGCCATGGTCTTGAGTAAGGGGTGGAGGTAATCCACGAGGCTGTTGGAAAACATCACCGAACTCATCTAATAACATTGTCATCTCAGGCTGACATGGATGAGAAAAATCAGTCTCTTGGGAAACCAATTCCAGCCGATAAAACTGACTAATAGCATGAGTCTGCTTCAAACGACGAAAAGCATTGAAATGAATCGGATCAATAACAGAAGTAGTATCACCTTGCCATAGAACTCGTTGACCATTAAGTGTGAATTCGAATTGAGATGTAGCATAATTGGTTATAACCGGACCTAGTGTAGCCAACCAAGAAATGCCTAATACCATATCCCATCCTTGCAAAGGCAACACATAAAAATCAACCATAATCTTATGATCTTGAATCACCAAAGACACTTGTTTGACAATACCAGCACAAAGTAATTTTTCCCCACTCCCCACCAAAACAGAAAAAGGAGAAGCTATCTCGGTATTGAGATTCAAAAATTGAGCCATCCGAGTTTAAACGAAATTGTGAGTGCTGCCACCATCCAACAAAACTTGAACCGGTTTACCTTGGACATAACCACTGAAGCGAAGTGTAGAAATAGAGCAACCCCCAGCTAAGGCATTGTAAGTAATGGTCGAATGGGCCTGCACTTCCTCCATTTGCAAGGTTTCAGCCACACGAGCATCACTCTCAGAAGAACCGATAGAGGAGTCATTAGAAGGAGGAGGCGGATCAGGTTCATCATCAAATAGAAGCAATTGTGGAGTATTCTTACACTTATGATCCCATGTATATTTCTCATCGCAACGATATCACAACCCTTGGGCACGTTTCTGAGCTGTTTCAGCAGGCGTCAAGCGACGAAATCCAAGCTTTTGGTTGGAAGAGTTAGAGGATAAGCTACAAAGCGGTTGGGGCTGAAGAACAAAGTCACTCGCTGCCATTTTGGGTGTAGGTAACAGAGGTTTGGAATTACCCAAAGAAGGTCGAACCGATCCCTTTTCCAATGCGATCCGCTGCTCATGTATATGTGCTAAATTCATAGCATCCTCCAATGTCGCAGGCTTGTGTATAAGGACAACATGTTTAATATCAGCTCGAAGTCCCGAGACAAAACAATGAACCAAGAACAATGGTGGCAAATACATGGTTCGATTGGAAACTGTTTCGAAACGACCTCGATATTCACTGACCGTTGTTATTTGGTGAAGTTTCGCCAAAAGTCCCTCAGGTTCTTCCAACTCTCGAACACAGAAACGTTTAATGAGTGCTTCAGTAAAAGAAGTCCACCCAACAAGTTGATGGTTACGATACATCCAATCATACCAATCTGCCGCGGAATCATTATGCCCATTTGAAATGTTCACAACAAAATGGGGAAGCGAGAGGGGAAGAAAGAAGAGAGAAATCAACGTAAGAAAAGAGACATTGTTTTTGCCATTTTATTTTGGTAAACTACTCAATTTAAGTCATTTTTAAGGAAATTAAATAAATATAAAAAAAATCATCACTCAACTTTGATCATATTCCTGTTTTGGCCATTCAACTTTACAATTTTTAATTTAATCATTGAATTTTAGAAATTGCTCTATTTTTTGTCATTCTACCGTTAAATGATTGATGATATTATGACAATACATATGCATTTTAAGAAGGGTAAATTATATATTTCACAGTTCAACTTTCTTCTCACTTTTATTTTGATCACTAAAATTTAAAAAATTTCAATTTAACTACTCATCTTTCAAATTGCTCATATTTTTAGTCATTTCATCCTTGAATTATTAAAGGTGTGGTGACATGGTTTTTTTTATTAATATACTGATATTACATGACTTATTTTAATAATATTTTATGATGTATAGATTTTAAAAATATCCAAACCCCAATCGCTCAAGTAGAAATCATCTGTCCCTTTTCGATGCCTTTATTTATGTTCATCACTAAAAAAACTAGCTTTAGGGTTTATGACAAGGGTTTAAGGTTATGGCTTCGGATCAGGATTTAGAGTACCGATGGGTTTAATATTTAGAATTTAGAGTTAAGATTTAGGATTTGACTTTTTAGTGTTGGGAAAAAAATTACAAAAAAAAAAGATTAAGAATTTTTGTTCCAATCTCTCACCACCCTCACCATCTCAAACCCTTGACGTCCATCCTAAACACCAAATCATCATCGACCTTAATCTCACCATCACAAACCCTCATCAGCCTCACCTTCACCCACCAAACCTCAAACCCTCACCATCAACCCCAAATTTTATTGACCAAATGTTGATGTTACAATGCAACAACACAAGGATGAAAAGTAAAAAGAAAACCCATAAACAGAATACATATACCCTTGACGTACTTTTGTCGAGTAAAACTGCCTAAGCATAATTTTATGGTTTTTATCTCATAGGCAATTTTGTTCAACAAGGTACGTGCAATTTGATGATTTTTATATTCTAAAATAAATTATGATCATTTAAAATAAATTATAACAAATAAAACTAAAAATTCAATACTCTATTATGAATCATACATACATTGATTAAATGCTTAATTTTAAACTTGTTCAAAATTCAGACTGTTTGTTTGTTTTAGTGGGCACGTTGCATATTTTGTTACCACTTATATTTTCAATCAGAAAATATTTAGCCATACATTTCGCTGTCATATTATATGTTCGGTTTAAAATTTTCAACAATTTTTACCTCAATTGCTATAAATTGTGCCAATGCACACGCAAACAAATCACCAAATTAATTACAATCACCAGTATTTATTTTTGGTACAGAAAAATAACAATATGAGCAAAGTTTCCAGTGTCTTGTGTGCAGTGACACTATTTGTGATAATGTTTTCAGGAGAAAAGGTAACAATGGCATCACAATGCGATTATATGTTAAATTTGTTGAGCCCGTGTTTGCATGAATATAAAAAGCCGACCCCATCAGCCGATTGTTGCATCAATGCAAGAGAACATGTGCCATGCTTTTGTGGGTACATGATGAATCCAGATTTTAGAAGAGTTTTTGACAGAATTCAGATTAGAAGAGTAGCCGGCATGTGTGGAGTTACATTTCCTCCGTGTTAAAATTTTGCCTCATTTGAATACCTTCAAATGAATGGTCGATCTAAATATATTTCTGTACTCATAATATGATGTAATTATAATATACTGGTGATTCTTTTATTCTTAATAATATTGACGATTCTTTTAATATTTGCTTTTGTTATATTTATTTATTTATTTTTGGCTTACCAACAATCAAACTTTGCCAACGTTATGTCTAAAAGCACCTAACCATTGAGTTGATGGAATGCTCGGTTATATAATAATAATTAGAAAATAACAAGAACAACGAACAAGAATAAAAGAACAAAGAGATGAGAGAAAGAAATATATTTGTAATATTCTCAAATATAGACTTGTGTACAATGCCTTCAGTAAACCATCTATTTATAGGCATAAGAAGTACATAATACATTAAACTCTAATTAATTTAAATAATATTCCTAATGATAAAGTAAGTCAAATCTCATTGATAAAGTTTTTATCATGATAGACATCCACATAGATAAGTATTCATAATAGATCATATATTATTCCATTTCTAAATAGATTTTATGTTACTTTAATACTTATTTTTTTAAGATTTTTATTTATTTATTTGAATCTTTCACATATTTTCATATATAATTCTTTAGTTTGAAAAAAAAGAAAGTAAATATATTTAAATTAAATAATTATTTGTATGTAATTATCATATCCAATATTCAAGTAGAGTATTCTAAAACACATCGTTGCTTAAAATACAATTAAAAAAATTGTCACTCCATTAAATAGGGTCGTAAATGAATAAAATGTTCAACGAACTGTTCGTAAACCATTTGGCGAGAAATTTATTTATATTCATTTATTTATTAAGCGAAGAACATGAACAAGATTTTATGTTCGTTTAGTTAAATGAACAAACACGAATAAATGACTCGTTCGTTCATTTACGTTCGTGAACGTTCGGTAATCCGTTTGTTTATGTTTGTTTAAATTTATTTACATATGACTATTTATATTTATTATTTTTTCATAAAAATATTATATTTAATTTAAAAAAAACATATATTTAAAATATGAAATAAAAAGAAAAAAATTAAACAATACTCAATGTTCGTTTGTGTTCGTATATCATTTTAACGGATGAACACGAACACACTACATTACTTAATGAACGAACATGAACAAGAAATTATGTTCGTTTAGCTGTTCGGGTTCGTCCTTTTCTTCAATTAAAATTAAACGAACGAACATGAATGTATCCTATTCACGTTCCTTCAGTTTATTTACAAGTAGAAGATTTATTTAGGCTCCGTTTAACATTGCTTTTTAAACCAGCTTTTGGGGCTAAAAGCTGGTTTGGAGGCAAAAACAATGCTAAACAGTTAGCTTTTAGAAAAAAAGTACTTTTGAAAAGTGTTTTTCAACTCAAGCACAAAAGTTGTAAAAGTGCTTTTAAGAGCCAAATTATAATTTTAACCTTCATTTGTTAATATGTTTATTTACAATTTATAATTTTTTACGAAGATGTAATTAATAATTATTTTTAATTTAAAAATAATATATATTTTTTCATGTCAAGTTTTTTTAAATAAAATATTTAAAATTTATTATATTTTCATGGAACACGTACAATTGTTAAAAAATATATTTATTAATAAAAATATATTTATATTTTTATAATAATATAAACTGATGTATTATAACATTAAAGAATTTGAATATCATAATATATATATATAAACTTACATTATCATGTCCAAAATAGTCATTTATCTTCTTAAAAGTACTTTTTAACATCAATACTAAATGTAATCACTAATTTTATCCCGAAACTTAAATTCATTTGTGTTCATATTTTGGGCTTGTATTGGGCTATAATAATAATAATAATAATAATAATAATAATAATAATAATAATAATAATAAATAAATAAATAAATAAATAAATAAAAATCAAAATAAAAAATATAAAAAAGGAAAAAAAATTAGTTGTCATTAGTACTATTGTATTATTACTAATAGTAGCCTTGCTATTAACCTTATTACTATATATATTATCTTTACTATCTTATTATTATTATTATTATTATTATTATTATTATTATTATTATTATTATTATTATTATTATTATTATTATTATTATTATTATTCATTACTATTATCGTTCGTTACTATTATTATTATTAGTGTGTATTATTATTGCTTGTTATTTATTATAAGTATTATTATTATTATTATTATTATCATTATTATTGTTATAAATATCATTACTAGTATTTATTATTATTACTATTATTTATAATAATAATAATAATAATAATAATAATAATAATAATAATAATAATAATAATAATAATAATAATAATAATAATAATAAACAAACCCAAGTACAAATAAATAAACAGAGCCCATATATTAATAAGAGTCCATTACAAAGCCCATATATTAATCAAAGTCCACTTTACAATTGTGCAGCCCAATAAAAAAACAAGAGCCCATTACATCCAAAACCCTAACACAATCTAATCTTTCCTTGCAGCCGCCACACACTACAACCCTTGGATCTGATCTCAGATCAAGGGTCCAGATCTCCCCAGATCGAGAAACACTAGCGCCCCCTCTAATGTCCCAGCACCGCGCATCAATAGCCGTCAGATCTGGTAGCGATATGACGGTCCAGATTGTCACAAGACGAAACTCTAAGAGAGCCCTTCACTCAATCTCGCGCCGCACAAATTTCAGCCGTTAGATCGAGATACGATCTAACGGCCCAGACACTCCACACTCCCCACGCGCGACCGTTCGATTGTCCAACGCACGCACGCAACTGACGCTTCTGCTCCCGACACGACCGATGCGCCTGTTATCTTCACGCCCGACGCCTTTGCCACCACCATGCCTCGTCCCCGAATCGGCAAAATCCGACATGAACGAAAGAAGCCAGTAGTCAGTATACCTTAGAAGGTCAACTAGACAAGGAAATGAGGATTTCAGAAAGCACCAGGGCCGTCCCTGGGCATGGGCAATAGGGGCGCCTGCCCAGGGTCCACTTTTTTTTGAATATTTATAGTTAATATTTAATATTTTTAATATTTTTTATTTTAAATTTAATTTATTTAATAATTATTATTAGAGTTCTATTTTTAAATTTTATTTTTTTGATATATGTTATTAGGGTTATAGTTTTTTTCAATACTTGTTATTATAGGCTCATTTTTTCGAATGCTTATAATTAGGGGCCCATTTTTTTATTATTTATTGTTATTGCAATACTTGTTATTAGGGTACAAAATTTTCAATACTTGTTATTATGAGACCAATTTTTCAATACTTGTTTCTAGGGGCCTATCTTTTCTAATATTTGTTATTAGGGTCCTACTCTTAAATTTTATTTTTTCCGATACTTGTTATTACGAGTCCAAATTTTTTCAATACTTGTTATTTATGGTCTATTTTTCCTAATATTTGTTATTACATGCATACTCTTAAATTTTAATTTTTCAATACTTGTTATTAAGGTTCTATTTTTCCATATATTTGTTATTACAAGAATACTCTTAAAATTCATTTTTTTTCAAAATTTGTTAATAAGTACCAATTTTTTTTATATATCACTTGTTACTAAGGGTCTAATTTCAAATTTTATTTTTTCCAATACTCGTTATTAGGGGAAAGGGCGAGCAAAACTCCACTCGACTCAAAAAACTAATTTTTTCGACTCGACTCGTCTTGACTCAAAAAATAATTTCAAATAAAATTTGAGTTGTAAAATAAAAATTCTAATCGTAAGGACTCGTAAACTCGCATAACTTGAAATTTTTTTACTCAATTTAACTCGATCGGACGCCCACCCTTAATTAGATGGCCTATTTTTTAAGTTCGCCCATGGGCCACCAAAATCTCAGAAACGGGACTGGAAAAGCACAAGCACGATCAGAAGCAAGAGCAGATCACAAGTCAACCATATTTGTTGTTTTTTTATCACCTCTCTGTAACTTCGGTTATAAAAACCGAAACCCGAAAGCATTGTAACAGTCAGCAACCAAAGAACAAAAATCAATAGGCAATTTTTTCCAGAGGTATTTTTTTTATTTCCAGTTTACGATGCATGCAAAAAAAGGCAAGTCTTTCTTAAAAAAAGAAAAAAAGGGAGGAAAGGGACCTTTTGGGTTACCTTCGAGTCTTGGCTGTGTCGTACGTCGGATCGTCGCCCCGTCGGTAATAAGCCGGTAAGCCCTCGCCCGGCTACGTATGATGAATCGACGAGAGGAGGCTTCCGATTCCTTAAGCGAAAGGAAAAGGATTTCGGGTTTCGTCTTTGGTTTTATTTAAAAAAAAGGTGAGGAGAAAGGTTCTGTCAGTTTCCCATCTCTGGGCAAGGGATGTTGAGGTTTCTTCGTTTTTTTTCCGACCTAAAGTTGGTCGTCGTCGGCATAGCGACGCCGAGAAATGAGAGAGCCGAGGGAGAGGATGATTTCGGAACTTAGGGTTTGCAAAAAAAGAAGAAAAGGATCGCAGAATGTTTTTAAAACACTTTATATACTGTTTAAACAAAATAAAATAGGTTTAATTCGTTTTTAAAGACCTCCGTGTCCTCTTAATTACACCCCAAGCCGTTCCGCATCCCGAAACCATCTCCGCGGTCCTCACATCTTTTCAAAAGATTTCGATTTCGTCCCTGTTTCGGTTTTAATTGAGTTTCGGATGGTCTAATCCCTCGTTTACCCCCTCTCAATTCCCGCGTCCTTTCAATTTGGTCCTTTCTCTGTCGATTTAGTTTTTTAGGTGGTTTTATTACAGTCTAGGTCCCTATCATCGTGCGTCTTAATTATTTACTCCCTTTTTACGAAGTCATGTATGTATGTATACATATATATACATATTATGTTTTCTATGTAGTTATGTATACATATATATATATATATATATATATATATATATATATATATATATATATATATATATATTATCATTACTACAAGGTTTTCATATAACTATGCCTATATATGTTTATGCACGTGTTTACGATTTATTTAATTTTCGTTCCTTAAATTTTCATTTTCATTTGATCTCATCTCTCTCAGATTTTTGCTTTCTTATTTAGTCGTTATTAGCTCACGGTCCCAGTGTCCGCGTGGGAACGATATTCTGAATACTCGGATAACGACTCCTTTGGCGCCATAGGATTTTAGATTAGATTTAATTTTGTATTCATGCATTTCGTTTTTTAGAATTATTTTCAAAGGTGCGATGTCCTTTTATTCGGAAATATCAGTCGTAGTGGTGGTGGTTTAGGCGTTCGCTCTCGAATATTAGGGTTTTCAAAATTTACTCGCGTATATAACCAAGTCTCGGTTAAAATCGTCACATCCATTCGTAAAATTTGATTTTGATTAAGCGGTAAAGTTTTGGTACCAATTTTGGGCACGTCGAGGGTGCTAACCCTTCCTCGCGTGTAACCGACTCTCGAACCCTTTCGATCTCTGGTTTCTATTTCCGGTGTCCGGTCTACCATTGCAAAGTGGCCGGTGGCGACTCCTTCTATTTTTAAAATATTTTATACTCGCCCTAATTTTTATCTATTTTTAAATGAATCCTTATCTTTTTCTAAAATCATTTTTTTCATACCCCATTTTATTAAAATCTATTTTCCCCAAAATTCCCTAATTTTCTAAATCTATTTTCTCAAAAACCCTTATTTCAAAAAAAATTCAAAAATTCCTTTCCATACTACAATACCTATGAGTTCTCGAAAAGAAATTTTAAAAGGGGTCGTTACACTAAACACTTAAATTTTAAACTCAAAAATTCAAAAACACTTTTAAAAACTATTTTTTAAACTAGCTTTTCCACCACACTTTTCAAAAGCAATGCTAAACTTTTCATCAAGTTTCATCAAGTTTCATCAAGTCCATCGGCGACCCTTTTCAAAAATTATTTTTCTTAAAATATTTTTAAAATAATCTAATACTAAAAATGATATTTGCATAATTTAAAGGGTAACTTAAATTTGTAGTCTTTGACCATTAAGAATACTTTCATCTTAGTTACCAAAACTTTTAAAATTTAAAAATATAATCATTAAACCTTTAGTTCATTTTCAATACAATCAATCCATCATTAAGCCTTACTTGATTGGTCTAAACCTAAGTCATCTGACCAGTTCCAACCTATGAACTGACCCGACTTATGATTCGACTCAGATTATATTCGCATCGGACCCGAATCAACCTTGACCCGTTTGGCTTGACCGTATTGATTACAATTTAATTTTCATTGTTCGTCCATTGACCAACATTGACTTCCGTTGACTATAGTTGATCATTGTTTCTGTTGACTAGAGTTGACCGTTGAATTCTGTTGATCAGAGTTGATCATTGACTTTGACCAACCATTGACTGATTTTTTTGTTGTCTTCGAATGTCTAACTTATTTTACATTTTATTTGTTTTCTTCCATTACCGACTCATTATGTTATTCTTGATTTTCTGAAGACACTTTCTCAGGTTTGGAGCACTTGGTGATTGAACTAAGTTCATATTCAACATTTTTGGTAAGCACATCTGACTATGATGTAGTGACTGAATACTCAATTAATTTGAATATTGAATATGAGGATTAACCCGCGTATAAATTCTGTAGTGTGTCACGTGACTCGTGAACTATAACTTCAAAATAGGCGAGTTTCAATTGTGTTGAATTATTCTGTGCGTTGTCATCTTTTATGTGAATATTATTGTTTTGTGTATTGTTTGATAGAGGCTGTTGCTGCCATGACAAAAGGACATGTCGAACATCACTTAATTGCCTATGTTTAGCTTTCAGTATTAGCAAAAAAAAAAAAAGAAAAGAAAAAAAAGAGAGAGGAAGCATTATTTATGCAATTACACTTTGTCGTATTTCTTTCTTTTACTGTAATATAATGCAACATTTTATATTACTTTCATTTTGCGATTCGTCGCTAATTATCCGTTTTTGTATAATGATTACATATTAATTTCTGTTTAAAATTACACTAAATTATAATAATATGTTATAACACAAAACTGTTGAAATCATATAAACGAAATTAACTTGTAGATTAATAGTAAGTTTTGTAAAGTTGAACACTGAATTTGCTTTCTTAAGGCACAGATTTTAAAAATAATTATAACGATTAAAACTGAAAAAACAATAATATTCTATTAATGAATTATATGTGTATTAAATTAATATTTACTTTTGAACTTGTCCATAATTCATACTATTTGCTCGTTTTAGTGGACACATTAAAAATTTTATAACCACTTATATATTCTCTCACAAAACGTTTAACCATACATTTCTCTGCTAAATTTACATGTTCCGTCTAAAACTCTCAACAATCTCCCCTCCAAGTACTATAAATTGTGCCAATACACACATAAACAAATCACCAAATTAATTACAATCACCAGTATTTATTTTTGGTACAGAAAAAACAACAATATGAGCAAAGTTTTCAGTGTCTTGTGTGCAGTGGCACTATTTGTAATAATGTTTTCAGGAGAGAAGGTAACTGCGGCATCACAATGTGATTATATGCTAAATTTGTTGAGCCCATGTTTGCATGAATATAAGAAGCCGACCCCATCAGCCGATTGCTGCATCAATGCAAGAGAACATGTGCCATGCTTTTGTGGGTACATGATGAATCCAGATTTTAGAAGAGTTTTTGACAGAATCCAGATTAGAAGAGTGGCTGGCATGTGTGGAGTTACATTTCCCCCGTGTTAAAATTTTGCTTCATTTGACTATCTTCAAATTGATGAGTGAACTAAATATATTTCTGTACTCATAATATGGTATAATTATAATATACTGGTGATTCTTTTATTTTTAATAATATTGACGATTCTTTTAATTTGTTTTTATTATATTTATTTATTTTTGACTTACAATTACAAACAATCAAACCTTGCCAAACTTGCATAAATCACAGCCAACATCTCGTCCCAAATCAACACCAAAAAGAAAAAAAAAACCACAAACAAACAGATTACATCAATAGAACTACGAAATTCTTTACAAAAGAAGCTTTTAATTTTTTTTCTTTCCTGATTGTCCCACCCATCTTCTATTAATATGGACAAAAAATTGTATTTCGATCTTCCAATTTCAGTCGTAACAACCTCGATTTCTGATGCATAATAGATTGCTTGAAACATAGATTTTTCCATAATTTTATCATCAACCACGTCTTGCCTCTAAGGCATCTATGAGCATATATTTATCGTCTACAACTAGTTCTATAAACGAATCAAACGAGGGTATGTTCATGTTTGTTCGTTTAATTTTAATTGAGTAAACGAATGAACACGAACAACTAAACGGACATAATTTTTTGTTCGTGTCCGTTCGTTAAGGAATGTAGCTTGTTCATGTTCGTTCTTTAAAATGATTAATGTTCGTAAACAAACATATGTGAATACATTTAGACGAACATAAACGAATGAACATATGTGAATAAATTTATATTTTTTAAATATAATACATATGTGAACAAGTTTAGTTTCATGGGTTGTTTGCTTGTTTGAACTGGGTGAGCAAAACCCGACTCGAAAAGAAATTATTATTTTTTATTTTCTATTTCGAGTCAACTTGAATTAACGATTTGATTTTTAAGTTTAATTCGAGTTCGAATTTTGCCAACTAGAAAAATCGAATTTTACTAATTTTCAATCCTCTTACATTTGAAGTCTAATTTTGACCAAATTTGAACCACATGCTCCTAAATCGCTGCAAATTATCTATGTAGCTTCAATTCCCCCTTTTGAAAAACAAATTACTTATTCTAGCAATTTAGTCCCTTAACTTTGTTTGATTTCCTTATTTCTTCATTTTCTCCTTCGGTTTAAGTCGATTTTTATACCAAATTTGAACTACAAGCTCTACTATCACTATAGAATACCAATGTAACTCTAATTCATATTTTTAATAACAAATTTATTTTTTATTTAATTCCTTAACTTTACATTTTATTCAATTTGGTACTTTTTATACAAATTCTTTCTTTTTTTGATCAGCGTGTAAATATGATTTTATTAAGGGTAAATCATTCAAATCGGGTTTTACCATGTGCCTCACTAAAAGCTTCCCTAAACCTATGATAGAGGAAAATAGTACACCATAATATAATATTAAGAGGACAAAAACACCAATACTTTAACTCCTGTATACTCCCATCAATACGTTGCCCTAAAAATTTATTCTTTAAAAATAACATTATAAATATATTTTATAACTTTGGATGATATTTAATTGATTAAGTAACATTACAAATCTTACTTGCACATGTAAAGAATAATATGGAGAAATATATATGTATATATATATATATATATCTTATATGATTAAAGAAAATCATTTACATTGTTGAATCATAAAATATGAATCGCCAATTTGAATAATTAAAAAAAAATACACTCTACTCGACTCAATCGAATACTCATCTTTAGTTTGGGCCGTACGAAACAAATACTCCTTTTTTTGAAATACTGGATTTTATTCAACGTGAAAGGATTACAAAGGAATCACACCTCAAAACATTGAAAAAAATCAATGCGTAAAAATAAAACAATAAAATTCTAAGAGGCGTGAAAGACATTAAAATACAAAACATATCACATTCAGAAGAACTTAAATAATATTCTGAAAGAAAACCAGTGAATAAACTACTTTGACCAGAAGTGCTCTATGAAGAAAGCAAATCTTTGCGCTACTTGTTCTTGGCATAACGACACAACCACAAAAGGGGATCATAATCATAAACATACCAGCCTCCTTCGCTGCAAACGCTCGTTGGTACTCGCCATTCAAACACAAAACTATCAAAAGATAGACAACTATCATAAAGACAGACTATAACTGCTATAAAAGCAGACGAAAAAACTACTAAAAAATAGATGTGATATGAATCTGACAAAGCAAAAAAAAAAACAATAAAAAACTTGAAAAATAAGATATTTATCAACAGATGATGAATTTTATTTATCTACAAAACTAGCAAAACAGCCAAAGGTCGTTTTTTTTGCTCAGCAAAAGCAATTTATTTAATTTCATTAAAGACCAAGATTGGACGCCTCGTTAAAAACCTCCCTAATCCTATTGGAGGAAAAGAGTACGATCCAATTTGGTATCATCTACATGAGGCTGGAGATGTTGTTGTCAGTCCAGCCACTGCCCGTCTTGATTTTGTCGGAGGGCTCCTCTGGTACAGCAGCGCAGCGGCAGAGGGCGGTGATGGTGAACGGCAGACAGAGTCGTGAGTTCGAGCGGAAGGCACAATCGAGGATGCTGTCCCGCATGTACCTGCCCACATTGATGGGCCTGTCGTGCATAATGGAGTGGATAAGGGCTAGCCGCTGTCGGTTGACTGTCGTATGGTGGGACGAGGGCATGATACGCTTTTTGATGAAAGCGTTCCACAATTTTGCTTCGGGGAGGAGCTGCCCCTATTGACGGAGTGGGGGTTCTTCTTGCTGGTGGTCCATGTCGTCCCCGCCTCTGTCAGCTCCATCATGACAGCATCATGGGCAGCAGCGTCGAGGGTGTCCCAAAATTGTTGGTGAGCATCATCATTGGGGCCAAAGAAGAGGCCAAACGTGTGGTTGATGCTGTTGGCGGTGAAGGGTACTGCCACTCCTCGGACGGTGACAGATGTCGCCGTTTTGCTGTCGATGGCCTCATAAAATTCTCGGACCAAAGTATCATTAAGCTCTGCCGGCTGCTCGGCAAAGTCCTCCCATAGTTGTGCCGTTATGGCCTTCATAATGAACGGCCGGAGTCCCATATGGGGAGCATCTCTGTTGTAAATGAAGCCACGCTCCTCCCATAGCTCCTTGTTGGCGAAGGGGGATGCTGCTGCTGAAGAGGAAGCGGCAGCAGCGGTACGACGAGTTTGTCTCGACGACATTTTGGTTGCAAGGGCTGTGAAAGAAAGAAAACAAATAAAACTAGAAGAGAAATAAGAGAGAAAAATTCAGAAGTGAGGAAAATGAAAGGGAGAACGGGGTTATATAGCTGTTGGGTATCTGCCCATTTAATGCCGCAACGGCAGGCGGGAATAACGGGGCGGCAGATTGGATGTAGCGTGTCTGACGCGTCTGACACGCATTTATGCGTCTGCTGTGCGTCTGCCGCACGCTTCTGCGTCTGCAGTGTCAGCCTGTTGACAGCCTGTCAAGTCCGTCTGCGCCGGTAGCTGAAACGACAGGTTATCATAAATGGGCTTTATTGGGCTGGTGGATGGGCGGTGGTCTTGGGCCACTTCTTCTTTCTCACTTGACTCCTTTATTTCCTAAAAACTGAATTTAGAAAAACAAAACATTATTCGAATAAAATAAACCTAATTTCCTAATAAATAATAATAAATAATAAAAAAAAATTAAAAATTAGGTTAAATTAGGGATGCCTTGTGGGGCATCACCTAAAGTAACCACTTCCTGTATTCCTGGGGCTTCAGTCCCCTGATAATGCTTGAGGCGTTGTCCATTGACTTTGAATTGGTGCCCGTCTTTTAATGATTGAATTGTAATGGCACCATGGGGAAAACTTGAATCACTTGGAACGGGCCAGACCATCTAGATTTGAGCTTCCCTGGAAAGAGTTTCAACCTAGAATTAAACAACAACACAAGCTGCCCTGGGCAGAACTGTCGTGGCAGCAACTTCTTGTCATGCCACTTCTTTGTTTTCTCCTTGTATATTCTTGCATTGTCGTAGGCCATTGTCCGTATTTCATCGATCTCATTCAAATCTAACAGTCTTTTCTGGCCTGCCTTGTCCAAGTCCATGTTTACTGCCTTAATTGCCCAATATGCTTTGTGCTCGATCTCGACAGGCAAGTGACAGGTTTTCCCATAAATCAAACGGTATGGAGACATGCCCAATGGAGTCTTAAAAGCTGTCCTGTATGCCCATAATGCATCATTCAGAAGCAAAGACCAATCTTTCCTAGTTGGTTTAACCATCTTTTCAAGGATGTTCTTCACTTCCCTATTGGAAATCTCAGCCTGTCCATTGGTCTGTGGGTGGTATGCTGTCGCGATCTTGTGCTTGACACCATATTTTCTTAAGGCGGCAGCAATTACCCTGTTGTCAAAATGTCTCCCTTCATCACTGATAATCGCTCTAGGGATGCCAAATCTAGAAAAAATGTTTTTGTGCAAAAACTTCTGAACCGTTTTGGCATCATTCTTTTGAGTTGCGATTGCTTCTACCCACTTGGAGACATAGTCTACTGCTAGGAGGATGTACAAATTCCCACACGAAGATGGAAAAGGTCCCATAAAATCGATCCCCCAAACGTTGAAGATCTCGACTTCTAAAATGTTCTGCAGTGGCATCTCGTTTCTCCTCGAGATGTTACCTGTCCGCTGGCACCTGTCACAGTTCTTGTAGAAGTCCTGTGCATCTTTATACAATGTCGGCCAGTAGAACCCTGACTGCAGCACCTTGGCAGCAGTTTTATTGCCTCCTAAGTGACCTCCATATTGTGAAGCATGACAGTGATGGAGAATGTCTTCTTGCTCTTCTTGTGGTATGCACCTCCTTATAACCTGATCTGCGCACATTTTGAAAAGAAGAGGTTCGTCCCAATAATAATGTTTAACATCATTTTGAAATCTCTTCCTGGCTTGATAAGTAAGATCAGAAGGTAATATTCCGCTAACTATAAAATTAATGAAATCAGCATACCAAGGAAGGTTAGAAGACTTACCTGCCACCATGGCTGTCGCGACAGCGATTGCGGCAGCAAAGAGCTGCTCGTCTGGGAAGGTCTCCAGTATGTGTGTCTCGTCTATAGGTAGACTCTGTCCCATCTCCAATCTTGACAAGTGGTCTGCCACCTGATTTTCTGTCCCCTTTTTGTCCTTGATCTCAAGGTCGAATTCTTGTAGTAGCAAGATCCACCGTATCAATCTAGGCTTTGCGTCTTTCTTTGCGAACAAATATTTTAGGGCAGAATGGTCGGTGTGCACTATTACTTTCGTCCCAAGTATGTAAGAACGAAACTTGTCAATGGAGAATACCACAACTAACAGCTCCTTTTCGGTGGTGGTATAATTCACTTGGGCGTCATTCAATGTTTTGCTGGCATAATATATGACGTGAAACAACCTGTCTCTGCGCTGCCCAAGTGCTGCCCCGACAGCATAGTCACTCGCATCACACATAATCTCAAACGGTTGTGTCCAGTCTGGTGGCTGTACTATGGGGGCTGTCACTAGCTTTTCCTTCATAACCTTGAATGCTTCAGTACATTCTTCATTAAAGTCAAAGGGTCGGTTCTGTTCTAAGAGATGACATAGGGGCTTCGTGATTTTTGAGAAATTTGCAATGAATCTCCTATAAAAACCAGCATGCCCTAGAAAACTCCTAATGCCCTTGACTGTTGTTGGCGGCGGCAGCTTCTCAATTACCTCTATTTTGGCCCTGTCGACTTCTATCCCACGGCAGCTAATCTTATGGCCAAGGACTATCCCCTCATCCACCATAAAGTGGCATTTTTCCCAATTCAAAACAAGATTAGCTTTTTCACATCTTTCGAGTACCTTTTGTAAGTTGCCAAGGCAACTCTCAAAATCATCTCCAAAGACGGAAAAATCATCCATGAAAATCTCAAGGAAGTCCTCTACCATGTCAGAGAATATGGCCATCATGCACCTTTGGAAGGTGGCAGGCGCATTACCGAGTCCAAACGGCATCCTCCTAAATGCGTATGTTCCGTAGGGGCATGTAAAAGTCGTTTTCTCTTGATCCTCTGGTGCAATAGCAATTTGATTGTAACCTGAGTAACCATCAAGAAAAAAATAGTAAGGTTTACCCGCTAATCTATCAAGCATTTGATCAATAAAGGGTAAAGGAAAGTGGTCCTTTCGGGTAGCTTTGTTAAGCTTCCGATAGTCCATACAAACTCTCCAACCGATCACAGTCCTGGTTGGGATTAACTCGTTGTTTTCGTTGGTTATCACAGTCATGCCTCCTTTCTTGGGAACGCATTGCACTGGGCTCACCCATTTGCTGTCGGAGATGGCGTAAATAATGCCAGCATCTAACCACTTAATGATCTCCTTACGCACTACCTCCTTCATCGCATGGTTTAGCCGCCTTTGGGCATCAATAGTCGGCTTATGATCTTCCTCAAGGAGGATTTTGTGCATGCATAACGCCGGACTAATGCCTTGAATGTCTGCTATCGTCCATCCAATCGCCTTCTTGTGCTGCCTTAACATGTCGATCAGCTGTCGTTCCTGTTCCTGCGGCAGCTTAGCAGAGATGATTACGGGCAGTGTGTCATTACAACCAAGATAAGCATATTTAAGCTGCCCTGGCAGGGGCTTAAGTTCTAAGACAGGTGGTTCAACAGTAGATGGCTTTTGGATTAAATGGTTATCCGAAGTGTAATTCAAGGGTTCGAATAACTTACCTGGACGATGGCCTAACCAGTTTACCTCCTCTTGACCTTCAGTGTCAGATGTATCGGATTCAGAGGAGCTGCTGTCGTCGGTGCTGTCGTCGTTGCTGTCATCGTCACTGTCGTGAAAGGCCTGTAGGTGGCTGTCGCAGCAGTGACCAAATTTTATATCACAGCAGCCCGACCTGATGCAGGGTTGATCAAAGGTCACCTCTATGATGGCCTTACATTCCTCATCTACATCAGCATGTTTCATTGCTTGGAGAACATTCAACTTAATTTCTTGATCGTTTACGCGCATGGTGAGTTCTCCTTTCTCCACATCAATCAATGATCTTCCCGTGGCTAAGAAGGGTCGCCCAAGGATGACTGATGCGTTTTCATCTGCCTCACAATCTAAGATAAGAAAGTCAGCAGGAAAATAAGCTTATCCACTCTTACCAAAATGTCTTCAATTTTTCCCTCGGGGTGTACGTAAGAGCGGTCGGCTAGCTGTAGGGTAACTGTCGTGGGCCGCGCCTTGCCAATACCTAGTTTCTGAAAAACAAATTTGGGCATTAGATTAACACTAGCACCTAGATCACAAAGTGCCTTACCCACAAATCTGTCGCCGATTACACAAGGTATGATGAAGCTCCCCGGATCCTTCTTTTTCTGGGGTGGCTGCCTATGAAGAATACTCATGCAACCTTCTTGCATCCTTACCGTTTCAAATTCCCCAAGTTTAGATTTTTTCGACATAACATCCTTGAGAAATTTAGCATAACCGGGCATCTCCCTAACAGCATCTAACAACGGAATATTAATATGAACCTGTTTAAAAATATCATAAATCTTTTTAAGTTGAGATTCATGCTTAGCTTGCTGTATCCGTTGAGGAAAAGGTGGTGGAGGACGGTAATCAGCAATGCGTCCTTCCCACTGCATGCGAATCTGAGGACGGTAATCATCTTTTTTCTCCTCTGTCGCTTCTGCTGTCGTGACAGGCTCATCGGCAGCAGTCTGTTTATCACCTGTCGGGGCTGCTTCCTCGGCAGGTTTATCCAAGGCAGGTTCATTTACTGTTTCAGCTTCTTTTTCCGGCCCTGGTAACTTTTTCCCACTCCTAGTAGTAATCGCCTTACATTGCTCATGTGGGGGCGGTCTAGCATTTTCAGTATTGCTAGGGAAACCTCCATTCTGCCTTGGCTTAATATGCTGCGACACCTGACCCATTTGTGTCTCAAGAGATTTCAAGGTAGCCTCATGGTTTGTCATTCTCATCTTGGTTTCATCCATAAAGTTTTCCGTCTTCTTGACAAACTGATTAATATTCTCCATATACGTACCAGTCTGAGACATAAAGGTGGCCAGAGTCTGCTCCAATATACTACTCGTGGCAGGTGGTGGCTGCTGTTGCTGCTGAGGCGGCAGGTTCTGCGGCGGCAGTTGCTGTCGCGTCAACAATCTAGGACCCCCTGATTCTGATGATGTGCTTGCGGATTCAGGGCATTGTTGGGATTACTCCAGGAAAATTTTGGATCCTTTCTCCAATTAGGGTTGTAGTTGTTGGAATTATAGTTCGGCTTATAATTTCCAACATATTTTCCCTCTTCTATGTTTATTGGGCACTCATCCCTACTATGATTTCCCTCACAAGTAGCACAAACTTCCTCGACAGCAAATCCTTGTAATTCATCATCATTTAATAACTTTTTCATGGCTTTAGTAAGGAATGCTACCTGCGATTTCATAGTGCTGTCGGCCTCATAGTCTTTGACAGTAAGTACCCGTTTACCTCCTCTTCTTGCGGTTGGAAACTGCTCCTCATTCTTAGCCAGATGTTTCAAAACTTGTAGGGCCTCGTCCGGGTCTTTATCCAATAATAGTCCATTCGCTGCAGAATCAATTCGAATGCGAGTTTGTAAGTTAGCAGCATTATAGAACTTAGTTACCTGATTCCAGACGGGGAATGCATGCATTGGGCAGTTCCGTAGAAGAGTAGTAAACCTGTCCCAGGCCTCGTGCATTGGCTCGTCATCTTCCTGTTAAAAAGTAGCAATTTCGTTACGTAATCGCTCAGCTAAATGTGAAGGATTAAAATGAGACAAAAATTCACGAGTTAAATCTGCCCAAGTCATAATAGAACCCGGTGTAAGTTTATTCCACCAAGTTTTAGCTCTGTCCCTCAATGAATGAGGAAATAACCGAAGCCTCAGTATCTCCGGACTAACTCTTGGCAGCCTAAACGAACC
Organism: Hibiscus tridactylites; assembly: GCA_958450335.1. NCBI lineage: Eukaryota > Viridiplantae > Streptophyta > Magnoliopsida > Malvales > Malvaceae > Hibiscus > Hibiscus tridactylites. The sequence goes on along the minus strand of OY288288.1, from coordinate 69,616,821 downwards.
ACAGATTTCCTGGAACGTTTTGAGATGCTCCCTAGCATCTTCTGTCGCAGAACCACTAAACTGCCCGGCATTGTTGATCATACTAAACATGACATGTTTAAGCTCGAAGTTGTCAACATCAATATCCGGCAGCGTGGTCTCCAGCTCTACATGGTCATTCAGCATGTAGTCACGACATGATCGTCGTCCATCTGCCCTCGGCGGGTCGCCGACAGGCGGTATATCTCCACCAGGGGGCTGGTTACGTGCCATCTGCTCTAGCTGTTCCTCGAGGTATTCGTTTCTGTCTAAAAGGCGGCGAAGTTGTTTCTTGAGATTGAAGGAACGTTCGATCTCCGGATCTAATTTATACTCAGGATCTTCACCTCTTTTGGATCTGCGCATAAACAAGAAAACCTCGTGAAAAGCGAGAGTTGAAAGTACAAAAGAAAAATTAAAGAAAAAATAAAAACAAAAACAAAAATAAAAATAAAAGCGAAAAGTGCAAGGAAAGAAAGATGTAGTTATGTTGCCAATCCCCGGCAACGGCGCCAAAAACTTGTTGCGTGTAAAATAGTCTATCGCAATTGTAGTGCAAGTGTACACGACGCAAGTAGTAAAGTGATACGAAGTATCGGATATCGTCTCCACAGGGATTGGGCTAATGACTTCACCTAATTTCACTGCACGAAGTAAAGGAAATAATTAAGAGTTGTCACGAGAATAATAAAGTAAAAACGTAAATAAAAGGATTGAGAAATCAAGATAGAGAGAATGGGCTGGTATTGAGTTGCTCAGTAGTGCAGGTATTGAATTGCTTATGATCTCCAGTTCTGTCGTCGCGCCCGTCGCCGACAGCACCTGTCGCGGCGGCTGTCCGTTAGCTGTCGCGGCAGCAGACACTAACTCTGTACTTCAAGCTTGGCAAGAATCCCAGATCTGCCTTGCCCTATCCCTAGGCACAAGTCTGTCGATGATCACGTCTTTGATGATACCTCCCGGCGTGAATCGAAGGATGAACACCGATGTGTATGAATTCTTCCTTAGCCACTTAACCTCGCCTTATCCCTAAGCACGAGATGGTTCAACTATAAACTAGAGAACGCGCTTTTATCTCTTTCGTATACTTAACTCTCCCGATGCTAAGTAAATGGATAACCTCACAATGCTCTCCCGATGCTCTTGCAAGATATTAAAACCAAGATAAAAGAACTTGAAGTTTATTTTATTGAACTTAAAAAATCCTAAAACAAAGCAACCCTTGCAACTACTTTACAAAACAACCCGTAGCCCTAGGGGGAATTTAGAACATGTCGGTGACGGGTGGACGGCAGGGGTTTGGTTTTGGTTATGGGGTAATCCGTTATGCCCTAGGTTAAATCTATGCCCTTATATAAGCTTTGGGCTCAAGTTATCTAAGGTAACAAGGATTACAACTTTAATTAAAAGTAAGATTCTAATAAAGACTAAATCTCTAAAGTCTCCTACTTTCCAGCCGCATCCCTATTTTGTGGGAATTCCTTTCCTTGAGCTTTGGCTTGACATATCTTTTGATCCGGGGCTTGGAAAATTATTTGGCTTCCACACGACAGACGAGCAGATTTTTCTCTATCTATCGAGGTCCACTTGACTTTTCCTCTTCATAAGTCTGCTGTCACCTTGCTGTCACGACAGGTCCATGACAGGTTCGTCTTCTTCGGCTGCTTGTCCAGTTCAGCTTTCCTGCTTATCTGCCCTGCGCCTGCCTTCATCGTCAACCATGGCAGCTACCTGCAAAATACGCCATCTTTTAGTAGAATCCGTGCCTTTTATATAATTGTGATGTTTTATTGAAAACTAACCTAAATGCAATGCAATGATGCTTGAATGCAGCAGAAATATGGGTTAAAAAGGGTGTAAATAATAGAACTTTTACACACTCAACAAAAACCTCCCTAGACCTAGGTGGAGGAAAAGAGTACTCCACATCCGAGTAACACAAGGAAGAAAAACCACAACCACATTAAAATATTACAAAGACAACAGGTAAAGGCCAAACTAAAACAAGAATGATCCTACCAAAGTGAAGAGCACTGTAAGAGCCAACTAACCCACCAAATCCATCGTCCATATGCGCTACCACCATGCTTTAAACCAACTTTCCTTCTGTGCGCCTTCTACTGCTAAACCATTCACCAGGGCATCTCGAGTCAGATTATCATGGGAAAAGGTCACATGTCCCGTCCTCTTAGCTAGCAGGTCAATAAACAATAAATCCTGCCACTAATTCCAAGGCCGTAACATAGGGTTGTTGATATAGGTTAACACCAACTTGGATTTCAATAGAATCATTAGATTTGCGTTTTTACTCCAGCCTACTGCAATAAACACTTCCATGGCAGTTTTAACTGCCATAATCGTGGCCGAATCCTCCCCCACCCCTTTAACATGTCCATAGAATAGGGCTCGAAAAATACCAGAATCCATACACAAAATCCCTCCACAACTTGATTTTCTCTCAGATTCCAGACACATAAAAAGTAAATTGAGTACCTGAGGAGATAGAGTTTTGTCTTGCTGGCAACAAAGTCGACGCGTAAAAACATTTCTTGGGATCGTCCCACAACCAATTCAGATTTGAGCCACATCAACGCTTTAAGCTTAGCGTGAAACAAAATATCTCGAAGAACTGGTCGTTTGTTGTTGAATATTGACTCATTGTGAGCCACCCAAAGGCTCCATATTCTAGCCGCGCAGACAACCAACCATACTGATTTTTTGTCTGCCCTGTAAACCAGCCAAGATGCAGCAGTTAAAGAAATCGTCTACTGACTTATGACCTTGCCAAGGAACACCCCACCACCTGTAAATTTTCTTCCAAAAATTATCAGAGAAAACACATGCCACAAATAGATGACTCGAGTCTTCAATGTCATTATCGCAAAACACACAAGCATAGTTATTATTCAATAGTTTAACACCTCTCTTTTGTAGGAACAATTTTATAGGGACTCTATCGATTTTTACCATCCATAGCAAACTTCTCACCTTGGGGGAACTTTTAACTTCCAAAGTTTATCAAAATTAAAAGAAGGACAAACCGTATCTGCATTGATCAACAATTCAGACAGTTTCTTCACTGAAAATACCCCAGATTTATCGTGAACCTAGAAAATTCTATCTTCCAGCTCTGTGCAAAGCTTCACTGATTTAGTCAATTTGTTGAGTGGATCGAAAGATCGATAATTATCAAGAGGGGGGGTGAATTGGAAATTTAAAGGATTGTGGTGGAAATTGGCAAATTAAAAATGACGAACAAGGGATTTAGAGTGGTTCAAGTTCCAAATGAACTCTACATCCACTACCTTAGTCTCACTAAGGATTTGCAACAATTTCACTAAATTGATCTTCCCCTTTTCTAGGACAATGAGGCAACCCTTTACAATTTCGGTTGATTTTTCTACCCAAAAATCAACCCAACCCTCACACAAGAGAACAAATAAATTTGTAGGCTAATAAGGTATCTCTCAATACAAATGATAGCCCCAATACAAGCACTCAACCCAATTTTACAAAGTATGAATGAAGAACACAAATTGGGATTTTTACACAAAGTGGGATTTTTGCTCAATTGCTTGAATTTGATGTTTGGATGTTTGCTTTTGGATCAATAGTTGTTGCTGATGCTTTTGGATGTCTCTTTTATACATTCTCATTGATTTCTAGCCGTTTGGGTGGTTGGGAACATAAATGGAGCCGTTGGAACCCTCTCTTGCCACCATAAATGCAGTCTGCACCAACCCGTTTCGGAACACGGGGAACATGTTTCGGAACGGACTAAAATAGAAAGAGCCGTTGGGGTGCATTTAAGAGCCCGTTTCGAAACGCCTTAGGGCCGTTTCGGAACGATTTTGCCACTGTCAAGGGTCATTTCGGAACGGTCTTAGCCCGTTTCGAAACGCCTTAACGGTTTCCAAAAAGTTAGTTAAAAACTTATAACGGTCATATTTTCAAAATAGTATAGAGACCTGTTTCGAAAAGTTTTGGATCCGTTTCGAAACGAAAGTGCTACTGTCAAGGGTCGTTTCGGAACGGGCTTGATCCGTTTCGAAACACCCTCTTAATATTTAAAAATTCAGCATATATTTGAACCGTTGTAGTCCTTTTTAAATCAAATATGAAGAACAGTTTCGAAACGAGTGAATCCGTTTCGAAACGAGTGAAAGTGTTTCGATACACGTTTCGGAACGATGGTCGACAGTGATGAAAACGTTTCGAAACGCCTGAGGGCCGTTTCGGAACGAGTGCTTAAAATTCACTGTTTTGGCTTGAAACACTTAGAAAAATATTTGAAGGACTTGTTTTTAACTTGGACATAATATTAAAAATATATGGGGATATTTTGAGGACTTAAAAATTCGTTTTGACTTTTTCAATTTAGTCCTTAGGTTTTTAGTTATATCAAAATTAAAATATTTGTTTCACAATCTCCCCCTTTTTGATATAACAAAACCAAAGTTAGAATTTTTGGGAATTTTGAAAGTTTTGAAAATATTCTAACTCCCCCTTAATTTAAGATAGGTTTTTAAAGTTAAAATAAATTTTTGATTTGAAATCCAAGTTGTAAACCTTTAAAAACCTTTTAAAATTTAAAACGAATTTTAATTTTTAGTGTGGCTCTTAAATTTCTTCTCCCCCTTTTTGTTAGATAAAAAAGAACAATAAAAGCTCATAGAGAAGATAGAGGATTAGTACCAATAAGCAATAAATAAGCAACCATATTATAAATTCATAATCAAAATATCCAAAACATAATTCAAACATTAAGTTCAAACATAAAATCCCAAATAAAAAAGCCAAATAGCATAGGTTCCTAAAACATGAGAAAACATAAAGATGCAACCTTAATCCTAAAATGCATAGATAATATGATATGATATGAGATAAATATCCTAAGCCTCGTCATCATCATCCGAAGTATCATCATCGCTCTTGGCTTGAGAACGGTGAAACTTCGTCCATTGCCTATAAAGCGTGGAGAAGGATAGGTCCAAGTTGGAATGAGAAGTCTCAAGAGTATGAAGACGATCCTCGACATTCTTCAACCGATTGCCCATAGATTCAAAGCCCGAAGTAATGCGAGTGTCCAAAGCATCGAACCGAGAGTCCAAGGCATTGAATCGCTCGGTAAGGAAAGCCGTGAGGGCATCATTGTTTGTGGCTTGAACTTGCGGTGGAGGAGCAACGAGAGGAGGATCCGCTTCTCTATCAACTCTTTCCCAAACACCATTCACATATGTGAACCCGGACTTGCGAAGGGATGACTCACCAATCTTGGTCTTGCGAGGTTCCGGAGAGTCATAAGAACAATCGATGCCAAGATCATGAAATAAGGCGCTCAAGACTATGCCATAAGTGAAAGACTTCAACTCATTTGTGTCAATAAGCTTAGTATTATTGACTATCTCGGCAAAAATAATCTTAGGCACATTTGGGCGCTCACCCTTACGGAAACACTCTAGCAAAAATTGATCGGTGTGACGGATGTGAGAGTATTTACCCCCGGAAGGTCGAATGAACCAAGAAACCATCAAGTGGAGAACACGATCGTGCACATCCAAGAAAAGTGCTTTGCCGGTAAAATTGCCAAAGTGGCGTTCATCCTCAAGACCCTCATCCTTAAGTTTAAGAGCAGACTCCAAAAGAGCAACATTAACAACAAACTTTTTGCCCAATAAGGATGACTCAATTCCTATAATCTCGGTTTTGGTCTCATCATAAAGAAAACGAGCATTAGAGTAAAAGATGAGTACCATGTTTTTGTAGCGAACATCCGGAAGGCTCAAGAGATACATAAGATTCCACTCATCCAAACGAGCGAGATAACGGAAAAGGAATCGCTCGGAATTGAGGAACTCAAGATCAATGACACGTTCCTTGCGAATTGCAAAATCCTTGACATAAGAGAAACGAGCACGTGCCTCCGGAGTTTTAAGAGATTTCTGAAAAAGCATCGTAATATTTGGACGAATGCTCGAATCACCGGATTGAACGACCTTGCGCTTTTTGTTCGATTGATCCGCCATCTAAAAACATTAAGCAAGTGGTTTAAAATTAAGTGTATGCATTGATATTTAAAATCAATCCAATAATAAATCCCACTTAGGTTTTTGAAAACAAAATTAAAATAAAAAACAGTTTTAAAAAAATACGATTGAAAAATTTTATATTCGAATCAAAAATTTCGAGATTTGAAAATTTTTTTTTACAAGATTTTGAAAACCCACAACAAAAACATATAATTTATACAAAAATAAAATTTTCTAACCTAAGATTCGAACATGAATTGAAAGAAAAAGAAAAAAAAGAAAAATTACCTTAGTTTGGGATTTTGGATGATTTGAGAAAAATCCTTGCACAAGATTGATGAAACTTGCTTAGACTTGAGTTGTAGAGTAAAACCCCTCACAATTTTGTGAAAATTAAAGAGTTTGAGAGGGTATTTATAGAGAGGGAGGCGGTTTAGGGTTTTAAGAGTTTGATATAAAGTTAACTTTATCATTAAAAGCCCTAATTTAAAGCAGTCCGCGATGCCGTTTCGGAACGGTCAAGACCGTTTCGGAACGAGCGGCTAGGGTTTTGACCATTTTAAAACCATAAACAGATCGTTTCGATACGGTGTTGACTGTATCGAAACCCCTTTGACCCGTATCAGAACACGTTCCGATACACCCCTTGGCAGTAGCAAAAACGTTTCGGAATGCCTTGGAGGCGTTTCGAAACGCCCTTCTCTCAGAGCTGGATTTAAGGTATCCGTATCGAAACAGGTTCACCCGTTTCGATACACCTGGGCCTGGAAGTGCAGATGAGGCTCTAAAAATGCAGAAAAATGAAATTTTAAGAGACCTAACATGCATAAATGGCATGAATGAGCAGGCAAAACATATTTAAGCATAAACATACTCCCCTAACTATAAGCATGGATGAAATTAGGAGTTTAAACACATCAACATGGCATTTCACAAAATCAAGCATATTTAAGCACAAAAGAGGTCTTAAAAGGTCAAGATAGGCTAGCTAGACCTAACTCTCTCCTAAGGGACCAAAAACACTCTTTGTCTAAGGGTTTTGTAAAAATGTCCGCTAATTGATTCAAGGTGTCTACATACTCTATAACCACATCTTCCTTAAGGACATGATCTCTAATAAAATGATGCCTTATTTCTATGTGTTTGGTTCTAGAGTGTTGGATGAGATTTTTAGTTAAGCATATTGCACTAGTGTTGTCACATTTTAGGGGTATGGTTCCAACTTTAATTCCATAATCTAAGAGTTGTTGCTTCATCCAAAGGACTTGAGCACAACAACTCCCTAAGGATATGTACTCGGCTTCGGTGGTAGATAAGGCTACACTATTTTGTTTCTTAGAGAACCAAGATATGAGCATACTACCTAAGAATTGGCAAGTTCCCGAAGTACTTTTCCTATCAATTTTGCAACCCCCATAATCCGCATCCGAGTAAGCATGAAGGTTGAAGGTAGAGTCTCTAGGATACCAAAGGCCTAAACAAGGAGTGTCTCTAAGGTATCTAAAGATTCTCTTAACGGTTATAAGGTGAGACTCTCTAGGACTAGCTTGAAACCTAGCACACAAGCAAACACTAAACAAGATATCCGGTCTACTTGTGGTAAGGTAAATCAAAGATCCTATCATAGAACGATAAAGCTTAGAGTCAACACACTTACCTCCTTCATCTTTGTCAAGCTTTGTAGATGAGCTCATAGGAGTGGCTTGAGGCTTTGCATTCTCCAAGCCAAACTTCTTGAGCATATCCTTTATGTATTTTGCTTGGTTGATGAAGGTGCCATCCTTCTTTTGCTTGATTTGGAGTCCCAAAAAGAATGCGAGCTCCCCCATCATGCTCATCTCAAATTCACCTTGCATTAACTTAGCAAACTCTTGACAATGACATTCATTAGTAGAACCAAAAATAATATCATCAACATAAATTTGAACTACTAAGATGTCATTTTTATGCATTTTTATAAAGAGTGTAGTGTCCACCTTACCTTTTTCAAATCCCTTTTCAATCAAAAAATTTGAAAGTCTTTCATACCAAGCTCTAGGAGCTTGTTTTAAACCATAAAGAGCTTTGGTAAGTTTAAAAACATGATTTGGAAATTTTGAATCTTCAAAACCCGGTGGTTGTTCCACATACACTTCTTCATTTATAAAACCATTTAAAAATGCGCTTTTAACATCCATTTGAAAAAGCTTGAAATTATGATAACATGCATATGCAAGCAACATCCTAATGGCTTCCATTCTAGCTACGGGTGCATAGGTTTCATCAAAATCTATTCCCTCTTCTTGAGTGTAACCTTGTGCTACAAGTCTAGCTTTATTTCTCACAATGTTACCACTCTCATCTAGTTTGTTCCTAAAGACCCATTTAGTTCCTATTGTAGATTGATTACTAGGCCTATCAACTAATGTCCATACATTACTTCTCTCAAATTGATTTAGCTCTTCTTGCATAGCCATAATCCAAAAGTCATCTTTCAATGCTTCTTTTATATTTTTAGGCTCTATGTATGAGATAAATGCAACATGGTTCATTAATCTAAGAGAAGAACGAGTGGTTACCCCCTTGGATGGATCACCCAAGATTTCACCATCTTTGACATAGTTCAACTCCCTTGGGTAGCTCACTTCCTTTTCCTCAATGGCCAAGTCCTTCAAGGCTTCAAGAGGTGGTTCTTGTGTGTCTTCCTCCTTTGTTGGAATCTCATCCTCCTTTGAAGTTTGACCTCCATCAAAGGCATTTATGATTCCTACATCATCATCATCACAAGAATCCTTCCTAGGAAGGAGGTTATCATCGAATACAACATGAATAGATTCTTCTACTACTAAAGTTCTTTTGTTAAATACTCGATAGGCTTTAGAGGTTAAAGAGTAACCTATAAAAATAGCTTCATCACTTTTTGCATCAAATTTACCTAAGTTATCTTTTCCATTATTTAAAACAAAACACTTGCACCCAAAAGGGTGGAAATAGCTAATGTTAGGCTTTTTAGATTTTAAAATCTCATAAGGTGTTTTCTTTAAAATTGGCCTAATCATTACTCGATTTACAATATAACAAGCGGTGTTTGTGGCTTCCGCCCAAAAATATTTAGGTAAATTGTTTTCACAAAGCATAGTTCTAGCCATTTCTTGTAAAGTTCTATTTTTCCTCTCAACTATCCCATTTTGTTGAGGAGTTCGAGGAGCCGAAAAATTATGGCTAATACCATTTTCATTCAAAAATTCTTCAAACCCTAAATTTTGAAACTCGGTTCCATGATCACTTCTAATATGTGAAATTCTAAGTTCAAGATCATTTTGGGTTAATTTTGAAAATGTGATGAATTTTTCCAAAGCCTCATCTTTAGTACTTAAAAAGAGAACCCAAGTAAATCTAGAAAAATCATCAACTAGCACAAAAGCATAAGATTTACCACCCAAGCTCATAGTCCTAATTGGCCCAAATAAATCCATGTGAATTAATTGCAAGCATCTACTAGTAGAAACATCATTAATGGATTTAAAGGAAGACCTATGTTGTTTACCCTTTGAGCATGCATCACAAATTTTATCATTTGAAAATTTTATTTTGGGCAAACCTCTAACTAGATTTAGAGAGACTAGTTTTTCCAAAACACTAATGCTAGCATGTCCTAGCTTCCTATGCCACAACCATGCATCATTTTCATTTTGAGCAACTAAGCATGCATGAGATGTATGTATGTCATCTAAATGCACCATGTATATGTTTCCTATGCGATGACCTATGAGCATAATATTATTAGATTTAATGTCTACAATTTTGCAACCATTTTTATCAAATAAAACATTAAATCCTTTATCACACAATTGACTTATGCTCAATAAATTGTGTTTAAGACCATCGACATATAAGACATTTTCAATAAGAATGGTAGAGTGATTACCTATGGAGCCAATACCTTTAATGTGGCCTTTGGAGTTGTCACCAAATGTTACTACTCCTCCACTTTTTGGCTTTAAATCCATGAATCGACTCTTGTCTCCGGTCATGTGTCTCGAGCATCCACTATCAAGGTACCATGAGTTTTGACTTTGTGCTTTGGCCTTGAAGCAATGCTCCCCCTACAAACAAAGATATTAAACCTTGGTTTTTGGTACCCAAATCATTTTGGGTCCATGAGTGTTAGCTCCCAAAACCTTGGTTCCCTTAGGAATCCAAGATGACATAGCAATAATATTATTAGATTTTACAAGTTCCTTAGGAACCCATACACTTCTAATTCTTTTAGCTCTACTATGTCTAGGGTAGCTACCTTGTTTGTAGTAATTAGTCTTTTTCTTAGGTTGATGTGTTCTAGAGGATTCTCCTACTTCATGCTTGACACTACCAACATTTTTTAAAGACTTTTTGAGCTCATTTAGCTCACCCAACACCTTTTGGTGTTCACTATTACATTGAGATAAAAGATCATTAAGATCAACATTTTCATCTTGAAAAAATTTAAGTTCATCTTTTAATCCTAAAATCTTTTTCTCAAATTTAGAATTAGCTTGAGTGAGTGAGTCATTTTTCTCATTTAGCTCTAAAATGATTTTCTTGTTTTTAATGACCGACTCTTTAAACTTCTCAACTAATTCATCATATACCTCTTGTAACTCATCATATGCATCATTTAACTCTTCATATGAAAAATCTAAAGTAGATGAGTTAGAGGTTACCAAGGAGGAATCTTCCTCAAGTGCCATGAGACAAAGATTAGCCACTTCTTGTTCGTCATCCTCCGATGACTCCTCATCACTCCAAGTAGCAAGCTTGGCTTTGAGTTTCTTCTTCTTCTCAAAGCCCTTCTTCTTGAGTTGAGGGCACTCCGAACGGATGTGGCCGGGTTGTTTGCACTCATAGCAAATGATGGGATCCTTTCCTTCTTCTTTGTTCTTCCCTTTGAAGTCCATCTTTCTTTGGATTTTTCTTCCCCGGTTGGACCTCATGAAACGTGAGAACCGTTTGGCTATCATAGCCAATTCTTCAAGTTCGTCCTCATCACTAGATGAGCTCTCATCAAGTTGTGAAGCTTTAGCCTTGAGAGCTATTCCCATCTTCTTCTTCTTCTCAACCTCAAGCTTCTCTACTCTTTTCTCTTCTTTCTTTTTCTCATCTTCCCTTCCTTGCTTCATGATCTCATGAGTAAGGAGAGAACCCACAAGCTCATCAAGCTTTAGTGTCTTCAAGTTCTTTGCTTCGATGATAGCGGTTCTCTTCCCATCCCAAGACTCGGGAAGTGAATAGAGTAGCTTCCAGACAAGCTTGTCTTCTGGTATGATCTCTCCATATCCCTTTAGACCGTTGACGATTGTGGAGAATCGATCAAACATCTTTGACACCGTCTCATCGGGCTCCATCTTGAAGTTTTCATAACTAAGATTGAGAAGTCCAATCTTAGTTTCTTTGACATCATTGGTGCCTTCATAAGTGGTCTCAAGAGTGTCCCACACTTCTTTGGCACTTTCAATGGATGAGACCTTTGAGTAGATGTCCGGACCGAAAGCACAAAAAAGCATGTGGAGAGCTTTATCGTTGACTTGAATCTTCTTCCTCTCCTCTTCACTCATTTCGGCTTTCTTCTTCAACACCATCTTGCCTTCACCATCTTGCTTCAATGGAATGTATGGCCCATCCTCAATGACATCCCACACAAGATAGTCACTAGACTTGATGAATAGCCTCATTTTATTCTTCCAAAAAGAATAGTTGTCACCATTGAAGAAAGGAGGCTTGGTAGTCGATTGTGACTCGTACATGCCGGAACCGGAGGTTGAAGCCATCTCTTGATATTTTGATGATCACACTCTTCCAAGGATCTCATCTTGTGGTTGTTAATCCTCAAAGAGTTAAGCTCTGATACCAATTGTTGAGTGGATCGAAAGATCGATAATTACCAAGAGGGGGGTGAATTGGAAATTTAAAGGATTATGGTGGAAATTGGCAAATTAAAAATGATGAACAAGGGATTTAGAGTGGTTCAAGTTCCAAATGAACTCTACATCCACTACCTTAGTCTCACTAAGGATTTGCAACAATTTCACTAAATTGATCTTCCCCTTTTCTAGGACAAGGAGGCAACCCTTTACAATTTCGGTTGATTTTTCTACCCAAAAATCAACCCAACCCTCACACAAGAGAACAAAGAAATTTGTAGGCTAATAAGGTATCTCTCAATACAAATGATAGCCCCAATACAAGCACTCAACCTAATTTTACAAAGTATGAATGAAGAACACAAATTGGGATTTTTACACAAAGTGGGATTTTTGCTCAATTGCTTGAATTTGATGTTTGGATGTTTGCTTTTGGATCAATAGTTGTTGCTGATGCTTTTGGATGTCTCTTTTATACCTTCTCATTGATTTCTAGCCGTTTGGGTGGTTGGGAACATAAATGGAGCCGTTGGAACCCTCTCTTGCCACCATAAATGCAGTCTGTACCAACCCGTTTCGGAACACGGGGAACCTGTTTCGGAACGGACTAAAATAGAAAGAGCCGTTGGGGTGCATTTAAGAGCCCATTTCGAAACGCCTTAGGGCCGTTTCGGAACGATTTTGCCACTGTCAAGGGTCGTTTCGGAACGGTCTTAGCCCGTTTCGAAACACCTTAACGGTTTCCAAAAAGTTAGTTAAAAACTTATAACGGTCATATTTTCAAAATAGTATAGAGACCTGTTTCGAAACGTTTTGGATCCGTTTCGAAACGAAAGTGCTACTATCAAGGGTCGTTTCGGAACGGGCTTGATCCGTTTCGGAACACCCTCTTAATATTTAAAAATTCAGCATATATTTGAACCGTTGTAGTCCTTTTTAAATCAAATATGAAGAACAGTTTCGAAACGAGTGAATCCGTTTCGAAACGAGTGAAAGTGTTTCGATACACGTTTTGGAACGATTGTCGACAGTGATGAAAACGTTTCGAAACGCCTGAGGGCCGTTTCGGAACGGGTGCTTAAAATTCACTGTTTTGGCTTGAAACACTTAGAAAAATATTTGAAGGACTTGTTTTTAACTTGGACATAATATTAAAAATATATGGGGATATTTTGAGGACTCAAAAATTCGTTTTGACTTTTTCAATTTAATCCTTAGGTTTTTAGTTATATCAAAATTAAAATATTTGTTTCACACAATTCCCCAATTACCTTGAGCTGCGTTACTTCCCGGTCACGTAAAGGTCTAGAGAACCAATCTGCCCATCGGATCTCTTCCAACGATCCATTCACAGCCCTCTTTGCAATCACTTCTCCTTTTCTAGACACCACTCTATATAATTTGGGAAATAAATCTCTCAACGCTTTCCCGACACACCCGATATCCTCCCAAAACAAAATCGTGTTTCCATTCCCTACTAGCCATCTAAATTCTTCAATTCCCGTCCATCTAGAAATATCATTCAACTTCAGATTGTTAACTATTCCTCTCCAAACAACTGATGCTCTTCTTGGACATTCTAACTTCATAGCCCAGCTTCGATCTTGAGTGCAATATTTTGAACTAATAACCTTTCTCCAAAGTGCTTGTTTTTCAGTTGCGAATCGCCATCCCCATTTCGCCAATAGAGCTTTATTTTTTGCTATAAGATTCACGACTCCCGCTCCACCCAATTTCTTAGGTGAACACACTCTTCCTCAAATAATTCTTGCCATCTTATTCTTCCCATCTTTAGAACCCCAAAGAAACCTTCTTTTGATTTTCTCTATCTTCTAGATAACTGACTTTGGGACTTCAAACAGAGACATGTAATAGATCGGTAGTGCTGATAAAACTGAATTGATTAAAACTATTCTTCCTGCAAAAGACATGGAGTTGCTTTTCCACCCTGCCAACTTGGATTGAAATTTCTCTACAACCGGTTCCCATGTCTCAATCTTTCTCGGATCATCACCCAGTCGAATACCCCAATATGACAGAGGCAGACTTCCAATCAGGCAATCAACAATGCATGCTAAAGAGGAAACCAGATCCGGCTCAACGCCTACACCAACGATGCAAGATATCCTGAAGTTAATGCTTAATCCTGAGCAAGCTTCGAAACTCCTCAAGATTCTTCTCACATTTAAAAGATAATCTTGGACTGGTTCAAGAAACAACACTGTGTCGTCTGCAAATTGTAAGTCCGATATTGTTTTCTCTGGAATAATTCCCCTAATTCCTCTAAACATACCTTGATTCTCTAGTTCTTCTAAAAGAAGGTGAAGAGCTTCTCTTACCATGATGAAGAGGTAAGGGGAGAGTGGATCTCCTTGCCTCAGTCCTTTTTCCATCGGAAACTCCCCCGTTGGAGAACCATTAACAAGAATTGATTCTCTCGGAGAAGAAATGCACTCAACTATCCATCTCAACCATTTCTCTTGGAATCCCATCTTCTTCATCACCATCTCTAAAAATTTCCATCTTACGCAGTCGTAGACTTTTGTGAAATCTAATTTCAAAATCACGCCCCTATTATTCTTTCCTTCAATTCCCATGGAGTGTATAACCTCGTTTGCGATAAGAATACCATCGAAAATCTATCTCCCCTGAATGATTGCACATTGATTTTCACTAATCAAACTATCAATAACCCTTTTCAATCTTCGTGAGAGGATTTTTTAAATTATTTTGTAAACTGCTCCAACCAAACTAATTGGTCTGAAGTCAGACATCTCGGTTAGGTTCTTCTTTTATCGGAATAAAGGTGATGAAAGTCAAGTTCATTGAGTTTTCCAGCCTGCCACTTCTATGAAATTTATTTAAGGTGTTCCAAAGGTCTTCTTTCAACTCTCCCCAACAACTCTTGAAAAATATTAAATTGAATTTGTCCGGACATGGGGCTTTCGTCTCATCGCACAACCATATAGCTTCCTTGATTTCTTCCAAAAAAGAATGGATCTTCCAGTGACTTGGCTTCTAGAACACACAATTGTTTAAATTCCAAGTTGAAGACAGCCTGCCATGGTCTTTTATCACATGAAAAATGTTTTTTGAAATGTTCGAAAATGCCTTGTCTCAAGCTCATTGGATCCCCGCACCATCTGCCATTTAGTTGCAGCTCATGGATAATCTTTTTTTTATCTAACTTTTGTAACTTTGTGAAAGAAAGCTGTGTTGGAGTCCCCTAGAATCATCCAGTTCATTCTTGATTTTTGCTTCCAAAAAGCTTCTTGAAGTTTCAGTGTTCCCCACAATTCCAACCTGAGTTCCTTTAGATGATTAAATTTCACAGCGTCTAGCTCCTCCTCGTTTCCTTACTCTTCCAAAGCTTCTATTTTCTCCTTTAATTTTCTTACTAACGAGTTTAGGTCACCCTTCCCCTCCTTGATCCAATGTTTAATTGCGCTTTTCAGCCTCCAAAGTTTTAGAGTCAGCTCCGATTTGTTCCCGCCTCTAAAAACTTTCTGTATCAGCTCTCTGTAACACCCGGGTTCGGGGGGTCGGGTGAAAATAATACTTTAAAAATAGTTCGGGTTTCGGTTCCAAATTTTAAATAATAAAATAATGGTTTGGGCCTCGGGTTTTCGGACAACAAAATTTAATTGGACCATTTCTAAAATAAACACAAATAGCCATGGGTGTCATCCATTGTAATTCCCTTGATTCATTAAGGGCATTTAAGTCTTTAGCCTTTTAATTTCAAATAAACCTAAAATATTACTTTGAGTCATCTTCTTCACCTCTCCTCACTATTCACTCCAACGTCAAAAAAAAAACCCCTCCCCTTAGGTTACTATTTCATCAAATGTCTTGCTCGTTTTGAGGAATTTCGCAAAGGTAAACACGTTTTTGACTTACCCTTGTTATTCCCTACAAGTTAATACCATTTGTTTTCATTTTTAGACATGTTTTGAGATTGGAGGTTTGAAGGATTTTGGATTAAAAATGTTGCCTTTGGGGTCTTTAACTTAAGCTTTCTATTTGTTTAAGTCATATGAGTTGCCTACAACTAAAAGGGTCCAACAAAACCGATTTTTACAATGTTTTATGGAATTTTCGGGGTTGGGTAAAAATGAAGTTTTTGGGAGGTTTTAAGATGGGTTTTGAGAGTTTATGAGGTGGAATTTTGAAGGCTGGTGGTTAGGCTATATGTGAGTGACGTTTTGGAGACTTTTGGGAGTAAGTAGAGGGTTGAAATCGATGATTTTGAAGGGTGCTTAAGGGCTGCTCAGATTTTTGGAAAATTGAGCTTGTTGCAATGGAAAAAAATTGGTGCATTGTACTTAGTATGTTATCCGGATTGATTATTTTAGAACATGGACTGATTTGGGGTTATTTGCTTGGTGCTGGAATGCTTAGAATCAAAGATTTTGGTTGGAGAAGCTTTGGGGACAAATCCGGGGATTTCGGAGTCTTGAGCTCGGTCTTCGATCTTCTCTGGGGTAGCAACGGTGAGTAGAATCATTGGTTTTTATATTGTGCTTGATATGGACTCCTTTGGGGTTTGGGTAGAACCTTGAGAGGTCACCTAAACCCGTGTGTAAGTCTCTCTACTCATAAGTTGTTGTGACAAGTTGATTGTATATCCATTGTGATCATTGAATGCATCTAAGTTGTTAATGTTGCAGTCGTGTTGAGTTCGTGCCTCACGTGATGGTGGTCTAAACTACGGTGATGTGTAGTCCCACCGATAGTGACTAGTAGGGTAGTCCTTTGATGTGTAGTCCCATTGGACACCCACTAGTCGAAACGGTGATGTGTAGTCCCACCGTAAGTGTATGTTGGTTGTGCTAGAGCAAACCAAGTGTTGTGGTTAAGATAGACCCTTGTACATCCATTGTTTTCTTGCATACAAATCTTATTTTGGAAAACTGCATGTTGTGAATTGTAGAGCCTCTCTCACTAAGCTAGATTGCTTATGCTCTTTTGTTTCCAACGTGCAGATCGTTAGAGTTCGGGAGGCGAGCGGGCGAAAGAGGAGCTTTTGGAGTTCTCAAGCAAGTTTAAGTATGATTTGCTTTTGTAATAATGCCTAGACAATGGGGTATAGAGTGTTAGGAGTTGGGGCCAAACTCCCTAGGATGTTATGCTTGAAATTGTTAAACTCATGTTGTGTTATGTTTATGCTTCTTGAATTATGTTCTATGTTTCTCATATGGTTTAATTGCTTATGCCTAAACTTGTATGATGTTGGCCTAGGTATGCCTTATGTTAGCTACTTTGTGAAAGATACCTTATGCTTGCTAAGTATGCTTCTTGTGGACTTGTATGGAGTCTTGATTTGTATGTTTTCGTTGGATTAAATGCCCCTCATGTCAAGTCCTGAATGTGGTTTGTTGTATGTAAGCTTGTGTGTGCTTAGGAGTGTCCAAGTATGCATCTAGAACCATGCATGATGTTGCTAAGTAGTGAAATGAGATGTTGCAGAGCAGGGGTATCGATACGGCTAGACCCGTATCGATACGGCCCTCTTATTCCAGGCATATCGTTTCGATACGCGGGGAGGCGTATCGATACCATTTTGGTCACTTGAGCCACTGTCCATCTTGGTATCGATACAGACCTCAGGCGTATCGGTACGGTCACCTAGCGTTGACCGTGGGAAGTCAACCTTTAAGGAGGGTATCGATACCCTTCCCAAGTGTATCGATACGGTCTCCACGGGTTGACTCTAACCCCTTGGACTTAGTCAAGGTGTATCGATACACCCCTCAGGTGTATCGGTACCCCCTGCAGATAAACTTAAAATTTGGTCTTTTGGATGTGGGTTTGAGTTCGTCCGTTTGTTTTGTTTATGATGTTCCACTGTATGATCGCATAAGATTAAACACTCTTTTAGACAAGTGTTAAAAAAATAGGGTTGCTAACCGAGGGGGGGATCCTTTAGGGGTTTCCACTCGGTTTTCCCCGTGTAACTCACTTGGACCGGTCATACGGCCAGACCGGGATGAGGGGGTTACATTTATTGGTATCAGAGCCTGAGGTTTCCGAGACCTCGGGCAGGTAAGTGAGGTAAGTTAAGATATTATGAGTGTTTTTCCATGCCTGTCTAAGTTTTGTTTTAGCACGGTGTATGTATGCATGCTATGGTGACTTTTCTGTTGTTTGAAAGTTGGTTCGAGTCCCCATTGTTAGGTATTGTTGTCAAAATAAAAAGGGAAAATTTTTTTGGTTTAAAGAGCTTGAGAACCGGAGTCCTTTGCCCCTTGCTAACCTAACGTTTCCTTGTTGTTGTGTGTTTGTTGTTTTAGATTACATTAATTGCTATGGTGAGACCGAGGGGACGGCCTAGAGCGGGTGACCAGGCACCCGAGCACGCGCCTCCTGCTCTTAATGCTCCGGGTGGTAATGGAGGGAACGTCGGAGGTGATGGTAATGAGCCTCAGGCTGGGGCTAATGTGGGAGGTAATGGGGCTCAAGCGGGCCAAGGTCAGGCGGGCCCAGATGTGGCTCATTTGATTCAGACTATAGCCGGATCTTTCCAGACAGCTTTGGCTGGGATGCAAGCTGCAGCACCAGCTCAGGGTGCGGGGACAGGGTTACCCCTAGAGAGGCTTCGTAATTTGGGGCAGTGGAGTTTCGTGGGTTGTCTCCGGAGGGTTCGGAAGGGTGGCTTGAGAGCACTACTCGCATCTTGGGTCAGATGGAGTGTTCGGATGCCCGTAAGTTGGGATGCATTGTCTCATTGCTACAGGGAGACGCTTACACTTGGTGGACCACTTTTATTTCTGGTATGGCCGAGGTGGATGTCACATGGGAGTTTTTCAGGAATGCTTTCAAGAGGAAGTACCTTGGGGTCCGGTACTTAGATGAAAAGAAAAGGGAGTTCATGGCTTTGGTTCAAGGCAATAGGACTGTGTCCGAGTATGAGATCCAGTTTGTGAGGTTGAGCCAGTACGCGCCAGAGTTGATTCCGGATGAGAAGGAGCAATGTGAGCGCTTCAGATATGGGTTGACTACTGATGTGAAGACCTACATGTTGGCCGCCGACTACACTGAGTTCGATGTCTTGGTTTCTAAAGCCAAGGATGTAGAGCAAAACCTAAGCTCTAGAGCACGTGCTGGTGGGTCTGACTCCGGGAAGAGACATGCGAACTGGGATAGAGAGCATGCCAAGAGGCATAGGGATAGGAGGTATCAGCCGGATACGAGGCCTAGGGGTGGTAACCATGGTCAGGGCCGTCAGGGCCAATGGTTGTTGGGCACATTCCGGAGTGCACTAGGTGCGGGAGACGCCACCCAGGTGAGTGCATGGGTATGTTTGGGGCGTGTTGGAACTGTAGCTCCCGAGATCATTTGAGGCGTGATTGTCCACACCCAGTTAGAGGAGGGCCGACTCCAGCGAGGGGTTTTGAGCATCAGAGAGGTCGTGGGCGCGGCCGTGGGAACTTCCAGCCAAGGAATGAGGGTCAGAGGAACTTGGCTCATGTGGTAGCAGTCCAGCCCGAGGGAGGAGGACCGGCTAGAGTGTATGCTCAGCGAGAGGCTGGGAATGACACTGATGTCATTGCAGGTAATTTCACGTTACAGTCTTTGAGTTTGCTTTCTCTAATAGATTCGGGGTCAACGCATTCTTATATTCTGGGTGAGCATGCGAAGTCATTAGGACTACCTTGTGATTGGTTAGAGGTAGGGGTAAATGTCACTAGCTCTTTTGGTGATACAGTGGTAGTTAGGAAAGTGTATAGGAGGTGTCCCTTGATGATTCATGGTCATGTATTTCCAGTTGACATGATGGAGCTACCCTTTTATGGTTTTGATGTGATTTTGGGCATGGATTGGCTTGTAGAGCATAAAGCTAGGGTTGACTTTGAGACTAAGAGAGTCTCTTTGAGGCTTACCGATGACTTTGAGGTTGTGATAGTTGGGGATAATGTTAAGTTTATGTCTAATGTGGTTTCGGCTTTGGAAGATCAGAGGTTGTTGAGTTCAGGGTGTCAGGCTTACTTGGCTTACGTAATGAACCCAGATATGAGTGAGGTGAGACCTCAGGACATCAGGACTGTGTGTGACTTTCCGAGTGTTTTTCCGGAAGAACTACCAGGCTTGCCTCCAGACAGAGCAGTTGAGTTCGCTATTGAGACATATTCTGATTCCGCACCGGTGTCGATTGCTCCATATAGGATGGCACCGAAAGAGTTGAAAGAGTTGAAGACACAGCTTCAGGAGTTGACTGACAGAGGCTTTATTAGGCCTAGTGTTTCCCCGTGGGGTGCTCCAGTTTTGTTTGTGAAAAAGAAGGATGGTAGCATGAGGATGTGCATAGACTATAGACAGTTGAATAAGGTGACAGTGAAAAACAAATATCCCTTGCCAAGGATAGATGACTTGCTAGACCAGTTGAGGGGTGCTTCCGTGTTTTCAAAGATTGATTTGAGGTCGGGGTATTATCAGTTAAAGGTAAAGGATATGGACATCCCGAAGACAGCTTTTCGTACACGTTACGGGCATTATGAGTTTTTGGTGATGCCTTTTGGGCTGACCAATGCTCCAGCAGCCTTCATGGATATGATGAACCGGGTGTTTCATAAGTTCTTGGACATGTTTGTGGTAGTGTTTATTGATGACATCCTAGTGTACTCTAGGACCGAAGAGGAACACGATGAACACTTAAGGTTAGTGCTTCAGACCCTACTTGAGAATCAGTTGTATGCCAAGCTAAGTAAGTGTGAATTTTGGATTAGAGAGGTGGTCTTCCTTGGCCACGTGATCTCAGCTAGTGGGATTAGTGTAGATCCCAAGAATATTGAAGCCATTGTGAATTGGAAGCAACCAAAATCAGTGACAGAAATCCGCAGTTTCCTAGGCTTGGCGGGATACTACAGGAGGTTTGTTGAGGGATTCTCGAGGATAGCGGCTCCGTTGACCAAGTTGCTACAGAAGAATGTTCCGTATGAATGGTCAGATGCAAGACAAGAAGCGTTTGAGAAGTTGAAGAAAGCTTTGACCGAAGCTCCCATTTTGATTCAGCCCGAGCCGGGGAGAGAGTTTGTAATTTACAGTGATGCATCTTACGTGGGGCTGGGTTGTGTGCTTATGCAAGGAGGTAAGGTAGTGGCATATGCTTCCCGACAGTTGAAGGTTCATGAGAAGAATTACCCCACACATGACATAGAGTTGGCCGCAGTGGTGTTCGCATTGAAAATTTGGAGACACCATCTTTACGGTGAGAAGTGCACTGTGTACACCGACCACAAGAGCTTGAAATATTTGATGTCCCAAAAGGAGTTGAATCTTAGGCAACGAAGGTGGTTAGAGCTCCTTAAAGATTATGACCTTACCATAGAGTATCATCCGGGCAAGGCAAATGTGGTGGCCGACGCCTTGAGTAGGAAGGTGGCCGTTGAGTTGCGAGCAATGTTTGCAAGGTTGAGTGTGTCTACGGATGGTGGGTTAGTGGCCGAGCTACAGGCTAAGCCATCATTGGTTCAGTTGATTCGTGAGAAGCAGTTGCGAGATGAGTCCTTGGCACCTCACGTGCAAGACATAGCGGAAGATAGGCCTACCGAGTATTGCTTTGGAGAGAATGGGATTCTATGTTTCAAGGATAGGATAGTGGTTCCGGAGGATGCCGAGTTGAGGCGTGCGATTCTGAGTGAGGCTCACAATAGCCCTTTTGCTATGCATCCGGGTAGCACGAAGATGTATCGAGGATTAAAGGAAGAGTATTATTGGGTTGGTTTGAAAAAGGATGTAGCCGAGTTCGTAGGTAAATGCATGGTCTGTCAGAGAGTCAAGGCTGAGCACCAGTTTCCCTCAGGGTTGTTGCAACCGTTGAAAATTCCAGAGTGGAAGTGGGAGCGTATCACTATGGACTTTGTGTCAGGACTTCCGTTGACTCCTTCGAAGAAAAATTCAGTGTGGGTGATTGTAGATAGATTCACCAAGTGTGCACACTTCATACCGGTTCATACCACCTATACGTTGGACAAGTTGGCCGAATTGTATATCCAAGAGATTGTGAGACTACATGGGGTACCGAAGTCAATTGTGTCAGATCGAGATCCGAGATTTACCTCTAGATTTTGGGAGTGTTTGCATCGAGCCTTAGGCACTTGGTTGAACTTCAGCACTTCGTATCATCCGCAGTCAGATGGACAGTCTGAGAGAGTGATTCAAATTTTGGAGGATATGTTGAGGTGTTGTATCATTGACTTTCAGGGGTCATGGGAGAAACACCTACCATTAGTGGAGTTTGCGTACAACAACAGCTTCCAGTCAAGCATCCAGATGGCTCCCTATGAGGCCTTGTATGGTAGGAAGTGTAGGACCCCGATATGTTGGGCCGAGGCCGGACAGAAACTTGTGCCGATGCCCGATTTGCTTAAGGGAACCACCGAGAAGGTGAAGTTGATATGCGATCGCTTAAAAGCGGCTTCAGATCGGCAAAAGTCCTATGCTGATTTAAAAAGGAAGGAGGTAGAATACTCCGTGGGGGACAAAGTGTTTTTGAAAGTTTCACCTTGGAAGAAGGTGATGAGGTTCGGAAGGAAGGGCAAGTTGAGCCCAAGATACATAGGGCCTTATGAGATAGTTGAGAGAATTGGTCCGGTTGCATATAGATTGAGACTTCCAGTTGAGCTAGAGAAGATTCATGATGTATTTCATGTGTCGATGCTTAGGAGGTACAGATCGGATCCGTCCCATGTTATGCCAGTGGAAGAAATAGAGTTAAATCCGGACTTATCTTACAACGAGGAACCTGTTGAGATACTTGCTTCTGATAGCAAGGTGTTGCGTGGCAAGACTATAGAGTTGGTCAAAGTCTTATGGAGACATAGAGGTGTGGAGGAAGCCACGTGGGAGAGGAAAGCAGACATGCTTGAGCAGTTTCCGTATTTGTTTCCGACAGGTAATTTCGAGGACGAAATTCCTTAAGTAGGGGAGAGTTGTAACACCCGGGTTCGGGGGGTCGGGTGAAAATAATACTTTAAAAATAGTCCGGGTTTCGGTTCCAAATTTTAAATAATAAAATAATGGTTTGGGCCTCGGGTTTTCGGACAACAAAATTTAATTGGACCATTTCTAAAATAAACCCAAATAGCCATGGGTGTCATCCATTGTAATTCCCTTGATTCATTAAGGGCATTTAAGTCTTTAGCCTTTTAATTTCAAATAAACCTAAAATATTACTTTGAGTCATCTTCTTCACCTCTCCTCACTATTCGATCCAACGTAAAAAAAAAACCCCTCCCCTTAGGTTACTATTTCATCAAATGTCTTGCTCGTTTTGAGGAATTTCGCAAAGGTAAACACGTTTTTGACTTACCCTTGTTATTCCCTACAAGTTAATACCATTTGTTTTCATTTTAGACATGTTTTGAGATTGGAGGTTTGAAGGATTTTGGATTAAAATTGTTGCCTTTGGGGTCTTTAACTTAAGCTTTCTATTTGTTTAAGTCATATGAGTTGCCTACAACTAAAAGGGTCCAACAAAACCGATTTTTACAATGTTTTATGGAATTTTCGGGGTTGGGTAAAAATGAAGTTTTTGGGAGGTTTTAAGATGGGTTTTGAGGGTTTATGAGGTGGAATTTTGAAGGCTGGTGGTTAGGCTATATGTGAGTGACGTTTTGGAGACTTTTGGGAGTAAGTAGAGGGTTGAAATCGATGATTTTGAAGGGTGCTTAAGGGCTGCTCAGATTTTTGGAAAATTGAGCTTGTTGCAATGGAAAAAAATTGGTGCATTGTACTTAGTATGTTATCCGGATTGATTATTTTAGAACATGGACTGATTTGGGGTTATTTGCTTGGTGTTGGAATGCTTAGAATCAAGTATTTTGGTTGGAGAAGCTTCGGGGACAAATCCGGGGATTTCGGAGTCTTGAGCTCGGTCTTCGATCTTCTCTGGGGTAGCAACGGTGAGTAGAATCATTGGTTTTTATATTGTGCTTGATATGGACTCCTTTGGGGTTTGGGTAGAACCTTGAGAGGTCACCTAAACCCGTGTGTAAGTCTCTCTACTCATACGTTGTTGTGACAAGTTGATTGTATATCCATTGTGATCATTGAATGCATCTAAGTTGTTAATGTTGTAGTCGTGTTGAGTTCGTGCCTCACGTGATGGTGGTCTAAACTACGGTGATGTGTAGTCCCACCGATAGTGACTAGTAGGGTAGTCCTTTGATGTGTAGTCCCATTGGACATCCACTAGTCGAAACGGTGATGTGTAGTCCCACCGTAAGTGTATGTTGGTTGTGCTAGAGCAAACCAAGTGTTGTGGTTAAGATAGACCCTTGTACATCCATTGTTTTCTTGCATACAAATCTTATTTTGGAAAACTGCATGTTGTGAATTGTAGAGCCTCTCTCACTAAGCTAGATTGCTTATGCTCTTTTGTTTCCAACGTGCAGATCGTTAGAGTTCGGGAGGCGAGCGGGCGAAGGAGGAGCTTTTGGAGTTCTCAAGCAAGTTTAAGTATGGTTTGCTTTTGTAATAATGCCTAGACAATGGGGTATAGAGTGTTAGGAGTTGGGGCCAAACTCCCTAGGATGTTATGCTTGAAATTGTTAAACTCATGTTGTGTTATGTTTATGATTCTTGAATTATGCTCTATGTTTCTCATGTGGTTTAATTGCTTATGCCTAAACTTGTATGATGTTGGCCTAGGTATGCCTTATGTTAGCTACTTTGTGAAAGATACCTTATGCTTGCTAAGTATGCTTCTTGTGGACTTGTATGGAGTCTTGATTTGTATGTTTTCGTTGGATTAAATGCCCCTCATGTCAAGTCCTGAATGTGGTTTGTTGTATGTAAGCTTGTGTGTGCTTAGGAGTGTCCAAGTATGCATCTAGAACCATGCATGATGTTGCTAAGTAGTGAAATGAGATGTTGCAGAGCAGGGGTATCGATACGGCTAGACCCGTATCGATACGACCCTCTTATTCTAGGCATATCGTTTCGATACGCGGGGAGGCGTATCGATACCATTTTGGTCACTGGAGCCACTGTCCATCTTGGTATCGATACATGCCTCAGGCGTATCGGTACGGTCACCTAGCGTTGACCGTGGGAAGTCAACCTTTGAGGAGGGTATCGATACCCTTCCCAAGTGTATCGATACGGTCTCCACGGGTTGACTCTGACCCCTTTGACTTAGTCAAGGTGTATCGATACCCCCTGCAGATAAACTTAAAATTTGGTCTTTTGGATGTGGGTTTGAGTTCGTCCGTTTGTTTTGTTTATGATGTTCCGCTGTATGATCGCATAGGATTAAACACTCTTTTAGACAAGTGTTAAAAAAATAGGGTTGCTAACCGAGGGGGGGATCCTTTAGGGGTTTCCACTCGGTTTTCCCCGTGTAGCTCACTTGGACCGGTCATCCGGCCAGACCGGGACGAGGGGGTTACACTCTCTGCATCCCTCCATTTTAAGCTAGGCATTAAAGAACTTAAATGGACTGGGACCCTAGTCTGTTGTTGCACTGGAGATTAGAACCGGGGCCTGGTCTGAAACCATCATCTTCAGACCCGTTTGTGTAATGTCACCAACATTTGAAAGTAGAGATTCTTCAAGTAGGAACCTATCTAGTCTGCTTCTTTTGTTTAGAGGACCAAACCACGTGAATTTCTTTCCGACCATAGGTAAGTCAATAAAACGCCCTTGTGAGATGAAATCGTTGAAGTTTGCACTGTCGTTTGATACTCCACTGCATCATGCTCTTTCGCTTCTATTAGATACCGTGTTGAAATCCCCTCCTATCATCCAGAGAGCCTCATCCACGTTTTTCAATTCGATGAGCTCCTTTCATAGCATTGCTTGTTCCGATAGATCACTGGGAGAGTAAATGTTGATTAAAGCTACCTTCCACTCTGTATTGCTCCACTTTCCCCTTAGATAAATAAATCTCGAAGTAACCATGGATTTTTCTAACTGAAAGTCCGACTTGTCCCAAATGGAGAGTAGACCTCCGGATCTACCTATTGAAGGAGAAACAGTAAAGCAATAATCGTCATCGTACCAGATTTTTCTGATTGTCGACTCGGGAATCAACTCCATTTTTGTTTCATGCAGAAACAACATTTTTATCCTCTGTTGTCTGACCAAAGTCGTAACTGCCGTCGTCTTGTTATCTGAATTCATCCCCCTTATATTCCACGTTAGTAACCTCATCATATGGCGATTAGCAACCCACCTGTGTATCCGCTTTATCCAATCTGGCAATATCCCTCACCGCCTCTTCTTCATCTCCGACGAATTGGACCCCCAATTTCTTTGCTAGCTTTAGGGCTTTTCTCGCTTCTCTAGTCATCAAATCCCATCGTGCCACTAAATCAGAATCAGAGAGAGATCTTCTGGAAAGCCTAGGTGATTCCGATTCCGTCTTCTTTGATTTTCTCTTTCGGTTTTCTCGATCACGCTTCTTTCTTTCTATGTCCGACAATTTTTAAAAATATAAAGTTTTCAAAGAGGGCTTAAACGGTAAAAGTATATAGGGTTAACTTTCGTATTAAAAAGAGACCTTTAAGCAACTTCTATGCACCCTATATTAATAATCAACTTCTTTTGAATCACTTCCTTGCCTACACCATTTCTAAGAACAGAACAATTTACCGTTCAAAAAAAAAGGAAAAAGGAAAAAGAACCGAACAATTTATCCTTTATTCGAAACAAAAATTCTAAATTAACAATGCACTTAATAATATTAATCAAAGTTAGAACTATAAGATGCGAAATCGTCTGCCCCAAACTATGCCTCTTTTACTGTCTCACTTTAAAAAATGGGTTTAGGGTTAGAGTTTATAGTTAGAGCTTAGGGAATTAGGGTAAGATTTATTTTTAGGGGTAAAGTTTAGGGTTTAGGATTTGAAATTTAGGGCTAGGGTTTAGAATTTATTTTTCAGTGTTTTTAGGTGGGACATAGAAAATGGCATCATTAGGGTAGAAATTTTTGTTCGAACTAATATGATATCCATGCTAAACTAATGTAGTGAGTTGGAGTTTATTCTACACATACTTTGTACTTTTATTTAATATTTATTTATTATACATATATATTATTAAATAATAT
Source organism: Hibiscus tridactylites (assembly GCA_958450335.1). Taxonomy (NCBI): domain Eukaryota; kingdom Viridiplantae; phylum Streptophyta; class Magnoliopsida; order Malvales; family Malvaceae; genus Hibiscus; species Hibiscus tridactylites. The sequence continues at coordinate 69,589,843 of OY288288.1, read as the reverse complement.
AAAATATATTTTAGTAATATAATAATTTCATCGATACAACATATATCTGTCTCCTTTTTATCATACCCATTTCTTTTTTTAAAAAAAAACTTTAGATCAATTTGAATGTTTTTTTTGCAGATATGAGTACATTAATCAATGTTATAAAACCGGTTCTTCCCTTGTCCTCAATGGCTTGGTGTTAGTTTTACTTAACATTGGGAAAGTTCGATGTTTGGTAAGTAAAAAAAATTAATATAATAAAAGTAAATATTAAAAGAAAGCTCAATATTATTAAAAATAAAAAGAATCACCATTATACTATAATCATTTGAGATTATAAGTACAAAAAATAGTTAGATGAATCATTGATTCGAAGATAATCAAATGGAGCAAAACTTTAACATGTAGGAAATGTAACTCCACACATCTTACCCACTTTTCTAATTTGGATTCTGTCAAAAATTCTTTTAAAATCTCGATTCTTCATGTACCCACAAAAACATGGCACATGTTCCCTCGCCTTAACGCAACAATCGGCTGATGGGGTCGGATTCTTATATTCATGCAAACATGGTCTCAAAAATTCCAACATATAATCACATGTTGATGCTGCTGTTACCTGCACACCTGAAAACATCATCACAAACAGTGCCACCGCACACAAGACAATAGAAACTTTGCTCATTTTGTTATTTTTCCTGTACAAAATATAAAAATTAGTGATTGTAATCAATTTGATGATTTATTTCATGTGCTTTGGCACAATTTATAGCGGTTGGAATGATGTTGTTGAGAATATTAGACCAAACATGTAAATTTAGTAGAGAAAAATGTGGCTAAACATTTTGAAAAGAAAATATAAGTGGTAACAAATTTTACAACATGTCCACTAAAACGAAAAAATAGACTGAATTTGAATAAGATTAAGTGCAAGTATTTAATCAATATATCTATGCTTCATTAATAGAATATTGAATTTTTAGTTTTAGTCGTTATAATTCATTATTAATTGACACGAATATCAAATAAGGATATATCTATATAAAAACTATTAAATTAAATCGCAGACTTTATGATTAAGAAAATTTTAATCACTTTCTAAATAAAATTTCACAAAAGTTAATATCCTCTTACACATTTTACTCTAGGAGAAAAAAAATCATGCAGTTTCACGTACCTTTGACCTATATACTTAACACAAAATATGCTTTCATCTTGATTTTACTGAAGTACGTGGGTTGATTGAATAGACAAAAATGATATTGACAGAGGAAGAAGATAAGGGATGGAAACCTCTACCCCTTTTCGGTGCCCCTACATATGCCCCACGCTCAAAATTAACTTTAAGGTTTAGGGTTTTAGGTTAGGAGTTGTGGTTAGGGTTTAGAGAATTTAGGATATGGTGTATTTTTAGGGTATAGGGTGTAAGGTTTAGGATTTAGAATTTAGGGCTAGGGCTTAGAATTTAATTTTGTAGTGTTTTTTAGTGTTGGGGCACATGTAGGGCACCGAAAAGGGGCAGACGAATTTTATCCAGAAGATAAGCGGCTGAAAGAATGAAAAGAAAAATATGTTTTTCTGATTATTTTTAACAATATAGGCCGGATTCAGAAAGAGTCAGTTATAGGGATGTCCATGGGTCTGGTTGGATCGGGTTTTAGTCATCAGTATTTGATCCGAAAACTCAACATCTCCATCCAAACACGACTGACTCAACATTTTAGGATATTCCACCTTGCCCAAATTCGAACCTGAACTCAAACCCGAATTCTAGAGTAAAAACACAACCCAACCCAACCCGACCCAACATAAATAAAAACTGTCAATTTTCACTATTATTCAATAAAATAGGGAGCTAGTTGAAAATATTCAAATAGAGAGGGAGCATTATAATAGTTATTCTATTTTTATTAGACAATATAGGGAGATGGTTGAAAAATATATAAAGAAAGGGATATTGTAGCAATTATACAAAAATATTTAGAATAAAATCAAACTATTATTTCGAGTCGATATTTTTTTTTACATTAATCCCAAACCTGACCTCATCCTCAAAAAATCAGACTCGAACCCGATCTGATTTCAAAATTTTCTTTGAAAAATCAACCCTATAAAATTAAGTCGAGTTTAGGTCAAATGACCATCCCTAGTCATTTCCCCTTCATGTAGTTAATATAGCCCAATATGTTTAACAGTTGACCGACTGACCCATAAGTTGATTAGCCCGTTAGAGTTGTTTGGACCGTTACAACTAACCCATTAATAACAAACATATTCTTCTAATATATAGGCATAATACTAAAAAAAATATCCCTAACGTTTGACTGAATTGTCACTTTGACTCTTATTTTTTTGAAGTAATTTAGCACTCAACGTTTCATTTTGGGTCAAAATGGCCCATTTGCAGATGAAAATTGTTAGTCAACTGGCGATAATTAACTTAAAATGACTTAGCAGAATGACACGTCAGAAGAAAAAATATTTTATAATTTATACAATTTTATAAAATTATTTTTTGATTGATGTGTCATTCTGTAAAGTCAGCATGTTTACCTATATGACACTGCTATTGCGACGAGCATTGTCATGTAGGTTTTTCATATCATTTCAAGCCATTTACCGTTGGTTGACTAACATTTTTCATCCGCGGATGGGCCATTTTGATACAAAATGAAACGTTGAGGGCTAAATTGCTTCAAAAAAATAGGGGCCAAAATAACAATTCAGTCAAACTTTAGGGGATTTTTTGGTATTGTGCCTAGATTTAATAGGTAGATTGAAAAGGAAATTCTTTGAGACTTATTGGCAGAGTGGCTAAAGATGTTCATGTTGTTCCATATTGTACAGTGGCAGATTGAAAAATATTTTTGAGGGTGGGCACAACTTAAAATATTTTTGAGGGTGGGAATAAGTCATAAAAAATTCAAAATTTTAGGGTAGACACAAGTCATAAAAATAAAAAATTTAAGGACTAATTCATAAAATCTTAAAAAATTAAAGCTAAATATGTGAACTTTAAAAAATTCAGGGTAGACACGTGGATTAATGTCCAATACTCGATTTTCTTTAAATACGAGTTAATGTCCAAATATTGTCTAGAATTTTGGGTTGTTACAAATTCACTCAATTAATAAAATTTATAGTATTTTTTGCTTTGAAGGGGGTCATATTTAAATATTTAAATTTGAATTTATAATCTTCAAAATTCAAGATAACACATGCATTAATTTTGAGTGTTGTAAGGGTGTGAAACCTTAGAACAAGGGTATCATGGATATCATCAACAACATGCACAACATCTCAAGAAATCACTACATTTTATGAGCAAGGATGGACTAAAAGGGAGGCTAGAGGGAGCGGTCGCCCTCTAAAATTTTAAAAATTTCATATGATTTAGACAATTTTAAAAATAATTTCAGTATTTTATATTGAAATTTTATAAGTTCGCCCCCGAAATTTTATAAGTTCGCCCCTCCTACAATTTTATAAATTCGCCCCCTTAACATAAAGTCTCGCGTCCGTCCCTGTTTATAAACACCATACTTGGAATCACAACGTCAAATATATTTCAACTTATGAATCAAACAATACATGGGATCACACATCCTTAGGTATACCACATCTGTACTCGGGATCAAACAACATCAGGTACAAAGAATGTTACTTTGCAAGGTACAACATATTCTAAACTTTGCAAGGTAGTACAATACAATTTACTTAGTATCTAAATCTCATAGCAATCACAATATGATAAAGCCACATGAAAAAAAAATGTAACTCCACACATATTAGTCACTTTTTTAATCTCGTTTCTATCAAAAACTCTTTTAAAATTTTATTCTTCATATACCCACAAAAGCATGTCATATGTTCTTTTCTAATCTACAAAATCATTAATAATGTTATAAAACCGGTTCTTCTCTTTTCTTCAATGGTTTAGTGTTCGTATTATTTAACTTTGGGAAAGTTCAATGTTTGATAAATAAATAAAAAACATAAATATAATAAAAAATTGTTAAAAGAATCGTCAGTATTATTAAAATAAAAAGAATCACCAGTATATTATAAATACTTTAGACTATAAGTACAGAAATAAATTCAGATGAACCATTGATTCGAAGATAATCAAATGAAGCAAAATTTTAACATGGAGGAAAAGTAACTCCACACATGCCAGCCACTCTTCTAATTTGGATTCTGTCAAAAACTCTTCTAAAATCTGGATTCATCATGTACCCACAAAAACATGGCACATGTTCTCTTGCATTGATGCAACAATCGGCTGATGGGGTCGGCTTCTTATATTCATGCAAACACGGGCTCAATAAATTTAACATATAATCGCATTGTGATGCCGCTGTTACCTTCTCTCCTGAAAACACCATTACAAATAGTGCCACCGCATACAAGACAATGGAAACTTTGCTCATATTGTTATTTTTCTGTACCAAAAACAAATACTGGTGATTGTAATTAATTTGGTGATTTGTTTGTATGTGTTTTGACACGTTATATAGCAGTTGAAGTGAATATTGTTGAGAGATTTAGACCGAACATGTAAATATGGTAGAAGAGAATATAAATATTCAAAATATTTAACAAAATATTGATTTTTGAACAATTGATGAAATGTATGGCTAAACATTTGATGAAAGAGAATATAAATAGTAACAATTGATGAAGTGAATATTGTTGAAGTGAATATTGTTGAAGTGAATATTGTTGAAATGTATGGCTAAACATTTGATGAAAGAGAATATAAATATTCAAAATATTGATGACATGTAAATATTGATTTTTGAATATAAATATTCAAAATATTGATTTTTGAACAATTGATGAAGTGAATATTGTTGAAGTGAATATTGGTGAATATTGTTGAAATGTATGGCTAAACATTTGATGAAAGAGAATATAAATAGTAACAAAATATTTAACGTGTCTAGTAAATAGAAGAAATAGTCTAAATTTTGAACAATTATAAATGTATTTAATCAATACATGTATGATTCAATAATAGAATATTGATTTTTTTTTGTTTTAATCAATATAATTCATTTTTAGCTTAATACACAAATAAATATTCAAAATACACTTTTTTCGGATAGGATTTTAAAGTATTTTTCGGTCTAAATAGTTGTCCAACATTTCATTCCATTATCATTTTAAGATTTTTCTGTCACGGTTGTTATTTTTTTCGTTATCCAGTAATAAACTGACATGCGGCCTATTTCTATATATATTTTTAATTTAAATATATAAAAGACCTTTAACATTATAAAAATCTTGAAAATCTTTAATTTCTCTAAAAAACCCAAAACCCTAATCATAAATCCTTAAACCCTTCCCCTCCGACCGTCGATTCAAGCACTACCAACCGCCACTTTCTTCGTCGACCTTCTACTTGGTTAAAAAAACACATTAGGCACTATATCTGAAAAAATGTATAATTTGGGCACTTATTAAACTATTAAACCTTCAGTTTTAGTGGTCACAAATACTAAACAAGGATATATAAATATAAAAGCTATTGAATCAAAACACATGCTTTATGAATAAGAATCATTTTAATCACTGTCTAAATAAAATTTTACAAAGCTTATTATTCTCTGACGCATTTTACTAAAAAAACCATACAATTACTTGTACTTTTGACCTAAATATTTTAAACAAAATATGTTTTCATTTTTTTGAAAAATCTGGTTAAGACAAATGGCGACAACAGCAAGAGGGTACGGGAACTGGAAAGACAGTCAACAAATAGAACCCTTCACCTTGTTTGTTGACAATCTATCAGAGAAACTACATTGGCAAGGATTGTGGTTTGCTTTTGGAAGACATGGAGTCGTGATAGACGCTTTCATACCGACGAAAAGAAATAGAGTGGGGAAAACATTCGGCTTTGTAAGATATCGAAAAAGGATTGATGCAGAAAGAGCATTAGAAAGATTGAATGGTTTTGTGTTATTCAGCAACTGCATCAGGGTATCTATGGCAATGTTGTCAGAGTTTGTGAAATTGGCTTTAAAGATGATTCAACAGTCCTAATGAAGAACCAACAACATCCTGCTAATGCAGGACAAAAAGTCGGTGATTCTGACTCTGATTCTTCATCGAAATCTAGTCGGAGTAAGTCACCGGAGAAGGAGTCAGAAGGCAATCGTGGATTAGGAGATGAATCATTAAATGCAATTTGTATCGGGAATGAATACATTAAAAGGCATAGTTGGGAATCTTTGGATGTAACCAGACACTTAGGGGAGTGCGATTTGTTAGGAGAAGTAAAAAAAGCAACAAAACATCACACTAATCATAAATCAGGGTTGGATAATACCGTTAAAAGTCAGAGGAGTAAAGGAGGAATTTCTCGAGATACTAGTTTAGGAAGTTGGCAGGATGGGATCTCAAACGTGCATAGAAATGAACCTGGACAGGCATTGGAGGTAGACTTTGGAGCCCCTAATAAATTGACTAGTCGGGCCTTAATTGATATATGTTGTTTGGGTCTAAGCCCAAAGGTAACTTGTGAAGGGAATCCAGACCAACTCGATTCATCTATGTAGAAATCTGCTTGGGAAGAAATGGTAGATAACCAGAATAATAGAAAGGAATTGGGTATATCTGGTAAGGTAAGCAATTCCGTGATAGTTGTTTCTCTGGAAGACGGAGAGGGGCCTAGGACATTTTAGATGAGACAGATTTTAGATCGGCAAATGCGGGTGGCAATTCCGACCAGGTCAAGGACCTAAGCATTGACAATCAGAGGATATTTCTATGTGGTAAGTAGTGGGTAGAACTAGTGTTTGTGTTAGCCTTTTGTCTGGTGCAAACGAAAGATTGGTGGTGTGGCAATCTACCAATTTACATGACCCTTGGGAGATTATACAGTTTAGTGTTTAATAAGGGAATGTTGGTTGCGGAATTGCTAGTGGATGAGGAGCTGTTTGGATTTTATTGACAAGATGTTTGTTCAAGACAACTGCTGGATAGTGAAAAACAAGATGTATATTCCTGACAAAAGTGCTTGGATGCAAGACAAGATGGGCCGTTTCTCGGCTATTGATGGTTAGTTCAGACATTGAAGTTCCAGATTTTAATTTCAGCAACATTGGAAAATGAAGGTTTCCTCCGAAGAATGCAGATTTATTGGTTGTTTTTGGAGGAAATTTTGCAGCTGGTGGTCCACTGGATGTCCAAACTTAATTCATATTGAGGATCTGTTTGCCTTCTATTTCAACAACACATGGTCTGGATCAGCGAGAACCATTTGGTTAATCTCGTTCGCAGTTGCACTTTGGAGCATATAGTTAGCATAAAATTTAAAAAATGTTCAATGCAAAAGCCTACTGCAAAGAAAGACCTCGTGTTCAATTCAAAGATGCGAGCATTTATATGGATTAGAGCTGCAATTGGTGGATTGCTGCTAATTGAGGAAAATTGGTGGGAGAATCCTCTCTTGTTCTTATCTACGAATTTGGAATTAATTGTTTGGATTCCGCCTGACACACGTCGTTTACGTGTCAAGAATAATATATTTTCCTTCTTCCGAATAATAAAATAAATAAAGAAATTAAATGTAGATAGGGAAGTAGGAGTCGAACCCACAAGGACTTAGAACTTTCCTTGTCGCGCTTTTGTAGTTTCTGAACCAAGAGTTGTTGATGGAGCTATGTTGATGTGATTTAGGTGGGGGTTTGTTTGCAATGAAATGTAATTGTTTAAGAGAGTAAAGAAAGATTTTAAACGATTGAAAGTAAATATAGAGATTTTCAGCCTCGGGCTTTAGCGTTGACTCGTCTACTCGGTTCCTTGGTAAAGATTTTTAACTTCGGAAATCATGTCGGTAAAATCACTACAAGGATCTATCCTTGAGTTTTTGTTTGTAAACTGAATTTCCAAAATCAATTTTTAGTTTCAGTTTTAAGTATTTGTTTAAACCAACTCAATGTTTGAGAAAACAAAACCTTTTAAGCTTATAACCGACTCGTAATGTTATTTCTATAAAAACAGTTCGATCTCAATTTCCCTTAGTAAACAATTTACTAAGTGTGATCCCCGGAAGTCGGACTTGTTTCCATAACCGATCCTTCCTCCCACTAGATAGATCAAAACAATTTCTTGACCAAAATCAATCTTTGGCTTAGAAAAGATTTAGCTTTGCATGATTATTGAATTAACCATGCTTAGCATTATCTTCCAAAAGAGAATATAGTAAGAAAATAGAGAACTAAGAGAAATTTTATAAAAGAACCCAAAACAAATGAAGAGCAGATGATGAAATATGAGATGAGATGCTTTGAGTCTTACCCCCAAGGGGGTATTTATACTAGTCTAAAACCCTAGGAATTACCTAAGTGATAAGAGATAAATAAATTCAAATTACAAAACATAAATCCTAAGAGATAATTTCTAAAAAATATTAAATTAAATAAAAGAGATAAATCCCAAGTCATTATCCAAATCCTGATCGATAAGCTATCATCCCGAATCTGATAAGCTATCGGAATATCTTGATAAGCTTTCACTTCTACCGCCACATCATCATTTGATTATCATTGTTGCTGACGTCATTCTCCCGTTCTGCTGACGTCATCCGTTGACGTGTCGCCGAGTCGGTGCATTCATGCCCACTAATCCGGCCATGAATCCAGCGATTTCTGCAGAACTCCAACTTATTTCCAGCACCTCTTCCCCTGCATGAAAACAACATAAAACAACCATATTAAGTACCTCAAACTTCCATTTAATTAGAATTAAGACCAAAAATACAACCAATATAAACACTTATCACCGCCGCAAGGAGTTCTATTATTCAACGTCAATGGGGCAACAACTGCAAAATTAGCTGGCTATGGTGGCATTCTTAGGAATTCTATTGGTGAGATTATCGTGCTATTTTCTGGTCCCATTGAAGCTTCAAGCTCAGAATTCGTAGAAGCCTGGGCGATCAAAACAACCCTCTTGATTTTCTTTGAAGTAGGTTGGGCGGGCAAAGCAAGCCTTTTGATATATGATTGTCTAGTGGTATTGAACTGGATTAAAGACCCAATGTTAAGACCTTGGCGATAGTGGGAACCATTTGAGGAAATAGATCAGCTTGCAAGGGCAGTACGTACTTCATCTTTCTCTCATGTCCCGAGAGAAAGAAATACTTTGACAGATCATTTAGCAAAACAAGGTTTGTCAAGGCAGATTATGTTCAAGGCATGGTGGTAATTAAGTGGAAAAACGTGGTCAACTATGTTAGAAGATTCAATAGTTTCGTTTCACTTTTGAGGAAGTAAAAAAAGATATTTTAATTGGCTGAAGAAGAATGGTCTTTGGGTCTGGGTGTTTTGTTTTCCTTCATCTTGATAAGGGCTCACTCACTTCTTTGCACGAGCTTGAGAACCTCATGAGAAAGTTAAGGCAATGTAGAGTTATTGATTACTTGTTTTAGTTTTCTGTTTTATGCTTTAAATTTCTATTTTTTGTGTAGCAGTTGTACTTAGTTTTTGAGTATTGTGTCCTTTTGGAAATGATGCAGTAGGAGTTAAGGGCACTATGAAAGGCGATGTTACTGTTTCTGTAATGCCTGGTTGTTGAGTACTATTTTCCTCCATCTAGGTTTAGAGAAGTTTTTAATGAGGCTCGCAACCATGTTACGCTTGTATGATTCTAGTAATAATAAATTAGGCTTGTATGGTTCTAGTAATAATAAATCATATTTTGCCGAGCAAAAAAAACCTTTAACCTTTTTGGTTTATCATTTTCTCATGAATGTTTCTCCTTTCTCACAAGTTTTTAACCACAAAAAAGAGTTTCAAATCATTCCATGGCAAAAGAATAATATATAAATGAAGGATAATAAGACATGGATAAAGCCTATACTTGTACTCAATAATCAACTTCATTTGAGTACATTAATCAATGTTATAAAACAGGTTCTTCCCTTGTCGTTAATGGATTGGTGTTAGTATTACTTCGGGAAAGTTTGATGTTTGGTAAACCAAAAAAAAAAAAATCAATGTAATAAAAAATATTGAAAAAATCATCGATATTATTAAAATAAAAAGAATCACCAGTATATTATAAATACTTTAGACTATAAGTACAGAAATAAATTTAGATAAACCACTGATTTGGAAATAATCAAATGATGCAAAATTTTAACATGGAGGAAATGTAACTCCACACATGCCAGCCACTCTTCTAATCTGGATTCTGTCAAAAACTCTTCTAAAATCTGGATTCATCATGTACCCACAAAAACATGGCACGTGTTCTCTTGCATTGATGCAACAATCGGCTGATGGGGTCGGCTTCTTATATTCATGCAAACACGGGCTCAACAAATTTAACATATAATCGCATTGTGATGCCGCTGTTACCTTCTCTCCTGAAAACACCATCACAAATAGTGCCACCGCATACAAGACAATGGAAACTTTGCTCATATTGTTATTTTTCTGTACCGAAAATAAATACTGGTGATTGTAATTAATTTGGTGATTTGTTTACATGTGCTTTGACACAATTTATAGCAGTTAAAGTAGACATTGTAGAGAATTTTAGACCGAACATGTAAATTTGATAGAGAAATGTATGGCTAAACATTCTCTGAAAAAAGAATATAAGTGGTAACAAAATTTACAACGTGTCCACTAAAACGAACAATTAGTCTAAATTTTTGAACCATTGTAAATGTAAGTATTTAATCAATATAGGTATACTTGATCATTAATAGAATACTGATTTTTTAAATTTTATCGCCATAATTCCTTTTTAGTGGTTACAAATATTAAATAAGGATATATGGAACATGTTTTTTTTTTGCTCGGCAAATATAATTTTATTAATATAAAAGTCGAACCAACTTATGTGCCTCGTTAAAAACCTCCCTAAGTCTAAATGAAGGAAAAGAGTACACATAAGTCGGGAAGATACAACCAACACCGGACAACCAAATCAGATAAGAAACAAACAACACCAACCAACTGCCAAAACAAAGTAGAAGCTAATACTAGCATACAGTAGAACCAAATACTAGCATAAATGCGCTACTTCATCCCACAACAAAGCCAAGAACCAAGATAACTCCAAGGATCTGCCACCCGACTATAAAACAGTTTGCATGCTTTGCACCTTCTCTTGCTAAGCCTTTGACAAGGACATTTCGACTTGAGCTTGACAGTAGGAAATTTACTCCCCCAATTCTCTTAACAAGACGATCAAGCTGCACAAAGACCTTCCACCAGCACCAAGGACGAATCATAGGATTAATAATATAGTTAAACACCGGCTTAGAACTCACAATCGCAAGTAGTCCAGCTTTTCCAGGGATATTTTCATTAGTAGCTTGTCAATCCAACCCGCTTCTTTACATCTCCTGCACACCCCACATCCAGATTCATTCTTTTATTCTGGTTAGCAGCGCATTTTCTCTATAAAGCAAAGGTCTTGAGAACCTGCTCTATAAGTCTGATTTTGCAAAAATTTTAATTTCCGCCACTGTAGCATCTGAAACCCCTTTCTTCGCAACCAATCTGTACAACCTTGGAAAAGAAACACTAAATGAAGTATCTCCACACCAACAATCTTCACAAAACCAGAATGTTTATCCGTTTTCCACTTTCCATCTAAATACCTTAGCTAGAGCATTTCCTTGTCCACCAAGAACCTGTTAATCTTACTACGCCTATATCCTGGTCCAAACCAAGTGATTTCCTTCCTAACAAGGGGCAATTCAACCATCTACCAATTATAAAAAACTATTAAAAACCTCAAACCCAGTAGTTTTATACCTCGCCTACTACATTTTTTAAGTTTCTAGCTGCGTATAATGTCCCATCTTGCAGCTATCAAAGAATAGAATGTACCTGAGTTTTGTGCCACACATCTCCGTTTCGAATTAGTTTTTATCCCAAAAAGTAAGTAGTCCACCCCGACGACGTTGCCGCTTTGGAATTGAATTCAACATCATACAAGAGTCGCCCACCTCTAAACTCAGAAAAGCTTCTTTCTTTGTTCCTTGAAGAATCATCATCTCTGCCCTGAACATTGTAATAACTTTACTAAGGACCTTCGACTTCGCTTCCGACTCCATTCCCCTTAAATCCCATGACAAAGCTTTCTCCTAGTTTCATCTCCTAGACTTCCAATTAGCTAAATCTCCTTGTTTCGATGATCAATTTCTTCTAAGGCTGCTAGTTCTTCCACCACCTCATTCTCGTCCCCTCTGAAATCAATGCCGAGGTTCTTTCCAACAGCTAAAGTCTTCTTAGCCTCCTTGATGAAATTATCCCATCTTGCTTGCATATCAGAGTCAGTGAGAGATCTTCCTTCCAAACCGAGTCACATATGCCTCTTTTCTGTATCTGGATTCCAAGAAGTTCAGAATTTGGGAAAAATATCTGGAAGTCTCTCTACTTCATAATAGAGTCACATATGCCTCTTTTCTGTATCTGGTTCATAATTCCTTATCTATCGGTTCCTCTCAGCTACAACTCGGTTTACTGTCTGGAAATTGGTGCTCGCATTAAGGAAAATGGTTACGTCTTGCGGTGGAGTCATTTGAGATCATGAGGGTCATTGGCGTAGAGGTTTCACGAGGTTCATTGGGATCTGCTTAGTGGTAGAAGCTGAATTTGGGGAATTTTTCTTGGTCTTCAATGTGCATGGGATATGGGAGTCTCTCAAGCGATTGTGGAGAGTGATAGTTTGGAGGCTCTTAAACTGGTTCATATTGGCCTTTTACTGCAGCGTGATTGGTTGATCAAGTTCGAGCATACTCGTTGGGACCATAATAAAGTTGCAGATGGATTAATTATGAGAAATCATGCATTTTCGGGATTGGAATTGAGGAGTCGGTGCTAGTGCAGATCGTGGATGTTATGGGTTGTCCAAGCGGCTCTCTTCCGATTCGTTATTTGGGGATTCCGTTGGGGGTTCCACCACGGGGATGGAGGTATGGGATCCTTTGGTGCAGCGGTTCCGTAAAAGATTAGCGGGGTGGAAGCGTGATTCACTATCGTTTGCGGGACGATTAGTTTTAGTGAACTAAGTGTTATCAGCTCTGCCTGTGTATTACATGGGTGTATTTTTAATTCCTCGGCGGATCATTTTGAAAATTGATCGTATCCGCAGGAACTTTCTTTGGGGTGGTAAAGAGGAGCGATCAAAACTCAGCAGAGTGAATTGGGATGTGGCGTGCAAGCCGAAACGCCTAGGGGCCTGGGTGTGGTGAATTTGTACTCTCGGAACTTGGCGTTACTTGCTAAGTGGGTGTGGCGGTATGCCTAAGCGGAGGGTTCTTCATGGAAGTCAATCATAGTTGCTAAGTATGGTGAGGAGGTTTTATCTTGGCGGATTAATTCTAGGGGAAAAGTAAATATGTCGGCAATGTGGAAGCAAATTGTTGACGTTCAACATGACGAGTATGTGGATCGATTGTTAAATACATCTCAATTTATGTGGATTTTGGGAGATGGCTCTTGTATTCTTTTTTGGCAGGATTGTTGGTGCCTCCATGAGCCATTAAAGAATGTGTTTCCGAGACTGTTTGGTTTGGCGATTAACAAAATGGCGAGAGTGTGTGATTATTTGATTGTGCCGTATGTAGAGTGGGGAGGTTGTTTCCGTCGTGATCTAAGATCGCCTGAATTATGCCAAATGCGTGAATTGCAGTCGTGTGTTGCGAGTTTTACATTGAGACAACGGGTAGCGGATAGATTGGTTTGGATTCATGATGCGACGGGAAATTTTTTGGTTGGGGCTTTGCATAAGTTGATGTCTTCATTTGGATTACCGAATGCCTCCAATGTTAGCGTGGCGTGGAATTTACCTTTGCTGCCGAAAATTCAATGTTTTCTATGGTTTATCTTGGTATGTAGATTGCCTACTTTGCGGATGCTTTTTTATCGTGGTTTGCCGTTGTTGGAAACATCTCTCGGTTGCCGACGGTGTGGAGTGGGAGAGGATAATGTCGACCATATTTTGTGGCATTGTGAGTTGGCGTGGAGTGTATGGGATTCGTTCTTTAAGTGGTGGAGGGTGTCGATTGCAAGGCCTTGGAGGATTGGGGACTTCATTAGTCAATGTTGCCATAGCTTTTTTGGTAGCGAAACTCGTCAATGGTGGATTATTGGTTGTGCAAGTGTATTGTGGTCGTTGTGGCTTGCACGGAATGAGATCATGTTTCGGGATAAACGTTCCACGAGTAAGGATGTTTTCTTCTTGGTGCAACTACGTTCTTTTCATTGGACCCGTGCCCGGTTTGATTCCCCTTGCTTGAGTGAAGCATCGTGGTGGGATAACCCACATTTGTGCAGGGCCCTGCCTTTGACTAAGGCGCATGAGAGACTAGGGGCTGAATGGTCCCCTCCTCCACCGGGGGTGTGGAAATTTAATGTTGACGGCGCGACTCGAGGTAAGCCGGGCAGGGCTGGTTGCAGGGGCGTGTTAAGGGATTGGGGTAGTCGGATAGTGGCCTTGCTTTCAGGATCGATTGGGGTGGCTGACTCTAGTGAGGCCGAGCTGCAGGCAATTGCCTTTGCCTTACGGATGCTCCAGGAAGTTTAGTGGCACGAGGTGCGATCAGTGGTGATTGAGTCGGATTCGACGGTGGCTGTTTCGTGGGTACTTGGGACGGAACGGAGGCCTTGGAAATTTTGGCGTTGATTTTATCAGATCGATGAGGCATGTGAGATTCTGCCGAGAGTGTGCTTCTCTAATGTGTTTCGTGAAGCTAATAGTGTCGCTGATGCCCTAGCTAAGGGTGGCGTTGATAGGACAAAATGGGTATGGTGTGTTCCGGATGATCGGTGTTTCTTGGGTGGTGTGTCATTTACCACACTCATCGGTACTCTTTTCCTCCAACTAGGCGTAGGGAGGTTTTTAATGAGGCTGATGTTGTGTGTATATATGTATGATTGATCATTTTAATAAAATCATACATTTGCCGATAAAAAAAGTATGATTTTATTAATAATTATATTATAGACGCCTTGATCTGGTCTGTGTGTCTCGTTAAAAACTTCCCTCATCTTAAATGAATTATTAAAACTTGTTCGGACGGATGCTTTAGAATGCTCTTGGTTCTTCACCCCAGCAATTGCGATCCGCTCTATGCTTCATGATGATGGTGTTCCTGCTCATGATTTTTAGTTTGCTTAACTAAATTTGTTATTCCTTGTTCACCAAAAAAAATGTTAAAAATATATAGGTTTTAACTTTTGTGTTAAAAAAATCTTTTGGTGAGAATATTTAAGACATGAGAATTAGTTATTGTTACTGACAATAAATATCATGAGGTAAAATACGTAAATTATCACTGAATTTTGTTTTCTGTTTTATTCTTGGTCACTGAAGTTTCAAAATGTTCAATTTACTCATTTGACTTTATACATTATTATTTTTCATTACTCCTCGTTAACCTTGTAACACCATTATGATGTGGAATAAAAAATTTAAAAAAATGGTGGGTAAAATACGTAAACTATCATTGATTTTTTTTCTCTCTTACCTATTTTTGGTCATTGAAGTCTCACATATTCTGGTCCACGCCATAACGATGATAGAGGGTTAACAAAGGAGTAATGAAAAAATAAATCAATCTATTAAGTTTAATGAGTAAATTAAACGTTTTGAAACTTTAATAGCTAAAATATGCAAAAAAATAAAATTCAGTGATGATTTACATAATTTATCTAATACCATGATTAAAAAAAATCCTTTACACCATTTGTTGTTGTGTTTAAGTTCACTAATAAGTTTCCATGTTACTTAGCGGAAACAATCGGTTTGTCAAGAGCGTTTACATTTTTTAAATACCTCTAAAATGAGAAGGTATTAAATAGTGTATTGTACTTCAACGACATAATCAGGGACGGAATTATGTGGGGTAGGGAAGGATAATCGCTCTTTTATTCTCGAAGAATTTTTTCACCTTTGTCTTCTTATTTTTTTAATTAATTTATAAATTTGCACTGTCACTTTTATATATTTATAGTTTGCCCCGAACCTCAAATCCGAGCTCTGCCCTTATACATAATTCATGAATGATTCTATAACCAAGATATATATTGGTAATGAACTAAGTTTCCAGAGTATTTCATAAACGATTTGAATGACTAAGATTATTCAAATTCTCTTGAATCACTTTCTTCCATGAACATAACAATTTATCCCTTATTAGAAAAAAAAAATTCTAAATTAACAATGCACTTAATCATATTACTCGAAGTCATAACAAATATGATATCCAAGCTAAATTAATACAATTTGTTGGAGTTTATTCTGCACATACTTTGTACTTTTATTTAATACTTATTTTTATACATATATGTTATCAAATAACAAAATATATTTTTGTAATATAATAATTTGATCTATAAATAAACTTTTGATCAATTTGAATATTTTTATTTTGCACATATGATAACATTAATCAATGTTGTAGAACTAGTTCTTCCCATGTTCTCAATGGTTTGGTATTAGTATTATTTAACTTTGGGAAAGTTAATATAACAAAATAAAAAATTAATATAATAAATAATATTAATAGAATAGTCAATATTATTAAAGTATAAAGAATCACCAGTATGTTATAAATACTTTAAACTATATGTACAGAAATAAATTCAGATGAACCACTGATTCGAAGATAATCAAATAAAGTAAAATTTTAACATGGAGGAAATGTAACACCGCACATGCCAGCCACTCTTCTAATCTGGATTCTGTCAAAAACTCTTCTGAAATCTGGATTCATCATGTACCCACAAAAGCATGGCACATGTTCCCTCGCATTGATGCAACAATCAGCTGATGGGGTCGGCTTCTTATATTCATGCAAACACGGGCTCAATAAATTCAACATATAATCGCATTTTGATTGCGCTGTCACCTGCGCTCCTAAAAACACCATCACAAATAGTGCCACCACACACATGACATTAGAAACTTTGCTCATATTGTTATTTTTTCTGTACAAAATACAAATACTGGTGATTGTAATAAATTCGGTATTTGCTTGCATGTGCTTTGACACAATTTATAGGTTTTGAAGTGAATATTGTAGAGAGTTTTAGACTGAATATGTAAATCTGGTAGAGAAATGTATGGCTAAACATTTTGTGAAAAGATAATATAAGTGGTAACAAAATTTTCAACGTGTCCACTAAAACGAACAAATAGTTTAAATTTTGAACCATTGTAAATGCTAGTATTTAATCAATATATGAATAATTCATTAATAGAATATTGATTTTTTAGTTTTAAACGTCATAATTCATTTTTTGTGGTCACAAATATTAAATAAGGATATATTAATACAAAAACTATTAAATCAAAACGCAGGCTTTATGAATAAGAATATTTTTTTTTTGCTCGGCAAACTTAAGTTTTATTCAATATAACTTAAAAGCATTCGTCCACGTTGTGTGCCTCGTTAAAAATCTCTCTAAACCTATATAGAGGAAAAGAGTACACACAACGTAGAGCTTACAGCGTAACAAAATCGAAATTCTCCACCCACACCATCCTAAAGACAAGATCCGCAAAACCAAAAACAACAGCAAAATTCCCTACAAAACTTGCGTGAATACACACCTTACTACCCCAGCCTAGTCTACAAGGCCAAAAACCTAAAGCAGTATGTAATAAAATGTCAACCAATACATTGAACACTTTACCCCGACAATAACTACAGTAATCATACATCACCAATTCTTCACACTCAAAATGAAGCAAGACAATTGACTACCTGCACTTTGAGGGGCTACAAGAACCTCAAGCTCCTGTTATGCAATTATGTCCGAGGGAGATCCCACTCCAAGCTTTTGAAGGTTGCGCCTAATACACAAAATCTCCAACCTTGTTTATCTGGTCCGTCTTGACCCAGCAGCCCCATTCCCGGATCCAAATCCTACCACCATGCTTTAAAAAGGTTTGTATGATACATTCCATCTTTCGCCAAGTGATCCGCCATAGTGTTACAACTCCTACACACGTGTTTAAACAACACCTTTCCAATTAAGCGAACCAAGTTGTCAATTTCCAGCAAGAGCGGCCACCATCGCCATGGACGTTTGGTTTTATCACTTATCCAGTTTAGGGCCAGCAACGAGTCAGATTCGATAACCAAGATCTCGTTTCCTTTCCAATTAATCTCTAGAAACACCTCCAGGGCCACTTTTATGGCTGAAATTTCTGCAAATTCCACTCCGATTCCCTCTACAGGCCCCGAAAAAATTGCTCTCATGATCCCCTCCTCTGTTCGCAACACGCCCCCACACCCAGCCTCTTCTTCTTTGGCTGCACCGTCGACATTAAACTTCACAAAACCAGCCGATGGAGGCATCCAAACTGTACCTTCTACCTCTAACTGTGTCTTGAGCTCAACAACGCCTCTAGGATTTTCCCACCACTCGTCCAAGTTTAACAAACTATCATCCTTGGTGGCTTTGAGCCAGAACAAAGCTCGAAACTTAGTGAAAAATAGCAAGTCCTTCATGTTTTGAGCTTTATCTTGGAACACTTTTTCATTTCTTGCTAACCAAATGCTCCAAACTGCAGCCCCAATCGATACCAGCCAAACGAACTTCAAGGTACCTGCAAAGACCCCATTGAAGCAAAAACGAAAAAAGTTTTCCACATTATCAACACCTTGCCACTGACATTTCCACCATTCACAGAATTTACGCCAAAAAACATCCATAAAACTACATCGAAAAAACAGGTGATCCACATCCTCTTGGCAAGCATTACACCAACAACATAAACCTTGAGAGTCTTTTAGCTTCACACCTCTTTTACTGAGAAAAACTTTTGTAGGAATCCTGTCAATTTTCAGCATCCACAAGAAGACCTTAACCTTTGGAGGAACTTTCAAATTCCAAATCCTATCAAAATTAAATTTAGGCTTCTCTAAATTTACTGTAACTAGGAGCTCAGTCAACTTCCTCACGGAAAAAATCCCAACTTTGTCATGGATCCAAATTATGCGATCTGGTATTTCAGCATCTAATTTCACACCAACAATTAGTTTTTTGAGCTCAAAGACCATCTCAACTTCCCTGTGCAGAAGCGCCCGCGAGAAAAGCATTGTCCAATCCAAATTTCTATACCCTGCAACACTCAACATTTCCGAGACTACCATACCTTTGTGCTTCACTAACCTGTACAACCTTGGAAAGCAACATCGAAATGGCCTATCACCCAACCATAAATCTTCCCAAAACAGTACAGACCTCCCATCTCCCACCAACCACCTAAAAGTCGCTTCATCAACCCATTTGTTAACTTCAGCACTCGTCCAATTTTTCACTATTCCATGCCACACCAGTGACATTTTTTAGGCTTCGAGATGTTCATATTCCAACTTAGTGAAGAACCACCATACTTGTGGCAGATTACCTTTCGCCATAGAGCATGGCTTTCCGTTGCATATCTCCATCCCCATTTTGCTAGGAGAGCCTTATTTTTCGCCTTTAAGTCAATCACCCCCGCGCCTCCATTACGTTTTGGCAAACAGATCATATTCCAATTAACCTTCGCAATCTTCAACTTACCATTCGAGTGACCCCATAGAAAACCTCTCCTCAGCTTCTCAATCTTCAATATGACAGAGCTTGGTATTTCAAGTAAGGACATATAATACATTGGTAGAGAGGATAGAACCGAGTTGATAAACACCACTCTCCCCGCGAAAGACAAATTAGTGCTTTTCCAACTTGCCAGTTTCGATCGAAACCTATCTACCACCGGATCCCAGGACTTCACTCTTCTCGGATCAGCTCCTAAAGGAATGCCCAGATATTTGAATGGAAGTTTTCCAATTTGACAGCCACACACTCGAGCTAAAGCCTCAACTTTAGACTGCCCCACTTCAATCCCAATCACACAAGATTTCTGAAAGTTTATACTTAATCCTGAGCAAGCTTCGAAACACCGCAATAAATATTTCAAGTTAAGTAGAACCTCTACCTCGGGCCTTAGAAAAAGGATAGTGTCATCTGCGAACTTCATATGTGAGATTTCTTGCCCCGGAATAACGTCCTTGATTCCTCCAATAGCACATTTTTCTACTGCTGCCTCAAGTAACATGTGTAGCGCTTCAGTCACAATTATAAACAAAAAAGGTGATAAGGGATCGCCTTGTCTTAGCCCCTTTTTCATTTTGAATTCCTTTGTCGGATTCCCATTGACCAAAACTGAAATTCTTGCTGTTGATAGACACTCCCAAATCCACATCCTCCATCTGTAGCCGAACCCCATTTTAATCAAGACCATCTCTAAAAATTCCCATCTTACACTGTCATATGCCTTTGAAAAGTCTAGTTTAAGTATAACACCCCCTGTCTCTTCTCCTCTCTTCAACAAAGTGTGAATAATCTCGTTCGAAATAAGTATACCATCAAAAATCTGACGGCCTTTCACAAAAGCACATTGTGTCTCACTAATCAGCAAGTCGATCACTTTTTTTAGTCTAAACGAGAGCAATTTGGCTACAATTTTATACACTGAACTTACCAGGCTAATAGGGCGAAAATCTGAAATTTCAACAGGATTATTCGACTTGGGAATAAGCGCTATGAAAGATGCATTGATGTCTGAATTAAACTTGCCTGAACTGTGAAAATCCTTCAGCAACATACAAAGGTCATCCTTCACCTCATTCCAGCAATTTTTGAAAACTTCATATTAAAACCGTCCAGGCCAGGGCTTTTGTTTTCATCACAACTCCAAACAGCATAGTGAATCTCCTCAATCGTAAAAGGTTCTTCCAGTTTCAAAGCATCTCCCCTCGAGAGTTTCTTGAAAATAAGGTTTATTCTTCCCCTCCAAGGCCGCCTCTTGCATTCGAAATGGTTAAGGAAGTAATAAAAAATCTTCTATTTTAGTCTTCTAGGATCCCCACACCAACTTCCTCCAAATTTTAGACCACTAATCGCAACTTTATTTGCTCGAATTTTCACTGCTTTATGAAAAAAGGACGTGTTTAAATCTCCTTTTAGGGACCAGGTAATTCGCGCTTTTTGTTTCCATAAATCCTCTTGAAGCCTCAATGTTTCCCAGAGTTCCATTTTGCACTCCTTTAATACAACATCATTGCTGCTATCTGAAGAATTCCCATTGCCGTTATCTTCAAGCTGCTTTATTTTGGCTTCAATTTCCTGGATACGAATATTAAAATTTTCACAGTGCTCACTATTCCATTTTTTCAGAGCCATTTTCAGTTTCTTCAATTTCACAGCCACATCCGATCTGTTACCATTCCCCTTATTAAACACTTCCTTAATAACCTCTCTACACCCCTCCTTATGCAGCCAGGCGTTTACAAATTTAAAAGGTCTCGACCCCTAATCCACCAACTCAGTCGACAGGGAAACGGGGATATGGTCTGAGATTGAACATGCCAAGCCAGTTTGAACCACATCCTTAAGCACCACCATGCCATTGGAATCAATTAAAAACCTATCCAATCTACTCTTCCTATTCTTGGGACCGAACCATGTGAATTTTCTCCCCACCATTGGTAAATCAACTAAGTCACAGCTGTTAATAAACTCATTAAATTCGTTTACCCCTGTCCCCATACTAACACAGCCACTGCGCTCACTCTTATTCTTGGTTGCATTAAAATCGCCGCCGATGATCCAAATACATTGCCCATTACCTTTCAGATCTGCCAATCTCTTCCACAGGGTTACCTGATCTGCTACCGTACATGGGGCATACACATTAACGAGTGTAAACACCAAGTCATATTGCACCCACTTCCCACACAAAAGAATGAAGTTAGGGTGTACAAATTCACCTTCCAGTAAAACTTTGATTTTTCCCAAATTGTCGCGATGCCACCAGATCTGCCTGAAGCCTCCGACAATCTATATTCAAAATTGTCATGGAACCATAATTTACGAACCTCATCCCCCAACATTGAATCCTTCTTCGTCTCTTGCAAGAACACCATCTCCGCTTTTTACAAACTCAAAAGCCTTCTTATTGTGGAAACCTTCACCTCCGAACCCAACCCCCTAACGTTCCAGGTAACTATCCTCATCCTGCCCCTTACTTATTAAAACATCGTCTTCAAGAGTTCCCTTCCAGGAGTGCGATTTCCTTCACTGCCTCACTCTCATCCCCTTCAATTTCAACACCAAGACTCTTCCCAAGCTTCAAAGCTTTTCTTGCCTCCCTTGTTAGCATGTCCCACCTATATACCATATCAGAATCCGTGAGGGATTTATCTGACAAACCTGGAGACACATTCTTCTTCAAATTCTTCTTTTGCCTTTTCAAAGCTCGGCCCCTTTTCTTTTTTTCCAACTCCGTGAGTACTCTGTCTTGGTATTCCGCCAAAGATCCGTATCGCTTTCCTCTTTGTTTTGAAGACTCTAGTTCTGAAAAAAAAGCCTCTCTCTCATTAACCTCTTCTAATGTTTCAATGTTTATGAGCCCTAGCTTATTTTCCCTCACCAATGCATTATCGACATGTCTATTTTGCTCATCTACACAGGCCTCCCATTCCGACTTGTTGTTAAACTCACTAATGGGCCCAAGGTTCACTGAATTACTAGGACCCACTCCCTCATGTATAGTAAAACCCATATTCTTGATGTCTTCTATAGCCTGAGGGGAGAGTACCTTGTTGTTCACATCATTTAACTTAACAATAATCTCCTCTCCTTTGTTTGTCTCATTTGAAGGCCCAACACCCCCCACATTGACTTCTTCCCTTAGCCCACTAACCTCTTTTTCGTTACATTCTATTCCTTTAGCACTTTTAACAGCCGAGTCAGAGACTACATCTGACCACCTTTTTATCCCCTTACTTTCAATATCAGTGGGCTCTATATGTCTGCTTAACAACTTATCCACCTCACTAGGATTTTTTGATATGTCGGCGACACCCTCGTTAATTCTGCAGCCCTTTAGTGCACATTCCCCTAAATATCTTTCGGACTCCACGTTCATCGAGCCGTTTTCCTCAAAATGTCTCTTCCCAACCAAAACAGCATTCAAGGCCTCATCCGTCTCTTGGGACTCGTGTCTCCTCACAACCTCCAGCGACTTGCTCCGGGCCGCTTCCGATGAGGAATCCGAAAAGCTGGAGCTTTGGTCTACACCGTTCTCCTTTGTTTCCTTTTTACCATCTTCACACCGAGTTGGTTCTTGTGAATCTGAGAATCCTATCTCAGTCACACTGATTGTATGAACTATGTTACCAACTTCCAACTCAAGCGATTCGTCTATTTTCGCCGCCTGAGAAGTTGAGATCAGGATAGTCATCCTTTCGCAGTCCATGGTGCGGTTCGCGTTCTCACCAAAAGCTTCACACTTCCCCCAGACTTCTGCCACCCTCCTAAAAGTGATATTGTTCCAGCAATGCAGTGGCATACCGACCACTTCTATCCACGTCGCTCTTTCTACCTGGTTTATGTTTTCAGACCATATTTTGACGTTCACAAAAATCTCCTTCAGATAGGACCAATTCAAGTCTTCCAGCATAATGAAAAGCTCATCGTTATCAATTGAGAGAAGGAAACATTTTCCTCCTAGCCTTTGGACCTTTATCTCCCCCAGCCCCCATTCAATTAGTCGTTGTTTGATGCTCCAAGTGCTACAGACAGTTGCCATCTCCCCAACTAAACATCTTTTGAGTTTCCATAACTCCTCCGCTTCAATATGTCCAGTAATTCTTTTACAACTTCTTGTATTCAAATTGTTAGTATCACCATCTACTCCCGCATTGGTTTCAACCTCCTGATTTTGATTGTGCGGATTGTCTTTTTCCTCCTTAGAAGCTGCTTTGTCATAGATGCCCCGACTGCCACTTTCCTCTTTGCCATTGACCTTCAAATTTCATCCAGGTTCCTGACTCCGACTTTTGCTTGCACCTAAATTTTGTCTGGGCAAGTTGGCTTCACCCCTCCTGGATCTAACTCTCCTCCAAAACAAGTTCCGTGTATTGTACTTCGCTGGTGTTACTGTAATCTGGCTCACATACAATTTGAAACCGTTAAGTCTTTCCATGGCTCTATCCACATCTACTTTCTTCAAGAATCTGACAAAACCGAATCTTCTTCCTTTAGCGTTCCTCTTTTTTGCTATGAAAGCATCTGCTACATCACCATGTCTCCCAAATGCAACCCACAATCCTTTCCAATGTAAGTTCTCCGATATATTATCCACGAACAGTGTGATTAGCTGACTTCCTACACCGAATCTGTCTCCCCTCCAGTTCCCTGAGACGTTTCCTCTTCTATCTACCAATCACTTTCTAAATAGAATGTGTTATCCTTTTACACATTTGACCTTAGGAGAAAAAATATACAATTTCACGTACCTTTGACCTAAATACTTAACACAAAATCTGATTTCATCTTGATTTAATAGGTAGATTGAAAGGAAATTTGTTGATGCCTAAAAGCAGTAGATATCTAACAAGGGAGGTTGAGAAAAGTACTAAGGTAGATGGTGGCAATTTCAGACGGTTCACCCAGTTGATTTGGAGTGTAGAGCTATAGACTGTCTGGTCGAAATAACGGAAAGGAGAAGATAGGAAGAAAAAGGAGAAAATCTGAAGAAGGTCTCTATGAGGAAGAAAATCCCTATCCTTGGCTAGCCCTTCTTCTATATATACCCATTAGCGCTATGATGATGACAAGTGACAAAGCTTAGGATTAACTTTTCTTGCGGCCTATTGGTATTCTAGCTCGGCGGATAGGCAAATATGTAGCTCTAACACTATGATGGCTTATGATGGGCTGACAGTGTACGTTCATCTATCGAATAATAGGTCGGGTTGTTGGCTTAAGTGGGCTTAGCAACCATGACACATGCACCTCCGAGGTGAGCTCTAGAGGCCTAAGATTTAGTAGTGGACCCTTAGGAGAGGCGGATGCAGGGGTAGAACATCTTCGGTTTTAGATTCGGATGTATAACACTTGTCCCCTAGGTCGTAGAAGTTTCATAGAAAGGAACGAGCTGAAACCTCGAGAAAGTAACACCGACACTATGAAAGATCTGACGTCTTGTAAAAGGAACGACGAATGCTTTAGGCCGACATAAATATGCTTTACGTGATTCGAGATGTAAGGGGCATTGAAGGTCGTAATGATCGTGAGCTTATGTACCCTGTAGAGCCCCATTTGTTGTTATGTTTATGTTCACTATTAAAATTTCATATGTTACCTAACTTTTTTTATAAGAATTGGTGACCTCGTTAAAATCCCCCTTCATATCAGTCTTCACACTAAAATTGTAAAGACCAACAGCGGAAGGAGGAAAAGAGTGTCACATTGAAATCTTATCCAATGCCACTCTTGGCTAATGTATCAACTTCTAAATTACTGACCCGAGAAATTTTCCTATAAATGCAAGCCACCTACTTACCTAACAAAATAATCTCCCGAACCAGATCTCTAAACATCTCTGGGCATATCAGGGGTATGAAATCCAATTCAAAGCCACACTACAATCACATTCCACGACAATGCGATGATTGGAGAACAATCCGTCGGCCTTGACCAAGGTGAGGCTGTGCCTTATTGTCATGAGTTCCGCTAGTATTGGAGGTCCCAGACCTATTGCCTATGAGTACGATAATATGACCTCTCCTTTGTGATTGCGCACCCCCAATGCCGCCAGCTTTTCCATCACCACGCATCGCTCCATCAATATTTAGTTTCAGAAAGCCTGGAGGGGGCGGTGTCCAACGTGCTTGAGTTTCCCCAACAATTTTGCACACGATAATATGTTACCTAACTTGAAAGGATAAATTATAAATTATCACTCAACTTTATTCTCATTCTTATTTTGGTCACCGAAGTTTAAATTTTTTTAATTTAATCACTCAACTTTCGATTTGCTATGTTTTATCCACTATGACTTATTTTATTAATTTTTTTCTATGATGTTTAATATTTTATTAATATTTTTGTCGTATAGGATTAAAAACAAAAACCACTAGCCTTACCCAAAACCCCGAATCATACTTCCAAACCCTAAGCCCCCTCAATCTAACCATCGACAGTCTCACCAACTCTGATATGAGATTAAAATATGTGAGAAATCTACGGGAAAACTCACCACAAGATTATCATATTCATCCAGACAAGCATGCCACTCCATATTTTCCTTCCTCATTTACCTCTCAGTGCCTCGTATCTCGAAGAACTAAAAAAAAATTAACTTTACTGGTCACTAAAGATATTATAAAAAAACCCTTTGTATGTTTGGAAGTCAATCAAACAAGAAGATGAAATGTCAAATAGATACTTCTATTTGGTGTTTAGGATTTGGGGTTTATGGCGACATCCCAATGACCGAGTGTTTTAAGAATTTCTGCGACCGAGGGAAGCATTTCATTTATCGAGTGATTGACGCTCTCATGAAGAAGTTCGGTGTCACCCACCGGATTTCGACATCTTACCATCCGCAAACGAATGGTCAAGCGAAGGTGTCAAATCGAGAGATAAAGACCATACTCGAAAAAATCGTGAAGCCGGATCGCAAAGATTGGAGCATCAAGCTATCCGATGCGTTATGGGCATACCGTACTGTGTACAAAGGCCCCATTGGGATGTCGCCTTACCGTCTCGTCTACGGTAAACCCTATCACTTACCAGTCGAGCTGGGACATCGCGCATTTTGGGCAATTCAACAATGCAACATGGAAATGGATGCGATTGGAAGGGAACACAAGTTACACATTCGAGAGCTCGAGGAAATCCGGAAACATACCTACGATAGTGCACAAAATTTTAAAGACAAAACAAAGGATTTCCATGATAAAAATATTTCATTTAAATCTTTTTCCGTTGGTCAAAAAGTTTTATTATTTAATTCTAAATTCAAACTTTTTGCAGGAAAGTTGCGTTCTAAATGGCTCGGACCATTCACTGTTGTTCAATATTTTCCACATGGAGCAGTAGAAATTGAAGACACCAAAGGACATAGCTTTAAAGTCAACGAACAACGGTTAAAACAATTTTACGAAAATGTTCCAATCGGTTTGGTTGAAGAAATTCATTTCGAGGAACCAAATGCATGAATAAGGTCGTCAAGCTAGCGACGATAAACAAGCGTTAGATGGGAGGCAACCCATTTTCTTTTCTTCTTTTTACTTTAATTATTTTTATTATTATTTTTACTTTCTTTATTTTATTTTATTTATTTTTTATTTTATTCCATTTTAATCTACTATAATTTGATGTCATTTGAAATTTAGTTCAAATAAACAAAAAAATTAAAAAAAAGAATAAAAAGAATAAAAAAGGGATAAAATAAATAAAAATCGAAATTATCTAAATCTCATTTTAGATTTTAGATTTTTATTTTATCTTTTTTTCAAATTTATTTTCATTATTTTTTCGTATTTATTTTGAATTTATTTTCTTATCTCTTTTTGAATTTATTTTTTTATTATTTTATCCTTTTGAATTTTATTTTATCTGATCTCTTATTTATTTTGTTTGCAGATAATTTAGATCGAATAAAGGGATGAGAAGCTATCTTTTTCAACAGGATTTTGTGGGCCAATTTTTTTCAAATTAAATAAAAATTTTCGGATTTTTTTTTATCTCTTCCCACCCAATCACTCCACCTATATTTTAAACTAACCAAATCTTATCTACCCGGTCAACCCCCACAACCCTCACCCAATTAAAATTCCGTGGACCCCACCCAAACCCAAAGCTTTGACCTACACCCCAACCACCCATTAAACCCTCTTTATTATTTATCAACATTTACCAGCCGCACCCCCCAAACCCTTTCTTTCTTTCTTTCTTCATTCGTTCAGCAGCAACAAAAACCCTACACCACCGTCAAGATGCCTCGCACCCGTGACCAAGCTCGCCGGCTTCCACAACAGCCACCATTCGTCATCGGTGGTTGCCGGCGCTTTCAACCGCCGCAATATGTCTCCCTCAGCAGTGACTCCGAGCAACCACAGCTGCCACACAACACCACCTCCCGAGCCTCATTTATTTTATCCCTTTTTTATTCTTTTTATTCTTTTTATTCTTTTTTTTTATTTTTTTTGTTTATTTTAACTAAATTTCAAATGACATCAAATTATAGTAGATTAAAATGGAATAAAATAAAAAATAAAATAAATAAAATAAAGAAAGTAAAAATAATAATAAAAATAATTAAAGTAAAAAGAAGAAAAGAAAATGGGTTGCCTCTCATCTAACGCTTGTTTATCGTCGCTAGCTTGACGACCTTATTCATGCATTTGGTTCCTCGAAATGAATTTCTTCAACCAAACCGATTGGAACATTTTCGTAAAATTGTTTTAACAGTTGTCCGTTGACTTTAAAGCTATGTCCTTCGGTGTCTTGAATTTCTACTGCTCCATGTGGAAAATATTGAACAACAGTGAATGGGCCGAGCCATTTAGAACGCAACTTTCCTGCAAAAAGTTTGAATTTAGAATTAAATAATAAAACTTTTTGACCAGCGGAAAAAGATTTAAATGAAATATTTTTATCATGGAAATCCTTTGTTTTGTCTTTAAAAATTTGTGCACTATCGTAGGCATGTTTCCAGATTTCCTCGAGCTTTTGAATGTGTAACTTGCGTTCCCTTCCAATCACATCCATTTCCATGTTACATTGTTGAATTGCCCAAAATGCGCGATGTTCTAGCTCGACTGGTAAGTAACAGGGTTTACCGTAGACGAGACGGTAATGCGACATCCCAATGGGGACTTTGTACGCAGTACGGTATGCCCATCACGCATCAGATAGCTTGATGCTCCATTCTTTGCGATCCGGCTTCACAATTTTTTTGAGTGTGGTCTTTTTCTCTCGATTTGAAACCTCTGCTTGACCATTCGTTTGCGGATGGTAAAATGTCGAAATCCGGTGGGTGACACCGAACTTCTTCAAGAGAGCGTCAATCACTCGGTTAATGAAATGCTTCCCTCGGTCGCTTATTATCGCTCACGGTGTGCCAAACCTGCAAAAGATAGATTCCTTTAGAAATTTAACTGTGGTCTTAGCATCATTATTTCGGGTTGCTCTAGCTTCAACCCATTTAGAAACATAATCTACCGCAAGAATTATATAAAAATTGCCGAATGAAGAGACAAAGGGACCCATATAATCTAATCCCTAAACATCGAATATCTCACAAACAGTAAGGGGATTAAGTGGCACTTCGTTTCGTCGACTCAAATTACCAACCCTTTGACATTTTTCACAAGATTTGCAAAATAAATAGGCATCACGAAAAATGTTGGGCCAATAAAAACCACACTCAAGAATTTTATGTGCAGTACGTTTAGGCCCGAAGTGACCACCACAAGAATAAGAATGACAGAAGTTTAGGATAGAGTTTACCTCGCTTTCTGCTACACATCGTCTAATTACCTCATCCGAACAATGTTTCCAGAGATAAGGATCATCCTAAATGAAGAACCGAGATTCCCTTTTTAATCGTTTAACCTCCGCTCTCGGTAAATCTTGTGGCATCTTACCTGTGGCTAAGTAATTCACCATGTCTGCGAACCATGGAACGCTAAGTTGAGCTGCCATTAATCCTTCGTTAAGGAACTTATCTCTAACTGGTGGATCAGACATAGATAATGGGATGCGACTCAAATGGTCCGCAACAAGGTTTTCGCATCCCTTCTTATCTTTAATTTCTAGGTTGAATTCCTGGAGTAGTAATATCCACCGGATCAGTCTCGATTTTGCCTCCTTTTTGCTCATCAAAAAGCGTAAAGCTGCATGATCAGAAAAGACAATGATTTTAGTACCGAGTAAATAAGATCTAAACTTTTCTAAGGCAAAAACAATAGCAAAGAGTTCTTTTTCCATTGTTGAATAGTTTTTCTGCGCAGGTCCAATGTGCGTGATGTATATGCTATAACATGCGGTTCCTTGTCGATTCTTTGACCTAACACGGCTCCAACGCTAAAATTGGAAGCATCGCACATCAATTCGAACGGGTGGTTCCAATTTGGTGGTTGGACGATAGGTGCATTTACAAGCTTCTCTTTGAGTATGTCAAATGCCTCATTGCATTTCTCGTCAAAATTGAAGGGTTGATCTTTTTGCAATAGACTGCAGAGGGGTTGCGCCAACTTTGAAAAATCTTTAATAAACCTGCGGTAAAACCCTGCATGGCCTAGAAACGATCGAATATCCCTCACATTTGTGGGGTATGTGAGTGAGCGTATAACATCTGTTTTAGCCTTATCAACAATAATATCTTTTGAGGAAACTATATGTCCTAGAATTAGCCCTTTATCTACCATGAAATGACATTTTTCATAATTTAAAACAAGGTTGAATTCAAGGCATCTTTTTAGCACATTTGTTAAGTTTAATAGACATTCTCCAAAGGAATTACCGTAAACCGTAAAGTCATCCATGAATACCTCTATACCTTTTTCGATGAAATCGGAGAAAATGCTCACCATGCATCTTTGGAATGTGGCCGGCGCATTACAAAGCCCGAATGGCATTCGACGATAAGCGAACGTGCCAAAAGGACATGTAAAGGTTGTCTTCTCCTAATCTTCGGGCGCCACAGGAATCTGGAAAAAACTTGAAAATCCGTCAAGACAACAGTAGTGAGTTTTACCGGCTAATCTCTCAATCATTTTGTCAATAAAAGGAAGTGGAAAGTGGTCTTTTCGAGTTAGAGAGTTCAACTTCCTGTAGTCTATACAGACTCGCCAACCATTTTGGACTCTTGTTGGGACCAACTCACCTTCTGCGTTCTTGACCACTGTGACTCCGGTTTTCTTAGGGACTACGTGGAATGGGCTTACCCAGTCACTATCCGAAATTGGATAGATTATATCCGCATCGAGAAGATTTTGTATTTCTTCTTTAACTACGTCCATCATAGGTTGATTCAGGCGGCGTTGTCCTTGTCGAGATGGCTTAGCTCCATCTTCAGTTTTTACCTTATGCATGCAAGTGGAGGGACTAAGGCCTTTGATGTCTGCAACGGTCCACCCAATAGCTTCCTTATGTGCTCGCAACACTGTTAGCAAATCCTCCTCTTCTTCGTTTGACAGCTTGGTCGAGATAATATCCGGCAGGGTCTCTCTTTCCCCTAAAAATGCATATTTTAGATGCTCAGGTAATTGTTTGAGTTCGATCTTGGGTGCCTACAACACAGAGGGTAAAGGTTTAGTTTTAGATGCAGTAAGTATTAAATCTTTATTTACTGAACAAATATTTTCAAACTCCCTGTCTTCTTCGTCGGAATCCACGATTTCTCTGTACAAATCATCCATGAAGTCAGTAAAACTAGTGTAAAAGAAATCATTTATGGCAGGTTCAATGATATCAACAAAGTTTAAACTAGCGACATTTTTAGGATGTCTCATAGCTTTGTAAACGTCAAATTTTACTACCTCGCCATCGAATTCCATTGTAAGGATCCCACTTCTTACATCGATTTTTGTGTTTGCAGTGCTCAAAAATGGGCAGCCAAGGAGGATCTCAGAAGAGTTGTTTGCTCGGTCATTTTCCATGTCAATCACATAGAAATCCGCTGGGAAGATCAAATCATTTACCTTTACGAGGACGTTCTCCAGTAATCCTTCCGGGTAGATTATGGATCTGTCCGCCAGTTGTATTGTTACCTTCGTATCCTTCAAAGGCTCAGTAGAAAGTGAGTTATAAAATGAAAGGGGCATACCATTAATAGAGGCCCCTAAATCACACATTGCTCGTTTAATACCCACTTTACCTATTTTGCAGGGAATGGCGAACATACCCTGGTCCTTCAATTTTGGTGGCAACTTTCGCTAGAAGACCGCCGATACATGTTCTCCTAGATTAACCTTTTCAACTCCAATAAGACGACGTTTATTAGTATATAAATCTTTAATGAACTTAGCATACCTTGGAATTTTTCGGATAACGTCGAGGAGCGGAATATTGATCTCTACTTTTTGGAACACATCTAGGATTTCCTTTTCTTCTACTTGTTTGTCTCTTTTCATCAATCTCGATGGGAAGGGTGGTCGGACATCATAAGGGGATGGTTCAGAGGTTGGATTTGGTGTATCTTTTTCGACTGGTGAAGTTGATTTGTCTTTCTGGGTGTTTACCTCCGAGGTTTTGGGTTCTACAATGGTGCCACTTCTAAGAGTGATGGTATTAACATTTTCTTTTGGGTTTATCTCTGTTTGTGAAGGGAGATTACCTTTGGATTCAAGACGGCTTATTGTTTGGGCTAGCTGGCTCATTTGTTTGTCTAACTCTTGTAAGTGGACTTCGGTACGATTTTGGAACTTCTCTTGGGATATCGCTAATCGTTCAACCAAGGTTTCTAGAGATGTCTCTTGTTGCGGGTAGGGTTGTCTTTGTTGGTACGGTTGATTTGGCCTTTGGTTGTTTGCGTACCCATAATTTGATTGGTTTCTCCACCCAGAATTATAAGCATTTCCTATGGCGTTGGCTTGGGCGACATCATCTTCTTGAATCATCGGACAACAGTCTGTCGGATGTTCTAGGCTGGTAAAGATTCCACAAAGTCTAGCTATTTTTCTCTTATCTGCAACAAGAGTTTGCACTATTTAAGATAATTTTTCAATCTTATTTTCCAATGAAACTGTACTTACCTCGCGAACACTTCGAGATGGTTCGCTAGATTGATTGAATCTTTGCGAGTTGGCGGCCATGATTGATATTAGTGTTTTAGCCGCTGTTGGTGTCATGTTGACTAGAGCTCCGCCACTTGCTGCATCTATCACTTTCATATCCATAGGCGTCAATCCTTCATAAAAATACTGGAGGAGGGTTTGTTCCGACAATCCATGTTGTGGACAATTTGCACACAACTTTTTAAACCTCTCCCAATATTCATACAAAGATTCAACTTCTTTTTTGTCGAATGCTCAGTATGCTGCGCCTGATTTCGCTGTAGGGAAAAACCTGTCAAGAAAATGTTTAGCCATGTCAGTCCATGTTGTAACAGAATTAGGGGGTAAATCAAATAACCAATCTTTTGCTATATCAGCTAAGGAAAATGGAAAAGCTCTAAGTTTGATTTAGTCATCGGATACTCCCTGTGGCTTTGTGCTTAGACAAACCATGTGAAATTCCTTCAAATGTTTGTGAGGATTTTCTGTTGGCAAGCCGTGAAAGGTAGGTAGGAGGTGGATCAAACCCGTTTTTAGCACAAACGGTGTTTCGCCATTCGGGAAGGTTATACACATCGGTTGCTGGCCATCCGGTGCCGTATTTAGTTGGCGAATGGTTTGATTTTCGTCTCCCATTGGATTGAGCTCGTAATTCGACTCTGCTTCGGATGTGATTTCTAGATCGTGTTCGAATCTTTGCTGGCGTCTTTTGTTTTTCTTTTCCCGAAGTGTTTGTGTGTTCAACTTTCGGGCTAGTGTTTCGATTTCCGGGATGAGTTCAAATTGTTCTCCCAGATTGCTCCTGGTCATAAATCAAATAAAACGATATTAGTACTTTGCCGTATTCCCCGGCAACGGCGCCAATTTTGACACACGTCGTATAGTGTCAAAAATAAAACCTTAAACTCAAATAAATAAGATTTAAAATAATATAGCGAGAGTAAGGGTCGATCCGCAGGGAATAGGAATTCTAACACCTTTCGTTCTGATTTAGACCAATAACCTGTAGAAAATAAAAGGGAGATTTTAGAGAAGTGATTTGAATGATAAAGAAAAAATAATAAGAACGTGAAATAAATATTGAAAATGAATTATAGATTGAATTAGCCTCAAGCCACGCTTTGCCACAACATCTTCGATCACTGAAGTTGATTTTTTCTTCGACTTTCCTGCCGGTTACAGTCTACAAGGCCCAACCCTTGCAACTTACTTCTCTTTGGTAAATTCGACTCCCAGGGTAATCCTTGAAGTCAAGCTTTAGTGAGTTAGCTACGGCAATCGATGCTAACTCAAATCTGAGTTAGTGCTGGAGAAGCCTGTGCTCGGATAATCGTCTCGATGAGAACCGTTTCCGATTTTTGATTCCCTTTAGTGGACCGCCACTAAGTTTGTTCTTAGGGAGTTGAATTGGCTACAAGCTTTTCCTCTTCCCCAACGATGGATCTAAACCACTTCAACCCGATGCGCGCTCTCAGAATGAAACAATTGAGATGCCTAAAGATTAGGCCGATTGCCTAATCAATTTTACAGAGAATCTAAAAAGGAGTTGTAGAAGGATTGAATTACTTTCCTAATCTCACGAGTTTAGTCGGGTTTGACGTTGCTTTTGGCTAAAGGGAATTTAGTTAAGCATGATTGGTGAAAAAACCATACTTAATTAAATAAAGAAAAACGGAGAAAGAATGAAATGGAGAAAAATAGAGAGCTTTTATTAAACTCAACGAAGAAGAGAACAATGGAATAACTTGATGATTTAATTCACCCCCAAAGTGGGGTATTTATAGTAGTTGAAAACCCTAAAAACCTAAGATGATAAATCCCAAATTTAAATTAAATTACATAAGATAAATATCCAAGTTTGAATTTTAAAATAAAAATTCGAATGATAAGCTATCTGATAAGTGGACTGATAAGCTATCTGCGTTGCTGACGTCAGCTTGTAGAAGGTGCTGACGTGGTGCCCAGTTAGCATTCATGCCCTGGTTCATGCCCATGAACCTGCCCACGACTCCAGTATTTTCTGCAGCATTCCAACTTATTTCCAGCATTACGTAACCTGCATGAGAACAACATAAAAACAGCCCAATTAAGTCCTTCAAACATATATTCGATCAAAATAAGGACTAAAAACATAACCAAAATAAATACTTATCAATTTTGAACAATTTTAAATGCAAGTATTTAATCAATAAATGTGGGATTCATTAATAGAATATTGAATATTTAGTTTTAATCGTTGTAATTTTTTAACGATAACAAATATTAAATAAAGATAGATATTAATATAAAAACTACTATTAAATAAACACATGCATATGAATTAGAATTCTAATCACTTTTGAAGTAGAATTTCACAAAACTTATTATCCTCTTACACAGTTTACTTTAGCAGAAGAAATCATACAATTTCGTGTACCTTTGACATATAAATATATATATACATATATGCATAGCAAGAGGAAATTTCATTAATATATTTAAAAAACTCTTATATATTTAGCACAAACTATGTTTTTTATCCTCTTTTTTTCTAAGTAAACGAGATGAAATTGTATTAATGGTTAAAGAAACTCAAAACTTACGTTGTGTGCCTCATTAACAACCCGCTTAAAATTATATGGAGGAAAAGAATAAAAATCATCTACCTGTTTTCGGTGCCCCTATTTATGCCTCAACACTAAAAATCACTACAAAATTAAATTTCAAGCTCTAACCCTAAATTCTAAATCCTAAAAAATACACCCTACCCTAAATTCCCTAAACCCTAAACTTAATTTTGAGCGTGGGACATAAGTAGGGGCACAGAAAAGGGGCAGAGAATTTCCATCCCAACAGAAACACCTCCCTAAAATTAAAGCTAACAATCAAATATCACCTAACCCATTTTTTAAACTGCAAAATTAAACCCCCAAAACTTTTCCCTAAAATTACGTATAAACTACCGTAACCTTTACCAAGCTACACCCGAGTTTATATGAAACTTAATAAAACCTACGAGTCATATTAAATCACCCAAAAAAGCTACACCGCATAGCAACGGACCCTCAAACAACCAGAGCACCAGCAAAACCATATAAACACAAAGAGAGAGGTACAAAACTCCCATAGCGGAATATTCTAAACGTACTCCAATATCTTACTGGTCCAAATTTGCATGAAATAAATTCTATTAAGACTTTTCTTCGTAATACTTTCAAAATAAAAGATCTAGGGGATTTAAAATATTTCTTAGGTCTTGAGATTGCAAGGTCAAATAAAGGCATCAATCTCTGTCAAAGAAACTATACCTTAGAACTGTTAAAAGATTCTGGTTTTCTAGGTTCTAAGCCTGCTTCAACACCTATTGTTCTTAAGAAATGACTCTCTCATTTTGATGGTGAACCCTTAACAGATATTACTTGTTATCGGAGACTCATTGGGAAGCTTTTACACCTCACTAATACTCGACATGACATAGCCTTTGATGTGCAACAACTGTCTCAATTTTTTTATGCTCCTACTAATGAACATATGATTGCTGCTCATAGAATACTTAGGTATCTTAAAGGTACTCATGGTCAAGGGTTATTTTTTCATGCTAACAATCACTTACAATTGCATGCTTTTTCTGACTCTGATTGGGCTTCTTGTCCAGATACAAGAAAATATACTACTTGTTTTTGTGTTTTTCTAGGTTTTGCACTAATTTCCTGGAAATCGAAGAAGCAACAGACTATATCTCGGTCCTCTAGTGAGGCTGAATATCGAGCCCTTCTATTGTCACTTGTGAAATACAATTTTTCTGCCACTAATTTCTTCCACAATTTTTCTGCACAAACATTTTTTTACTTTTATTTAATAATTATATTTATACATATATATTTATACATATATGTTATTAAATAACTAAATATATTTTAGCAATATAAAAATTTGATCTATAATTTTTTTGACCAATTGAATGTTTTTTTTCACATATGAGTACATTAGTCAATGTTATTAAACCGGTTCTTCCCTTGTCTACAATGGTGTTTTGTTAGTATTACTTAATTTTGAGAAAGTTGGATGTTTGGTAAATAAAAAATTGATATAATAAAAATATTAAAAGAATCATTAATATTATTAAAATAAAAAGAATCACCAGTACATTATAAATATTTTAGATTATAAGTACAGAAATAAATTCGGGAGAATTATTGATTCGAAGATAATTAAATGAAGCAAAATTTCAACATTGAGGAAATGTAACTCCACACATGCCAGCCACTCTTCTAATTTGGATTCTGTCAAAAAAACTTGTAAAATCTTCATTTACCAAGTAGAATTTCACAAAACTTATTATCCTCTTACACAGTTTACTTTAGCAGAAGAAATCATACAATTTCGTGTACCTTTGACATATATATATATATATAGCAAGATGAAATTTCATTAATATATTTAAAAAACTCTTATATATTTAACACAGACTATGTTTTTTATCGTCTTTTTTTCTCAGTAAATGAGATGAAATTGTATTAATGGTTAAAGAAACTCAAAACTTACGTTGTGTGCCTCATTAAAAACCTCCTTAAAATTATAGGGATGAAAAGAGTACACACAAACGAGTTACAAAACACAACTGAAATGAATAAAAATCATCTACCTCTTTTCGGTGCCCCTATTTATGCCTCAACACTAAAAATCACAAAAAAATTAAATTTCAAGCTCTAACCCTAAATTCTAAATCCTAAAATATACACCCTACCCTAAATTCCCTAAACCCTAAACTTAATTTTAAGCGTGGGACATAAGTAGGGGCACAAAAAAGGGGCAGAGGATTTCCATCCCAACCAAAACACCTCCCCAAAATAAAAGCTAACAGTCAAATATCAACTAACCCATTTTTTGAACAGAAAAATTAAACCCCCAAAACTTTTCCCTAAAATTACGTATAAACTACCGTAACCTTTACCAGGCTACACCCGAGTTTATATGAAACTTCATAAAACCTACGAGTCATATTAAATCACCCAAAAAATCTACACCGCATATCAACGGACCCTCAAACAACCAGAGCACCAGCAAAACCATATAAACACAGAGAGAAGTACAAAACTCCCATAGAAGAATAGTCTAAACGTACTCCAATATCTTACTGGTCCAAATTTGCATGAAATAAATTCTATTAAGACTTTTCTTCGTAATACTTTCAAAATAAAAGATCTAGGGGATTTAAAATATTTCTTAGGTCTTGAGGTTGCAAGGTCAAATAAAGGCATCAATCTCTGTCAGAGAAACTATACCTTGGAACTGTTAAAAGATTCTGGTTTTCTAGGTTCTAAGCCTGCTTCAACACCTATTGTTCTGAAGAAAAGACTCTCTCATTCTGATGGTGAACCCTTAACATATATTACTTGTTATCGGAGACTCATAGGGAAGCTTTTACACCTCACTAATACTCGGCATGACATAGCCTTTGTTTTGCAACAACTGTCTCAATTTTTTATGATCCTACTAATGGACATATGATTGCTGCTCATAGAATACTTAGGTATCTTAAAGGTACTCCTAGTCAAGGGTTATTTTTTCCTTCTAACAATCAGTTACAATTGCATGCTTTTTCTGACTCTGATTGGGCTTCTTGTCCAGATACAAGAAAATCTACTACTGGTTTTTGTGTTTTTCTAGGTTCTGCACTAATTTCCTAGAAATCGAAGAAGCAACAGACTATATCTCGGTCCTCTAGTGAGGCTGAATATTGAGCCTTTCTATTGTCACTTGTGAAATACAATGGCTGCATTTTCTTCTCTCTGATTTACATTTGAACATTTCTTCCATAAATCTATTTTGTGACAATTTGTCTGCCATAAAACTTGCAGAAAACCCAGTACATCATGAACAGACCAAGCATATTGAAATTGATTGCCACTTGATTCGAGAAAAAGGGTCAACAAGGACTCATCAAGTTGTTACCTGTTCATACTCATAATCAGTTAGTCGATTGCTTAACCAAATCTCTCTCCAATGCTGCTTTTAGGATGTTATTTCCATGTTGGGCATACAAAACTTGTATGCTCCAACTTGAGGGGGCTATTAAGATTATATTAGCTGATGTTAGTTTTTTTATCTGCAAATGCATGATTTTATTAATAGGAAATCATACAAAGCAGCACAACCAACTGGCCTCATTAAAAACCCCCCTAAGCCTAAATGGGGGAAAAGAGTACCGTCGGTTGTGATAAAGAAAACAAAACACTACAAAGATCAACAAGCACGCTCCCATATCCAAGAGGTCCTAACAACACCACCCTTAGCAAGAGTATCCGCCAAGTGATTAGCTTCACGAAACACATTCGAAAAACACACTCGGGGCAAAGCCTCACAAGTGTCATCTATCTGATAAAACAAACGCCACAATCTCCAAGGCCGACGCTCCAAACCCTGAACCCACGCCACAGCCACCGTCGAACCCGACTCAATTACAACCGACTGAATCCCGTCCCACGACATCTCTCGTAGCATCTGCAAAACAAAGGCAATCACCTGTAATTCAGCCTCATTAGAATCTGCCATCCCAATCGCTCCTGAAAAGAGTCCCACAATTCGACTATCCCAGTCCCGTAACACTCCTCCACATCCCGCCAATCTCGGTTTACCCCGGGCTGCCCCATCCACATTAAACTTCCACACGCCCCTCAAAGAAGGTGTCCACACCACCCTCGTCGCTCCGATGGTGACACTCTCGAAGATGATGTTAGTTATAGTTAGCTATTATTTAGGAAACTATCTTAATTAAAGAAGAATTTTCTTTATTTGTATAAAAGACTATTTGTATTCTTATTTTTAACTAATTCAATAATAACAAAAACTTTCTCTTATCCTATCGTCTTTTCATTCTCTCAAATCCCTAATTCCCCTTTACACTTTCTCAATCTCCCAAACCAAAATCTAGCAATACACTCTCACAATTAGAGGTCGACATTTGCAGATTAACAGCTAAGGTGGGCTCTACATCCTTATTAAATCCAACCCTTTGAATCACTTCCTTGCCCACACCATTTCTAAGAACATAACAAATTTTTCCTTTGCTCGAAACAAAAATACTAAATTAACAATGCACTTAATCAATTTACTCGAAGTCAAAACTAATTTGATATCCGAGCTAAATTAATACAGTGTGCTGGAGTTTACTCTGCACATACATTTTTTTACTTTTATTTAATAATTATATTTATACATATATGTTATTAAATAACTAAATATATTTTAGCAATATAAAAATTTGATCTATAATTTTTTTGACCAATTGAATGTTTTTTTTCACATATGAGTACATTAGTCAATGTTATTAAACCGGTTCTTCCCTTGTCTACAATGGTGTTTTGTTAGTATTACTTAATTTTGAGAAAGTTGGATGTTTGGTAAATAAAAAATTGATATAATAAAAATATTAAAAGAATCATTAATATTATTAAAATAAAAAGAATCACCAGTACATTATAAATATTTTAGATTATAAGTACAGAAATAAATTCAGGTGAACTATTGATTCGTAGATAATCAAATGAAGCAAAACTTTAACATTGAGGAAATGTAACTCCACACATGCCAGCCACTCTTCTAATTTGGATTCTGTCAAAAAAATTTGTAAAATCTTCATTTACCAAGTACCCACAAAAACATGGCACTTGTTCTCTTGCAGCGATGCAACACTCGGCTGATGGGGTCGGCTTCTGATATTCACGTAAACACGGCATCAACAAATTTCCCATATCATCACATTTTGATGTCGCTGTTACATTCATTCCTGAAAACACCATCACAAATAGTGCCACCGCACAGAAGACAATGGAAACTTTACTCATATTGTTATTTTTCTGTACAAAATACAAATACTGGTGATTGTAATCAATTTGGTTATTTGTTTGCAGCTGCTTTGACACAATTTATAGTAGTTGAAGTGAATATTGTAAAGAGTTTTAGACCAACCATGTTGGAGAAATATATGGTTAAACATTTTGTAAAGAAAATATAAGTGGTAACAAAATTTACAACGTGTTCGCTAAAACGAACAACTAGTCAACATTTTGAACAATTTTAAATGCAAGTATTTAATCAATAAATGTGGGATTCATTAATATAATATTGAATATTTAGTTTTAATCGTTGTAATTTTTTAACGGTAACAAATATTAAATAAAGATAGATATTAATATAAAAACTACTATTAAATAAACACATGCCTATGAATTAGAATTCTAATCACTTTTGAAGTAGAATTTCACAAAACTTATTATCCTCTTACACAGTTTACTTTAGCAGAAGAAATCATACAATTTCGTGTACCTTTGACATATATATATATATATGCATAGCAAGATGAAATTTCATTAATATATTTTAAAAACTCTTATATATTTAACACAAACTATGTTTTTTATCGTCTTTTTTTCTCAGTAAATGAGATGAAATTGTATTAATGGTTAAAGAAACTCAAAACTTACGTTGTGTGCCTCATTAAAAACCTCCTTAAAATTATATGGATGAAAAGAGTACACACAAACGAGTTACAAAACACAACTGAAATGAATAAAAATCATCTACCTCTTTTCGGTGCCTCTATTTATGCCTCAACACTAAAAATCACTACAAAATTAAATTTCAAGCTCTAACCCTAAATTCTAAATCCTAAAATATACACCATACCCTAAATTCCCTAAACCCTAAACTTAGTTTTGAGCGTGGGACATAAGTAGGGGCACAAAAAAGGGGCAGAGGATTTCCATCCCAACCGAAACACCTCCCCAAAATAAAAGCTAACAGTCAAATATCACCTAACCCCTTTTTTGAACAGCAAAATTAAACCCCCAAAACTTTTCCCTAAAATTACGTATAAACTACCGTAACCTTTACCAGGCTACACCCGAGTTTATATGAAACTTCATAAAACCTACGAGTCATATTAAATCACCCAAAAAATCTACACCGCATAGCAACGGACCCTCAAACAACAAGAGCACCAGCGAAACCATATAAACACAGAGAGAACTACAAAAATCCCATAGCAGAATAGTCTAAACGTACTCCAATATCTTACTGGTCCAAATTTGCATGAAATAAATTCTATTAAGACTTTTCTTCGTAATACTTTCAAAATAAAAGATCTAGGGGATTTAAAATATTTCTTAGGTTTTGAGGTTGCAAGGTCAAATAAAGGCATCAATCTCTGTCACAGAAACTATACCTTGGAACTGTTAAAAGATTCTGGTTTTCTAGGTTCTAAGCCTGCTACAACACCTATTGTTCTTAAGAAATGACTCTCTCATTCTGATGGTGAACCCTTAATAGATATTACTTGTTATCGGAGACTCATAGGGAAGCTTTTACACCTCACTAATACTCGGCATGACATAGCCTTTGTTGTGCAACAACTGTCTCAATTTTTTATGCTCCTACTAATGAACATATGATTGCTGCTCATATAATACTTAGGTATCTTAAAGGTACTCCTGGTCAAGGGTTATTTTTTCCTGCTAATAATCATTTACAATTGTATGCTTTTTCTGACTCTGATTGTGCTTCTTGTCTAGATACAAGAAAATATAGTACTTGTTTTTTTGTTTTTCTAGGTTCTGTACTAATTTCCTGGAAATCGAAGAAGCAAGAGACTATATCTCGGTCCTCTAGTGAGGCTGAATATCGAGCCCTTCTATTGTCACTTGTGAAATACAATGGTTGCATTTTCTACTCTCTGATTTACATTTGAGCATTTCTTCCACAAATCTATTTTGTGACAATTTGTCTGCCATTAAACTTGCAAAAAAAACCCAGTACATCATGAACAGACCAAGCATATTGAAATTGATTGTCACCTGATTCGAGAAAAAGGTTCAACAATGACTCATCAAGTTAGCCGATTGCTTAACCAAAGCTCTCTCCAATGCTGCTTTTTAGGATGTTATTTCCAAGTTGGGCATACAAAACTTGTATGCTCCAACTTGAGGGGGCTATTAAGATTATATTAGATGATGTTAGTTATAGTTAGCTATTATTTAGGAAACTATCTTAATTAAAGAAGAATTTTCTCTATTTGTATAAAAGACTATTTGTATTCTTATTTTTAAGTAATTCAATAATAACAAAAACTTTCTCTTATCCTCTAGTCTTTTCATTCTCTCAAATCCCTAATTCCCCTTTACACTTTCTCAATCTCCCAAACCAAAATCTAACAATACACTCTCACAATTAGAGGTCGACAATTGCAGATTAACAACTAAGGTGGGCTCTACATCCTTATTAAATCCAACCCTTTGAATCACTTCCTTGCCCACACCATTTCTAAGAACATAACAAATTTTTCCTTTGCTCGAAACAAAAATACTAAATTAACAATGCACTTAATCAATTTTTTCGAAGTCAAAACTAATTTGATATCCGAGCTAAATTAATACAGTGTGCTGGAGTTTACTCTGCACAGACATTTTTTTACTTTTATTTAATAATTATATTTATACATATATGTTATTAAATAACTAAATATATTTTAGCAATATAAAAATTTGATCTTAGTGTTTTTCATAGTTAGGAAGTCCTTAGGTTGGGCAGTAAGTGATCCCCTGCACTAAGGTTTCGAAACCATGGGTAAGGTTTCGAAACCTTTGCAGAAATCTGGGCTTCCAGACCTTACTGCCAACCAAAGTTT
Organism: Hibiscus tridactylites; assembly: GCA_958450335.1. Lineage (NCBI taxonomy): Eukaryota > Viridiplantae > Streptophyta > Magnoliopsida > Malvales > Malvaceae > Hibiscus > Hibiscus tridactylites. Next base: position 69,546,593 of record OY288288.1, on the reverse strand, counting down.
CGAGACCTTTGGGTAAGGTTTCGAAACTATGGTCAAAGGTGTCGAAACCTTCCCCAAGGTTTCGAAACTTTTGGTGAAAATTGGGTTCCAGGGGTCACTGCCAGCCAAAGTTTCGAAACCTTTGGTGAAGGTTTCGAAACCTTTGCTTAAAACTGCACTGTTTTGACTTGTTGGCCTTTTTAAAGAGAAAAACACATAGGAATTAAGATGCCTTTAGTCAAGATTAAAATTTGGGTGTTTGAATGTGGTTTGGGGTTCGAATGTGACAAGATTAAAATGTAAAAAAAAAATTAGGGTTGCTAACCGAGGAGGAACCCTTTGGGTTTCGCTTCGGTTTTCCCCGTGTGGCCCACTCGGACCGGTCATCTGGCCAGACCGGGACGAGGGGGTTACATTTGTTGGTATCAGAGCCTGAGGTTACCGAGACCTCGGGCAGGTAAGTGAGGTAAGATTAATGTGTTAAATGCTTGTGTTGTTCAATGCATGATTTGCCATGAATCCTTGATGCTTGATTGATCGTATGATGTTTTGAATGCTTGAATTGTCGTGTCTGGTATAGAGTGAGTGCCCATTACTACTATTACTTAATTTAAAAAGATTTTTTGAAAGAGGAATACTTGAGCACTATTGGACCCTTGCTTTGACTAACGTAACCCTTATATGTTTCTTGTTGTAGTTTACCTTGCTAGTTGAACCATGAGACCACGTGGGAGGCCTAGGATGGTTCGACCGGAACCACGGGCAGAGGCTCCGAGAGTTGAGCTGATAGTTGGGGTTGGAGCTCAAGTGGGAGAGCATGTGGTTGGAGTTGGAGCTCCTTCACCACCTCCATTACCACCACCTCCTCCACCGGGAGCGGGAGGTGAGGTCGGGGCCGAAGGTGAGGGACGACAAGGAGGTCAAGGTGGCCAAGGACCGGCCGGAATTGACTTAACTCCGTTGGTTCAGGCGATAGCCGGGGCATTCCAGGCTGCAGTAGCTGGAGGTCAGGCAGCTCATCATCAGGGTGAGGGCACCGGATTACCATTAGAGAGACTTCGGGGCCTTGGGGCCGAAGAGTTTAGAGGTGCTACTCCGGAGAGGTCAGAGATGTGGTTTGAGAAGACCGTCCGTATTCTTGCTCAGATGGGATGTACTGGTGAGCGCAAGTTGGGATGTGTTGAGTCTCTGCTTCAGGGTGATGCCTACACCTGGTGGGTCACCGTTACTTCGGGGATGGATGAGACCGAGATCACTTGGGAGTTCTTTGAGACATCTTTCCGGAAGAAGTATTTGGGTCCGCGATACCTCGATGAGAGGAAGAGGGAGTTTATGGCATTGCTTCAGGGGAGTATGTCCGTGACTGATTATGAGATTCGGTTTGTCAGATTGAGTCAGTATGCACCTGAGCTTGTACCTACTGAGGTGGAGCGTTGTAACCGCTTCCGATATGGGCTGAGTGAGGAGATCAAGACTTATACTCTAGCTTCAGACTACACTGATTTTGATGTCTTGGTCTCGAGGGCTGTAACACCCCAAAAATTACGCCCAAATTGTAAACCCTAGATTTGAAAAAAATCCCTAATTTAGAAACATAATTTCAAAATCCCTAATTTTTAAAACCCTAATTTTCTATGATGGACTAAATATGAATTTTTATTAAACTTGAAAGTTAATATAAAATTTCTTAAAAGTTTAAGGACTGGCTCCGTAAATAACCTTTTTGTCAAAATGAATTTCAATTCATTTGGTTTCTACCATAAGTTTATTATTATTATTTATTATTATTAAAGAACTATATTAAATGGAATTCTAATCCATTCGTTTTCTTTTTAATTATTTTATTTATTTATTTATTCTTTTCCATCTTATATCACTTTTATTATTTTACTTAAATTAGGTTTACTCTCCCTATAAATATACACACACATAGTTCAAATAAGATCACCCAAAAAAAACCCTACTTTTTTTATATAGTTTCATGCCGCCAAAATCCCTTATTTATTTGTTAAATTCCTATGTAATAATCTCCACCGCTCTATACCCCTTCTTGTTCGTTAATCCCTTCAACACCATGGTTAGTCTGGTATCGATACAGTTGAATACAATACTTCTGATCATGAAAAATCAAATCATTCTATAGGTTGAGTATAGCTTGGCTAATGTGTGTTTTCTTCCAGTGCTATAATTAAATTATATACTATTTTTCTATGTGTTTGGTGTTTTACCCTTTAAGTGATTATTTATATGTATTATGATTTTTATGGTTGACATCGCATGCATACGTTTTCAAAATATGTTTTCACTATGATTTATGAACTATGATTTATGGACTACGATTTATGAACTATGATTTATAGACTTATGGACTATGATTTATGAAGTATGTTTACGGAATATCGGATTTATGGAACTTTGTTTATAAAATTTGATTTTTAATCATCATATCATTGTATGAGCATGGGTTGGGATCTGATCGGGGAAGTTCAGTGGTTTCACCCTTCGGGCTGAATTCCACTTCGGATTGGCGGTTGTAGTGAGGAGTTCTGGGGAACTTTCCTCTTGGCGGTTGTAGTTGGGTGCATTGCATTGCGCTTGTGATTTATGTGTTGTGTTTTAAAGAATTTTAAGAAAATATTACTATATTTTTACGACTATGATTTTCTTGCACTTTAGAGACACACTAAGCTCTTTAGCTTACTCCCCCATAGTTTCGTCTTACAGATATCTTTGGGCTTTAGGCGACGTGGTACTTGGAGGATCTCACATTTTATTCGGTTATTTTATTATTTAGTACGAAATAATTTTTAATTATTCAGATTATTATTTTGTTTATATTGGGATATTGATGTAATTTCATACTTTTGAGAACAAATATGTTTTGAGATTATTTTTCTAAAATTCTTTTACTATGATTTTATTTCAGAAATTTTATATAAACATTATAATATTTATTATGATATTTATATTTTTATTTCTTATAAGATATTTATTAAATCAATGTTATTTTATTTTAAGTTAAAGTATAATTTCTAAAAATTGAATTTCTTGAGGGAAAAATTTTCAAATGTAATTTCCTAAATTTGGTCTTTTCTCCTAGACCGGGTTTAGGGGGTTACAAGGGCCAAGGACTTGGAGCACAGTTTGAGTTTGACCAGGCGGTCAGGTGGATCTAGTTCGGGTAAGAGGTCCAGCAACTTTGATAGAGGTGATGCCAAGAGGCACCGGGACAACAGACATCAGTATGATCATAGGCGTGGTGGCGGTAACCACGGTAGGGGCCATCAGGTTCAGAGAGCTGGTGGGAAACTGCCCACATGTGCTACTTGCGGGAGGAACCACACCGGTGAGTGTTGGGGAAATTATCATTCCTGTTGGAGTTGTGGTGCTAGAGACCACATTAGGCGTGACTGTCCACATCAGGTGGGACAGGCACCAGCTCAGGCTCCTGCTCGAGCCAATGACTTTCAGAGAGGCCGCGGGCGCGGTAGAGGTAACTTCCAGCCGAGGAACGATGGTCAAAGGAACATAGCTCATGTAGTGGCAGTCCAGCCGGAGGGCGGAGGACAGACTAGGGTTTACGCTCAGCGCGGGAAGCAGCATGACACCGATGTGATCGCGGGTAACTTCTCGATACAGTCTTTGGGTTTGCTTTCTTTGATTGACTCTGGGTCTACACATTCCTACATATTGAGTGAGCATGCACAGTCTTTGAACTTGCCTTGTGAAATGTTAGAGGTAGGAGTTAGTGTTACTAGTTCCTTTGGGGACACAATAGTAGTTAGGAAGATGTACCGAAGGTGTCCGTTGATGGTTCAGGGGCATGTGTTTCCAGTGGATATGATGGAGCTTCCTTTCTATGGTTTTGATGTGATTTTGGGTATGGACTGGCTCACGGAGCATAGAGCTAGGATAGATTTTGAAACTAAACGGATTTCTTTGAAGCTCACAGATGATTATGAGATTGTAGTGGTGGGTGAGAACGTGAAGTTCTTGTCCAATGTGGTTTCAGTGTTAGAGGCTAAGAGGTTAGTGGAGTTGGGGTGTGAAGCATACTTAGCGTATGTGATGAACCCTAACATGAGTGAGGTTAGACCTCAAGATATCCGGACAGTATGTGATTTTCCTAGTGTGTTTCCGGAAGAATTGTCAGGGTTACCACCAGACAGAGAGGTAGAGTTCAGCATTGAGACTTATTCTGATTCAGCTCCTGTTTCGATTGCTCCGTATCGTATGGCACCGAAAGAATTGAAAGAGTTGAAGACTCAGTTGCAAGAATTGACAGATAGAGGTTTTATTAGGCCTAGTTCTTCACCTTGGGGTGCACCAGTATTGTTTGTGAAGAAGAAAGATGGAAGTATGAGAATGTGCATAGATTATAGACAGTTAAATCAGTTGACAGTGAAGAACAAATATCCGTTGCCTAGAATTGATGAATTGTTTGATTATTTGAGAGGAGCATCGGTCTTTTCGAAGATTGATTTGAGATCAGGTTACTACCAGCTAAAGGTTAGAGAGGTTGATGTACCGAAGACGGCCTTTAGGACTAGGTACGGTCATTATGAGTTCTTAGTCATGCCTTTTGGGTTGACTAATGCACCGACAGCTTTCATGGACATGATGAATAGGTTTTTTCATCAGTATCTAGATCAGTTTGTAGTTGTGTTTATTGATGACATCTTGGTGTACTCGCGAACTGAAGAAGACCATGACCGACACTTGAGACTTGTTTTGAAGACTTTGCTAGATCATCAGTTGTATGCGAAGCTCAGCAAGTGTGAATTCTGGATCCGAGAAGTAGTCTTCTTAGGACATGTAGTGTCAGCCGATGGGATTAGAGTTGATCCGAAGAAGATTGAAGCCATTGTTGAGTGGAAGCAACCGAAGTCTGTGACAGAGGTACGTAGCTTCCTAGGCTTAGCCGGATACTATAAAAGGTTTGTAGAGAGTTTCTCTAAGCTAGCCGCTCCATTGACACAATTACTTTAGAAGAGTGTTCAGTTTGAGTGGACAGATGCAAGACAGAGAGCCTTTGAGAAATTGAAAGAAGCTTTGACCCAAGCACCGATCTTGATTCAGCCTGAGTCCGGGAAGGACTATGTAGTCTACAGTGACGCTTCTTATGTAGGGCTAGGATGTGTTCTTATGCAAGACCGGAGAGTAGTGGCTTATGCCTCAAGACAGTTGAAGACTCATGAGCGCAACTATTCGACCCATGACATAGAATTAGCTGCAGTTGTGTTGCTCTGAAGATTTGGAGGCACTATTTGTATGGTGAGAAATGCACAGTATACACCGACTACAAGAGTTTGAAGTACATTATGACTCAGCGAGATTTGAATCTCAGACAGCGTAGGTGGTTAGAGCTGCTAAAAGACTATGATCTTACCATTGAGTACCATCCGGGTAAGGCCAATGTAGTGGCCGATGCATTGAGTAGGAAGATGGTCGTGGACTTGAGAGCTATGTTTGCTAGATTGAGTTTGTCCGGAGATGGTGGCTTGATAGCCGAGCTTCAGGTTTGACCAACTCTAGGTCAGTTGATTCGTGAGAAACAGTTCTTAGATAAATCTTTGGCACCTCACGTGCAAGATATAGCCGAGGGTAGATCTTCAGATTACAGTTTCAACACTGATGGAGTTTTGTGTTTCAAGGATAGAATAGTTGTGCCAGAAGACAGTGACTTGAGACGTACGATCTTGACTGAAGCCCACAGTAGTCCGTTTGCTATGCATCCTGGAAGTACGAAGATGTACCGTGATTTGAAGAATGAGTACTTTTGGGTTGGCTTGAAGAGAGATGTAGCCGACTTTGTGAGTAAGTGCTTAGTGTGTCAGAGAGTGAAGGCGGAACATCAGGTTCCCTCAGGTTTGTTACATCCGTTGAGAATTCCGGAATGGAAGTGGGAGAACATCACTATGGATTTTGTTTCGGGTTTGCCTTTGACTCCTACGAAGAAGAACTCAGTTTGGGTGATAGTAGATCGTTTTACGAAGTGTGCTCACTTCTTGGCAGTCAACACTACTTACACTTTAGATAGATTGGCAGAATTGTACATTGGTGAAATTGTGAGGTTACATAGTGTGCCGAAGTCCATTGTGTCAGATAGAGATCCACGGTTTACTTCTAGATTTTGGGAGTGTCTGCATACAGCTTTGGGTACCCGTTTGAACTTCAGCACTTCTTATCATCCTCAGTCAGATGGTCAGTCAGAGAGGGTTATTCAGATCTTAGAGGATATGCTGCGTTGTTGTATCATAGACTTTCAGGGTACTTAGGAGAAGCATTTGCCTCTGGTAGAGTTTGCGTACAATAACAGTTTTCAGTCGAGCATTCAGATGGCTCCGTATGAGGCCTTGTATGGCCGGAAGTGTAGAACTCCAGTGTGTTGGGCCGAGGTAGGACATAAACTGTTACCTATGCCGGATTTGCTCAAGGGGACAACCGACAGGGTAAAATTGATTTGTGACCATTTGAAGGCTGCTTCGGATAGGCGGAAGTCCTATGCCGATTTGAAGAGAAAGGAAGTTGAGTTCTCAGTGGGTGAGAAGGTATTCTTGAAGGTGTCTCCGTGGAAAAAGGTGATGAGATTTGGCCGAAAAGGGAAGTTGAGTCCGAGATACATAGGACCGTATGAGATTGTGAAGAGGGTTGGTCCCGTTGCTTATCAGTTGCGTTTGCCGTCCGAGCTTGAGAAGATACATGATGTGTTCCATGTGTCGATGCTTCGCAAGTATAGGTCCGATCCATCACATGTTATGCCCGTAGAAGAAATTGAGTTGAATCCGGATTTGACTTATGAAGAAGAGCCAGTGGAGATCTTAGCTTCGGACAGTAAAGTGTTGAGGGGTAGATCGATTGAGTTAGTAAAGGTGCGGTGGCGACGTAGAGGTGTGGACGAGGCCACTTGGGAAAGGAAGGAGGATATGGAAAAGCAGTTCCCGTATCTCTTTCAGTCAGGTAATTTCGGGGACGAAATTCCTTAAGTGGGAGAGAGTTGTAACACCCGTGTTTTGGGCTTAGGAATTAGCCGGGTTATAGTTCGAGTCAAATAAAACTTAATTAAAACAATTCAATTTCAAATAATGGCCTAATTGAGTTTTGGGAAAAGGGAAGGGACTAAGGTTGTAATTTTACCAAAAAGTTTTGAAAAGTAAGACAACTTTAATAAAAAGTTGTCTTCCTCCCTCTTTCCTCCCCCCCCCTTTTCACGTTAGAAACTCCCCCACCATTTCTAAACCCTTTCAAACCTTGTTACTATTCCATTGATCTTACTACTTGATTTCAACACCAATTTAAGAGGTAATTACGTTTTCTTAATCTCCTCTTCAATCTCTATCTATCCTTTGTCTTAGATTTCAAAAATATGGGGTTTTGAAATTTAGGGTTTATATTAAAGTTTGGGTTTTTAAGGGGATTTCGAATTTGTTTTGATAAATTGAGTTGAGGTTTTAGTTAATCATGTTATAATGAGTAACATATATCAAATTGGTTGAATTTGGGTGAAAATTCGTAGCATGTTCTTGAGGTAGATTTTAAGGTAGTAAAATTTGGGTTTTTGGTGGGTTTATGTTGAAATTGAAGGGCTGATGGTCTACCTATGTTAGGAGGGTGATTTGGGATGTTTTGGAAGTCATTTGGATGTTTGGAAATTGAATTTTCAGCAAGCCTTTAGTGGAGCACGAAAATTGTGATTTTAGGAGATTATGTGATTTGAGAAATTGTGGAATTTGGGTTGTGTTAGCAAAGTATGTTGATGGTTGAGCTTAGCATTGAACTGGGAAGTAATGTGTATGTTTTGTTTGGCTAGAAGCAAGTGGAAGCGTGGAAGAGGCTTTGGGACCGAATCCGGGTGCATAGGAGGATTGTTCGATTTGCTAAGGAAGGGCGGTGAGTGGTTTCAACTTGTTTTAAGTTTGGTTCGAGTATGTGTAGTGGGAGCGTGTGTGAAGTGTGCTTGGTAGGCCACTCATTGTTAATTCAAGTTGTTGATTTAACCATTGATATCCATGAATGCATTTATGTTTGTTTGACTATGCTATTATGATTGTGGTTGATGGATGTGAGTTATCTTGATATGCATCTATGAGATTGAGCATGAATGTGGTTGATGATATATATATGATGTGGTTATGATAATTGGCACTAAAATAATTACCGGTTGTAAATGATCGATCATTAGGATAGTGTGCACACAAATTGAGTCAAAACGTACGTGGCCTTGATGGCGTTAAGTCATCAAGGAGGAGTACGGTGATGTAACATTCCACCGGAAGCTTTTATTACATTTCTACGGGATAATGAGTGGAATCCCATCCGTAGGGCATGTGGCGATGGGTGGAATCCCGCACATGCAAGGTCCGGTGATGAGTGTAATCCCACCGAGGTAAAGTGTTGTCGAGGTTTAAATCCGCACAATCGGGGTAATTAAAGTGGCCAATTAACTTGTTCATACATTGTGATATGTGATGATGTTATATGTTGGTGATATGTGGTGTTGCTATATGATGTTGATTTTGATAATTGAGCTTGGTAGGGTCGAGAAACCATATATGCCACTTGAAAGACTAGCTAGGTCTACTTGATTCTATGCCTATGCTTGATGTATGTAAGACTAGGATTAACATGCTTGAACCCTGCATTGTTGATGTTTTTTTTTCGTTTTAGAGCACCCTCACTAAGCTTATAGCTTACGCTCTCTATGTTCAACAATGCAGATCATTAGCGTGGTGTTAGCTCGAGGCAAGGCAAGAAGGGCTTTCCAAGTTGTTGCTCAAGTATGGTTAATTTTGTAGTAGTTAAGCAATGTGGCAATAGGGTGTGTTTGTATGAGCCTTGTATGACTCTTTCAAATGATGTTGTCTTGGATTGATGTTTTGGATTGTAAAGCATGTAATACTTTGATGATTGATGGTGTGTGTGATGGCATGCTTTAGATGCTTAGGTTGCCTTGTGTATGAGTGCAAACCTCTTGTGTTGAATTGTGCCATTTGGGCTCTTGAGCTTCCATGTTTGACCTTAAATGCTGAATTTACTCTTTTGTTGGAATATCATGTTCGAATGCCTTGATTCATGTTAATTGCTACGTATGGCTCATGTATGATTGCTTAAATGATTGTATGTGCGAGTCTTGTGAGTGTTAATTCATGCCTTTGGTCCTTTTTAAGCTTCTACATATGTCTATGCATGATCTTAGTGTTTTTCATAGTTAGGAAGTCCTTAGGTTGGGCAGTAAGTGATCCCCTGCACTAAGGTTTCGAAACCATGGGTAAGGTTTCGAAACCTTTGCAGAAATCTGGGCTTCCAGACCTTACTGCCAACCAAAGTTTCGAGACCTTTGGGTAAGGTTTCGAAACTATGGTCAAAGGTTTCGAAACCTTCCCCAAGGTTTCGAAACTTTTGGTGAAAATTGGGTTCCAGGGGTCACTGCCAGCCAAAGTTTCGAAACCTTTGCTTAAAACTGCACTGTTTTGACTTGTTGGCCTTTTTAAAGAGAAAAACACATAGGAATTAAGATGCCTTTAGTCAAGATTAAAATTTGGGTGTTTGAATGTGGTTTGGGGTTTGAATGTGACAAGATTAAAATGAAAAAAAATTTAGGGTTGCTAACCGAGGAGGAACCCTTTGGGTTTCGCTTCGGTTTTCCCCGTGTGGCCCACTCGGACCGGTCATCCGGCCAGACCGGGACGAGGGGGTTACATTTTCTAACTCTGATTGGGCTTCTTGTTCAGATACAAGAAAATCTACTAATGGTTTTTGTTTTTTTCTAGGTTCTGCACTAATTTCCTGGAAATCGAAGAAGCAACAGACTATATCTCGGTCCTCTAGTGAGGCTGAATATCGAGCCTTTCTATTGTCACTTGTGAATTACAATGACTGCATTTTCTTCTCTCTGATTTACATTTGAACATTTCTGCCACAAATCTATTTTGTGACAATTTGTCTGCCATTAAACTTGCAGAAAACCCAGTACATCATGAACAGACCAAGCATATTGAAATTGATTGCCACTTGATTCGAGAAAAAGGGTCAACAAGGACTCATCAAGTTGTTACCTGTTAATACTCATAATCAGTTAGTCGATTGCTTAACCAAAGCTCTCTCCAATGCTGCTTTTTAGGATGTTATTTCCATGTTGGGCATACAAAACTTGTATGCTCCAACTTGAGGGGGCTATTAAGATTATATTAGCTTATGTTAGTTTTTTTATCGGCAAATGCATGATTTTATTAATGGGAAATCATACAAAGCAGCACAACCAACTGGCCTCATTAAAAACCCCCCTAAGCCTAAATGGGGGAAAAGAGTACCGTCAGTTGTTATAAAGAAAACAAAACACTACAAAGATCAACAAGCACGCTCCCATATCCAAGAGGTCCTAACAACACCACCCTTAGCAAGAGTATCCGCCAAGTGATTAGCTTCACGAAACACATTCGAAAAACACACTCGGGGCAAAGCCTCACAAGTGTCATCTATCTGATAAAACCAACGCCACAATCTCCAAGGCCGACGCTCCAAACCCTGAACCCACGCCACATCCACCGTCGAATCCGACTCAATTACAACCGACTGAATCCAGTCCCACGGCATCTCTCGTAGCATCTGCAAAGAAAAGGCAATCACCTGTAATTCAGCCTCATTAGACTCCGCCATCCTAATCGCTCCTGAAAAGAGTCACACAATTCGACTACCCCAGTCCCGTAACACTCCTCCACATCCCGCCAATCTCGGTTTACCCCGGGCTGCCCCATCCACATTAAACTTCCACACGCCCCTCTAAGAAGGTGTCCACACCACCCCCGTTTCTCCGATGGTGACACTCTCGAAGCTGATGTTAGTTATAGTTAGCTATTATTTAGGAAACTATCTTAATTAAAGAAGAATTTTCTTCATTTGTATAAAACACTATTTGTATTCTTATTTTTAACTAATTCAATAATAACAAAAACTTTCTCTTATCCTCTCGTCTTTTCAATCTCTCAAATCCCTAATTCACCTTTACACTTTCTCAATCTCCCAAACCAAAATCTAACAATACACTCTCACAATTAGAGGTCGACATTTGCAGATTAACAGCTAAGGTGGGCTCTACATCCTTATTAAATCCAACCCTTTGAATCACTTCCTTGCCCATACCATTTCTAAGAACAGAACAAAATTTTCCTTTGCTCGAAACAAAAATACTAAATTAACAATGCACTTAATCAATTTACTCGAAGTCAAAACTAATTTGATATCCGAGCTAAATTAATACAGTGTGCTGGAGTTTACTCTGCACATACATTTTTTTTACTTTTATTTAATAATTATAATTATACATATATGTTATTAAATAACTAAATATATTTTAGCAATATAAAAATTTGATCTATAATTTTTTTGACCAATTGAATGTTTTTTTTTCACATATGAGTACATTAGTCAATGTTATTAAACTGGTTCTTCCCTTGTCTACAATGGTGTTTTGTTAGTATTACTTAATTTTGAGAAAGTTTTTTTTTATCGGCAACCGTATGTTTTTTATTAAGTAATAAGGAAAACATACAGCTTGACGAAATCGCACGCCTCGTTAAAAACCTCCCTAAACCTATTGGAGGAAAAGAGTACGATACGATCCGTCGAGTACAAAAGGAAACAAATCACATAAGCTCAAGTCACAAACATGCCATGAACGTCGAAAGTCTATCTACTCCCTCCTTTGCCAGTGCATCCGCAAATCCATTCGCTTCCCTCAGCACGTAGCAGAATTGGATATCATATATGACTTGACAAGCCTGATCAATTACCAAAAATACCTTCCATAGTCGCCAAGGTCGTTTTGCGGTCTGAGTAATCCAGCTCAACGCGACTTGAGAATCCGTCTCCAAAATCACACAACCCTGCCGCCATTCCCTCTCCTGTATCATACCCAACGCAAAGGCTATCGCTCGGACCTCTGCTTCATTCGACTCCATCACGCCTATAGGGCCTGAGAATAGACCCAAAATGCGACTATCCGCATCTCGTAACACGCCACCAATCCCTGCCGGACCCGGTTTTCCTCGCGCCGGTCCATCCATGTTAAATTTTAGAACATTTCGTAACGGGGGCTGCCAGCATCTTCCCCCCCCCCCTCCCCTCATCCTCTTCGGTTGGACAGTATCCTCAATTTTGGAAGGACAAGTCCACAAGCTTCCATCTCCATATTCTTGTCCGATGTACCAATTCTATCCGACTCGAGTAATATGGCATTAAAATCTCCCGCTATGCACCACGGGCCTTCTTGATTGCTAATCTTACTCAAAATCGCTGCCCATACAGCTTGCCGCCCTTCCAATTCGGACGGTGCATAAACCACGACCAAACCACAACATAGATCATCATGCAACCATCTACCTCTCATCATAATGAAATTGCGTTCGATCTCTACCGCATCTAATTTAAATTTACTTACCTCCCATATCACTAAAATACCGCCCGACGCACCAATTGATGGCGCGATCACTGATTCGAAGTTATCGGTTCCCCATAGATTTGCTAGCCACAATTTCGGACACTCCTCCATCTTTGTTTCTTGCAACATTGCCATATCCGCATCATATTTCCTTATCACATCTCGAACAAACCGGCGTTTAGCACTCCCTCCCAAGCCCCTAACATTCCACGATAGCATTTTCATGAGTCACAAACCTCGACGATCGCCACTAATCACTCTTGATATGTCTCGAATAATTTCTTCTTCCTGGCCGTTGAAATTAACCCCAATCAATGAACCCAGCTTCACCTCAATTGCTTCTATTTCAATATTATTCGCTGCTTGACCGTCGTCTCCCCCTCCCGTATTCGATATTTCTTGGTTGGCCTTGTTCAATCGGCTATTCTTCTTTTTTCTAAAAATCCGACACCCTTCCAAATTGCCCCCTAAATACCGTCTGATCTTGCAATAAGCCTGACCCACCTGGACAATTTCTGTTTTGCTCAAATCTGATTGTGCACTTGTCGAAAAAATAGGAGGATAATGTTTTAATTTAGAATTTAATTTAGAATTAAATTCTGAATTATCCACCATTTGAATATTAGACTCCTGTTCATTTGAATCACTTGCTTTAGAATTAGCAATTCCCGCTATATCCAAACTCTTGAAATTTTGAATGTCTCCTATCTCTGCAGGACTCTTATCACCACCGTCCTTCTCCCCGCTCAGACATCTTTCCGCCGTCTCCATTAGCCGTGCCGGTGGACTCGTCGTTGGCCTGTCCAGCGATTGAGTAGAGTTGTTTGATGCCCCTTGTTCGTCATTGCAATTCCGATCAGACTGGCGTTCTTCATTGGTTTTTTCGGATGGATCTCCCTGTTGCCCTTCCCATGCCTCATTCGCAAGCCATAACACCGAATTTGTATTTTCTTTTATTATTTCTGCATCCTCTCCGTTTCCCACTCTCTTAGGCGGTAATGAATTATTTTCACTACTATCTTCTTCGTCCGTCGAATCTAATTCCCCGCAATCACATTCCACCGTGGGGGATGTGCCATCCATCTCTAACACGCGGATAGTATATGCTTCCCCCTCAAATTGAACTTCAATGTGTTCTTCAATTCGATTGAACGTGGATGTTTCTACCATAATTCTACCGCAATCAAATGAAGATGGTGTTTTCGTTTCATCATCCATTCGAATAAAAACACCCCATATACTTGCAATGTTCATGAAAGTCCTTTTGTGCCATAGGTGTATCGGGAGGCCGATTATCGACATCCATACCCGTCGCGATTCCACTTTGATCGCTGGAGACCATTTTTCTACCTTCGCGAAACATTCTTTCACCCGGTCAAGTTGCATGATTTTATCGCGAATGGGTGCCGATGTACACATTAGCAAGATCATTGATCCGGATAATCGCATGATCGAGAAACCATCGTGTTTGTCTACCTCCAACCTTTCCGCTAGAGTCTTTATGCTGCACGGATTCAGGCACCAACCCACCGCACACCATTGCAATATTGCTCATTTGTCTTCATCCACTATCCCTGATACTTTCGATCTGTTTTGTTTCACTTCGTCTCTCTCTATCGACGTTTCTGATTTTCTTGATTCCTCATTTTCCTTCTTCCCATGTTGTTCTGTGTTTCCCATTTTCTTACGGTACCACTCCGTTTTGCCCTTCCACGCCATAGAAACTCTCAATCTGCCGCCGTAGATCCATTTACCGTTTAATCTCTCTATCACCCTGTTTGCATCATCCTTCGACGCCATTCTAACGAACCCAAACCGTTGTCCATCCCTGGCCCTTTTGTTCGGTATGAATGCATCTTTTACAATCCCATGTCTGTCACACACTTGCCACAATCCTTTCCAGTGGATTGTCCGAGAGAGACCACTGATGAATAAAGTCCAAACTTGCTGATTTTTCTGGTCTCGTTGCACCAATCTGCTGCCTGTGTGTGATTCACTGTTCCGACCGGTGATATTTTCCTGTTCGGCGGCGAGGCGTTTCCAAATTCCCGTGGAGAGCATTTTTTCGCTAAATTTTTTAAAACAATTTTAAGAAAGTTGGATGTTTGGTAAATAAAAAATTGATATAATAAAAATATTAAAAGAATCATTAATATTATTAAAATAAAAAGAATCACCAGTACATTATAAATATTTTAGATTATAAGTATAGAAATAAATTCAGGTGAACTATTGATTCGTAGATAATCAAATGAAGCAAAATTTTAACATTGAGGAAATGTAACTCCACACATGCCAGCCACTCTTCTAATTTGGATTCTGTCAAAAAAATTTGTAAAATCTTCATTTACCAAGTACCCACAAAAACATGGCACTTGTTCTCTTGCAGCGATGCAACACTCGGCTGATGGGGTCGGCTTCTGATATTCACGTAAACACGGCATCAACAAATTTCCCATATCATCACATTTTGATGTCGCTGTTACATTCATTCCTGAAAACACCATCACAAATAGTGCCACCGCACAGAAGACAATGGAAACTTTGCTCATATTGTTATTTTTCTGTACAAAATACAAATACTGGTGATTGTAATCAATTTGGTTATTTGTTTGCAGCTGCTTTGACACAATTTATAGTAGTTGAAGTGAATATTGTAAAGAGTTTTAGACCAACCATGTTGGAGAAATATATGGTTAAACATTTTGTAAAGAAAATATAAGTGGTAACAAAATTTACAACGTGTTCGCTAAAACGAACAACTAGTCAACATTTTGAACAATTTTAAATGCAAGTATTTAATCAATAAATGTGGGATTCATTAATATAATATTGAATATTTAGTTTTAATCGTTGTAATTTTTAACGGTAACAAATATTAAATAAAGATAGATATTAATATAAAAACTACTATTAAATAAGCACATGCCTATGAATTAGAATTCTAATCACTTTTGAAGTAGAATTTCACAAAACTTATTATCCTCTTACACAGTTTACTTTAGCAGAAGAAATCATACAATTTCGTGTACCTTTGACATATATATATATATATGCATAGCAAGATGAAATTTCATTAATATATTTAAAAAACTCTTATATATTTAACACAGACTATGTTTTTTATCGTCTTTTTTTCTCAGTAAATGAGATGAAATTGTATTAATGGTTAAAGAAACTCAAAACTTACGTTGTGTGCCTCATTAAAAACCTCCTTAAAATTATATGGATGAAAAGAGTACACACAAACGAGTTACAAAACACAACTGAAATGAATAAAAATCATCTACCTCTTTTCGGTGCCCCTATTTATGCCTCAACACTAAAAATCACTACAAAATTAAATTTCAAGCTCTAACCCTGAATTCTAAATCCTAAAATATACACCATACCCTAAATTCCCTAAACCCTAAACTTAGTTTTGAGCGTGGGACATAAGTAGGGGCACAAAAAAGGGGCAGAGGATTTCCATCCCAACCGAAACACCTCCCCAAAATAAAAGCTAACAGTCAAATATCACCTAACCCATTTTTTGAACAGCAAAATTAAACCCCCAAAACTTTTCCCTAAAATTACGTATAAACTACCGTAACCTTTACCAGGCTACACCCGAGTTTATATGAAACTTCATAAAACCTACGAGTCATATTAAATCACCCAAAAAATCTACAACGCATAGCAACGGACCCTCAAACAACCAGAGCACCAGCGAAACCATATAAACACAGAGAGAACTACAAAACTCCCATAGCAGAATAGTCTAAACGTACTCCAATATCTTACTGGTCCAAATTTGCATGAAATAAATTCTATTAAGACTTTTCTTCGTAATACTTTCAAAATAAAAGATCTAGGGGATTTAAAATATTTCTTAGGTCTTGAGGTTGCAAGGTCAAATAAAGGCATCAATCTCTATCAAAGAAACTATACCTTGGAACTGTTAAAAGATTCTGGTTTTCTAGGTTCTAAGCCTGCTACAACACCTATTGTTCTTAAGAAATGACTCTCTCATTCTGATGGTGAACCCTTAATAGATATTACTTGTTATCGGAGACTCATAGGGAAGCTTTTACACCTCACTAATACTCGGCATGACATAGCCTTTGTTGTGCAACAACTGTCTCAATTTTTTTATGCTCCTACTAATGAACATATGATTGCTGCTCATATAATACTTAGGTATCTTAAAGGTACTCCTGGTCAAGGGTTATTTTTTCCTGCTAATAATCATTTACAATTGTATGCTTTTTCTGACTCTGATTGTGCTTCTTGTCTAGATACAAGAAAATATAGTACTTGTTTTTTTGTTTTTCTAGGTTCTGTACTAATTTCCTGGAAATCGAAGAAGCAACAGACTATATCTCGGTCCTCTAGTGAGGCTGAATATCGAGCCCTTCTATTGTCACTTGTGAAATACAATGGTTGCATTTTCTACTCTCTGATTTACATTTGAACATTTCTTCCACAAATTTTGTGACAATTTGTCTGCCATTAAACTTGCAAAAAAAACCCAGTACATCATGAACAGACCAAGCATATTGAAATTGATTGTCACCTGATTCGAGAAAAAGGTTCAACAATGACTCATCAAGTTAGCCGATTGCTTAACCAAAGCTCTCTCCAATGCTGCTTTTTAGGATGTTATTTCCAAGTTGGGCATACAAAACTTGTATGCTCCAACTTGAGGGGGCTATTAAGATTATATTAGATGATGTTAGTTATAGTTAGCTATTATTTAGGAAACTATGTTAATTAAAGAAGAATTTTCTCTATTTGTATAAAAGACTATTTGTATTCTTATTTTTAAGTAATTCAATAATAACAAAAACTTTCTCTTATCCTCTAGTCTTTTCATTCTCTCAAATCCCTAATTCCCATTTACACTTTCTCAATCTCCCAAACCAAAATCTAACAATACACTCTCACAATTAGAGGTCGACAATTGCAGATTAACAACTAAGGTGGGCTCTACATCCTTATTAAATCCAACCCTTTGAATCACTTCCTTGCCCACACCATTTCTAAGAACATAACAAATTTTTCCTTTGCTCGAAACAAAAATACTAAATTAACAATGCACTTAATCAATTTACTCGAAGTCAAAACTAATTTAATATCCGAGCTAAATTAATACAGTGTGCTGGAGTTTACTCTGCACAGACATTTTTTTACTTTTATTTAATAATTATATTTATACATATATGTTATTAAATAACTAAATATATTTTAGCAATATAAAAATTTGATCTATAATTTTTTTTGACCAATTGAATGTTTTTTTTCACATATGAGTACATTAGTCAATGTTATTAAACCGGTTCTTCCCTTGTCTACAATGGTGTTTTGTTAGTATTACTTAATTTTGAGAAAGTTGGATGTTTGGTAAATAAAAAATTGATATAATAAAAATATTAAAAGAATCATTAATATTATTAAAATCAAAAGAATCACCAGTACATTATAAATATTTTAGATTATAAGTACAGAAATAAATTCAGGTGAACTATTGATTCGTAGATAATCAAATGAAGCAAAACTTTAACATTGAGGAAATGTAACTCCACACATGCCAGCCACTCTTCTAATTTGGATTCTGTCAAAAAAATTTGTAAAATCTTCATTTACCAAGTACCCACAAAAACATGGCACTTGTTCTCTTGCAGCGATGCAACACTCGGCTGATGGGGTCGGCTTCTGATATTCACGTAAACACGGCATCAACAAATTTCCCATATCATCACATTTTGATGTCGCTGTTACATTCATTCCTGAAAACACCATCACAAATAGTGCCACCGCACAGAAGACAATGGAAACTTTGCTCATATTGTTATTTTTCTGTACAAAATACAAATACTGGTGATTGTAATCAATTTGGTTATTTGTTTGCAGCTGCTTTGACACAATTTATAGTACTTGAAGTGAATATTGTAAAGAGTTTTAGACCAACCATGTTGGAGAAATATATGGTTAAACATTTTGTAAAGAAAATATAAGTGGTAACAAAATTTACAACGTGTTCGCTAAAACGAACAACTAGTCAACATTTTGAACAATTTTAAATGCAAGTATTTAATCAATAAATGTGGGATTCATTAATATAATATTGAATATTTAGTTTTAATCGTTGTAATTTTTTAACGGTAACAAATATTAAATAAAGATAGATATTAATATAAAAACTACTATTAAATAAACACATGCCTATGAATTAGAATTCTAATCACTTTTGAAGTAGAATTTCACAAAACTTATTATCCTCTTACACAGTTTACTTTAGCAGAAGAAATCATACAATTTCGTGTACCTTTGACATATATATATATATATATATATATATATATATGCATAGCAAGATGAAATTTCATTAATATATTTAAAAAACTCTTATATATTTAACACAGACTATGTTTTTTATCGTCTTTTTTTCTCAGTAAATGAGATGAAATTGTATTAATGGTTAAAGAAACTCAAAACTTACGTTGTGTGCCTCATTAAAAACCTCCTTAAAATTATATGGATGAAAAGAGTACACACAAACGAGTTACAAAACACAACTGAAATGAATAAAAATCATCTACCTCTTTTCGGTGCCCCTATTTATGCCTCAACACTAAAAATCACTACAAAATTAAATTTCAAGCTCTAACCCTAAATTCTAAATCCTAAAATATACACCATACCCTAAATTCCCTAAACCCTAAACTTAGTTTTGAGCGTAGGACATAAGTAGGGGCACAAAAAAGGGGCATAGGATTTCCATCCCAACCGAAACACCTCCCCAAAATAAAAGCTAATAGTCAAATATCACCTAACCCATTTTTTGAACAGCAAAATTAAACCCCCAAAACTTTTCCCTAAAATTACGTATAAACTACCGTAACCTTTACCAGGCTACACCCGAGTTTATATGAAACTTCATAAAACCTACGAGTCATATTAAATCACCCAAAAAATCTACACCGCATAGCAACGGACCCTCAAACAACCAGAGCACCAGCGAAACCATATAAACACAGAGAGAACTACAAAACTCCCATAGCAGAATAGTCTAAACGTACTCCAATATCTTACTGGTCCAAATTTGCATGAAATAAATTCTATTAAGACTTTTCTTCGTAATACTTTCAAAATAAAAGATCTAGGGGATTTAAAATATTTCTTAGGTCTTGAGGTTGCAAGGTCAAATAAAGGCATCAATCTCTGTCACAAAAACTATACCTTGGAACTGTTAAAAGATTCTGGTTTTCTAGGTTCTAAGCTTGCTACAACACCTATTGTTCTTAAGAAATGACTCTCTCATTCTGATGGTGAACCCTTAATAGACATTACTTGTTATCGGAGACTCATAGGGAAGCTTTTACACCTCACTAATACTCGGCATGACATAGCCTTTGTTGTGCAACAACTGTCTCAATTTTTTTATGCTCCTACTAATGAACATATGATTGCTGCTCATATAATACTTAGGTATCTTAAAGGTACTCCTGGTCAAGGGTTATTTTTTCCTGCTAATAATCATTTACAATTGTATGCTTTTTCTGACTCTGATTGTGCTTCTTGTCTAGATACAAGAAAATATAGTACTTGTTTTTTTGTTTTTCTAGGTTCTGTACTAATTTCCTGGAAATCGAAGAAGCAACAGACTATATCTCGGTCCTCTAGTGAGGCTGAATATCGAGCCCTTCTATTGTCACTTGTGAAATACAATGGTTGCATTTTCTACTCTCTGATTTACATTTGAACATTTCTTCCACAAATCTATTTTGTGACAATTTGTCTGCCATTAAACTTGCAAAAAACACCCAGTACATCATGAACAGACCAAGCATATTGAAATTGATTGTCACCTGATTCGAGAAAAAGGTTCAACAATGACTCATCAAGTTAGCCGATTGCTTAACCAAAGCTCTCTCCAATGCTGCTTTTTAGGATGTTATTTCCAAGTTGGGCATACAAAACTTGTATGCTCCAACTTGAGGGGGCTATTAAGATTATATTAGATGATGTTAGTTATAGTTAGCTATTATTTAGGAAACTATCTTAATTAAAGAAGAATTTTCTCTATTTGTATAAAAGACTATTTGTATTCTTATTTTTAAGTAATTCAATAATAACAAAAACTTTCTCTTATCCTCTAGTCTTTTCATTCTCTCAAATCCCTAATTCCCCTTTACACTTTCTCAATCTCCCAAACCAAAATCTAACAATACACTCTCACAATTAGAGGTCGACAATTGCAGATTAACAACTAAGGTGGGCTCTACATCCTTATTAAATCCAACCCTTTGAATCACTTCCTTGCCCACACCATTTCTAAGAACATAACAAATTTTTCCTTTGCTCGAAACAAAAATACTAAATTAACAATGCACTTAATCAATTTACTCGAAGTCAAAACTAATTTGATATCCGAGCTAAATTAATACAGTGTGCTGGAGTTTACTCTGCACAGACATTTTTTTTACTTTTATTTAATAATTATATTTATACATATATGTTATTAAATAACTAAATATATTTTAGCAATATAAAAATTTGATCTATAATTTTTTTGACCAATTGAATGTTTTTTTTCACATATGAGTACATTAGTCAATGTTATTAAACCGGTTCTTCCCTTGTCTACAATGGTGTTTTGTTAGTATTACTTAATTTTGAGAAAGTTGGATGTTTGGTAAATAAAAAATTGATATAATAAAAATATTAAAAGAATCATTAATATTATTAAAATCAAAAGAATCACCAGTACATTATAAATATTTTATATTATAAGTACAGAAATAAATTCAGGTGAACTATTGATTCGTAGATAATCAAATGAAGCAAAACTTTAACATTGAGGAAATGTAACTCCACACATGCCAGCCACTCTTCTAATTTGGATTCTGTCAAAAAAATTTGTAAAATCTTCATTTACCAAGTACCCACAAAAACATGGCACTTGTTCTCTTGCAGCGATGCAACACTCGGCTGATGGGGTCGGCTTCTGATATTCACGTAAACACGGCATCAACAAATTTCCCATATCATCACATTTTGATGTCGCTATTACATTCATTCCTGAAAACACCATCACAAATAGTGCCACCGCACAGAAGACAATGGAAACTTTGCTCATATTGTTATTTTTCTGTACAAAATACAAATACTGGTGATTGTAATCAATTTGGTTATTTGTTTGCAGCTGCTTTGACACAATTTATAGTAGTTGAAGTGAATATTGTAAAGAGTTTTAGACCAACCATGTTGGAGAAATATATGGTTAAACATTTTGTAAAGAAAATATAAGTGGTAACAAAATTTACAACGTGTTCGCTAAAACGAACAACTAGTCAACATTTTGAACAATTTTAAATGCAAGTATTTAATCAATAAATGTGGGATTCATTAATATAATATTGAATATTTAGTTTTAATCGTTGTAATTTTTTAACGGTAACAAATATTAAATAAAGATAGATATTAATATAAAAACTACTATTAAATAAACACATGCCTATGAATTAGAATTCTAATCACTTTTGAAGTAGAATTTCACAAAACTTATTATCCTCTTACACAGTTTACTTTAGCAGAAGAAATCATACAATTTCGTGTACCTTTGACATATATATATATATATATATATGCATAGCAAGATGAAATTTCATTAATATATTTAAAAAACTCTTATATATTTAACACAGACTATGTTTTTTATCGTCTTTTTTTCTCAGTAAATGAGATGAAATTGTATTAATGGTTAAAGAAACTCAAAACTTACGTTGTGTGCCTCATTAAAAACCTCCTTAAAATTATATGGATGAAAAGAGTACACACAAACGAGTTACAAAACACAACTGAAATGAATAAAAATCATCTACCTCTTTTCGGTGCCCCTATTTATGCCTCAACACTAAAAATCACTACAAAATTAAATTTCAAGCTCTAACCCTAAATTCTAAATCCTAAAATATACACCATACCCTAAATTCCCTAAACCCTAAACTTAGTTTTGAGCGTAGGACATAAGTAGGGGCACAAAAAAGGGGCAGAGGATTTCCATCCCAACCGAAACACCTCCCCAAAATAAAAGCTAACAGTCAAATATCACCTAACCCATTTTTTGAACAGCAAAATTAAACCCCCAAAACTTTTCCCTAAAATTACGTATAAACTACCGTAACCTTTACCAGGTTACACCCGAGTTTATATGAAACTTCATAAAACCTACGAGTCATATTAAATCACCCAAAAAATCTACACCGCATAGCAACGGACCCTCAAACAACCAGAGCACCAGCGAAACCATATAAACACAGAGAGAACTACAAAACTCCCATAGCAGAATAGTCTAAACGTACTCCAATATCTTACTGGTCCAAATTTGCATGAAATAAATTCTATTAAGACTTTTCTTCGTAATACTTTCAAAATAAAAGATCTAGGGGATTTAAAATATTTCTTAGGTCTTGAGGTTGCAAGGTCAAATAAAGGCATCAATCTCTGTCACAGAAACTATACCTTGGAACTGTTAAAAGATTCTGGTTTTCTAGGTTCTAAGCTTGCTACAACACCTATTGTTCTTAAGAAATGACTCTCTCATTCTGATGGTGAACCCTTAATAGATATTACTTGTTATCGGAGACTCATAGGGAAGCTTTTACACCTCACTAATACTCGGCATGACATAGCCTTTGTTGTGCAACAACTGTCTCAATTTTTTTATGCTCCTACTAATGAACATATGATTGCTGCTCATATAATACTTAGGTATCTTAAAGGTACTCCTGGTCAAGGGTTATTTTTTCCTGCTAATAATCATTTACAATTGTATGCTTTTTCTGACTCTGATTGTGCTTCTTGTCTAGATACAAGAAAATATAGTACTTGTTTTTTTGTTTTTCTAGGTTCTGTACTAATTTCCTGGAAATCGAAGAAGCAACAGACTATATCTCGGTCCTCTAGTGAGGCTGAATATCGAGCCCTTCTATTGTCACTTGTGAAATACAATGGTTGCATTTTCTACTCTCTGATTTACATTTGAACATTTCTTCCACAAATCTATTTTGTGGCAATTTGTCTGCCATTAAACTTGCAAAAAAAACCCAGTACATCATGAACAGACCAAGCATATTGAAATTGATTGTCACCTGATTCGAGAAAAAGGTTCAACAATGACTCATCAAGTTAGCCGATTGCTTAACCAAAGCTCTCTCCAATGCTGCTTTTTAGGATGTTATTTCCAAGTTGGGCATACAAAACTTGTATGCTCCAACTTGAGGGGGCTATTAAGATTATATTAGATGATGTTAGTTATAGTTAGCTATTATTTAGGAAACTATCTTAATTAAAGAAGAATTTTCTCTATTTGTATAAAAGACTATTTGTATTCTTATTTTTAAGTAATTCAATAATAACAAAAACTTTCTCTTATCCTCTAGTCTTTTCATTCTCTCAAATCCCTAATTCCCCTTTACACTTTCTCAATCTCCCAAACCAAAATCTAACAATACACTCTCACAATTAGAGGTCGACAATTGCAGATTAACAACTAAGGTGGGCTCTACATCCTTATTAAATCCAACCCTTTGAATCACTTCCTTGCCCACACCATTTCTAAGAACATAACAAATTTTTCCTTTGCTCGAAACAAAAATACTAAATTAACAATGCACTTAATCAATTTACTCGAAGTCAAAACGAATTTGATATCCGAGCTAAATTAATACAGTGTGCTGGAGTTTACTCTGCACAAACATTTTTTTTTTACTTTTATTTAATAATTATATTTATACATATATGTTATTAAATAACTAAATATATTTTAGCAATATAAAAATTTGATCTATAATTTTTTTGACCAATTCAATGTTTTTTTTCACATATGAGTACATTAGTCAATGTTATTAAACCGGTTCTTCCCTTGTCTAAAATGGTGTTTTGTTAGTATTACATAATTTTGAGAAAGTTGGATGTTTGGTAAATAAAAAATTGATATAATAAAAATATTAAAAGAATCATTAATATTATTAAAATAAAAAGAATCACCAGTACATTATAAATATTTTAGATTATAAGTACAGAAATAAATTTTAACATTGAGGAAATGTAACTCCACACATGCCAGCCACTCTTCTAATTTGGATTCTGTCAAAAAAATTTGTAAAATCTTCATTTACCAGGTACCCACAAAAACATGGCACTTGTTCTCTTGCAGCGATGCAACACTCGGCTGATGGGGTCGGCTTCTGATATTCACGTAAACACGGCATCAACAAATTTCCCATATCATCACATTTTGATGTCGCTGTTACATTCATTCCTGAAAACACCATCACAAATAGTGCCACCGCACAGAAGACAATGGAAACTTTGCTCATATTGTTATTTTTTTGTACAAAATACAAATACTGGTGATTGTAATCAATTTGGTTATTTGTTTGCAGCTGCTTTGACACAATTTATAGTAGTTGAAGTGAATATTGTAAAGAGTTTTAGACCAACCATGTTGGAGAAATATATGGTTAAACATTTTGTAAAGAAAATATAAGTGGTAACAAAATTTACAACGTGTTCGCTAAAACGAACAACTAGTCAACATTTTGAACAATTTTAAATGCAAGTATTTAATCAATAAATGTGGGATTCATTAATATAATATTGAATATTTAGTTTTAATCGTTGTAATTTTTTAACGGTAACAAATATTAAATAAAGATAGATATTAATATAAAAACTACTATTAAATAAACACATGCCTATGAATTAGAATTCTAATCACTTTTGAAGTAGAATTTCACAAAACTTATTATCCTCTTACACAGTTTACTTTAGCAGAAGAAATCATACAATTTCGTGTACCTTTGACATATATATATATATGCATAGCAAGATGAAATTTCATTAATATATTTAAAAAACTCTTATATATTTAACACAGACTATGTTTTTTATCGTCTTTTTTTCTCAGTAAATGAGATGAAATTGTATTAATGGTTAAAGAAACTCAAAACTTACGTTGTGTGCCTCATTAAAAACCTCCTTAAAATTATATGGATGAAAAGAGTACACACAAACGAGTTACAAAACACAACTGAAATGAATAAAAATCATCTACCTCTTTTCGGTGCCCCTATTTATGCCTCAACACTAAAAATCACTACAAAATTAAATTTCAAGCTCTAACCCTAAATTCTAAATCCTAAAATATACACCATACCCTAAATTCCCTAAACCCTAAACTTAGTTTTGAGCGTGGGACATAAGTAGGGGCACAAAAAAGGGGCAGAGGATTTCCATCCCAACCGAAACACCTCCCCAAAATAAAAGCTAACAGTCAAATATCACCTAACCCATTTTTTGAACAGCAAAATTAAACCCCTAAAACTTTTCCCTAAAATTACGTATAAACTACCGTAACCTTTACCAGGCTACACCCGAGTTTATATGAAACTTCATAAAACCTACGAGTCATATTAAATCACCCAAAAAATCTACACCGCATAGCAACGGACCCTCAAACAACCAGAGCACCAGCGAAACCATATAAACACAGAGAGAACTACAAAACTCCCATAGCAGAATAGTCTAAACGTACTCCAATATCTTACTGGTCCAAATTTTCATGAAATGTAACCCCCTAGACCCGCCTATGCGTTACAACGGATCCTAGGAAGCCACATTAGGGTCACAAGAGCGACCCACAGTGAAAATACACATGAAAACATTTCTCTTTCTCAAAACACTTATTAAACTGTAAAATCAACTTCTATTTAAATACAATTTCAGGAAAATCATTTAAACACATAACAAAATTTCAGAAAGGATTTTACAGACACTGACATGAAACCATACATGACATACATGCCCCCTAACTATACAATACCGTACTCCAGAGGGAACGCCGAGAGAAACTCCGAACACTGATGTCAAACATTAGGTCATGATATTTTCTTTTAACCTGCGATGGTAAAAACAACGTGAGCTTGGGAAAGCTCAGTAATACAGAACTACTAAAAGATGCTATAAGCTCATGTAGACATATGGTAGACATAACATTTTCATGATGTTTCAAGCAGTGATGGAGCTCTATTTCTGTTCTACTATTTCAAGGTTACATCATACTGAAGAATAAAGGTATTTGTTCTTAAATCAGACCTTGAGAATTAGAAGGAAATTATATAGGCTGGTAACATACGAGGTAGGAATCAGAGAATTTGACGTCTAGTGTGTTCCAATAAGTGTAAATAAACATACATAAGTACTTAACATAATACCATATGAGCACATAACAGATTAAATGCAAATGTTCAATGATCATTCAAAAGTTTACAAGAACTACCCTCCAACCTTACACCAATATGCAGTCCCCCAGAACTGCATCCATAAGGACTTACCCTAGGCCCGATGGGCATAGGTGCCACCTAAGGGGCTGCCTTAGGTCCATAAGGACTTACCCTAGGCCCAATGGGCATAGGTGCCACTCAAGGGGAGACCTTGAGTCCATAAGGACTTACCCTAGGCCCGATGGGCGTAGGTGCCACTCAAGGGGAGACCTTGAGTCCATAAGGATTTATCAGCTTGATCAGGGCTGTACCGACAGAGACTTCATATCATAACCCAACAGTATACCCCAGATGACAATCGGTAATCAGATTTCAGACATGAGTAACATAATACATGTAACAGACATATTCTATTCAGAGTATCAGAAACAGAAGTTCATGCTTTGACAGATGAATGGGCATACTATTGCAAAACAGACATTTTCAACATTCATCATGCGAACAGATTGTACCATCATTAGTTCAACTAACAGATCATGCTAACAAATTCGTCAAACAGTCAGACAATACCATCACAGATTAAACGATCACATACCAATTATACAGATTGAGCAGACATATATCAGGTAGGCAGAGAATGTCATCATATATCAAGTTCATCAAACATAATATTATTCATACTTAAAACGTTATACAATTCATTCAACAGAATATAGCACACATGGAACACACTAGATGAGACAGATTATATCTTGGAGATACTTGACATTTACGGAATGGGACATATTAAACTTTTGACGATTTGAACAGATTTATGAGACGAGGTCCCTATTAGAGAGGGGTTCGTAAAACGATTCATATCATGTATTCAAAAATTTTATACATCAAGATCTTAGAAGGTTCAGATATATTATGAGTACTTTAGTCATTTAAGCATACAAGGGCATTATGGTCATTTCGATATTCATGAACAGTCTGGTAATTATACCAACATTGAATAGGCAATGGTTCACAGAACTCGGGTATCCTATTGGCTCATTAGTTTTTTAACCGGATATTCAAGAATGTCTAAATTAAAGTCTTTTAAGTTATCAGATATTTCCAGTGATGTTTCAATTATTTAGGCTATCATGGCCTTTTAGTTATTTGTCTGTCATGACAAATTTTATACTATGGCAGAATCATATCAGAACGAATGTTATAATTCTCAGGGGCTCTAACAATTTATTATATCTCCAGA
Source organism: Hibiscus tridactylites (assembly GCA_958450335.1). Classification (NCBI taxonomy): domain Eukaryota; kingdom Viridiplantae; phylum Streptophyta; class Magnoliopsida; order Malvales; family Malvaceae; genus Hibiscus; species Hibiscus tridactylites. The sequence continues at coordinate 69,518,668 of OY288288.1, read as the reverse complement.
ATTTGTTTAATGCGGCGTAACCCAACTTGACAATACTTACCAACGTTCAGATATGGGTAATTAGCGTGCATCAGAACTTAACACTGACTGAATTGTATGTCTGAACAGTCGCCCTCACTACTTTACTATACGGTTTAGCTTTGAGCAATCGAACATACAATTTATGCGGATATTCCTGCCTTACATCGATATGGTGAGCGATGGGCATACACATGTCGTATTTCTCAAAACTTAGGGGAACCTTAGCTATTTAAGTCTTATTAACAAATCTAGAATTTCGTCAAATACATAGTCACCGATTAACTCGTGAGGGTATTTCGGTTGTTTTAGACTAAGATAAATCTACCATTTCTTTCTGAATTACCATTTGGTACCTCCATCATTCACATACTCAAACAAGATTAAGTCGTCCTAACTCTCCGGCCCTTTACAGACGATTCATTCCTTACAGAACTTGAGAGTAATACGACATTCAAATTTAATCAAACATTTCGGTGCTAGAGGGCATTACCGTCTTTTTGGTCATTACGATCATTCTCATTTAATTCACGCATTACTGTCATAAGGATCGACTTAGAATTTCAACAATATTTCCAGAAAATTCTTATTCAAGTGTTATACAGAGTTTGAGGGGTTATCCAAATTTGTATCATACGTATTGCATAATGATGCCGAAGTCTTTCCATTAAAACATACATCTTGGGTAGTGTAAATTACATAATCAGGTCGAATGCAGATTTTAGGTCATTTCCTTTATCAGAAGGGTAGTTTAGTCATACTTATGCAAGGGCATTTTTGTAATTTCATATCCAACATTTCATACTCCGCATTCTGAACATTGGTTCTTAGACACCATTGATAGAGTTTCAGGTTTAATTGTATTATTATCATTAGCATTTTCGACATTCATGACTCATTAATATTCTTATCCGAGTATTATACTCTTATTGACTCTCATACTTATTTTCCGTATCGACTTCGGCTTAAGCAGAGTTCACAAAACACTCACCATAAGCATGCATGCTTTAACCAGATATCAACATGTACATAAAGCATACAAGGGGTAGTAATGTATTACCTTAGTTCCGAGCTACAACGGTTGACTCATGACAACTCATTCGATCACACTCGATCCCAAGATTTAACGACCCCCAACATCTCGAATTTCAAGGATACGTAGATACCTTCAAAAACATAAATCCACATTTCAGTACTTATCCAAAGAGCTCTTAACAAAAATACACACACAAACACTTTCGGGATCAAGGTCAGATTCGGAGGTCTTCGGGTCAGAATTTTGCAAAACGGGCTTCAAAAACGGACTCAGGACGTCGAAAAACATAAAATATGAGTTTTCGGAAAATTTGACTTTTTGGTCTACGGTCAAAGTCAACGCTGACGTCAGCGGTCAAAGTCAACGCTGACGTCATGCTGACGTCACTGGTCCAAGGCTGACTCGGTGAGTTGACTCACTGGGTTGACTCGGACGAGTTGACTCACTGAGTTGACTCAGACGAGTTAACTCACTGGGTTGACTCGGTCAACGGGTCGGGTCGGGTCGGTCAACGGGTCGGGTCAATGGGTTGGGTCAACGGGCTTGGGTCAACAGGCTTGGTTCATGGGCTGACTGGTTTAACCGGTCTAGCCGGTTCATATCAAAACAGACCGGTTCACTTACCCCTTCGAACCGGCTTCGTCGGCCGATCATCGGAACCCTCGCCGGTGATCGGAAAACACGATTTTTAACCTGGAAAAGAAGCTTGTTAAACCTGAGTTTCAACCCATCAAAAAGAACATAAAACTAACCGAAAAACTCGCCGGATCTTACCCCAAAATCCAAATCTCGCCGGAAAAGTTGCGCTACTCCGACGAGGGGCAAAACGGCGGCAAAACGGAGATGACTCATATGGGTTTTGTAGATCGGGACACGAGGAGCTCGACTGTGCCCAAGGTGAAACGAGCCGACGTTAGGAACGGCCGGAAAATGAAGAAGAAAGGTGGCGGACGAATCCTATATGCTTCCAGATCCGTTTCTGCCGCAAACGGTCGGCTGACGGCGCGCGTGGTCGGCGACGCTGGGCTCGGGGCTGGTCAGTGCGCACGCCGGTGGTGGCGGTGTCTCGCACGGCGGAGCGGTGGATGGGATGCAGCGGTGGACGATGAAGAGGTTTTGGGAGAGAAGATTCCAGATTCAAATATGGGTTCTTCCATTAATGGGGGTGGAAGGTAGATAGGTTGTCTGACTTTTAATTATTATAAGTTCAGAGATATCAAACAATGGTTAACATTAAATTGGTGTAGACTAACACTAAGAGTAACCTTAGCTCAGATGGTTAAGGCTTTTACATATTAACCCAAAGGTCGTGGGTTCAAACCCCAAAGACACCAATTCCTTTCCTTTCTTTTTTTTTTCAACGTTCAATTTACTTGGGGTGTTACATGAAATAAATTCTATTAAGACTTTTCTTCGTAATACTTTCAAAATAAAAGATCTAGGGGATTTAAAATATTTCTTAGGTCTTGAGGTTGCAAGGTCAAATAAAGGCATCAATCTCTGTCAAAGAAACTATACCTTGGAACCGTTAAAAGATTCTGGTTTTCTAGGTTCTAAGCCTGCTATAACACCTATTGTTCTTAAGAAATGACTCTCTCATTCTGATGGTGAACCCTTAATAGATATTACTTGTTATCGGAGACTCATAGAGAAGCTTTTACACCTCACTAATACTCGGCATGACATAGCCTTTGCTGTGCAACAACTGTCTCAATTTTTTTATGCTCCTACTAATGAACATATGATTGCTGCTCATATAATACTTAGGTATCTTAAAGGTACTCCTGGTCAAGGGTTATTTTTTCCTGCTAATAATCATTTACAATTGTATGCTTTTTCTGACTCTGATTGTGCTTCTTGTCTAGATACAAGAAAATATAGTACTTGTTTTTTTTTTTTGTTTTTCTAGGTTCTGTACTAATTTCCTGGAAATCGAAGAAGCAACAGACTATATCTCGGTCCTCTAGTGAGGCTGAATATCGAGCCCTTCTATTGTCACTTGTGAAATACAATGGTTGCATTTTCTACTCTCTGATTTACATTTGAACATTTCTTCCACAAATCTATTTTGTGACAATTTGTCTGCCATTAAACTTGCAAAAAAAACCCAGTACATCATGAACAGACCAAGCATATTGAAATTGATTGTCACCTGATTCGAGAAAAAGGTTCAACAATGACTCATCAAGTTATCTGATTGCTTAACCAAAGCTCTCTCCAATGCTGCTTTTTAGGATGTTATTTCCAAGTTGGGCATACAAAACTTGTATGCTCCAACTTGAGGGGGCTATTAAGATTATATTAGATGATGTTAGTTATAGTTAGCTATTATTTAGGAAACTATCTTAATTAAAGAAGAATTTTCTCTATTTGTATAAAAGACTATTTGTATTCTTATTTTTAAGTAATTCAATAATAACAAAAACTTTCTCTTATCCTCTCGTCTTTTCATTCTCTCAAATCCCTAATTCCCCTTTACACTTTCTCAATCTCCCAAACCAAAATCTAACAATACACTCTCACAATTAGAGGTCGACATTTGTAGATTAACAGCTAAGGTGGGCTCTACATCCTTATTAAATCCAACCCTTTGAATCACTTCCTTGCCCACACCATTTCTAAGAACATAACAAATTTTTCCTTTGCTCGAAACAAAAATACTAAATTAACAATGCACTTAATCAATTTACTCGAAGTCAAAACTAATTTGATATCCGAGCTAAATTAATACAGTGTGCTGGAGTTTACTCTGCACAGACATTTTTTTACTTTTATTTAATAATAATATTTATACATATATGTTATTAAATAACTAAATATATTTTAGCAATATAAAAATTTGATCTATAATTTTTTTTAACCAATTGAATGTTTTTTTCACATATGAGTACATTAGTCAATGTTATTAAACCGGTTCTTCCCTTGTCTACAATGGTGTTTTGTTAGTATTACTTAATTTTGAGAAAGTTGGATGTTTGGTAAATAAAAAATTGATATAATAAAAATATTAAAAGAATCATTAATATTATTAAAATAAAAAGAATCACCAGTACGTTATAAATATTTTAGATTATAAGTACAGAAATAAATTCAGGTGAACTATTGATTCGTAGATAATCAAATGAAGCAAAACTTTAACATTGAGGAAATGTAACTCCACACATGCCAGCCACTCTTCTAATTTGGATTCTGTCAAAAAAATTTGTAAAATCTTCATTTACCAAGTACCCACAAAAACATGGCACTTGTTCTCTTGCAGCGATGCAACACTCGGCTGATGGGGTCGGCTTCTGATATTCACGTAAACACGGCATCAACAAATTTCCCATATCATCACATTTTGATGTCGCTGTTACATTCATTCCTGAAAACACCATCACAAATAGTGCCACCGCACAGAAGACAATGGAAACTTTGCTCATATTGTTATTTTTCTGTACAAAATACAAATACTGGTGATTGTAATCAATTTGGTTATTTGTTTGCAGCTGCTTTGACACAATTTATAGTAGTTGAAGTGAATATTGTAAAGAGTTTTAGACCAACCATGTTGGAGAAATATATGGTTAAACATTTTGTAAAGAAAATATAAGTGGTAACAAAATTTACAACGTGTTCGCAAAAACGAACAACTAGTCAACATTTTGAACAATTTTAAATGCAAGTATTTAATCAATAAATGTGGGATTCATTAATATAATATTGAATATTTAGTTTTAATCGTTGTGATTTTTAACGGTAACAAATATTAAATAAAGATAGATATTAATATAAAAACTACTATTAAATAAACACATGCCTATGAATTAGAATTCTAATCACTTTTGAAGTAGAATTTCACAAAACTTATTATCCTCTTACACAGTTTACTTTAGCAGAAGAAATCATACAATTTCGTGTACCTTTGACATATATATATATATATATGCATAGCAAGATGAAATTTCATTAATATATTTAAAAAACTCTTATATATTTAACACAGACTATGTTTTTTATCGTCTTTTTTTCTCAGTAAATGAGATGAAATTGTATTAATGGTTAAAGAAACTCAAAACTTACGTTGTGTTCCTCATTAAAAACCTCCTTAAAATTATATGGATGAAAAGAGCACACACAAACGAGTTACAAAACACAACTGAAATGAATAAAAATCATCTACCTCTTTTCGGTGCCCCTATTTATGCCTCAACACTAAAAATCACTACAAAATTAAATTTCAAGCTCTAACCGGCCTAAATTCTAAATCCTAAAATATACACCATACCCTAAATTCCCTAAACCTTAAACTTAGTTTTGAGCGTGGGACATAAGTAGGGGCACAAAAAAGGGGCAGAGGATTTCCATCCAAACCGAAACACCTCCCCAAAATAAAAGCTAATAGTCAAATATCACCTAACCCATTTTTTGAACAGCAAAATTAAACCCCCAAAACTTTTCCCTAAAATTACGTATAAACTACCGTAACCTTTACCAGGCTACACCCGAGTTTATATGAAACTTCATAAAACATACGAGTCATATTAAATAACCCAAAAAATCTACACCGCATAGCAACGGACCCTCAAACAACCAGAGCACCAGCGAAACCATATAAACACAGAGAAACTACAAAACTCCCATAGCAGAATAGTCTAAACGTACTCCAATATCCTACTGGTCCAAATTTGCATGAAATAAATTCTATTAAGACTTTTCTTCGTAATACTTTCAAAATAAAAGATCTAGGGGATTTAAAATATTTCTTAGGTCTTGAGGTTGCAAGGTCAAATAAAGGCATCAATCTCTGTCAAAGAAACTATACCTTGGAACTGTTAAAAGATTCTGGTTTTCTAGGTTCTAAGCCTGCTACAACACCTATTGTTCTTAAGAAATGACTCTCTCATTCTGATGGTGAACCCTTAATAGATATTACTTGTTATCGGAGACTCATAGAGAAGCTTTTACACCTCACTAATACTCGGCATGACATAGCCTTTGCTGTGCAACAACTGTCTCAATTTTTTTATGCTCCTACTAATGAACATATGATTGCTGCTCATATAATACTTAGGTATCTTAAAGGTACTCCTGGTCAAGGGTTATATTTTCCTGCTAATAATCATTTACAATTGTATGCTTTTTCTGACTCTGATTGTGCTTCTTGTCTAGATACAAGAAAATATAGTACTTGTTTTTTTGTTTTTCTAGGTTCTGTACTAATTTCCTGGAAATCGAAGAAGCAACAGACTATATCTCGGTCCTCTAGTGAGGCTGAATATCGAGCCCTTCTATTGTCACTTGTGAAATACAATGGTTGCATTTTGTACTCTCTGATTTACATTTGAACATTTCTTCCACAAATCTATTTTGTGACAATTTGTCTGCCATTAAACTTGCAAAAAAAACCCAGTACATCGTGAACAGACCAAGCATATTGAAATTGATTGTCACCTGATTCGAGAAAAAGGTTCAACAATGACTCATCAAGTTAGCCGATTGCTTAACCAAAGCTCTCTCCAATGCTGCTTTTTAGGATGTTATTTCCAAGTTGGGCATACAAAACTTGTATGCTCCAACTTGAGGGGGCTATTAAGATTATATCAGATGATGTTAGTTATAGTTAGCTATTATTTAGGAAACTATCTTAATTAAAGAAGAATTTTCTCTATTTGTATAAAAGACTATTTGTATTCTTATTTTTAAGTAATTCAATAATAACAAAAACTTTCTCTTATCCTCTCGTCTTTTCATTCTCTCAAATCCCTAATTCCCCTTTATACTTTCTCAATCTCCCAAACCAAAATCTAACAATACACTCTCACAATTAGAGGTCGACATTTGCAGATTAACAGCTAAGGTGGGCTCTACATCCTTATTAAATCCAACCCTTTGAATCACTTCCTTGCCCACACCATTTCTAAGAACATAACAAATTTTTCCTTTGCTCGAAACAAAAATACTAAATTAACAATGCACTTAATCAATTTACTCGAAGTCAAAACTAATTTGATATCCGAGCTAAATTAATACAGTGTGCTGGAGTTTACTCTGCACAGACATTTTTTTACTTTTATTTAATAATTATAGTTATACATATATGTTATTAAATAACTAAATATATTTTAGCAATATAAAAATTTGATCTATAATTTTTTGGACCAGTTGAATGTTTTTTTTCACATATGAGTACATTAGTCAATGTTATTAAACCGGTTCTTCCCTTGTGTACAATGGTGTTTTGTTAGTATTACTTAATTTTGAGAAAGTTGGATGTTTGGTAAATAAAAAATTGATATAATAAAAATATTAAAAGAATCATTAATATTATTAAAATAAAAAGAATCACCAGTACATTATAAATATTTTAGATTATAAGTACAGAAATAAATTCAGGTGAACTATTGATTCGTAGATAATCAAATGAAGCAAAACTTTAACATTGAGGAAATGTAACTCCACACATGCCAGCCACTCTTCTAATTTGGATTCTGTCAAAAAAATTTGTAAAATCTTCATTTACCAAGTTCCCACAAAAACATGGCACTTGTTCTCTTGCAGCGATGCAACACTCGGCTGATGGGGTCGGCTTCTGATATTCACGTAAACACGGCATCAACAAATTTCCCATATCATCACATTTTGATGTCGCTGTTACATTCATTCCTGAAAACACCATCACAAATAGTGCCACCGCACAGAAGACAATGGAAACTTTGCTCATATTGTTATTTTTCTGTACAAAATACAAATACTGGTGATTGTAATCAATTTGGTTATTTGTTTGCAGCTGCTTTGACACAATTTATAGTAGTTGAAGTGAATATTGTAAAGAGTGTAACACCCGTGTCTAGGGCCTAGGAGGTAGCCGGGTTGTTGTTCGAGTCAAACAAAGTCTAATTAAAATAAACCAATCTTGATTAATGACTTATTTGAATTTAAATAAAGAGGGGGGGGGACCAAAGTTGTGATTTACCCCATTTAAAATAAAGGAAGACAACTTTTCCATAAAAGTTGTCATCTTTCTCCTCATTTCCTCTTTACCAATTTCAAAACCCCCTCCCCATTTTCAAACTCTCCTAAAACCCTAATCACTATTCCATTGGGTTGGCTAATCGATTTCATCATCAAATCAAGAGGTAAACATAAATTCTTAACCTCCTCTCCATTCTCTACTCACCTATTGTTTTAGATTTCAAAAATGATGAGTTTTGGGAAATTAGGGTTCTTATGGAAAATTGGGGATTTGATGGGGCTTTTCAATTTATTTTGAAAAATTGTTTTGGGGTTATGCTTAGTCATGATGAAACTCACAACATATATTGATTTGGTCAATTTTGGGTGAAATTTCGTAGTGGGTCCTTAGGGCAAATTTTAGGGTATTAGAATTTGGGTTTTTTGGTAAGTTTAATGTTGGATTTGAAGGGCTGATGGTCTACCTATGTTGGGAGGGTGTTTTGGGATGTTTTGGAAGCCTTTTGGGTGTTTGGAATTGGGTATTTCAGCCCTTGGTTGTGGGAGTCCGAAAATTGGGATTTTGGAGATGTTATGTGGTTTGGAAAATTGTGGAAATGGGTTGTGAGTTGCATAGTAGATTGATGATTGAATTAGCATTGGGTTGAGAAGTAATGTATGTGTTTTGTGTGATTAGAATCAAGTTTGGGAATTGGTGAAGCATCGGAAGTGAACCCGGAAGGTTGATGGTTGTGGCTTGCTTGGTCTTGTGCTTGGAAGCTTAGGTGAGTGGTTGTTTGCTTTTAAAGGTTTTAAATTAGTTGGTTCGAGTATATGGACTAGGTTGGGCTTGGTAGACCCACCTAGAGTTAGGATTAGGGTGGTAGCCTAATCCTAATCTTGATCTAAGCCTTTGGATGAACTCAAATGTATGAACGTATATGCCTCGTATGTCTTGTGTTATGAATGCTTATGTACATTGTTTTATACATGTGAATTGAGACATGGGTTGTATTGCTTAAAGCATGCATGGTGATGGCTCATGATTGTGTCCATGGTGAGTACGTGCTAAGCACGGAAATGATTGAAATGAGTAATGTGGAATGAGTAAAATATTGGCACTAGTATACTTAAATACAAATGATCGATCATTAGGATGTTAGTGTGTACACATGAGTCTAAAGTCGCGCGTGGCCTTGGTGGCGTTGAGTCACCAAGGAGGAGTACAGGTTCGCCCGGAATTGTAATTGAATATAGTCGATGATGAGTGGAATCCCATTGACGGGGCGTGAGGATGAGTGGAATCCCCTCCGCGAGACCGGTGATGAGTGGAATCCCACCGAGGTAATGTGGTTGTTGGATATGAGTTTCCAACGTGTCTATCCGCGTATTTGAGTCATAACTAGGTGCCAATGTGGATTGATATGTGTATCATGTGTTGGAATATATGAGCTGTTTGGATGTTTAAATGTGATTACATGTATGGTAGTGTTGAGCTCATGATTATGGCATATATGTGATATATTGCTCATGCATCTATATCTTGTGGACTATTGGTAAATGTAAGTTGCCTTGACTAGGTCGTGCTCGGAACCTGCAATGTTGAGGTTTGTTTTTAGAGCTTACCCTTACTAAGCATCATTGCTTACGCTCTCTTTGTTCAACATTGCAGATCCTTAGTTCGTGGGTTGCTCGGGCAAGTGGAGGGCCTCCAAGTGTGATTTTGACTTGAGTTCATCAAGTATGAGTTTTAGTATTTAAACATGTAATGGTTTGAGCAATGGGACATGTATGAATTTGTTGGATTGTTGTTGGTTGATAGGAGCATGTGTAGACTCCTATAGATATATTGCTTTTGCATGGTTGTGCTGCCATGATGAATGTTAACTCATGCCTATTTGCCTGCTTGAGTGTTAGCCTATGCCTTAAGAGTTTTTACATGTGCTTGAATGTTGTTCGAATGAATGCATGTTGTGGATTGTGGCCTTAGTTTTAGACATGTTAAAGTTGTGTTAAAGCATGATAGTAATGTTGTTGTATCTTGGGTTTAAATGCTTGGCTGTTGTATGGTGTCTTGGGGATGTTTTGGGGCATCCTAGTGCCTCAAAGCAGCCCAGAAAAGTCTGCAGACAGGGGGTGTTTCGGAACGGGTCCCCGTGTTCCGAAACGGCCCCTGTGTAAATGGCCTGCCGTTTCGAAACGGATGAGGGCCGTTCCGGAACGTTTTCGCTACTGGAATTTTGAGAAATTGGCGAGATGAAGCCGTTCCGAAACAGTCAAATCTCGTTGACCACGAGATATTGACCGTCAAGGTCGTTCCGATACGGGTCTCCCCTGTTTCGGAACGGTCACCTTGTGGTTGACCCAGGCCCGTTGACTAGGTCAAGGCGTTTCGGAACACCCTATAGGTGTTTCGAAACGGCCTGCTGAAATATAGTAAAATGGACTGTTTTCCCTTTTTGATGGTCGGTGAATATTTCGTTGCTTGTATCTTCCGCTGTTGTGCCACACTTAGGTCTAAATTATGCATGTAGACAAGATAAGATAAAAAGAAATTTTCTGGGTCGTTAACCGAGGGGAAACCTTAACGGTTTCGCTTCGGTTTTCCCCGTGTGGCCCACTTGGACCGGTCATCCGACCAGACCGGGACGAGGGGGTTACACTTGTTGGTATCAGAGCCTAAGGTTACCGAGACCTTGGGCAGGTAAGTGAGGTAAGTTTAAGTTTTTAAATTGAATTGCACGGTGTTTGCTTGTTCTGCAAGGATGGTTGCTTATGTGACAAGTATGCTGATTGTTCTATTTTAAGCATGTGTGTGTGGGTCCCATTGCTACTATTACATTGGAAAAAATGATTTTTAAGTGAGGAAACATACTTGGACACTTGGAAGCCTTGCCTTGCTAACCCAACTTGTGTGTTGTTGTTGTGGTTGTAGTTAATACCTGAGAGAGCAATGTCTAGACCGAGGTTGGTTCGTCAGGAACCGCGAGTTGTGGCTCCTGTTGAGCCGGTTGTTGGTGTGGGGGCTCACATAGAGGGACCGGGGACCGCGGGACTTAGCGCTCCTCCACCACCTCCACCACCACCACCTCCTCCACCGGGAGTTGGGGGCGAGGATGGAGCCGGAGGGAATGGACCTCAAGGTGGCCAAGGTGGCCAAGGTCCAGCTGGAATTGACATGACTCCGCTTGTGCAAGCAATAGCGGGAGCGTTCCAGGCCGTAGTTGCGGGAGCCCAGGCTGCAGCTCAGCCTAGGTGTGATGATGCTAGCTTACCTTTGGAGAGGCTCCGTAGCTTAGGGGCCGAGGAGTTTAGAGGATCTACTCCGGAGAGGTCGGAGTTATGGTTGGAGAAGACGGTTCGTATCTTGGCTTAGATGGGTTGTGCGGGCGCACGTAGATTGGGTTGTGTGATCTCACTGCTTCAGGGTGATGCCTACACCTGGTGGGTCACCATCACTACCGGGGTCCCAGAGGCCGAGATAGATTGGGATTTCTTTGAGTTTGCTTTCAGGAAGAGGTACTTGGGACCGAGGTACCTAGATGAGAAGAAGAGAGAGTTCATGGCTCTCACTCAGGGAGATGCTTCAGTGACTGATTATGAGGTCCGCTTTGTTCGCTTGAGTCAGTATGCCCCAGAGTTGGTTCCTACTAAAGTGGAACGCTGCAACCGATTCCGATACGGATTGAATGAAGAGGTTAAGAGGTACACGTTGGCTTCTGACTACTCAGACTTTGATGTGTTGGTCGCGAGGGCCAAGGATTTGGAGCACAGTTTGGGTTCGGCCAAACGAGCTGGTGGTTCTGGTTCGGGAAAGAGGCATAACCACTTTGATGGTAGAGATGCTAAGAGGCACAGAGGTGGCGGACCTCAGTTTGATCAGAGACGTGGCGGTGGCCACCATGGTAGGGGCCATCAGGGCCATAGAGGAGGAGGGCGCTTGCCCGAGTGTACACAGTGTGGGAGGCAGCACACTGGAGAGTGTTGGGGTAACTTCCATGCTTGTTGGAACTGTGGTTCGAGGGACCACTTTAGGAGGGACTGTCCGCGTCAGGCAGCTCACGCACCGAATATTGCTCAGGCTCCTGCGAGGGGTAATGATTTTCAGAGAGGCCGTGGGCGCGGTCGTGGCTACTTCCAGCCGAGGGCTGATGCACCTAGGGTAGATGCTCAGAGGAACCTTGCTCATGTTGTGGCTGTGCAGCCAGAGGCGGGAGGACCCGCGAGGGTCTATGCTCAGAGAGAGGCCGGGAACGACACCGATGTGATAGCAGGTAATTTTGAGTTACACTCTCTGTCTTTGCTTTCTTTGGTTGATTCGGGTTCTACGCATTCCTACATTTTGAGTAAGCATGCACAGAAGTTAGATATTCCTGTTGAGATCCTAGATGTAGGTATGCATGTCACTAGTTCTTTTGGAGAGACAGTTGTGGTTAGACGTATGTTTAGGAGGTGTCCACTGAAGATTCAGGGTCATGTGTTCTCAGTTGATATGATGGAACTTCCTTTCTACGGTTTTGATATTATATTGGGTATGGATTGGTTGGTTGAGCATCGGGCTAGTGTGGATTTTGAGACAAAGAGAATTTCCTTGAAGCTTTCTGATGATTACGAGGTAGTGGTAGTGGGCGAGAACATTAAGTTCTTGTCTAATGTGGTGTCAGCTTTAGAGGCTCATAGGTTGATGGACTCTGGATGTGGGGCCTATTTAGCTTATGTTATGAATCCGGACATGAGTGAAGCTAGACCGAAAGATATCAGAACAGTGTGTGACTTTCCAGATGTGTTTCCTGAAGAGTTGCCTGGTTTGCCTCCTGACAGAGATGTTGAGTTTGTGATTGAGACAGTTTCAGGGTCTAACCCAGTTTCGATAGCTCCGTATCGTATGGCTCCGAAAGAGCTGAAAGAATTGAAGAGTCAGTTGCAAGAATTATTAGACCGTGGTTTCATTAGGCCTAGTAGTTCTCCGTGGGGTGCTCCAGTGTTGTTTGTGAAAAAGAAAGATGGTAGCATGCGCATGTGTATTGACTATAGACAGCTGAACCAGTTGACCGTGAAGAACAAGTATCCGTTGCCTCGTATAGATGATTTGTTTGATCAGTTGAGAGGTGCTTCAGTGTTCTCGAAGATAGATTTGAGATCCGGGTACTACCAGTTGAAAGTGAAAGAGTGTGATGTTCCGAAGACAGCTTTTAGGACTAGATATGGTCACTATGAGTTTCTTGTGATGCCATTTGGGCTCACGAATGCACGAGCGGCATTCATGGACATGATGAACAGAATTTTTAGAGACTATCTAGACCGGTTTGTGGTTGTCTTCATTGATGATATACTTGTGTACTCGAAGACAGAAGAAGAGCATGATGAGCACTTGAGATTTGTTTTACAGAGGTTGTTGAGCAATCAGTTGTATGCGAAGCTTAGCAAGTGTGAATTCTGGATTCGAGAGGTTGTATTTCTTGGCCATGTTGTTTCAGCCGAAGGTATCCGAGTCGACCCATCGAAGATTGAGGCTATTGTTGAGTGGAAACAACCTAAGTCCGTGACCGAGATTAGGAGTTTCCTAGGATTAGCTGGTTACTATAGGAGGTTTGTGGATGGCTTCTCTAGAGTAGCTGCTCCCTTGACTAAGTTGTTGCAAAAGGGAGTTAAATTTGAATGGTCAGATGCAAGACAAAAGGCCTTTGAAAAATTGAAAGAAGCTTTGACGAATGCTCCAGTGTTAGTGCAACCTGTTTCAGGTAAGGAGTTTGTGATTTACAGTGATGCTTCCTACGTAGGCTTAGGATGTGTTTTGATGCAAGATAGGAGAGTTGTTGCTTATGCTTCTAGACAGTTGAAGATTCATGAGAAGAACTATCCTACTCATGACATAGAGCTAGCCGCAGTTGTGTTTGCATTGAAAATTTGGCGTCACTATTTGTATGGTGAGAAGTGTATAGTTTACACAGATCACAAAAGCTTGAAGTACTTGATGACACAGAAAGAGTTGAACTTGAGACAGAGGCGATGGCTAGAGTTGTTAAAAGATTACGATTTGACTATTGAGTACCATCCGGGTAAAGCAAACGTAGTAGCCGATGCTTTGAGTAGAAAAGTGGCCGTTGAGCTGAGAGCTATGTTTGCTAGATTGAGTGTGTCCGATGATGGTGGCTTGATCACCGAGTTGCAAGTGAAGCCTTCTTTGATTCAGTTGATTAGAGAGAAGCAGTTGCAAGATGCGAGCCTAGTTCCTCAGGTTCAAGACATAGCCGAAGGGAGACCGACTGAGTATAGTTTCAGTGGCGAGAGTTTGTTGTGCTTTAGGGATAGAATTGTGGTACCGGAAGATGTTGAGCTGAGACGTCAGATTTTGGGTGAAGCACATTCGAGTCCCTTTTCTATGCATCCGGGTAGTACCAAGATGTACCGAGATTTGAAGAATGATTACTTCTGGGTTGGGTTGAAGAGAGATGTAGCCGAGTATGTGAGCCGTTGCATGGTTTGTCAGAGAGTGAAGGCAGAACATCAGGTTCCTTCAGGTTTACTACAGCCTTTGAAGATTCCGGAATGGAAGTGGGAGAGAATCACCATGGATTTTGTATCGGGGTTGCCTTTGTCTCCTTCGAAGAAGAATTCAGTTTGGGTGATTGTTGATAGGTTCACTAAGTGTGCTCACTTCTTAGCAGTGAACACTACGGATTCCTTAGACAAGTTGGCAAACTTGTACATTCGTGAGATTGTGAGACTTCATGGAGTTCCAAAGTCTATAGTTTTAGATAGAGATCCTAGGTTTACTTCGAGGTTCTGGAGTTGTTTGCATAGTGCTTTGGGTAGTCGTCTGTATTTCAGCACATCTTATCATCCGCAGTCCGATGGGCAGTCAGAGCGAGTGATACAGATTCTAGAGGATATGCTTCGTTGTTGTGTGATTGATTTCTAGGGTTCTTGGGAGAAGCACTTACCATTGGTTGAGTTTGCTTACAACAACAGTTATCAGTCTAGTATTCAGATGGCACCGTATGAGGCTTTGTATGGTAGACGGTGTAGAACTCCGATTTGTTGGGCTGAGACAGGTCAGAGGTTGTTACCCATGCCAGACTTGCTTAAGGGAACCACAGAAAAAGTGAAGTTGATTTGTGACCGTTTGAAAGCCGCTTCGGATCGTCAGAAGTCTTTTGCAGATTTGAAGAGGAAAGAGATTGAGTACGCAGTGGGTGAGAAAGTGTTTCTGAAAGTATCTCCGTGGAAGAAGGTAATGAGATTTGGCCGGAAAGGCAAGTTGAGTCCGAGATTCATTGGTCCGTATGAGATAGTTGAGCGGATTGGGCCCGTAGCTTATCGTTTGAGGTTACCTTCTGAGTTAGAAAAGATCCATGATGTCTTTCATGTATCTATGCTTAGGAGATATAGATCAGATCCTTCGCATGTGATGCCCGTTGAGGAGATAGAGTTGAATCCGGATTTGTCTTATAATGAAGAGCCCGTTGAGATACTTGCTTCGGATAGCAAGGTGTTGCGTGGCAAGACCATAGAGTTGGTCAAAGTGTTGTGGAGACATAGAGGTGTGGAAGAGGCCACGTGGGAGAGGAAAGCAGATATGGTTGAGCAGTTTCCGTATTTGTTTCCACCAGGTAATTTCGAGGACGAAATTCCTTAAGTGGGGGAGAGTTGTAACACCCGTGTCTAGGGCCTAGGAGGTAGCCGGGTTGTTGTTCGAGTCAAACAAAGTCTAATTAAATAAACCAATCTTGATTAATGACCTATTTGAATTTAAATAAAGAGGGGGGTTCCAAAGTTGTGATTTACCCCATTTAAAATAAAGGAAGACAACTTTTCCATAAAAGTTGTCATCTTTCTCCTCATTTCCTCTTTACCAATTTCAAAACCCCCTCCCCATTTTCAGACTCTCCTAAAACCCTAATCACTATTCCATTGGGTTGGCTAATCGATTTCATCATCAAATCAAGAGGTAAACATAAATTCTTAACCTCCTCTCCATTCTCTACTCAGCTATTGTTTTAGATTTCAAAAATGATGAGTTTTGGGAAATTAGGGTTCTTATGGAAAATTGGGGATTTGATGGGGCTTTTCAATTTATTTTGAAAAATTGTTTTGGGGTTATGCTTAGTCATGATGAAACTCACAACATATATTGATTTGGTCAATTTTGGGTGAAATTTCGTAGTGGGTCCTTAGGGCAAATTTTAGGGTATTAGAATTTGGGTTTTTTGGTAAGTTTAATGTTGGATTTGAAGGGCTGATGGTCTACCTATGTTGGGAGGGTGTTTTGGGATGTTTTGGAAGCCTTTTGGGTGTTTGGAATTGGGTATTTCAGCCCTTGGTTGTGGGAGTCCGAAAATTGGGATTTTGGAGATGTTATGTGGTTTGGAAAATTGTGGAAATGGGTTGTGAGTTGCATAGTAGATTGATGATTGAATTAGCATTGGGTTGAGAAGTAATGTATGTGTTTTGTGTGATTAGAATCAAGTTTGGGCATTGGTGAAGCATCGGAAGTGAACCCGGAAGGTTGAAGGTTGTGGCTTGCTTGGTCTTGTGCTTGGAAACTTAGGTGAGTGGTTGTTTTCTTTTAAAGGTTTTAAATTAGTTGGTTCGAGTATATGGACTAGGTTGGGCTTGGTAGACCCACCTAGAGTTAGGATTAGGGTGGTAGCCTAATCCTAATCTTGATCTAAGCCTTTGGATGAACTCAAATGTATGAACGTATATGCCTCGTATGTCTTGTGTTATGAATGCTTATGTACATTGTTTTATACATGTGAATTGAGGCATGGGTTGTGTTGCTTAAAGCATGCATGGTGATGGCTCATGATTGTGTCCATGGTGAGTACGTGCTAAGCACGGAAATGATTGAAATGAGTAATGTGGAATGAGTAAAATATTGGCACTAGTATACTTAAATACAAATGATCGATCATTAGGATGTTAGTGTGTACACATGAGTCTAAAGTCGCGCGTGGCCTTGGTGGCGTTGAGTCACCAAGGAGGAGTACGGGTTCGCCCGGAATTGTAATTGAATATAGTCGATGATGAGTGGAATCCCATCGACGGGGCGTGAGGATGAGTGGAATCCCCTCCGCGAGACCGGTGATGAGTGGAATCCCACCGAGGTAATGTGGTTGTTGGATATGAGTTTCCAACGTGTCTATCCGCGTATTTGAGTCATAACTAGGTGCCAATGTGGATTGATATGTGTATCATGTGTTGGAATATATGAGCTGTTTGGATGTTTAAATGTGATTACATGTATGGTAGTGTTGAGCTCATGATTATGGCATATATGTGATATATTGCTCATGCATCTATATCTTGTGGACTATTGGTAAATGTAAGTTGCCTTGACTAGGTCGTGCTCGGACCCTGCAATGTTGAGGTTTGTTTTTAGAGCTTACCCTCACTAAGCATCATTGCTTACGCTCTCTTTGTTCAACATTGCAGATCCTTAGTTCGTGCGTTGCTCGGGCAAGTGGAGGGCCTCCAAGTGTGATTTTGACTTGAGTTCATCAAGTATGAGTTTTAGCATTTAAACATGTAATGGTTTGAGCAATGGGACATGTATGAATTTGTTGGATTGTTGTTGGTTGATAGGAGCATGTGTAGACTCCTATAGATATATTGCTTTTGCATGGTTGTGCTGCCATGATGAATGTTAACTCATGCCTATTTGCCTGCTTGAGTGTTAGCCTATGCCTTAAGAGTTTTTACATGTGCTTGAATGTTGTTCGAATGAATGCATGTTGTGGATTGTGGCCTTAGTTTTAGACATGTTAAAGTTGTGTTAAAGCATGATAGTAATGTTGTTGTATCTTGGGTTTAAATGCTTGGCTGTTGTATGGTGTCTTGGGGATGTTTTGGGGCATCCTAGTGCCTCAAAGCAGCCCAGAAAAGTCTGCAGACAGGGGGTGTTTCGGAACGGGTCCCCGTGTTCCGAAACGGCCCCTGTGTAAATGGCCTGCCATTTCGGAACGGATGAGGGCCGTTTCGGAACGTTTTCGCTACTAGAATTTTGAGAAATTGGCGAGATGAAGCCGTTCCGAAACGGGCCTCTGAGGTTCCGAAACGGTCAAATCTCGTTGACCACGAGATATTGACCGTCAAGGTCGTTCCGATACGGGTCTCCCCTGTTTCGGAACGGTCACCTTGTGGTTGACCCAGGCCCGTTGACTAGGTCAAGGCGTTTCGGAACACCCTATAGGTGTTTCGAAACGGCCTGCTGAAATATAGTAAAATGGACTGTTTTCCCTTTTTGATGGTCGGTGAATGTTTCGCTGCTTGTATCTTCCGCTGTTGTGCCACACTTAGGTCTAAATTATGCATGTAGACAAGATAAGATAAAAAGAAATTTTCTGGGTCGTTAACCGAGGGGAAACCTTAACGGGTTTCGCTTCGGTTTTCCCCGTGTGGCCCACTTGGACCGGTCATCCGACCAGACCGGGACGAGGGGGTTACAAAGAGTTTTAGACCAACCATGTTGGAGAAATATATGGTTAAACATTTTGTAAAGAAAATATAAGTGGTAACAAAATTTACAATGTGTTCGCTAAAACGAACAACTAGTCAACATTTTGAACAATTTTAAATGCAAGTATTTAATCAATAAATGTGGGATTCATTAATATAATATTGAATATTTAGTTTTAATCGTTGTAATTTTTTAACGGTAACAAATATTAAATAAAGATAGATATTAATATAAAAACTACTATTAAATAAACACATGCCTATGAATTAGAATTCTAATCACTTTTGAAGTAGAATTTCACAAAACTTATTATCCTCTTACACAGTTTACTTTAGCAGAAAAATCATACAATTTCGTGTACCTTTGACATATATATATATATATATGCATAGCAAGATGAAATTTCATTAATATATTTAAAAAACTCTTATATATTTAACACAGACTATGTTTTTTATCGTCTTTTTTTCTCAGTAAAGGAGATGAAATTGTATTAATGGTTAAAGAAACTCAAAACTTACGTTGTGTGCCTCATTAAAAACCTCCTTAAAATTATATGGATGAAAAGAGTACACACAAACGAGTTACAAAACACAACTGAAATGAATAAAAATCATCTACCTCTTTTCGGTGCCCCTATTTATGCCTCAACACTAAAATCACTACAAAATTAAATTTCAAGCTCTAACCCTAAATTCTAAATCCTAAAATATACAACATACCCTAAATTCCCTAAACCCTAAACTTAGTTTTGAGCGTGGGACATAAGTAGGGGCACAAAAAAGGGGCAGAGGATTTCCATCCCAACCGAAACACCTCCCCAAAATAAAAGCTAACAGTCAAATATCACCTAACCCATTTTTTGAACAGCAAAACTAAACCCCCAAAACTTTTCCCTAAAATTACGTATAAACTACCGTAACCTTTACCAGGCTACACCCGAGTTTATATGAAACTTCATAAAACCTACGAGTCATATTAAATCACCCAAAAAATCTACACCGCATAGCAACGGACCCTCAAACAACCAGAGCACCAGCGAAACCATATAAACACAGAGAGAACTACAAAACTCCCATAGCAGAATAGTCTAAACGTACTCCAATATCTTACTGGTCCAAATTTGCATGAAATAAATTCTATTAAGACTTTTCTTCGTAATACTATCAAAATAAAAGATCTAGGGGATTTAAAATATTTCTTAGGTCTTGAGGATGCAAGGTCAAATAAAGGCATCAATCTCTGTCAAAGAAACTATACCTTGGAACTGTTAAAAGATTCTGGTTTTCTAGGTTCTAAGCCTGCTACAACACCAATTGTTCTTAAGAAATGACTCTCTCATTCTGATGGTGAACCCTTAATAGATATTACTTGTTATCGGAGACTCATAGGGAAGCTTTTACACCTCACTAATACTTGGCATGACATAGCCTTTGCTGTGCAACAACTGTCTCAATTTTTTTATGCTCCTACTAATGAACATATGATTGCTGCTCATATAATACTTAGGTATCTTAAAGGTACTCCTGGTCAAGGGTTATTTTTTCCTGCTAATAATCATTTACAATTGTATGCTTTTTCTGACTCTGATTGTGCTTCTTGTCCAGATACAAGAAAATATAGTACTTGTTTTTTTGTTTTTCTAGGTTCTGTACTAATTTCCTGGAAATCGAAGAAGCAACAGACTATATCTCGGTCCTCTAGTGAGGCTGAATATCGAGCCCTTCTATTGTCACTTGTGAAATACAATGGTTGCATTTTGTACTCTCTGATTTACATTTGAACATTTCTTCCACAAATCTATTTTGTGACAATTTGTCTGCCATTAAACTTGCAAAAAAAACCTAGTACATCATGAACAGACCAAGCATATTGAAATTGATTGTCACCTGATTCGAGAAAAAGGTTCAACAATGACTCATCAAGTTAGCCGATTGCTTAACCAAAGCTCTCTCCAATGCTGCTTTTTAGGATGTTATTTCCAAGTTGGGCATACAAAACTTGTATGCTCCAACTTGAGGGGGCTATTAAGATTATATTAGATGATGTTAGTTATAGTTAGCTATTATTTAGGAAACTATCTTAATTAAAGAAGAATTTTCTCTATTTGTATAAAAGACTATTTGTATTCTTATATTTAAGTAATTCAATAATAACAAAAACTTTCTCTTATCCTCTCGTCTTTTCATTCTCTCAAATCCCTAATTCCCCTTTACACTTTCTCAATCTCCCAAACCAAAATCTAACAATACACTCTCACAATTAGAGGTCGACATTTGCATATTAACAGCTAAGGTGGGCTCTACATCCTTATTAAATCCAACCCTTTGAATCACTTCCTTGCCCACACCATTTCTAAGAACATAACAAATTTTTCCTTTGCTCGAAACAAAAATACTAAATTAACAATGCACTTAATCAATTTACTCGAAGTCAAAACTAATTTGATATCCGAGCTAAATTAATACAGTGTGCTGGAGTTTACTCTGCACAGACATTTTTTTTACTTTTATTTAATAATTATATTTATACATATATGTTATTAAATAACTAAATATATTTTAGCAATATAAAAATTTGATCTATAATTTTTTTGACAAATTGAATGTTTTTTTTCACATATGAGTACATTAGTCAATGTTATTAAACCGGTTCTTCCCTTGTCTACAATGGTGTTTTGTTAGTATTACATAATTTTGAGAAAGTTGGATGTTTGGTAAATAAAAAATTGATATAATAAAAATATTAAAAGAATCATTAATATTATTAAAATAAAAAGAATCACCAGTACATTATAAATATTTTAGATTATAAGTACAGAAATAAATTCAGGTGAACTATTGATTCGTAGATAATCAAATGAAGCAAAATTTTAACATTGAGGAAATGTAACTCCACACTTGCCAGCCACTCTTCTAATTTGGATTCTGTCAAAAAAATTTGTAAAATCTTCATTTACCAAGTACCCACAAAAACATGGCACTTGTTCTCTTGCAGCGATGCAACACTCGGCTGATGGGGTCGGCTTCTGATATTCACGTAAACACGGCATCAACAAATTTCCCATATCATCACATTTTGATGTCGCTGTTACAATATTCATTCCTGAAAACACCATCACAAATAGTGCCACCGCACAGAAGACAATGGAAACTTTGCTCATATTGTTATTTTTCTGTACAAAATACAAATACTGGTGATTGTAATCAATTTGGTTATTTGTTTGCAGCTGCTTTGACACAATTTATAGTAGTTGAAGTGAATATTGTAAAGAGTTTTAGACCAACCATGTTGGAGAAATATATGGTTAAACATTTTGTAAAGAAAATTTAAGTGGTAACAAAATTTACAACGTGTTCGCTAAAACGAACAACTAGTCAACATTTTGAACAATTTTAAATGCAAGTATTTAATCAATAAATGTGGGATTCATTAATATAATATTGAATATTTAGTTTTAATCGTTGTAATTTTTTAACGGTAACAAATATTAAATAAAGATAGATATTAATATAAAAACTACTATTAAATAAACACATGCATATGAATTAGAATTCTAATCACTTTTGAAGTAGAATTTCACAAAACTTATTATCCTCTTACACAGTTTACTTTAGCAGAAGAAATCATACAATTTCGTGTACCTTTGACATATATATATATATATATGCATAGCAAGATGAAATTTCATTAATATATTTAAAAAACTCTTATATATTTAACACAGGCTATGTTTTTTATCGTCTTTTTTTCTCAGTAAATGAGATGAAATTGTATTAATGGTTAAAGAAACTCAAAACTTACGTTGTGTGCCTCATTAAAAACCTCCTTAAAATTATATGGATGAAAAGAGTACACACAAACGAGTTACAAAACACAACTGAAATGAATAAAAATCATCTACCTCTTTTCGGTGCCCTTATTTATGCCTCAACACTAAAAATCACTACAAAATTAAATTTCAAGCTCTAACCCTAAATTCTAAATCCTAAAATATACACCATACCCTAAATTCCCTAAACCCTAAACTTAGTTTTGAGCGTGGGACATAAGTAGGGGCACAAAAAAGGGGCAGAGGATTTCCATCCCAACCGAAACACCTCCCCAAAATAAAAGCTAACAGTCAAATATCACCTAACCCATTTTTTGAACAGCAAAATTAAACCCCCAAAACTTTTCCCTAAAATTACGTATAAACTACCGTAACCTTTACCAGGCTACACCCGAGTTTATATGAAACTTCATAAAACCTACGAGTCATATTAAATCACCCAAAAAATCTACACCGCATAGCAACGGACCCTCAAACAACCAGAGCACCAGCGAAACCATATAAACACAGAGAGAACTACAAAACTCCCATAGCAGAATAGTCTAAACGTACTCCAATATCTTATTGGTCCAAATTTGCATGAAATAAATTCTATTAAGACTTTTCTTCGTAATACTTTCAAAACAAAAGATCTAGGGGATTTAAAATATTTCTTAGGTCTTGAGGTTGCAAGGTCAAATAAAGGCATCAATCTCTGTCAAAGAAACTATACCTTAGAACTGTTAAAAGATTCTGGTTTTCTAGGTTCTAAGCCTGCTACAACACCTATTGTTCTTAAGAAATGACTCTCTCATTCTGATGGTGAACCCTTAATGGATATTACTTGTTATCTGAGACTCATAGGGAAGCTTTTACACCTCACTAATACTCGGCATGACATAGCCTTTGCTGTGCAACAACTGTCTCAATTTTTTTATGCTCCTACTAATGAACATATGATTGCTGCTCATATAATACTTAGGTATCTTAAAGGTACTCCTGGTCAAGGGTTATTTTTTCCTGCTAATAATCATTTACAATTGTATGCTTTTTCTGACTCTGATTGTGCTTCTTGTCCAGAAACAAGAAAATATAGTACTTGTTTTTTTTGTTTTTCTAGGTTCTGTACTAATTTCCTGGAAATCGAAGAAGCAACAGACTATATCTCGGTCCTCTACTGAGGCTGAATATCGAGCCCTTCTATTGTCACTTGTGAAATACAATGGTTGCATTTTCTACTCTCTGATTTACATTTGAACATTTCTTCCACAAATCTATTTTGTGACAATTTGTCTGCCATTAAACTTGCAAAAAAGACCCAGTACATCATGAACAGACCAAGCATATTGAAATTGATTGTCACCTGATTCGAGAAAAAGGTTCAACAATGACTCATCAAGTTAGCCGATTGCTTAACCAAAGCTCTCTATAATGCTGCTTTTTAGGATGTTATTTCCAAGTTGGGCATACAAAACTTGTATGCTCCAACTTGAGGGGGCTATTAAGATTATATTAGATGATGTTAGTTATAGTTAGCTATTATTTAGGAAACTATCTTAATTAAAGAAGAATTTTCTCTATTTGTATAAAAGACTATTTGTATTCTTATTTTTAAGTAATTCAATAATAACAAAAACTTTCTCTTATCCTCTCGTCTTTTCATTCTCTCAAATCCCTAATTCCCCTTTACACTTTCTCAATCTCCCAAACCAAAATCTAACAATACACTCTCACAATTAGAGGTCGACATTTGCAGATTAACAGCTAAGGTGGGCTCTACATCCTTATTAAATCCAACCCTTTGAATCACTTCCTTGCCCACACCATTTCTAAGAACATAACAAATTTTTCCTTTGCTCGAAACAAAAATACTAAATTAACAATGCGCTTAATCAATTTACTCGAAGTCAAAACTAATTTGATATCCGAGCTAAATTAATACAGTGTGCTGGAGTCTACTCTGCACAGACATTTTTTTACTTTTATTTAATAATTATATTTATACATATATGTTATTAAATAACTAAATATATTTTAGCAATATAAAAATTTGATCTATAATTTTTTTGACCAATTGAATGTTTTTTTTCACATATGAGTACATTAGTCAATGTTATTAAACCGGTTCTTCCCTTGTCTACAATGGTGTTTTGTTAGTATTACTTAATTTTGAGAAAGTTGGATGTTTGGTAAATAAAAAATTGATATAATAAAAATATTGAAAGAATCATTAATATTATTAAAATAAAAAGAATCACCAGTACATTATAAATATTTTAGATTATAAGTACAGAAATAAATTCAGGTGAACTATTGATTCGTAGATAATCAAATGAAGCAAAATTTTAACATTGAGGAAATGTAACTCCACACTTGCCAGCCACTCTTCTAATTTGGATTCTGTCAAAAAAATTTGTAAAATCTTCATTTACCAAGTACCCACAAAAACATGGCACTTGTTCTCTTGCAGCGATGCAACACTCGGCTGATGGGGTCGGCTTCTGATATTCACGTAAACACGGCATCAACAAATTTCCCATATCATCACATTTTGATGTCGCTGTTACAATATTCATTCCTGAAAACACCATCACAAATAGTGCCACCGCACAGAAGACAATGGAAACTTTGCTCATATTGTTATTTTTCTGTACAAAATACAAATACTGGTGATTGTAATCAATTTGGTTATTTGTTTGCAGCTGCTTTGACACAATTTATAGTAGTTGAAGTGAATATTGTAAAGAGTTTTAGACCAACCATGTTGGAGAAATATATGGTTAAACATTTTGTAAAGAAAATATAAGTGGTAACAAAATTTACAACGTGTTCGCTAAAACGAACAACTAGTCAACATTTTGAACAATTTTAAATGCAATTATTTAATCAATAAATGTGGGATTCATTAATATAATATTGAATATTTAGTTTTAATCGTTGTAATTTTTTAACGGTAACAAATATTAAATAAAGATAGATATTAATATAAAAACTACTATTAAATAAACACATGCCTATGAATTAGAATTCTAATCACTTTTGAAGTAGAATTTCACAAAACTTATTATCCTCTTACACAGTTTACTTTAGCAGAAGAAATCATACAATTTCGTGTACCTTTGACATATATATATATATATATATATATATATATATATATATGCATAGCAAGATGAAATTTCATTAATATATTTAAAAAACTCTTATATATTTAACACAGACTATGTTTTTTATCGTCTTTTTTTCTCAGTAAAGGAGATGAAATTGTATTAATGGTTAAAGAAACTCAAAACTTACGTTGTGTGCCTCATTAAAAACCTCCTTAAAAATATATGGATGAAAAGAGTACACACAAACGAGTTACAAAACACAACTGAAATGAATAAAAATCATCTACCTCTTTTCGGTGCCCCTATTTATGCCTCAACACTAAAAATCACTACAAAATTAAATTTCAAGCTCTAACCCTAAATTCTAAATCCTAAAATATACAACATACCCTAAATTCCCTAAACCTTAAACTTAGTTTTGAGCGTGGGACATAAGTAGGGGCACAAAAAAGGGGCAGAGGATTTCCATCCCAACCGAAACACCTCCCCAAAATAAAAGCTAATAGTCAAATATCACCTAACCCATTTTTTGAACAGCAAAACTAAACCCCCAAAACTTTTCCCTAAAATTACGTATAAACTACCGTAACCTTTACCAGGCTACACCCGAGTTTATATGAAACTTCATAAAACCTACGAGTCATATTAAATCACCCAAAAAATCTACACCGCATAGCAACGGACCCTCAAACAACCAGAGCACCAGCGAAACCATATAAACACAGAGAGAACTACAAAACTCCCATAGCAGAATAGTCTAAACGTACTCCAATATCTTACTGGTCCAAATTTGCATGAAATAAATTCTATTAAGACTTTTCTTCGTAATACTATCAAAATAAAAGATCTAGGGGATTTAAAATATTTCTTAGGTCTTGGGGATGCAAGGTCAAATAAAGGCATCAATCTCTGTCAAAGAAACTATACCTTGGAACAGTCAAAAGATTCTGGTTTTCTAGGTTCTAAGCCTGCTACAACCCCAATTGTTCTTAAGAAATGACTCTCTCATTCTGATGGTAAACCCTTAATAGATATTACTTGTTATCGGAGACTCATAGGGAAGCTTTTACACCTCACTAATACTCGGCATGACATAGCCTTTGCTGTGCAACAACTGTCTCAATTTTTTTATGCTCCTACTAATGAACATATGATTGCTGCTCATATAATACTTAGGTATCTTAAAGGTACTCCTGGTCAAGGGTTATTTTTTCCTGCTAATAATCATTTACAATTGTATGCTTTTTCTGACTCTGATTGTGCTTCTTGTCCAGAAACAAGAAAATATAGTACTTGTTTTTTTGTTTTTCTAGGTTCTGTACTAATTTCCTGGAAATCGAAGAAGCAACAGACTATATCTCGGTCCTCTAGTGAGGCTGAATATCGAGCCCTTCTATTGTCACTTGTGAAATACAATGGTTGCATTTTGTACTCTCTGATTTACATTTGAACATTTCTTCCACAAATCTATTTTGTGACAATTTGTCTGCCATTAAACTTGCAAAAAAAACCCAGTACATCATGAACAGACCAAGCATATTGAAATTGATTGTCACCTGATTCGAGAAAAAGGTTCAACAATGACTCATCAAGTTAGCCGATTGCTTAACCAAAGCTCTCTCCAATGTTGCTTTTTAGGATGTTATTTCCAAGTTGGGCATACAAAACTTGTATGCTCCAACTTGAGGGGGCTATTAAGATTATATTAGATGATGTTAGTTATAGTTAGCTATTATTTAGGAAACTATCTTAATTAAAGAAGAATTTTCTCTATTTGTATAAAAGACTATTTGTATTCTTATTTTTAAGTAATTCAATAATAACAAAAACTTTCTCTTATCCTCTCGTCTTTTCATTCTCTCAAATCCCTAATTCCCCTTTACACTTTCTCAATCTCCCAAACCAAAATCTAACAATACACTCTCACAATTAGAGGTCGACATTTGCAGATTAACAGCTAAGGTGGGCTCTACATCCTTATTAAATCCAACCCTTTGAATCACTTCCTTGCCCACACCATTTGTAAGAACATAACAAATTTTTCCTTTGCTCGAAACAAAAATACTAAATTAACAATGCACTTAATCAATTTACTCGAAGTCAAAACTAATTTGATATCCGAGCTAAATTAATACAGTGTGCTGGAGTTTACTCTGCACAGACATTTTTTTTTACTTTTATTTAATAATTATATTTATACATATATGTTATTAAATAACTAAATATATTTTAGCAATATAAAAATTTGATCTATAATTTTTTTGACCAATTGAATGTTTTTTTTTCACATATGAGTACATTAGTCAATGTTATTAAACCGGTTCTTCCCTTGTCTACAATGGTGTTTTGTTAGTATTACTTAATTTTGAGAAAGTTGGATGTTTGGTAAATAAAAAATTGATATAATAAAAATATTAAAAGAATCATTAATATTATTAAAATAAAAAGAATCACCAGTACATTATAAATATTTTAGATTATAAGTACAGAAATAAATTCAGGTGAACTATTGATTCGTAGATAATCAAATGAAGCAAAATTTTAACATTGAGGAAATGTAACTCCACACTTGCCAGCCACTCTTCTAATTTGGATTCTGTCAAAAAAATTTGTAAAATCTTCATTTACCAAGTACCCACAAAAACATGGCACTTGTTCTCTTGCAGCGATGCAACACTCGGCTGATGGGGTCGGCTTCTGATATTCACGTAAACACGGAATCAACAAATTTCCCATATCATCACATTTTGATGTCGCTGTTACAATATTCATTCCTGAAAACACCATCACAAATAGTGCCACCGCACAGAAGACAATGGAAACTTTGCTCATATTGTTATTTTTCTGTACAAAATACAAATACTGGTGATTGTAATCAATTTGGTTATTTGTTTGCAGCTGCTTTGACACAATTTATAGTAGTTGAAGTGAATATTGTAAAGAGTTTTAGACCAACCATGTTGGAGAAATATATGGTTAAACATTTTGTAAAGAAAATATAAGTGGTAACAAAATTTACAACGTGTTCGCTAAAACGAACAACTAGTCAACATTTTGAACAATTTTAAATGCAATTATTTAATCAATAAATGTGGGATTCATTAATATAATATTGAATATTTAGTTTTAATCGTTGTAATTTTTTAACGGTAATAAATATTAAATAAAGATAGATATTAATATAAAAACTACTATTAAATAAACACATGCCTATGAATTAGAATTCTAATCACTTTTGAAGTAGAATTTCACAAAACTTATTATCCTCTTACACAGTTTACTTTAGCAGAAGAAATCATACAATTTCGTGTACCTTTGACATATATATATATATATATATATATATATATATATATGCATGGCAAGATGAAATTTCATTAATATATTTAAAAAACTCTTATATATTTAACACAGACTATGTTTTTTATCGTCTTTTTTTCAAAGTAAATGAGATGAAATTGTATTAATGGTTAAAGAAACTCAAAACTTACGTTGTGTGCCTCATTAAAAACCTCCTTAAAATTATATGGATGAAAAGAGTGAGTACACACAAACGAGTTACAAAACACAACTGAAATGAATAAAAATCATCTACCTCTTTTCGGTGCCCCTATTTATGCCTCAGCACTAAAAATCACTACAAAATTAAATTTCAAGCTCTAACCCTAAATTCTAAATCCTAAAATATACAACATACCCTAAATTCCCTAAACCCTAAACTTAGTTTTGAGCATGGGACATAAGTAGGGGCACAAAAAAGGGGCAGAGGATTTCCATCCCAACCGAAACACCTCCCCAAAATAAAAGCTAACAGTCAAATATCACCTAACCCATTTTTTGAACAGCAAAACTAAACCCCCAAAACTTTTCCCTAAAATTACGTATAAACTACCGTAACCTTTACCAGGCTACACCCGAGTTTATATGAAACTTCATAAAACCTACGAGTCATATTAAATCACCCAAAAAATCTACACCGCATAGCAACGGACCCTCAAACAACCAGAGCACCAGCGAAACCATATAAACACAGAGAGAACTACAAAACTCCCATAGCAGAATAGTCTAAACGTACTCCAATATCTTACTGGTCCAAATTTGCATGAAATAAATTCTATTAAGACTTTTCTTCGTAATACTATCAAAATAAAAGATCTAGGGGATTTAAAATATTTCTTAGGTCTTGAGGATGCAAGGTCAAATAAAGGCATCAATCTCTGTCAAAGAAACTATACCTTGGAACTGTTAAAAGATTCTGGTTTTCTAGGTTCTAAGCCTGCTACAACACCTATTGTTCTTAAGAAATGACTCTCTCATTCTGATGGTGAACCCTTAATAGATATTACTTGTTATCGGAGACACATAGGGAAGCTTTTACACCTCACTAATACTCGGCATGACATAGCCTTTGCTGTGCAACAACTGTCTCAATTTTTTTATGCTCCTACTAATGAACATATGATTGTTGCTCATATAATACTTAGGTATCTTAAAGGTACTCCTGGTCAAGGGTTATTTTTTCCTGCTAATAATCATTTACAATTGTATGCTTTTTCTGACCTGATTGTGCTTCTTGTCCAGATACAAGAAAATATAGTACTTGTTTTTTTTGTTTTTCTAGGTTCTGTACTAATTTCCTGGAAATCGAAGAAGCAACAGACTATATCTCGGTCCTCTAGTGAGGCTGAATATCGAGCCCTTCTATTGTCACTTGTGAAATACAATGGTTGCATTTTCTACTCTCTGATTTACATTTGAACATTTCTTCCACAAATCTATTTTGTGACAATTTGTCTGACATTAAACTTGCAAAAAAAACCAGTACATCATTAACAGACCAAGCATATTGAAATTGATTGTCACCTGATTCGAGAAAAAGGTTCAACAATGACTCATCAAGTTAGTCGATTGCTTAACCAAAGCTATCTCCAATGCTGCTTTTTAGGATGTTATTTCCAAGTTGGGCATACAAAACTTGTATGCTCCAACTTGAGGGGGCTATTAAGATTATATTAGATGATGTTAGTTATAGTTAGCTATTATTTAGGAAACTATCTTAATTAAAGAAGAATTTTCTCTATTTGTATAAAAGACTATTTGTATTCTTATTTTTAAGTAATTCAATAATAACAAAAACTTTCTCTTATCCTCTCGTCTTTTCATTCTCTCAAATCCCTAATTCCCCTTTACACTTTCTCAATCTCCCAAACCAAAATCTAACAATACACTCTCACAATTAGAGGTCGACATTTGCAGATTAACAGCTAAGGTGGGCTCTACATCCTTATTAAATCCAACCCTTTGAATCACTTCCTTGCCCACACCATTTCTAAGAACATAACAAATTTTTCCTTTGCTCGAAACAAAAATACTAAATTAACAATGCACTTAATCAATTTACTCGAAGTCAAAACTAATTTGATATCCGAGCTAAATTAATACAGTGTGCTGGAGTTTACTCTGCACAGACATTTTTTTACTTTTATTTAATAATTATATTTATACATATATGTTATTAAATAACTAAATATATTTTAGCAATATAAAAATTTGATCTATAATTTTTTTGACCAATTGAATGTTTTTTTTCACATATGAGTACATTAGTCAATGTTATTAAACCGGTTCTTCCCTTGTCTACAATGGTGTTTTGTTAGTATTACTTAATTTTGAGAAAGTTGGATGTTTGGTAAATAAAAAATTGATATAATAAAAATACTAAAAGAATCATTAATATTATTAAAATAAAAAGAATCACCAGCACATTATAAATATTTTTTTTTTGAAAAGCAAGTATGATTTTATTAGCCAAGAAATCATACAAGAAACACAATGCAAATCGGCCTCATTAAAAACCTCTCTAATCCTAAATAGAGGAAAAGAGTACCGAGTTGCATGTGACGATGGAACATAAGCACTCTAATTGCTATACAACCATATCCACTCCCGTCGCACAATACCACTCTTTGCCAAAGTATCTGCCAACCCATTTGCCTCTCGATAGATATGGTTGAAGCACACGCACGGTAGCCTCGCAATATCCTCCTCAATCTGCTGAAACCACTGCCACAACTTCCACGGACGGTGCTCTGAGCTAGACATCCATGAAATCGCTACCAAAGAATCCGATTCCACCACAATTGAGGATACCGTGTCAACCTGCATCTCGCGTAACAAACGCAACGCATAAGCGATCGCTTGGATCTCAGCCATATTTGAGTCCGCGATTCCTATCGAACCTGAAAACAAAGCCAAAATACGGCTACAACTATCCCTTAACACACCACCGCATCCCGCCCTTCCCGGCTTTCCCCTCGCAGCACCGTCCACATTGAACTTCCACACACCCGCCACCGGCGGTCTCCAAATACTAAGCCGACGTGCCATATTGTCCCCCCTTTGCAACGACCAGCTGATACGCGGGCAGCCCCACCAGCTTGCCTCGTTCACGCACGATTCCTGCAGAAACGCTCGAGTCCAATAAAGCGCTCTGAGCTGAGCCAGGAAAAAAATCATTCTACTCGACGCCCGCTTCTCTTGAAAAATAAGCTCATTCCTTCCCAACCAAAGAGACCAAAGAACACTCGCACACCCAATCAACCACCTTGCGCGGGCCTCCCCATGGAACCAGCTCTCCCAACACTGTGCAATAAGCTCTTGCACCGTTCGTGGCCATACCACCGCCACATCCCACCAAGAAAAGAACAAGGCCCATACCTCGACGGCAAACATACATGACCATAGAATATGGTCGCTGCTGTCCTCACCCAATGCACACCATCGGCAACCAATCGATTCAAGCGGGATTGGAAGACCACGGTCATACAGCATGCGCAAAGTCGGTAACCTGTCCACCAAAATGAACCATAGAAAACATTGGATTTTTGGTATAAGAGGCATGTTCCAAACCGATCCCATAATCTTTGTATCCGGTAGTCCAACCGCACTCATCAACTCATGCAATTTCCCAACCGAGAACATTCCCGAAACAGCATGTTTCCATACCAATCGATCTGCAACACCCACGTGAATTCTCACCGCTACCACACTAGCCTTAAGCTCATCTAATTGTCTTAATTCGAAAGCCCTCAATACCCTTCTAAAACTAGTCGTCCACTCCCCCATCGGATAATTCATCATTTCATTCACAAAGCTCAACTTGTTAATAGTCAAACCAAAAAGACGCGGATACACAACCTTTAGCGGAACGTCAATCGCCCACACATCCCACCAAAACAGAACCGACCTCCCCTCCCCCACAAGCCAAATAAACTGCTCTTCATTTGTAAACGCCGCCACCAGTTCCTCTTCCTGCACCTCAATAATATGTTTCCACATTGCCGACATATGACGTTTCCCCTTATTCGGTAATTTCCAATGATGTACCTCAGAACCATATTTTGCCTTGATCACCGCTTTCCACAACGACTTGTCCTCTTGTGCATAACGCCAAGCCCATTTAGCCAATAGCGCCAAATTTCTCGTGCGCAAGTTCACTACCCCAAGACCCCCCATTCTTTTCGGCTTACACACCACGTCCCAATTAATCCTACTCATCTTCGACCTCTCCTCCGATCCTCCCCACAAGAAATTCCTACGAATACAATCAATTCGTCTAATAACCTTCTTAGGCACCATAAAAATACCCATATAATAAACGGGAAGTGCCGAAATGACCGAGTTAATCAAAAGCAATCTGCCCGCAAAAGAAAGGGATTGCCGCTTCCAACCAGCAAGTTTACGACGAACATTACGGATCAACGGTTCCCACAATTGTTCCCCACGCGGATGGACTCCTAACTTGACTTCCAAGTATGAAATCGGCAGCTCCCCCATTGAACAGCCGAGAATCGAAGCTACCTCCCTCGTTACCTCAAAGTCAATTCCCACACCATACAAGCAAGACTTTTCAAAATTAATATGGAGGCCTGATACAAATTCAAAGCAAGACAGCACACGTTTTAGGCTCCTCGCCTCCTCGATGTCACCAGAAAAGAACACTATTGTGTCATCAGCAAATTGGAGGTGCAACAACCACACGTCCCCCACCACTCTAACACCTTTGATCAGCCCCAATTGTTCCGTATTGATCATATATCGATGGAAAAGCTCAGCTACAATCACAAATAAAAGCGGAGACAACGGATCCCCCTGACGAAGACCCCTCCTCATCTGGAATTCCTTCGAAGGGCTTCCATTAACTAAAATCGATAACCGGGCTGAACACACACACTCAATAATCCAATCCCTCCACCGTTCCCCAAAACCCATATCACACATAACTCTATGTAGACAGCCCCAATCAATGCAATCGTACCCCTTCGCAAAATCTAATTTTAAAATCACACCTCCCTTCGCCCACGTAGCTCGCTTCAATGAATGAATTATCTCGTTAGCA
Organism: Hibiscus tridactylites; assembly: GCA_958450335.1. Lineage (NCBI taxonomy): Eukaryota > Viridiplantae > Streptophyta > Magnoliopsida > Malvales > Malvaceae > Hibiscus > Hibiscus tridactylites. The sequence goes on along the minus strand of OY288288.1, from coordinate 69,484,900 downwards.
AGCAAAATGCCATCCAGAATTTGTCTACCACGAATAAACGCTGATTGTACATCCGAAATTAAAGATGGTAATACTTCCTGTAGGCGTTTCGCCAAAACCTTCGCTAGGATTTTGTAAACCGAATTCAGCAAACAAATCGGTCTATAATCTCCAATGGAGCGTGGACAATCCTTCTTCGCTATCAAGACAACAAACGCCGAATTCATTCCAGGGGGCAAACGGCTGGAAACATAAAAATCATGCATGAATTTCATCACATCATCCTTTAGGAATCGCCAACCTTTCTTAAAAAATTCGAACGGAAAGCCGTTCGGACCCGGCGCCTTCTCCCCCTCACAACTCCCTATCGCAGCCCACACTTCCATTTCCGAGAAAGCAATTTCCAATCCCCGTTGCTGGTCACACGATAAAATTTCAAACTGCACTTGTGGCACCAAGATGCCCGCGGAAATGGGCTTACTAAAATGCTGCTGGAACGCCTTTCGGAACCCCATTTTCATGCATTCGGGATTGGTCTCCCAACGGTCTCCTACTTGTATACCAGCAATATGATTATGAAGTTGGTGAATCTTCACCATCTTATGATAAAAACTCGTGTTACGGTCACCCTCCGTCAGCCAATTCATGCGTGACTTTTGCCTCCATATTGAGTCCCTCAACTTCGATATCTTCCAAAGACTCTAATACAACTCCCTTGCCCGCAATTCATCTTCCCTCGACTGTCCCATGATCCCCACATTCGCGTCCAAAACCTCCAACTCCGCTACCACTCGTTTATATTGTAAATCAAGGTCCCCCACACCCCTATTCCAACCTTTCAACATAGACTTTAAACCTTTAAGTTTCTGCGAAATCCCCATGTCTACCTCAGCCATAGATAATCTATTCCATTCCTCCTCAATTTTCACTATATCTTTCAGCCATAGATTAAAGAATCGAAAAGGCTTTGGACCACTATCATAAACATCCCCCATCATAATAATTGGCGAATGGTCGGACAATTCCTTCGGTAGATTTATAACTGTCAAACCCTCAAACCTGTTCACCCAGCCTTGAGTCACAAGGAAACGATCCAAACGGCTACCTTTTCCCCTCGGGCCGAACCAAGTAAATTTCTTTCCCTGCATTGGCACGTCAACTACTCCAATATAATCAATGAAATCACAAAATAAACTCATACCTTTCGCATTGTGGTTTCCTCCTGTGCGTTCCTCCTCCTTCATCACCACATTGAAATCTCCACAAATGCACCACTCTACAGGCTGATCCCGCATCACCAATTTAATAACCTCCCAATAATTTTGTTGATCCGCACAAGTACAAGGTGCATATACTCCTATCAAACCAGCCTCCCAATCGTCGGACACCCACCGTCCCATTAAGATAATCAAATTTCCTCGCCAATCCTTCGATCTCAAATGGAATTCCGTAGGATCCCACATAGCAATAATGCCCCCCGCTCGCCCATCCGACGGTACAAAGAAAAAATCGACCACATCTTCATACCACATTTGTCGCACCACCTCCAATGTTACTTGTTCCATTTTGGTCTCTTGTAAAAGAGCCAAAATGCATTTATGTTGTCGTAGAACCCGTTGTATAGATCTTCTTTTCGATAACGCCCCTATTCCCCGGACATTCCACAACAACATTTTCATTTTCTGCTATAGCTTTTGATTGCGCGCTTCAATTAGGCGCGCAATATCGCTGATTACTTCCTCTTCCTGGCCCTCCGTTACCGCTCCAATCAAGTTCCCCAAGTCGACAATTTCTCTAGCCTCACGCAATAATCCTTGCTTACGGATTACAAAATCAGAATCGGAAAGAGAACCATTTGCAATTACCTCATTTTCCAATGGAGCAGTCTTTTTCTTCCGCGGTCTACCACGCCCTTTTTTGGTTTGCTGTTCAACTGTTGGCTGCTGTCCAGCCGTCGCCAAGCTAGCTTCAATTTCCTCAAGTAATAAGTACAGAAATAAATTCAGGTGAACTATTGATTCGTAGATAATCAAATGAAGCAAAACTTTAACATTGAGGAAATGTAACTCCACACATGCCAGCCACTCTTCTAATTTGGATTCTGTCAAAAAAATTTGTAAAATCTTCATTTACCAAGTACCCACAAAAACATGGCACTTGTTCTCTTGCAGCGATGCAACACTCGGCTGATGGGGTCGGCTTCTGATATTCACGTAAACACGGCATCAACAAATTTCCCATATCATCACATTTTGATGTCGCTGTTACATTCATTCCTGAAAACACCATCACAAATAGTGCCACCGCACAGAAGACAATGGAAACTTTGCTCATATTGTTATTTTTCTGTACAAAATACAAATACTGGTGATTGTAATCAATTTGGTTATTTGTTTGCAGCTGCTTTGACACAATTTATAGTAGTTGAAGTGAATATTGTAAAGAGTTTTAGACCAACCATGTTGGAGAAATATATGGTTAAACATTTTGTAAAGAAAATATAAGTGGTAACAAAATTTACAACGTGTTCGCTAAAACGAACAACTAGTCAACATTTTGAACAATTTTAAATGCAAGTATTTAATCAATAAATGTGGGATTCATTAATATAATATTGAATATTTAGTTTTAATTGTTGTAATTTTTTAACGGTAACAAATATTAAATAAAGATAGATATTAATATAAAAACTACTATTAAATAAACACATGCCTATGAATTAGAATTCTAATCACTTTTGAAGTAGAATTTCACAAAACTTATTATCCTCTTACACAGTTTACTTTAGCAGAAGAAATCATACAATTTCGTGTACCTTTGACATATATATATATATATATATATATATATATATATATATATATATATATATATATATATATATATATATATATATATATGCATAGCAAGATGAAATTTCATTAATATATTTAAAAAACTCTCATATATTTAACACAGGCTATGTTTTTTATCGTCTTTTTTTCTCAGTAAATGAGATGAAATTGTATTAATGGTTAAAGAAACTCAAAATTTACGTTGTGTGCCTCATTAAAAACCTCCTTAAAATTATATGGATGAAAAGAGTACACACAAACGAGTTACAAAACACAACTGAAATGAATAAAAATCATCTACCTCTTTTCGGTGCCCTTATGTATGCCTCAACACTAAAAATCACTACAAAATTAAATTTCAAGCTCTAACCCTAAATTCTAAATCCTAAAATATACACCATACCCTAAATTCCCTAAACCCTAAACTTAGTTTTGAGCGTGGGACATAAGTAGGGGCACAAAAAAGGGGCAGAGGATTTCCATCCCAACCGAAACACCTCCCCAAAATAAAAGCTAACAGTCAAATATCACCTAACCCATTTTTTGAACAGCAAAATTAAACCCCCAAAACTTTTCCCTAAAATTACGTATAAACTACCGTAACCTTTACCAGGCTACACCCGAGTATATATGAAACTTCATAAAACCTACGAGTCATATTAAATCACCCAAAAAATCTACACCGCATAGCAACGGACCCTCAAACAACCAGAGCACCAGCGAAACCATATAAACACAGAGAGAACTACAAAACTCCCATAGCAGAATAGTCTAAACGTACTCCAATATCTTACTGGTCCAAATTTGCATGAAATAAATTCTATTAAGACTTTTCTTCGTAATACTTTCAAAATAAAAGATCTAGGGGATTTAAAATATTTCTTAGGTCTTGAGGTTGCAAGGTCAAATAAAGGCATCAATCTCTGTCAAAGAAACTATACCTTAGAACTGTTAAAAGATTATGTTTTCTAGGTTCTAAGCCTGCTACAACACCTATTGTTCTTAAGAAATGACTCTCTCATTCTGATGGTGAACCCTTAATAGATATTACTTGTTATCTGAGACTCATAGGGAAGCTTTTACACCTCACTAATACTCGGCATGACATAGCCTTTGCTGTGCAACAACTGTCTCAATTTTTTTATGCTCCTACTAATGAACATATGATTGCTGCTCATATAATACTTAGGTATCTTAAAGGTACTCCTGGTCAAGGGTTATTTTTTCCTGCTAATAATCATTTACAATTGTATGCTTTTTCTGACTCTGATTGTGCTTCTTGTCCAGAAACAAGAAAATATAGTACTTGTTTTTTTTTGTTTTTCTAGGTTCTGTACTAATTTCCTGGAAATCGAAGAAGCAACAGACTATATCTCGGTCCTCTACTGAGGCTGAATATCGAGCCCTTCTATTGTCACTTGTGAAATACAATGGTTGCATTTTCTACTCTCTGATTTACATTTGAACATTTCTTCCACAAATCTATTTTGTGACAATTTGTCTGCCATTAAACTTGCAAAAAAGACCCAGTACATCATGAACAGACCAAGCATATTGAAATTGATTGTCACCTGATTCGAGAAAAAGGTTCAACAATGACTCATCAAGTTAGCCGATTGCTTAACCAAAGCTCTCTCCAATGCTGCTTTTTAGGATGTTATTTCCATGTTGGGCATACAAAACTTGTATGCTCCAACTTGAGGGGGCTATTAAGATTATATTAGATGATGTTAGTTATAGTTAGCTATTATTTAGGATATTATCTTAATTAAAGAAGAATTTTCTCTATTTGTATAAAAGACTATTTGTATTCTTATTTTTAAGTAATTCAATAATAACAAAAACTTTCTCTTATCCTCTCGTCTTTTCATTCTCTCAAATCCCTAATTCCCCTTTACACTTTCTCAATCTCCCAAACCAAAATCTAACAATACACTCTCACAATTAGAGGTCGACATTTGCAGATTAACAGCTAAGGTGGGCTCTACATCCTTATTAAATCCAACCCTTTGAATCACTTCCTTGCCCACACCATTTCTAAGAACATAACAAATTTTTCCTTTGCTCGAAACAAAAATACTAAATTAACAATGCACTTAATCAATTTACTCGAAGTCAAAACTAATTTGATATCCGAGCTAAATTAATACAGTGTGCTGGAGTTTACTCTGCACATACATTTTTTTACTTTTATTTAATAATTATATTTATACATATATGTTATTAAATAACTAAATATATTTTAGCAATATAAAAATTTGATCTATAATTTTTTTGACCAATTGAATGTTTTTTTTCACATATGAGTACATTAGTCAATGTTATTAAACCGGTTCTTCCCTTGTCTACAATGGTGTTTTGTTAGTATTACTTAATTTTGAGAAAGTTGGATGTTTGGTAAATAAAAAATTGATATAATAAAAATATTAAAAGAATCATTAATATTATTAAAATAAAAAGAATCACCAGTACATTATAAATATTTTAGATTATAAGTACAGAAATAAATTCAGGTGAACTATTGATTTGTAGATAATCAAATGAAGCAAAATTTTAACATTGAGGGAATGTAACTCCACACATGCCAGCCACTCTTCTAATTTGGATTCTGTCAAAAAAATTTGTAAAGTCTTCATTTACCAAGTACCCACAAAAACATGGCACTTGTTCTCTTGCAGCGATGCAACACTCGGCTGATGGGGTCGGCTTCTGATATTCACGTAAACACGGCATCAACAAATTTCCCATATCATCACATTTTGATGTCGCTGTTACAATATTCATTCCTGAAAACACCATCACAAATAGTGCCACCGCACAGAAGACAATGGAAACTTTGCTCATATTGTTATTTTTCTGTACAAAATACAAATACTGGTGATTGTAATCAATTTGGTTATTTGTTTGCAGCTGCTTTGACACAATTTATAGTAGTTGAAGTGAATATTGTAAAGAGTTTTAGACCAACCATGTTGGAGAAATATATGGTTAAACATTTTGTAAAGAAAATATAAGTGGTAACAAAATTTACAACGTGTTCGCTAAAACGAACAACTAGTCAACATTTTGAACAATTTTAAATGCAATTATTTAATCAATAAATGTGGGATTCATTAATATAATATTGAATATTTAGTTTTAATCGTTGTAATTTTTTAACGGTAACAAATATTAAATAAAGATAGATATTAATATAAAAACTACTATTAAATAAACACATGCCTATGGATTAGAATTCTAATCACTTTTGAAGTAGAATTTCACAAAACTTATTATCCTCTTACACAGTTTACTTTAGCAGAAGAAATCATACAATTTCGTGTACCTTTGACATATATATATATATATATGCATAGCAAGATGAAATTTCATTAATATTTTAAAAAACTCTTATATATTTAACACAGACTATGTTTTTTATCGTCTTTTTTTCTCAGTAAAGGAGATGAAATTGTATTAATGGTTAAAGAAACTCAAAACTTACGTTGTGTGCCTCATTAAAAACCTCCTTAAAATTATATGGATGAAAAGAGTACACACAAACGAGTTACAAAACACAACTGAAATGAATAAAAATCATCTACCTCTTTTCGGTGCCCCTATTTATGCCTCAACACTAAAAATCACTACAAAATTAAATTTCAAGCTCTAACCCTAAATTCTAAATCCTAAAATATACAACATACCCTAAATTCCCTAAACCTTAAACTTAGTTTTGAGCGTGGGACATAAGTAGGGGCACAAAAAAGGGGCAGAGGATTTCCATCCCAACCGAAACACCTCCCCAAAATAAAAGCTAACAGTCAAATATCACCTAACCCATTTTTTGAACAGCAAAACTAAACCCCCAAAACTTTTCCCTAAAATTACGTATAAACTACCGTAACCTTTACCAGGCTACACCCGAGTTTATATGAAACTTCATAAAACCTACGAGTCATATTAAATCACCCAAAAAATCTACACCGCATAGCAACGGACCCTCAAACAACCAGAGCACCAGCGAAACCATATAAACACAGAGAGAACTACAAAACTCCCATAGCAGAATAGTCTAAACGTACTCCAATATCTTACTGGTCCAAATTTGCATGAAATAAATTCTATTAAGACTTTTCTTCGTAATACTATCAAAATAAAAGATCTAGGGGATTTAAAATATTTCTTAGGTCTTGAGGATGCAAGGTCAAATAAAGGCATCAATCTCTGTCAAAGAAACTATACCTTGGAACTGTTAAAAGATTCTGGTTTTCTAGGTTCTAAGCCTGCTACAACACCAATTGTTCTTAAGAAATGACTCTCTCATTCTGATGGTGAACCCTTAATAGATATTACTTGTTATCGGAGACTCATAGGGAAGCTTTTACACCTCACTAATACTCGGCATGACATAGCCTTTGCTGTGCAACAACTGTCTCAATTTTTTTATGCTCCTACTAATGAACATATGATTGCTGCTCATATAATACTTAGGTATCTTAAAGGTACTCCTGGTCAAGGGTTATTTTTTCCTGCTAATAATCATTTACAATTGTATGCTTTTTCTGACTCTGATTGTGCTTCTTGTCCAGAAACAAGAAAATATAGTACTTGTTTTTTTGTTTTTCTAGGTTCTGTACTAATTTCCTGGAAATCGAAGAAGCAACAGACTATATCTCGGTCCTCTAGTGAGGCTGAATATCGAGCCCTTCTATTGTCACTTGTGAAATACAATGGTTGCATTTTGTACTCTCTGATTTACATTTGAACATTTCTTCCACAAATCTATTTTGTGACAATTTGTCTGCCATTAAACTTGCAAAAAAAAACCCAATACATCATGAACAGACCAAGCATATTGAAATTGATTGTCACCTGATTCGAGAAAAAGGTTCAACAATGACTTATCAAGTTAGCCGATTGCTTAACCAAAGCTCTCTATAATGCTGCTTTTTAGGATGTTATTTCCAAGTTGGGCATACAAAACTTGTATGCTCCAACTTGAGGGGGCTATTAAGATTATATTAGATGATGTTAGTTATAGTTAGCTATTATTTAGGAAACTATCTTAATTAAAGAAGAATTTTCTCTATTTGTATAAAAGACTATTTGTATTCTTATTTTTAAGTAATTCAATAATAACAAAAACTTTCTCTTATCCTCTCGTCTTTTCATTCTCTCAAATCCCTAATTCCCCTTTACACTTTCTCAATCTCCCAAACCAAAATCTAACAATACACTCTCACAATTAGAGGTCGACATTTGCAGATTAACAGCTAAGGTGGGCTCTACATCCTTATTAAATCCAACCCTTTGAATCACTTCCTTGCCCACACCATTTCTAAGAACATAACAAATTTTTCCTTTGCTCGAAACAAAAATACTAAATTAACAATGCGCTTAATCAATTTACTCGAAGTCAAAACTAATTTGATATCCGAGCTAAATTAATACAGTGTGCTGGAGTTTACTCTGCACAGACATTTTTTTACTTTTATTTAATAATTATATTTATACATATATGTTATTAAATAACTAAATATATTTTAGCAATATAAAAATTTGATCTATAATTTTTTTGACCAATTGAATGTTTTTTTTCACATATGAGTACATTAGTCAATGTTATTAAACCGGTTCTTCCCTTGTCTACAATGGTGTTTTGTTAGTATTACTTAATTTTGAGAAAGTTGGATGTTTGGTAAATAAAAAATTGATATAATAAAAATATTGAAAGAATCATTAATATTATTAAAATAAAAAGAATCACCAGTACATTATAAATATTTTAGATTATAAGTACAGAAATAAATTCAGGTGAACTATTGATTCGTAGATAATCAAATGAAGCAAAATTTTAACATTGAGGAAATGTAACTCCACACTTGCCAGCCACTCTTCTAATTTGGATTCTGTCAAAAAAATTTGTAAAATCTTCATTTACCAAGTACCCACAAAAACATGGCACTTGTTCTCTTGCAGCGATGCAACACTCGGCTGATGGGGTCGGCTTCTGATATTCACGTAAACACGGCATCAACAAATTTCCCATATCATCACATTTTGATGTCGCTGTTACAATATTCATTCCTGAAAACACCATCACAAATAGTGCCACCGCACAGAAGACAATGGAAACTTTGCTCATATTGTTATTTTTCTGTACAAAATACAAATACTGGTGATTGTAATCAATTTGGTTATTTGTTTGCAGCTGCTTTGACACAATTTATAGTAGTTGAAGTGAATATTGTAAAGAGTTTTAGACCAACCATGTTGGAGAAATATATGGTTAAACATTTTGTAAAGAATATATAAGTGGTAACAAAATTTACAACGTGTTCGCTAAAACGAACAACTAGTCAACATTTTGAACAATTTTAAATGCAATTATTTAATCAATAAATGTGGGATTCATTAATATAATATTGAATATTTAGTTTTAATCGTTGTAATTTTTTAACGGTAACAAATATTAAATAAAGATAGATATTAATATAAAAACTACTATTAAATAAACACATGCCTATGAATTAGAATTCTAATCACTTTTGAAGTAGAATTTCACAAAACTTATTATCCTCTTACACAGTTTACTTTAGCAGAAGAAATCATACAATTTCGTGTACCTTTGACATATATATATATATATATATATATATATATATATATATATATATATGCATGGCAAGATGAAATTTCATTAATATAATTAAAAAACTCTTATATATTTAACACAGACTATGTTTTTTATCGTCTTTTTTTCTCAGTAAATGAGATGAAATTGTATTAATGGTTAAAGAAACTCAAAACTTACGTTGTGTGCCTCATTAAAAACCTCCTTAAAATTATATGGATGAAAAGAGTACACACAAACGAGTTACAAAACACAACTGAAATGAATAAAAATCATCTACCTCTTTTCGGTGCCCCTATTTATGCCTCAGCACTAAAAATCACTACAAAATTAAATTTCAAGCTCTAACCCTAAATTCTAAATCCTAAAATATACAACATACCCTAAATTCCCTAAACCCTAAACTTAGTTTTGAGCATGGGACATAAGTAGGGGCACAAAAAAGGGGCAGAGGATTTCCATCCCAACCGAAACACCTCCCCAAAATAAAAGCTAACAGTCAAATATCACCTAACCCATTTTTTGAACAGCAAAACTAAACCCCCAAAACTTTTCCCTAAAATTACGTATAAACTACCGTAACCTTTACCAGGCTACACCCGAGTTTATATGAAACTTCATAAAACCTACGAGTCATATTAAATCACCCAAAAAATCTACACCGCATAGCAACGGACCCTCAAACAACCAGAGCACCAGCGAAACCATATAAACACAGAGAGAACTACAAAACTCCCATAGCAGAATAGTCTAAACGTACTCCAATATCTTACTGGTCCAAATTTGCATGAAATAAATTCTATTAAGACTTTTCTTCGTAATACTATCAAAATAAAAGATCTAGGGGATTTAAAATATTTCTTAGGTCTTGAGGATGCAAGGTCAAATAAAGGCATCAATCTCTGTCAAAGAAACTATACCTTGGAACTGTTAAAAGATTCTGGTTTTCTAGGTTCTAAGCCTGCTACAACACCTATTGTTCTTAAGAAATGACTCTCTCATTCTGATGGTGAACCCTTAATAGATATTACTTGTTATCGGAGACACATAGGGAAGCTTTTACACCTCACTAATACTTGGCATGACATAGCCTTTGCTGTGCAACAACTGTCTCAATTTTTTTATGCTCCTACTAATGAACATATGATTGCTGCTCATATAATACTTAGGTATCTTAAAGGTACTCCTGGTCAAGGGTTATTTTTTCCTGCTAATAATCATTTACAATTGTATGCTTTTTCTGACCTGCTTGTGCTTCTTGTCCAGATACAAGAAAATATAGTACTTGTTTTTTTTTGTTTTTCTAGGTTCTGTACTAATTTCCTGGAAATCGAAGAAGCAACAGACTATATCTCGGTCCTCTAGTGAGGCTGAATATCGAGCCCTTCTATTGTCACTTGTGAAATACAATGGTTGCATTTTGTACTCTCTGATTTACATTTGAACATTTCTTCCACAAATCTATTTTGTGACAATTTGTCTGACATTAAACTTGCAAAAAAAAACCAGTACATCATTAACAGACCAAGCATATTGAAATTGATTGTCACCTGATTCGAGAAAAAGGTTCAACAATGACTAATCAAGTTAGCCGATTGCTTAACCAAAGCTATCTCCAATGCTGCTTTTTAGGATGTTATTTCCAAGTTGGGCATACAAAACTTGTATGCTCCAACTTGAGGGGGCTATTAAGATTATATTAGATGATGTTAGTTATAGTTAGCTATTATTTAGGAAACTATCTTAATTAAAGAAGAATTTTCTCTATTTGTATAAAAGACTATTTGTATTCTTATTTTTAAGTAATTCAATAATAACAAAAACTTTCTCTTATCCTCTCGTCTTTTCATTCTCTCAAATCCCTAATTCCCCTTTACACTTTCTCAATCTCCCAAACCAAAATCTAACAATACACTCTCACAATTAGAGGTCGACATTTGCAGATTAACAGCTAAGGTGGGCTCTACATCCTTATTAAATCCAACCCTTTGAATCACTTCCTTGCCCACACCATTTCTAAGAACATAACAAATTTGTCCTTTGCTCGAAACAAAAATACTAAATTAACAATGCACTTAATCAATTTACTCGAAGTCAAAACTAATTTGATATCCGAGCTAAATTAATACAGTGTGCTGGAGTTTACTCTGCACAGACATTTTTTTACTTTTATTTAATAATTATATTTATACATATATGTTTTTTTTTGCTCAATAATGTCGTATATTAAGATGCAATATACAACCAAAAGACCACAACGGTCGCCTCATTAAAAACCTCCCTAAAACCTAACGGAGGAAAAGAGTACGAACCGTATGTGGTGAAACCAGAGTCCAAAGAAAATACAAACGGGAATAACACCAAAGCAACCTATCACTAACAAGCGCAAAACAACGAAATGCGAGTTACCCCCTCCTTTGCCAAAGCATCCGCTAAACCATTCGCCTCACGGAAAATGTGAGAGAAGCAAACCGAAGCCAACGATGAACAACAATTGTCGATCTCGCGAAAAACCTCCCATAATCTCCATGGCCGTTTGTCCATATGTAACACCCAGCTAACCGCAACCATAGAATCCGATTCCACAATCAAAGGAATCATTGCCCATGTTGACTTCCGGAAGTATGACAAAGCGAAAGCAATCGCTCGCAATTCAGCCTCGTTTGATTTGATACACCCAAGGGGGCCAGAAAATAACGCCAATATACTCCCAAACTCATCGCGTAACACACCCCCATAGCCTGTCGGGCCCGGCTTACCACGTGCTGAACCATCCACCGAAAACTTCAACGTCCCTCTCGATGGCGGCTCCCATACCACACCAACCCGCTCTGGTCGCGAAAGAGACGTCTCGAAATAAAGGCTCGGACAATCCCACCACAAAGCCTCGCCAATGCACAAGTCAGTCCTTAAAGTCCGCAACCAATAGAACGAGCGCAATTTAATCAAAAAGCATACCTCCTCAACCGGTAAGAGTTTCTTGTTGAATACCATCTCGTTTCGTGCTAGCCAAATCGACCATAACATCGCTGCCACGCACGATACCCACATACTACGACGCATACCCGAAAACGAGCAATGGAAGTCAGGAACAAAAAATTCGGACAATGATCGTGGAAACAAGCCCGCATGTGTAAATGCGTATTGCCTACCACTGCCCGCATGTCTCGCAACAGCCCCGTCTCGAACACACGCAGCGGACGCCGGAAAAATTCAGCCCAACGTGAATGATGGAACCCCCCCTGCACCGAATAATCCACCACCAACGCCAATTTATCGATAGCACAAGAGAATAACCTTGGGAAAATATTCTTCAATGGCATGCTCGCGCACCATGAGTCAAACCAAAAGAGGACGCGATTACCAGCCCCCACTTGCCATACCAACTTCTCGTGAAAATTTCGCTGCACTTCATCCGAGCAGGCAGTTTGCACAATTTGCTTCCATACCATCGACATCGCATGTGAACGGGATGAATTAAATCTCCACCATTGAACATTCTCCCCGTATTTAGCCACTATAATAGCCCTCCATAGCGACGATGCATCCGTGGCATATCGCCACGACCATTTAGATAATAAAGCCGTGTTGCGAACTTGTAAATCCGATATTCCCAAACCACCCAAGTGTCTCGGTTTACACACCAATTTCCAGCTAACTCTGCTCATTTTCCTATGTAGATTTACACCACCCCAAAGGAAAGCACGGTGGATCTTGTCAAGTGCTGCGATAACTCCTTTAGGAATGCGAAATACACCCATGTAAAAAATCGGTAAGGAAGACAGAACGGCATTAACCAGCGTGACTCGAGCCGCAAATGACAACGAGTTGCGTTTCCAACCTACTAATTTCCGCCTCACCTTTGCAATGACCGGTTCCCAAACTGCCAAACTTCGCGGATTGGAGCCTAGCGGCATCCCCAAGTATGTGAAAGGGAAAGACCCGCGTCGACACCCCAATGCCTTAGCACATAACTCAGTAAAATCCTCATCAACCCCAACCGCAAATAAAGATGATTTGCTGAAATTTATTTGTAAACCTGTGCAAACTTGGAAGCAATTGAGTAACCGTCGGATAGAGTCGGCACAACCAGGGGAAGCCTCAAAAAACAAGACGGTGTCATCTGCAAATTGTAAGTGCGATATAGATACCCCTGGTGCAACACAAACGCCCTTTATCAACCCCGCCGACTCAGCTTGAACCAATAAACTATGAAGAGCCTCCACTACAATAACAAATAACAGTGGCGACAGTGGACAGCCATGTCTCAAACCACGCCCCAAATTAAATTCAGATGTAGCGCACCCATTAAGCAAAACAGACATACGAACCGTTGAAACACATTCTAATATCCAATGGCGCCAAGTCTCACAAAAACCCATACTGACCAGCATATGATCGAGGAAATCCCATCGCACACAGTCATAGGCTTTAGCAAAGTCTAGCTTAAGCACCAAGCCACCCCTCGAACTCTTCCGTAAAGAATGAATTATCTCATTAGCCAAAAGGATACCGTCTATTATCTGTCGGCCACGAATAAAAGCCGACTGATGCTCACTAATCAACGATCCTAACACCCTTTGCAACCTCGTAGCTAACACCTTTGCAAGAATTTTGTACACTGAATTAACAAGACTTATCGGACGGTAATCACTAAGTACTTTTGGCGAGTCAATCTTAGGGATCAACACAAGAAAAGTGCAATTTACACCCGGTGGTAATCTGCCTGTTGCATGAAACTCACCAAGAAATCTTAGCACATCCTCACTCACTGTGTTCCAACATACCTTGAAGAAAGTCATGCTAAACCCATCCGGTCCTGGCACTTTCGATCCATCACACCCCCGTATAATCTCCCACACTTCCTCACGACAAAACGGTGCCACTAACATCTCATTATCGTGCCTCTCCACCCGTCCAAAATCACCCACAATGGTCCAAGAGCATCGACGTTGTGTGGCTTTAAAATGCATATCAAATTCTGCCACTATATATTTCCGAAGGCGCTTAACATTCGTTTCCCATCGTCCATGTATCATCAGACCAGAAATCAAATTACGCACTGCTCTAAGCTTTGCCGTACGGTGAAAAAATGCAGTGTTTCGATCCCCTAACCGCAACCAGCTTGCCCTTGATTTCTGTCGCCAAAGCGACTCCTTGCGCCTTATAGCCTGCCATAAACAGTGTAGCCATTCTCTTTTCTTCCCAATCAACGCAACTTCCGATACGTTCAATTCTTCATTCGAAACCGCTGCATCAGCAGTGTCTAATTTCCCTTGCATCAACTGTATATCCTTTTCCACATCACCAAAAACCGTCCGGTTCCAAACGCGCAGGAAATTCTTCATGCTTCGGAGTTTAACCATAATGTTAGCACTACCAACCCCCTGATCCGACAACCGGCTCCATTCATTAGAGAGTTCAAACACACTTTTATTATTTTCCAACCAACAATTTATAAAACGAAAAGGGCGGGGTCCCCAATCCTGTTCATCACACAGCAACAAGAGGGGTGTATGGTCCGAAATCCCCTTAGGCAAGGCATGTTGACCGATATTGTTGAAAGCATCGACCCAACTAGGAGAAAGCAGAAACCTATCCAACCGACTACGCCTAAAGCCCCTCCCAAACCAAGTAAACTGTTTTCCTATCAACGGCAAATCAACAAGCCCCGTGTGTTCGATAAAATCAGAAAAATCTTGCATACCTGTCGATATTGTGTTACATCCCGCACGTTCCGATTGCCAACGTATGGAGTTGAAATCCCCCGCGATACACCAAGGTTCATCAACGCCCAGTATAATCTCCCCCAGTCTTTGCCACAACTGATTTCGTGCATCTGCGTCACAAGGAGCATATACATTCAGCATGCAACAATTTAAATCATCCGCAAGCCATTTACCTTTAACAAAAATAAAATTTCTATCCGCCTCTACAGAAGATAGATTGAAACGTGATGTTTCCCAAACCGTTATCAAGCCCCCTGATGCGCCTATCGACGGCGAAAAGACAAAATCAAAACCATCCGACAACCACATACACGTAAGCATTCGTGCTGAAACCTCCTCTAATTTCGACTCTTGAAAAAATGCCATATCCACCCTTTGCTTCTTTACAACGTCACCTACTGTCCTACGCTTCAAATTTGAACCCAACCCCATAACGTTCCAAGACACGATCCGCATAATGTCAGAAACTATCGCCTGTCCCCAGTAAAAACCTGTTGGAGATCTTTGATAATGTCCGCTTCACATCCCACCGTTCGCACGCCCACAATGTTCCCCAATGCCACTGTCGCCTCTATCTCTTTAACAATCAATCGTTGCCGGTTTTGTACATCAGAATCTGTCAAAGACGCGTTTGCAACTTGCGTTGATACAATCTGTGTGTTGAAGGATTTTCGCGGCCTGCCCCTCCCAGGTTTCACTGCCGATACCACACCGGAAATAGAGTTGATTGATTTTGTTTTTTTACCGTTTATGCAAATGGTAGTACCAGTATCTGAGAGTCCTGCGTTGTTGCCCACTGAATTTCTTGTTTTCTCTCTATTAAAATCCACGTTTTCCACCACCTCTGTAGCCTTAGGGATAGATTTAATTACCTCCTGAAGTGTAGTATTCCAATCAGCGGAATTTGAATTGGATTGAAAGTCCTCAACTAAAAGTGTGTAGCCAGGACTCTGCTTCCCCTCACTCGTGAAACTCCTTGAACCTTGCCCTACCATCAAGTCAGTTCCCTCTCCGATACCCTGTGCCTCCAACAGAGCCGTCGTGTCCCCACCAACCTGTAACTGTGCCGACTGTGGCTGTTCCTTTGCCGTATTCACCTCCAATTGGCTGGTCACCACCCTATGGTCCCACAACGAATTCGTATGCCACTGCCGTGACTCGGCTAATTGAATCTGATTTCCAATAGAATCCTCCTTCGGCGCATCCGTAATTTGATAATTAACACCCTGAAGTTCCTCATCCGATCCGTCCGACCCCTGCATCGAAGATTCATCATCATCTTCATCCTCGGAATTGAGCAAGTTACACTCACATTCCAACCAAGGTCCGAACGTACATTCCCGGACTTGGATAGGAAAAGCATCGCCCTCCACTTCTAAACATAATGTGGCCTCAATATTTATCATTGTCCGTGTCTCAATTAGAATCCAGCCACGCTCAAAGGATTTTGGCGAGATGGTAGAGTCTTCCACTCGAACCAAATTGCCCCACACTCTTGCGATATTCTCGAACGAATGTTTAGACCAAGTATGAATCGGCATCCCTTGTATCGAAAGCCAAACTCTCCGTGAATTCAATATCGTTGTAGGCGTCCAGACTTCAATCCGCGTGAAACAGTCTGTGATCGACTTCAGTTGCACCACCCTATCGCGCGTATTCGAATCCTTAAACATGAGTAAGATGCCGTCCCCTGCTATGCGCAGAATTGAGAGTCCTTCTATCTCTGGTAACTTTAATTCCGCCGCCAATTCTTTGATACTCCATGGCTCTTTACACCATCCGATTGCGCAATTCTTTAATATCTCCATCTTTGCGCTATCCACAGATCCCTTCACTGTGTAATTGACGGCCTTACCATCATTTACCTCCACTTCTGAGCGCGATATCCCCGGCGGCTGCGAACCCATTTTCCTTGCCATATCGGGTTGATTTGTATCGGTTTTAGGTTGCTTACATTTCCAATAAGAGTATCGCTCGCCATATCTCGCTCTACATACCGTGATTCGATCCATAAATCCACTTTTCGTTCAATCTTTCGATCACCCGTTCAGCATCATCCCGGCTATTCATCCGTACAAACCCAAATCTGCGGCCGTTTCTATCTACCTTCCGGGGAACGAACACATCCACCACTGTCCCATGGCGATCGAACACCTGCCACACCCCCTTCCAATGGATCGACGTTGAAAGATTCCCAACGAAAACTGTCCACGCCTCTCTTTCTCTCATACTCAAATATATTTTTAACATTTATACATATATGTTATTAAATAACTAAATATATTTTAGCAATATAAAAATTTGATCTATAATTTTTTTGACCAATTGAATGTTTTTTTTCACATATGAGTACATTAGTCAATGTTATTAAACCGGTTCTTCCCTTGTCTACAATGGTGTTTTGTTAGTATTACTTAATTTTGAGAAAGTTGGATGTTTGGTAAATAAAAAATTGATATAATAAAAATATTAAAAGAATCATTAATATTATTAAAATAAAAAGAATCACCAGTACATTATAAATATTTTAGATTATAAGTACAGAAATAAATTCAGGTGAACTATTGATTCGTAGATAATCAAATGAAGCAAAATTTTAACATTGAGGAAATATAACTCCACACATGCCAGCCACTCTTCTAATTTGGATTCTGTCAAAAAAATTTGTAAAATCTTCATTTACCAAGTACCCACAAAAACATGGCACTTGTTCTCTTGCAGCGATGCAACACTCGGCTGATGGGGTCGGCTTCTGATATTCACGTAAACACGGCATCAACAAATTTCCCATATCATCACATTTTGATGTCGCTGTTACATTCATTCCTGAAAACACCATCACAAATAGTGCCACCGCACAGAAGACAATGGAAACTTTGCTCATATTGTTATTTTTCTGTACAAAATACAAATACTGGTGATTGTAATCAATTTGGTTATTTGTTTGCAGCTGCTTTGACACAATTTATAGTAGTTGAAGTGAATATTGTAAAGAGTTTTAGACCAACCATGTTGGAGAAATATATGGTTAAACATTTTGTAAAGAAAATATAAGTGGTAACAAAATTTACAACGTGTTCGCTAAAACGAACAACTAGTCAACATTTTGAACAATTTTAAATGCAAGTATTTAATCAATAAATGTGGGATTCATTAATATAATATTGAATATTTAGTTTTAATCGTTGTAATTTTTTAACGGTAACAAATATTAAATAAAGATAGATATTAATATAAAAACTACTATTAAATAAACACATGCCTATGAATTAGAATTCTAATCACTTTTGAAGTAGAATTTCACAAAACTTATTATCCTCTTAAACAGTTTACTTTAGCAGAAGAAATCATACAATTTCGTGTACCTTTGACATATATATATATATATATATATATATATATATATGCATGGCAAGATGAAATTTCATTAATATATTTAAAAAACTCTTATATATTTAACACAGACTATGTTTTTTATCGTCTTTTTTTCTCAGTAAATGAGATGAAATTGTATTAATGGTTAAAGAAACTCAAAACTTACGTTGTGTGCCTCATTAAAAACCTCCTTAAAATTATATGGATGAAAAGAGTACACACAAACGAGTTACAAAACACAACTGAAATGAATAAAAATCATCTACCTCTTTTCGGTGCCCCTATTTATGCCTCAGCACTAAAAATCACTACAAAATTAAATTTCAAGCTCTAACCCTAAATTCTAAATCCTAAAATATACAACATACCCTAAATTCCCTAAACCCTAAACTTAGTTTTGAGCGTGGGACATAAGTAGGGGCACAAAAAAGGGGCAGAGGATTTCCATTCCAACCGAAACACCTCCCCAAAATAAAAGCTAACAGTCAAATATCACCTAACCCATTTTTTGAACAGCAAAACTAAACCCCCAAAACTTTTCCCTAAAATTACGTATAAACTACCGTAACCTTTACCAGGCTACACCCGAGTTTATATGAAACTTCATAAAACCTAAGAGTCATATTAAATCACCCAAAAAATCTACACCGCATAGCAACGGACCCTCAAACAACCAGAGCACTAGGGAAACCATATAAACACAGAGAGAACTACAAAACTCCCATAGCAGAATAGTCTAAACGTACTCCAATATCTTACTGGTCCAAATTTGCATGAAATAAATTCTATTAAGACTTTTCTTCGTAATACTATCAAAATAAAAGATCTAGGGGATTTAAAATATTTCTTAGGTCTTGAGGATGCAAGGTCAAATAAAGGCATCAATCTCTGTCAAAGAAACTATACCTTGGAACTGTTAAAAGATTCTGGTTTTCTAGCTTCTAAGCCTGCTACAACACCAATTGTTCTTAAGAAATGACTCTCTCATTCTGATGGTGAACCCTTAATAGATATTACTTGTTATCGGAGACTCATAGGGAAGCTTTTAAACCTCACTAATACTTGGCATGACATAGCCTTAGCTGTGCAACAGCTGTCTCAATTTTTTTATGCTCCTACTAATGAACATATGATTTTGTTGCTCATATAATACTTAGGTATCTTAAAGGTACTCCTGGTCAAGGGTTATTTTTTCCTGCTAATAATCATTTACAATTGTATGCTTTTTCTGACTCTGATTGTGCTTCTTGTCCAGATACAAGAAAATATAGTACTTGTTTTTTTGTTTTTCTAGGTTCTGTACTAATTTCCTGGAAATCGAAGAAGCAACAGACTATATCTCGGTCCTCTAGTGAGGCTGAATATCGAGCCCTTCTATTGTCACTTGTGAAATACAATGGTTGCATTTTCTACTCTCTGATTTACATTTGAACATTTCTTCCACAAATCTATTTTGTGACAATTTGTCTGCCATTAAACTTGCAAAAAAAACCCAGTACATCATGAACAGACCAAGCATATTGAAATTGATTGTCACCTGATTCGAGAAAATGGTTCAACAATGACTCATCAAGTTAGCCGATTGCTTAACCAAAGCTATCTCCAATGCTGCTTTTTAGGATGTTATTTCCAAGTTGGGCATACAAAACTTGTATGCTCCAACTTGAGGGGGCTATTAAGATTATATTAGATGATGTTAGTTATAGTTAGCTATTATTTAGGAAACTATCTTAATTAAAGAAGAATTTTCTCTATTTGTATAAAAGACTATTTGTATTCTTATTTTTAAGTAATTCAATAATAACAAAAACTTTCTCTTATCCTCTCGTCTTTTCATTCTCTCAAATCCCTAATTCCCCTTTACACTTTCTCAATCTCCCAAACCAAAATCTAACAATACACTCTCACAATTAGAGGTCGACATTTGCAGATTAACAGCTAAGGTGGGCTCTACATCCTTATTAAATCCAACCCTTTGAATCACTTCCTTGCCCACACCATTTCTAAGAACATAACAAATTTTTCCTTTGCTCGAAACAAAAATACTAAATTAACAATGCACTTAATCAATTTACTCGAAGTCAAAACTAATTTGATATCCGAGCTAAATTAATACAGTGTGCTGGAGTTTACTCTGCACAGACATTTTTTTTACTTTTATTTAATAATTATATTTATACATATATGTTATTAAATAACTAAATATATTTTAGCAATATAAAAATTTGATCTATAATTTTTGTAACCCCCTCGTCCCGGTCTGGTCGGATGACCGGTCCGAGTGGGCCACACGGGGAAAACCGAAGCGAAACTCGTTAAGGCTTCCCCTCGGTTAACGACCCAGAAAATTTCTTTTAACATTAGTCTTATTCTAGATGCATTTATAGATCCTATGTGAAACACTACAGCGGAAGAAACAAACAACGTAACATGCACCGACCAAACAACCATAACAGCCCATTTTACTTCATTTCAGCAGGCCGTTTCGAAACACCTATAGGGTGTTCCGAAACGCCCTGACCTGGTCAACGGGCCTGGGTCAACCATAAGGTGACCGTTCCGAAACAGGGGTGACCCGTATCGGAATGAAGCAAAATTTTAACATTGGGATTCCACTCATCCTCACGCCCCGTCGATGGGATTCCACTCATCACCGACTAATATAAATACAATTTCCGGGCGAACCCGTACTCCTCCTTGGTGACTCAACGCCACCAAGGCCACGCGCGACTTTTGACTCATGTGTACACACCAACATCCTAATGATCGATCATTTGTACCCAAGCATACTAGTGCCAATACTACACATTTCATTACTCTTTTACAATATTGATTCATAACACTTTCGTGCTTAGCACGTACTCACCTTGACTTACCGTCATGCACAAACCACATTTCCATGCCTAGCATGTACTCACCATGATCCTTGGATCATATAATCATCTCATAACATCATTACACATGTCAACACTACATGCATCTCAATAACACAAATATCACATCATATTTCATACATATGTATATCTATATCACATTTATAATCAACATGCATGTAACAATGCATTAAGTCATGCCTCCATGTACATGTATAACAACATAAGCATAACCACCATAAGCATGACTAAACATAAGGCATAATTCAACACTTTAAAGATCAACCAAGGTCTCTAACTAAAGTTTGGGATTAGGCCACCACCCTAATCCTAACTCTAGGTGGGTCTACCAATCCCAACCTAGTTCACATGCTTGAACCAACACTTGAAAAACCATTTAAAAATATTTAACCACTCACCTAAACATCCAAGCTCCAAGCCAAGCTAGCAACCTCCTTCAAATTTCCGGATTTCTTCCCGAAGCTTTTCCAACACGAATTCCCGCTTCCAAACAACCTCAAACACATTTCAAACAATTCCAAATCAGCCCAACATCAAAAGACCAACCCGGAACACAATTCAAATACAATTCACAATGTTGCAAGCCATGACCAAACCCCACTTTTAGCAATTTCGGACAGCCCCTAAACCATGTCCAAAAACCATCTTTCCAACATCCATAGCACCCACAAACATTCCCAAATCGACCCTTACCCATAGCACTACCATTGGGCTATCAATTTCCACCTAAAACAACCCCCAAAAATCACCCAAAACCCTCCAAAAAACCCATTTTTACCCAATTTCGGGAATCATGTTAAAATACTTTAAATTTCACATATGTTGGATCTTAAGGGTTGCAAACAACTTATTTAACAATAATAAATCAATAGCTTAGGTTAAAACATATAAAGTTCTCATTTTTAAACAAAACCCTAAAACTTCAAATTTTAAAATCTTGAACAATAATGAAATCTAAAGGTAGCATCTTGTAGAGGAAAAGGAGGACAACCCAAAAATACATTTACCTTTTAAAAATCACCAACAAGGCCAAAGAATCATTAATATTATTAAAATAAAAAGAATCACCAGTACATTATAAATATTTTAGATTATAAGTACAGAAATAAATTCAAGTGAACTATTGATTCGTAGATAATCAAATGAAGCAAAATTTTAACATTGGGGAAATGTAACTCCACACATGCCAGCCACTCTTCTAATTTGGATTCTGTCAAAAAAATTTGTAAAATCTTCATTTACCAAGTACCCACAAAAACATGGCACTTGTTCTCTTGCAGCGATGCAACACTCGGCTGATGGGGTCGGCTTCTGATATTCACGTAAACACGGCATCAACAAATTTCCCATATCATCACATTTTGATGTCGCTGTTACATTCATTCCTGAAAACACCATCACAAATAGTGCCACCGCACAGAAGACAATGGAAACTTTGCTCATATTGTTATTTTTCTGTACAAAATACAAATACTGGTGATTGTAATCAATTTGGTTATTTGTTTGCAGCTGCTTTGACACAATTTATAGTAGTTGAAGTGAATATTGTAAAGAGTTTTAGACCAACCATGTTGGAGAAATATATGGTTAAACATTTTGTAAAGAAAATATAAGTGGTAACAAAATTTACAACGTGTTCGCTAAAACGAACAACTAGTCAACATTTTGAACAATTTTAAATGCAAGTATTTAATCAATAAATGTGGGATTCATTAATATAATATTGAATATTTAGTTTTAATCGTTGTAATTTTTTAACGGTAACAAATATTAAATAAAGATAGATATTAATATAAAAACTACTATTAAATAAACACATGCCTATGAATTAGAATTCTAATCACTTTTGAAGTAGAATTTCACAAAACTTATTATCCTCTTACACAGTTTACTTTAGCAGAAGAAATCATACAATTTCGTGTACCTTTGACATATATATATATATATATATGTATATATATATATATGCATAGCAAGATGAAATTTCATTAATATATTTAAAAAACTCTTATATATTTAACACAGACTATGTTTTTTATCGTCTTTTTGTCTCAGTAAATGAGATGAAATTGTATTAATGGTTAAAGAAACTCAAAACTTACGTTGTGTGCCTCATTAAAAACCTCCTTAAAATTATATGGATGAAAAGAGTACACACAAACGAGTTACAAAACACAACTGAAATGAATAAAAATCATCTACCTCTTTTCGGTGCCCCTATTTATGCCTCAACACTAAAAATCACTACAAAATTAAATTTCAAGCTCTAACCCTAAATTCTAAATCCTAAAATATACACCATACCCTAAATTCCCTAAACCCTAAACTTAGTTTTGAGCGTGGGACATAAGTAGGGGCACAAAAAAGGGGCAGAGGATTTCCATCCCAACCGAAACACCTCCCCAAAATAAAAGCTAACAGTCAAATATCACCTAACCCATTTTTTGAACAGCAAAATTAAACCCCCAAAACTTTTCCCTAAAATTACGTATAAACTACCGTAACCTTTACCAGGCTACACCCGAGTTTATATGAAACTTCATAAAACCTACGAGTCATATTAAATCACCCAAAAAATCTACATCGCATAGCAACGGACCCTCAAACAACCAGAGCACCAGCGAAACCATATAAACACAGAGAGAACTACAAAACTCCCATAGCAGAATAGTCTAAACGTACTCCAATATCTTACTCGTCCAAATTTGCATGAAATAAATTCTATTAAGACTTTTCTTCGTAATACTTTCAAAATAAAAGATCTAGGGGATTTAAAATATTTCTTAGGTCTTGAGGTTGCAAGGTCAAATAAAGGCATCAATCTCTGTCAAAGAAACTATACCTTGGAACTGTTAAAAGATTCTGGTTTTCCAGGTTCTAAGCCTTCTACAACATATATTGTTCTTAAGAAATGACTCTCTCATTCTGATGGTGAACCCTTAATAGATATTACTTGTTATCGGAGACTCATAGGGAAGCTTTTACACCTCACTAATACTCGGCATGACATAGCCTTTGTTGTGCAACAACTGTCTCAATTTTTTATGCTCCTACTAATGAACATATGATTGTTGCTCATATAATACTTAAGTATCTTAAAGGTACTCCTGGTCAAGGGTTATTTTTTCCTGCTAATAATCATTTACAATTGTATGCTTTTTCTGACTCTGATTGTGCTTCTTGTCCAGATACAAGAAAATATAGTACTTGTTTTTTTGTTTTTCTAGGTTCTGTACTAATTTCCTGGAAATCGAAGAAGAAACAGACTATATCTCGGTCCTCTAGTGAGGCTGAATATCGAGCCCTTCTATTGTCACTTGTGAAATACAATGGTTGCATTTTCTACTCTCTGATTTACATTTGAACATTTCTTCCACAAATCTATTTTGTGACAATTTGTCTGCCATTAAACTTGCAAAAAAAAAACCCAGTACATCATGAACAGACCAAGTATATTGAAATTGATTGTCACCTGATTCGAGAAAAAGGTTCAACAATGACTCATCAAGTTAGACGATTGCTTAACCAAAGCTCTCTCCAATGCTGCTTTTTAGGATGTTATTTCCAAGTTGGGCATACAAAACTTGTATGCTCCAACTTGAGGGGGCTATTAAGATTATATTAGATGATGTTAGTTATAGTTAGCTATTATTTAGGAAACTATCTTAATTAAAGAAGAATTTTCTCTATTTGTATAAAAGACTATTTGTATTCTTATTTTTAAGTTATATGTATTTATTTTGGTTATGTTTTTAGTCCTTATTTTGATCGAATATATGTTTAAGGGACTTAATTGGGTTGTTTTATGATGTTTTCATGCAGTAGACGTAATGCTGGAAATAAGTTGAAATGCTGCAGAAAATACTGGAGTCGTGGGCAGATTCATGGGCATGAACTAGGGCATGAATGCGGACTGGGCGCCACGTCAACACCTTCTAGAAGATGACGTCAGCAACTCAGATAACTTATCAGTCCACTTATCAAGATAGCTTATCATCCGATTTTTTATTTTAAATTTCAAAACTTGGATATTTATCTTATGTAATTTTATTTAAATTTAGGATTTATCATCTTAGATTTTTAGGGTTTTCAACTACTATAAATACCCCACTTTGGGGGTGAATTAAATCATCATTCAATTAGCAATAAAACATCACTTCTTCTTCTCTTGGAAATTCTTCTCTTTTTTAGTTTTTCTTAAAGTTCTTTTCTTTTAATTATTCCTAAATGTCGAGCATGATTAATTTAATAACCATGCTCGGCTAGATCTTTTTAAGTCGAAGGCTTTTGCAATGACGCGTTCTCAATGCGAGGTTTGAAACTATGCTTCAAATGTTTCGAAAACTTCTCTTAATTTCTTTAAACTTTATTTTCTAAATCAAAATAATTTTTAAAACTCAAAGATTGACTTTGGAAAAAACAATTGTTTTGATCTATCAAGTAGGGGGGAGGATCGGTTATTGAAACAAATCCGACTTCCAAGGAACACACTTAGTAAATAGATTACTAAGTAAAATTGAGATCGAATCGTTTTTTTTATAGAAATGACTTTTCGAGTTGGTTATGAGCTTAAGTAATTTGTTTTCTCAAACATTGAGTTGGTTTAGACAAATTGTCAAAACTGAAACCAAAAATTGATTTTGGAAATTCAGTTTACAAACAAAAACCCAAGGATTGACCTTGAAGTAATTTTGCCAACAAGTTTTTCGAAATAAAAATCTTTACCAAGGAACCGAGTAGAACAAGTCAACGCGGAAGCCCGAGGCTAATAATCTCATATTTACTTTAAACTATTTCAAAAGCTTTCTTTTAATTTCTGAAACAATTGCATTTCATTACAACAACCCCCCACCTAAATCACATTATCATAGCTCCAACAACAACTCTTGGTTCAGAAACTACAAAAGCGCGACAAAGAAAGTTCTAAGTCTCTGTGGGTTCGACTCCTACTTCCCTATCTATACTCAATTTAATTTCTTTATTTATTTTATTGATTTGGAAGAAGGAAATTATTTTTGACACGTTACGACGCGTGTCAAAAATTGGCGCCGTTGTCGGGGACTTTGGCAACTTTTACTGTTTGTTTTTTATTGTTTATGACCAGGAGAAATCCGGAAGAACAGGTTAAATACATCCCAAAAATCAAAGCTAAATGGGAAACAACGAACAGACGATCCATCAGCTGATCAGGGCAACAGAGGACAATCAGCCCTTGTGCATAACCTTTCCGAATGGTGAAACGCCATTTCATCTAAAAACGAGCTTGATTCATCTACTACCAACCTTCCACGGTTTGCCCAACGAAAACCCACACAAACATTTGAAGGAATTTCACATGGTTTGTCTAAGCACAAAGCCACAGGGAGTATCCGATGACCAAATCAAACTTAGAGCTTTTCCATTTTCTTTAGCAGATATAGCAAAAGATTGGTTATTTGATTTACCCCATAATTCTACTACAACTTGGACTGACATGGCTAAACTTTTTCTTGATAGGTTCTTCCCTGCAGCTAAAGCAAGCGAGATTAGGCGCAACATCTTGAGCATTCAACAAAAAGAAGCTGAATCTTTATATGAATACTGGCAGAGTTTTAAAAAGTTGTGTTCAAATTGTCCACAACATGGATTATCGGAACAAACCCTCCTTCAGTATTTTTATGAAGGATTGACGCTTGTGGATATGAAAGTAGTGGATGCGGCAAGTGGCGGAGCTCTAGTCAATATGACCCCAACAGCGGCTAAAACACTGATATCAACCATGGTGACAAGTCGTCGTTTAACCGGTCAAAAAATAAATAAATAATTAACCTCTTTCGACTAAAAATAAAATAAAGAAATTAAGTAAATATAGGGAAAGAGGGTCGATCCACAGGGAGATTAGTCGAAATTCTTGACTTGAATTTTATCGGATTTGAATTCCCAGGAATATCTGCAAGGAAATAAAAAGGGGGGTGATATTTGATTTCGAATGAAGTAAAAAAAATAAAATGCAAGAATTAAGGAAAATAATAGGAAAAACCAAATGTGCAAATTAGCCTCGAGCTAGCCTTGTCAATTCCTTCGATCATTGAAATAGATTTTTACTTCGGGGATCATGTCGGTTACAGTCTGCGAGGCCCAACCCGTCGCAACTTGCTTTTCTCTCGAGTAACCAATTCTCCCAAGACTATCTTCGAAGGTTGATTCTTAAACAAATTAGCCATGTCTATCGTCGTTAAAGTGTTTAGTTTTGAAAGCAGGAAAAGCCCGACTCAGAAATTGTCTAAAAGTAGAATCGCTTCTGATTTTATCTTTCCTTAGCGGACCGCCGCTAAGAGTGTTCACAGGAAGTCGAAATTGCCACAGGCCGATCCTTCCTCCCAACTATGTCTTTAAACGATTCCAGATCAACGAGCTCTTTTGATTTGAAAAACGATTAAAAACTTTAGTAAGGCCGATTGCCAAACTATCTAAACAGAAAGATAAAAATGTATTCCCGAAGGAATTTAGGCAATGTTCAATTCTCACGATTAGAATTGATTTGGCTAACTCTTGGCTCAAGAAATTTAGCTAAGCATGATATTGATTATCATGCTTAACTTGGTTTTAGAAAAACAATTGAATAACATAAAATAAATGAAAACAAGAAATTAAAGGAAAATGAACTTGAATTAAAACTAAAAATGTTTACAAAGATAAAAAACTAAATGATTGATGGATTGATGAATGATCTAAGCCTTTACCAAGGGTGGTATTTATAGGCTTAGATTTACAAAGATAAAGTGATAAAATAATTTAAAATAATAAACAAAAAACAATTCAAATGTTTTGAAATTTAAATGCATGAATCTAATCGGATAAGCTGATAACATCCTCCAGAACGTTCCAGAAGCTTCTAGAAGTCGCCACGTCACTGCCACGTCACTGCCACGTCAGACGCGACGTGCCCGGTGTCGTTCCCATGATGCCAGTCATGACAGAATTATAATAAAAACTGCAGAAATGCCTCATTTTCACTGCTATTTCCAGAATTGGGTCCCTGCACAAAATATAACGAAAACAACATGTATTAAGCAGCAAGAAGTCCCAATAGCTAGAAAAATAACAAATGAAATATGTCATATTTGAGCACTCATCAAATTCCCCCTCACTTGTCTCATACTTGTCCTCAAGTATGTCCGAAAAAAAAATCATAAACCCAAGAATGCATTTCTCAACCATTACAAGCATCAAACATAATCATAAGAGTTCTAGCACGAAAGGAGGTTCATGAAAGAAACATAATTAAAACCAAATAGGTACAAGCAAAGAGCAGCCCTTGTCCTTTTCAATTACCTATCAAGCATTAATCAAATCTTAGCCTAGTCTTAATCCTCACCAAGATACACTCAAGAGCACTCAAAGTGTTTTAAAGGTAAATTTAAAGTAGAAACACTCAAAGTCAATCATGAATAGGTTTCCATATGCTTGTAACAAGTTCAATTCTCCACTACTTATTAGAACCGAGGTGCAAAAATCATTAGGTCTTTATTCAAGGTGTAATGAGGGTTTAGGAAAGGATAAAAAGATGGAAAGGAAATAATCAAAGAAATGATCAATGCAATATTTCACACAACAATCAATGAAAAAAAAATGAGGAGCTTAAAGATGGGCAATCAACATACACATTTCTGTTCTTCGAAACTGTTTTTTTTTCGGAATTTTTTTTTCATTTTTTTCTGTTTTTCTTTCGAAGCAATTGCTTCCTTATTCTGTTTTTCTTTTCTTTTTTTCTTTTTTTTTTCGAAGAATTATGCCCTTAATTTGAATTTCAGCTTCCTTATTTGCCTAGTAGTATAGTATCTAGCATTTGATCAATCAAAAAGTGGTTAAGCCAATGGAATGGGGTGTAAGGCTAACAAGGTTTCACTAGGCGATGAGAAAGGGTAAATTAAAACGAAAAGGAAAGGAAGAGGTTTAAATCCTAATGCCTAAATCATTTTAAAGTACCTCGTTCTTAGTGTAGTCTCGAATTGTAAGCAAGCCACAAGTTCTAGATTCCTAAAATTCAAGATGACACTCTCAAGCAAGGAAACGAGCATAATATGAAGATTGCATGCTCAAGGCTCAAATCTTACCAAAATTGGGCTAATTCGATTAAGCTAGGCGAGAAATCCAATTAACACAATCAAGAGCAATTAAAAAAAATGTCAAGCTGTAGATTACCCATATCATTTGATTATCAAAATGCTCCAATTCAATCATTCCTAAGCACTAGAACAATTATAACATGCTGGATATAATGCAATGGCAAGAAAAGTTCAATTCAAGGTTTAATCAAAATGAAAACATATTATCAAACAAGCATAGGACAAGTGGTAATTTACCCTCCCCCTCACTTAAATGAATTGCCCCAATTCAGAAAAAATTAAGGAAATAAATAGAAAACAAGGGCAAAAGATACTCCCCGTGAGTGATGAAAATGAGTCGATGGGAATGGTGCACTACGAGTGGCTCGGATCAGCGGCGGCAGAGGGCTTTGAATGGACTGTCGGATATGCGAAAGAGGATGCAGCGAAGGGTGGTTCAGCATTTTTGTTGGGCACCTGTCGAATGGTTGATGGTCGTCGGCCACCACGGTAGGGAGGAGAAATGGGGACTGGTCGGAATCACTGGGCACCTCCACGAAGGCCGTCGACGCAACGAATCGTCACCCAGAACAGTGCGTGGGTAGAGGCTCGACCCGGTCTTGGCGTTATATGCGGACCATTGGTGGTGGTGCGGTTTTGGTGGGGCTCGGTTTTGTGGTGATGACGTGAAGAAGATGGTGCGGGTGGGGAAAAGGAAGGAGACGAAATGGGGGGATTTAGGGAAAAATGAATAAATAAAAGAAATGGGTTGATTGGCTGCGGGAGATATTTGGGTGGTCAAAGGCTAAAGGCTAAAGGGTTTGGCTAAAATGCACCGCAGACCATGGGTTTTGCTAACGTGCACCGTTTAATGAAACGGTGCACTCCAATGCTTATGGTCGAAATGTGCTGCTGTGAAGGGCGTGGCTTGGCTTGCTGTGTGCGAAAAGAAACCTGCAGAGGGAAAGAAAAATTTATTAAGGCAACAAAAGAAAATGAAAAATAAAGAAGCATAAATTAAATAAAAAAAGGAAGTAAAAATTGACGAAAAATAAATCAATGGGTTGCCTCCCATTTAGCGCTTTGTTTAACGTCGTTTAGCTTGACGACCTTTGCTAAATTTTTGGCTCTTCAAAATAAAGGTCTTCAAATAATCGATAATGTCCATCGCTCGTCGTTTTAACATCTTCCTTCATCTTTCTTGTTGTGCGCAAAGCAACAACTAAGCTTCTACCTCCTTCCCAAGACGACAACTTACTCAAGATGATGTTTGGCAAAGTTTGGTTGTCGCCTAAAAATATATAATCAAACCATTCCAACCTTGGCTTTGGTTCCTGCAAAATTGATGGAAAATGTTTAGTTCGAATTGGAATTAATCGAAAATCAGAAAGGGAAGAAAGATTTGAAATGATTTCGCCTTTGTTTTTATCGTCGAGATCTGCGAATTCCCTACAAAATTCATAACACAAATTAGTTTCGATCAAATCATCAGCTAACGGATCTATAATATCAATGAAATTTAAACTTGCGACCGAATCAGGATACTTCATAGCTTTATACATATCAAATTTAACTACTTCCCCATCAAATTCCATAGTTAAGATGCCGTCGCGGACATCAATCTTTGTATGCGCAGTTGATAGGAAAGGTCGGCCAAGCAAGATTTCGGATCCGTTATTGCTGCGATCATTTTCCATGTCAATAATGTAAAAATCAGCAGGAAAAATGAGATTTTTTACCTGTACCAACACGTTTTCTAGTACTCCCTCGGGGTAGATGATTGATCGATCAGCTAATTGAACCGTCACTCGCGTTTCTTTCAATGGTTCAGTCGAAATTTTGTTGTAAACGCTTAACGACATGACGTTGATAGATGCGCCTAAATCGCACATCGCCCTATTTATCCCAACATTCCCAATTTTACAAGGAACCACAAACATACCTTGATCCTTGTACTTTGGCGGCAATGGTCTTTGAAGAATAGCCGAAACGTTCTCACCAAGGTTAACTCTTTCATTCCCAGACAATCGCCTTCGGTTTGTGCATAGATCTTTTAAAAATTTTGCGTACTTAGGGACCTTCCGAATAACATCCAAAAGTGGAATGTTGATTTCCACTTTTTTGAATATATCCAAGATTTCCTTCTCTTCCTCCTTTTTATCTCGTTTCGCCAATCTACCTGGAAAAGGAGGAACAGGTTCGTAAGTAGAAACAAAAATATTGGATTTAGAGTTACCTGCAATGGGTGGAGACTTTTTGTTCTGGTCCTTTGGAGAGCTGCCTTGCTCGTC
This sequence comes from Hibiscus tridactylites, assembly GCA_958450335.1. Taxonomy (NCBI): domain Eukaryota; kingdom Viridiplantae; phylum Streptophyta; class Magnoliopsida; order Malvales; family Malvaceae; genus Hibiscus; species Hibiscus tridactylites. Next base: position 69,453,095 of record OY288288.1, on the reverse strand, counting down.
GGATTTTTTCTCATCTTGCTTGGGCAGTTTAGGCGTTATCACCGTTCCACTACGCAAAGTTATCGCACTAACATTTTCCCTTGGGTTGGTTTCGGTTTGGGATGGTAACTTTCCCTGGGATTCTATACGGCTAACGGCTTGAGCTAGTTGGCTTATTTGTTTGTCGATTTGTTGGAGGTGGGATTGTGTTTGGGTTTGGAATTTTTCCTGCGAAATTGCCAATCTCTCAACAATAGACTCAAGCGAAGATTTTTGGGGTGCTTGGTTTTGGTAGGGAGGTTGTTGCCTAGGTTGGTAATTCGGGTTCTGATTACCGTAGCTCAAGTTTGGGTGATCTCTCCAACCGGGATTGAATGTATTGCTATATGGGTTATAGGGTCTTTGGGGAGGTCCGGGAAAGTTGTGTATGGCGTTAACTTGGGCACCAGGCGTATCTCACAACAATGGGCATAAGTCGGTTGCGTGATCTGGCATAGTGCATATTCCGCATACCTTAGCAGCTTTTATCTCCCCTGAAACAAGAGAATACACAATATTAGTCAAATTATCAATCTTATTTTCTAATGTAATTGTGCTTACTGAATGAACCCGTCGACTGGGTTCACTTGCAGAACCAAATTGTTGTGAATTCGCAGCCATTGTGGAGATTAATGTTCTTGCTGCAGTAGGAGTCAAGTTGACGAGTGCGCCGCCGCTTGCCGCATCTACCATTTTTTTGTCCATCGGTAACATTCCTTCGTATAGATACTGAAGGAGTGTCTGCTCGGATAAGCCATGTTGCGGACAGCTTGCACATAGCTTCTTGAACCTTTCCCAATAATCATATAGGGATTCGTCGTGCATTTGTTGGATACTCAAGATGCTTCGCCTAAGTTCAGTCGCTTTTGCTGCAGGGAAATACCTGTCAAGGAAAACACGAGAAAGATCAACCCATGTATTAATAGAATTCGGAGGTAAATAAAATAACCATTCTTTAGCCATTCCGGCTAAAGAAAAAGGAAATGCCCTTAGTTTTATCTGATCCTCTGAAACTCCTTGCGGTTTCATGCTGCTGCACACCATGTGAAATTCGGCAAGATGCTTATGTGGGCTTTCAGTAGGTAAACCGTTAAAGGTAGGGAGTAGATGAATTAATCCCGTTTTGAGTTGGAACGGAGTATCGCCTTGAGGAAAAGCGATGCAGAGTGGTTGTTGCACGGTAGGGGCTGCGTTCAGCTCTCGAATTGTTTGATCTGCCATCGGTTCTGGTTCTTGTGTAAGTTCGTCGATTGGTGTGGTTTCGGAGGTGGATTCTTGTTCGGATTGTCGTGTGCTTTGTTGTTTCTTTCAGCGAAGTGTTTCGCCGTGAGTTCTACGAGCGCTTGCTTCGATTTCCGGGTTGTATGGAGCTAAAGTACCTGGATTCTTCCTGGTCATAAAATAAAACAAAAATCAGTCAAAATGCCGAAAGTAAATCTCCCCGGCAACGGCGCCAATTTTGACAAGTCGTCGTTTAACCGGTCAAAAAATAAATAAATAATTAACCTCTTTCGACTAAAAATAAAATAAAGAAATTAAGTAAATATAGGGAAAGAGGGTCGATCCACAGGGAGATTAGTCGAAATTCTTGACTTGAATTTTGTCGGATTTGAATTCCCAGGAATATCTGCAAGGAAATAAAAAGGGGGGTGATATTTGATTTCGAATGAAGTAAAAAAAAATAAAATGCAAGAATTAAGGAAAATAATAGGAAAAACCAAATGTGCAAATTAGCCTCGAGCTAGCCTTGTCAATTCCTTCGATCATTGAAATAGATTTTTACTTCGGGGATCATGTCGGTTACAGTCTGCGAGGCCCAACCCGTCGCAACTTGCTTTTCTCTCGAGTAACCAATTCTCCCAAGACTATCTTCGAAGGTTGATTCTTAAACAAATTAGCCACGTCTATCGTCGTTAAAGTGTTTAGTTTTGAAAGCAGGAAAAGCCCGACTCAGAAATTGTCTAAAAGTAGAATCGCTTCTGATTTTATCTTTCCTTAGCGGACCGCCGCTAAGAGTGTTCACAGGAAGTCGAAATTGCCACAGGCCGATCCTTCCTCCCAACTATGTCTTTAAACGATTCCAGATCAACGAGCTCTTTTGATTTGAAAAACGATTAAAAACTTTAGTAAGGCCGATTGCCAAACTATCTAAACAGAAAGATAAAAATGTATTCCCGAAGGAATTTAGGCAATGTTCAATTCTCACGATTAGAATTGATTTGGCTAACTCTTGGCTCAAGAAATTTAGCTAAGCATGATATTGATTATCATGCTTAACTTGGTTTTAGAAAAACAATTGAATAACATAAAATAAATGAAAACAAGAAATTAAAGGAAAATGAACTTGAATTAAAACTAAAAATGTTTACAAAGATAAAAAACTAAATGATTGATGGATTGATGAATGATCTAAGCCTTTACCAAGGGTGGTATTTATAGGCTTAGATTTACAAAGATAAAGTGATAAAATAATTTAAAATAATAAACAAAAAACAATTCAAATGTTTTGAAATTTAAATGCATGAATCTAATCGGATAAGCTGATAACATCCTCCAGAATGTTCCAGAAGCTTCTAGAAGTCGCCACGTCACTGCCACGTCAGACGCGTCGTGCCCGGTGTCGTGCCCATGATGCCAGTCATGACAGAATTATAATAAAAACTGCAGAAATGCCTCATTTTCACTGCTATTTCCAGAATTGGGTCCCTGCACAAAATATAACGAAAACAACATGTATTAAGCAGCAAGAAGTCCCAATAGCTAGAAAAATAACAAATGAAATATGTCATATTTGAGCACTCATCACATGGCTGCCAACTCACAAAGGTTTACTCAATCTAGCGAACCATCTCGAAGTGTTCGCGAGGTAAGCACAGTTTCTTTAGAAAATAAGGTTGATAAATTAGCTGAAATAGTGCAAACTCTTCTTGCAGGAAAAAAGGGAACAGCTAGACTTTGCGGGATCTGTACTAGCCCAGAACATCCGACAGACTGTTGTCCGATGATTCAGGAAGATGATGTCTCCCAAGCCAATGCCATGGGAAATGCATACAATCCAAGGTGGAGAAACCAGTCAAACTTTGGATACGCAAACAACCAAAGACAAAATCAACCCTACCCACAACAAAAGACATCTCTAGAAACTTTAGTTGAGCGTTTAGCGATGTCCCAAGAGAAATTCCAAATTCGTACCGAGGCCCACTTACAAGAGATAGACAAACAAATAAGCCAGCTAGCAAGCCGTCTTGATTCCAAAGGTAAACAACCCGAGACAAACCCTAGGGAAAATATAAGCGCCATCACACTCCGTAATGGGACAGTTATAGCTCCAAAAGAACCATCAAAAAACAACAATCCCACACCTGCCATTGAAGAAGGTAACGAAAAACAAAATAACCCTCTACCATCATCTCCTCGTTCTCCACCTCTTAAAGTCGCACCTCCTTTCCCATCACGATTAGTAAAACGTGACAAAAAGGCTGAAGAGAGAGAAATTATTGAAGTATTTAAAAAGGTCCAAGTGAACATTCCCCTCTTGGAAGTCATTCTCCAAGTGCCAAGGTACGCTCGTTTCCTTAAAGAGCTTTGTACAACCAAGCGAAAACTCACCGGGAACGAAAAGGTAAATTTGGGAGAGCATGTTTCTGCAGTTTTTCAACGTAAGTTACCACCCAAAATGAAAGACCAAGGTATGTTTGCTATACCCTGTCAAATTGGTAACATATCTATTAAACGTGCTATGTGCGATCTTGGGGCTTCAATAAATGTAATGCCGCTTTCTGTTTATAAAATGATAACTAACGATCCTTTGAAGGAAACCAGGATTACGATACAGTTGGCGGATCGATCAGTCATCTATCCAGAAGGAGTGTTGGAAAATGTTTTGGTAAAGGTAGATGTCTTATTTTTCCCTGCGGACTTCTATGTGATCGATATGGCTCACGATAGAACAAATACTTGCTCCGAAGTGTTGTTGGGATGTCCATTCCTTAGCACAGCAAACACGAAAATAGAAGTAAGAAGCGGCCTTTTATCCATGGAATTCGACGGTGAGGTAGTAGAATTCGATGTTTATAAGGCAATGAGGTATCCTGATCAGGTTGAATCTGTTAACTCAATTGATATTGTTGATCCATATATAGAAGAGTATGCAGATACTAATGTTTTTAATAACTTTGATATGAACTATGAGCTTTGCGACGATGAAGCAGAAAATGAGGACGAATCTGTTTCCTTTATTAATTCTAATTTAGCTTTAACTCCATCAAAGACTAAACCTTTGCCCTCTATTTTGCAGGCTCCAAAGTTGGAATTAAAAGAACTCCCATCCCACCTTAAGTACGCCTTCCTGGGAGATAATGATACCTTACCGGTTATCATTTCGAACGAATTAACCGGAGAGGAAGAATTCGATCTTGTCACAGTCTTGCGAAAATACAAGGAAGCAATCGGGTGGACGGTAGAGGACATAAAAGGACTTAGCCCCTCAACTTGTATGCATAAAATCAAAGTTGAGGAAGGGGCAAAGCCATCACGACAAGGTCAGCGACGCTTGAATGATCCCATGATGAAGGTAGTACAAGACGAAATTCAAAAACTCTTAGACGCTGATATCATATATCCAATCTCGGATAGCGAATGGGTAAGTCCTATTCATGTTGTTCCTAAAATAACCGGCGTCACGGTAATCAAAAATGACAAAGGTGAGTTAGTTCCAACTCGAGTTCAGAATGGATGGCGAGTTTGCATAGATTACAGGAAGTTGAATTCTCTAACCCGAAAAGATCACTTTCCCTTACCATATATTGATCAAATGATTGAAAGATTAGCTGGTAAATCTCACTATTGTTGTCTCGATGGCTTTTCAGGTTTCTTTCAAATTCCCGTAGCCCCTGAAGACCAAGAGAAGACCACATTTACGTGCCCATTCGGGACCTTCGCCTATCGACGAATGCCGTTTGGACTATGTAACGCTCCGGCTACGTTCCAGCGATGTATGGTAAGTATATTTTCGGATTATGTTGAGAAAGGGATCGAGGTATTTATGGACGACTTCACTGTATATGGTAATTCGTTTGGTGAGTGTTTATTGAATTTAACTAATGTCTTAAAACGATGCATTGAATTTAACCTTGTGCTTAATTATGAGAAATGTCACTTTATGGTTAATAAAGGCTTAGTATTAGGACATATAATTTCTTCAAAAGGGATTTCTGTTGATAAAGCTAAAACGGATATTATACGCTCACTCCCATACCCCACAACCGTGAGGGATATTCGCTCTTTTCTTGGACATGCAGGTTTCTACAGGCGATTTATAAAAGATTTCTCAAAGTTAGCACAACCACTATGTCAGTTACTGCAGAAAGATGTAGAGTTCGACTTTACATCCGAATGTAGGAAATCATTTGATACAATTAAGGAGAAACTTGTGTCTGCGCCAATAGTGCAACCGCCCGATTGGAACTTGCCGTTCGAAATTATGTGCGACGCCTCGGATTTTAGTGTTAGAGCGGTACTCGGACAAAGGAAAGGACGAGAGCCTCATGTCATCGCCTATGCATCGAGAACGCTCGATCCAGCGCAACGAAATTATTCAACTACAGAAAAAGAATTGTTTGCTGTAGTGTTTGCTTTAGATAAATTCCGCTCTTATTTACTTGGAACTAAAATTATTGTTTTTCTGACCATGCAGCCTTGCGATATTTGATGAGCAAGAAGGAAGCAAAACCAAGGTTGATCCGATGGATTTTACTCCTCCAGGAGTTTGATCTCGAGATAAAGGACAAGAAGGGGAGTGAAAATCTTGTGGCCGATCACTTTAGCCGAATCCCACTAACTAATTCGGATTCGCCTGTCAATGACGAATTCCCTGAAGATAATTTAATGATGGCCCAAGCTTCAACACCTTGGTTTGCGGACATCGTGAACTATTTGGCTACAGGTGAATTACCTCATGACTTGCCACGGTCAGAAATTACCCGAATCAAGAGGGAATCCAGGTTCTATATTTGGGATGATCCCTACCTTTGGAGACATTGTTCCGATCAGGTAATACGACGATGTGTAACCGAAGACGAGGTAAAATCTATCCTTAATTTCTGTCATTCATAATCCTGTGGTGGGCATTATGGACCTAAAAGGACAGCTCATAAAATTCTTGAATGCGGATTCTATTGGCCTAATATTTTTCGAGACACATATTTATTTTGCAAATCATGTGATAAATGTCAAAGAGTTGGTAACTTAAGTCGACGTAATGAAATGCCTCTAAATCCTATTCATGTTTGCGAAATATTTGATGTGTGGGGGATAGATTATATGAGGCCATTTGTATCATCATCCGGTAATTTTTATATTATTTTAGCTATTGATTATGTTTCGCGATAGGTTGAGGCGAAAGCCACAAAAAATAATGATGCTAAAACCACTGTCAAATTTCTGAAAGATTGTATTTTTTCCAGGTTTGGCACACCAAGAGCGTTGATATGCGACAGAGGGAGGCATTTTATCAATCGAGTCATCGACGCGCTAATGAAAAAATTTGGCGTCACCCAACGCATCGCGACGTCGTACCATCCACAAACAAATGGTCAGGCGGAAGTGTCAAATCATGAAATCAAGACCATTCTTGAAAAGATCGTGAAACCTGATCAGAAGGATTGGAGCGTTAAGCTGAATGACGCATTATGGGCCTACCGGACAGCATATAAGGGTCCCATCGGGATGTCCCCTTATCGCCTTGTTTTTGGTAAGCCGTGCCATTTACCGGTCGAATTGGAGCACCGCGCGCTTTGGGCAGTCCAAAAATGCAACATGGAAATGGATCTAATTGGCGAAACACGTAAACTCGATATCCAGGAGTTGGAAGAAATTCGGAAAAATGCCTACGACAGTTCAAAAAATTTTAAGGAAAAAAATAAAGATTTTCATGATCGTAATATTGCATTTAAATCATTTTATATTGGTCAAAAGGTTTTATTATTTAACTCTAAATTAAAACTTTTTGCAGGAAAATTACGATCAAAGTGGCTTGGACCATACAAAGTGACTAATATTTTTCCACATGGTGCAGTGGAAATTAAAAGTAATTCCGGAGAGCCATTTAAAGTTAACGGTCAATGGCTTAAACCGTACTATGACAATGCTCCGGTTGGTCTAGTCGAGGAAATTCGTTTATTCGAACTTGTTACTTGAATAAGGTCGTCAAGCTAGCGACGATAAACAAGCGCTGAATGGGAGGCAACCCATTTCTTTTCTTCTTTTTACTTTAATTATTTTTATTATTTTTTTTCTCTTTTCTTTATTTTATTCTATTTTAAACTGCCATAGGTTAATGTCATTTGAATTTTATTTTTAGTTAAAATAAACAAAAAAAGAAAAAATAAATAAAAGAAAAAAAGAAAAAAAAGAGATAACCGAAATTATCTCTCATTTTAGATTTTTAATTTTGATTTTTTTTTCAAATTTTTTTTTCAAATTTATTTTGAATTTATTTTCTTATCTACTTTTGAATTGTTTTTATTTATTTATTTTATCTTTTTGAATTTTTTTATTATCTCATTTTAATTATTTTATCTTTTTTATTTTGAATTTTATTTTATCTTATCTCTTCTTTATTTTGTTTGCAGATAATTTAGATCAAATAAAAGGATGAGAAGCTATCTTTTTCAACAAGATTTGCCACCATTCTTGCTTCATCTTCAACCTTCATCACTCGATTGTCCACCGTTACCACCACCATGGTCCGAACTCGAGAGCAAGCTCGCCTCCGTCCCTACACCAGACTCAGAGCCTATTTTCGAAACATGCTCTTCTGCGATCGGGGAGTATTTTCACCCTCTCTCTTTTATTTTATTTTATTTTATGTTCATTTTGGGACAAAATGCATCAAGTGAGGGGGAGGGAGATATGCTTATCAATTTTTATCTTGCTTATCCGTCTTGATTGTTCGCTTGAAATCTTGATTTTATTAATTTAAGTTCTTCGTTTAAATTCTTAGTTTTGCCTTGTCTCACTGTTTTCATATGGCTTTGTATCTATCTTGTTAGAAAATTCTAGGTTGCATGGTAGATTTTTGGCATGATTAATTTTTGATTAAAATCTTTTATATGACATTTTCTTTCTTTATTAATTCACATGATGCTTACCTAAGTACAAAAGACATATTTGTGAGTTTTTTAGCCTAATGAGCATGCATGATATTTGCTCTTTGTTTCTTTGAGTGTGCCTAGCTAAATTAGTTGCATTCTAGAACTTGTTTTTAAATTCTTTTTGAGACTACGTTGATTGATTATGATGCTTAAATATGATAGAGGCACTAGGTTTTAATCATTTATCTTCCCAAATAAATTGCCTACCCTTTAATTAATTTCCCCTAGTGAACCAATTTTTGAGCCTTGGCCTTTTTTCTTGATCACCACATTTTTAAGCCTAATCCGTTTTTTTTTCTAAATTCCATTACTTTTGTCCCCTTTTTCAAGACAAAAAAATCGTCTTAAAAAAACAGATTCGAGTAAGTGCAGTGAAGCAGCAGAAAAATACTGTGCAGAAAAAAAAACTGTGCAGAATTGTTCGAATATACTGTGCAGAACTGTTCGAATATGCAGTGCAGATAAAAAAAGAAGTGCAGGAAATTGTTCGAATCTGCAGAAAAAAAACACAGAAAAAAAAACAGTGCAGTTCGAAAAAAAACACTGCAAAACAGTTTCAGTTCGAATGGAAAAAAAAACAGTTTCGGATATAATTTTTTGGGATGAATTTTTTGTCTTGAATTTTAACCCTTATTTTCAGCCTTTACCCTACCCTTACCTTAGCCCCATTACAACCCTTCTTTAAGACCTCTTGATTTTTGCATCATATTCATGTTAGTAGTGGAGATTAGATTTAAACACAAGCTTATGGTTATGCTCTAATTAGCTTTGGCTCGAGTGATTTTTTCTCTCTACCCTTAAACACTTTGAGTGACATGAGCGATTCCTTGTGAGGGTACTTGGTTTGCATCATTGATGTTAGTAGAGTTTTAGAATGTCGTTTTTGCTTTAAATTATTAATCTTGCCATCTATCTATTTTTGCTCCTTAGTTTTCTTTCATATTTAGATGTTTAATCATATTGAAACCTTTTGAGACTTTGTGAAATTAAGGATGAAAACTTGAACTTAAGTTTATTTAATTTTGAGATACTTGAGGACAAGCATCGGATAAGTGAGGGGGAATTTGATAAATATTTATTTTGGTTATGTTTTTAGTCCTTATTTTGATCGAATATATGTTTAAGGGACTTAATTGGGTTGTTTTATGATGTTTTCATGCAGGAGACGTAATGCTGGAAATAAGTTGAAATGCTGCAGAAAATACTGGAGTCGTGGGCAGATTCATGGGCATGAACTAGGGCATGAATGATGATTGGGCGCCACGTCAACACCTTCTAGAAGATGACGTCAGCAACTCAGATAACTTATCAGTCCACTTATCAAGATAGCTTATCATCCGATTTTTTATTTTAAATTTCAAAACTTGGATATTTATCTTATGTAATTTTATTTAAATTTAGGATTTATCATCTTAGATTTTTAGGGTTTTCAACTACTATAAATACCCCACTTTGGGGGTGAATTAAATCATCATTCAATTAGCAATAAAACATCACTTCTTCTTCTCTTGGAAATTCTTCTCTTTTTTAGTTTTTCTTAAAGTTCCTTTCTTTTAATTATTCCTAAATGTCGAGCATGATTAATTTAATAACCATGCTCGGATAGATCTTTTTAAGTCGAAGGCTTTTGCAATGACGCGTTCTCAAGGCGAGGTTTGAAACTATGCTTCAAATGTTTCGAAAACTTCTCTCAATTTCTTTAAACTTTATTTTCTAAATCAAAATGATTTTTAAAACCCAAAGATTGACTTTGGAAAAAACAATTGTTTTGATCTATCAAGTAGGGGGGAGGATCGGTTATTGAAACAAATCCGACTTCCAAGGAACACACTTAGTAAATAGATTACTAAGTAAAATTGAGATCGAATCGTTTTTTTTATAGAAATGACTTTTCGAGTTGGTTACGAGCTTAAGTAATTTGTTTTCTCAAACATTGAGTTGGTTTAGACAAATTGTCAAAACTGAAACCAAAAATTGATTTTGGAAATTCAGTTTACAAACAAAAACCCAAGGATTGACCTTGAAGTAATTTTGCCAACAAGTTTTTCGAAATAAAAATCTTTACCAAGGAACCGAGTAGAACAAGTCAACGCGGAAGCCCGAGGCTAATAATCTCATATTTACTTTAAACTATTTCAAAAGCTTTCTTTTAATTTCTGAAACAATTGCATTTCATTACAACAACCCCCCACCTAAATCACATTATCATAACTCCAACAACAACTCTTGGTTCAGAAACTACAAAAGCGCGACAAAGAAAGTTCTAAGTCTCTGTGGGTTCGACTCCTACTTCCCTATCTATACTCAATTTAATTTCTTTATTTATTTTATTGATTTGGAAGAAGGAAATTATTTTTGACACGTTACGACGCGTGTCATTAAGTAATTCAATAATAACAAAAACTTTCTCTTATCCTCTCGTCTTTTCATTCTCTCAAATCCCTAATTCCCCTTTACACTTTCTCAATCTCCCAAACCAAAATCTAACAATACACTCTCACAATTAGAGGTCGACATTTGCAGATTAACAGCTAAGGTGGGCTCTACATCCTTATTAAATCCAACCCTTTGAATCACTTCCTTGCCCACACCATTTCTAAGAACATAACAAATTTTTCCTTTGCTCGAAACAAAAATACTAAATTAACAATGCACTTAATCAATTTACTCGAAGTCAAAACTAATTTGATATCCGAGCTAAATTAATACAGTGTGCTGGAGTTTACTCTGCACAGACATTTTTTTACTTTTATTTAATAATTATATTTATACATATATGTTATTAAATAACTAAATATATTTTAGCAATATAAAAATTTGATCTATAATTTTTTTGACCAATTGAATGTTTTTTTTTCACATATGAGTACATTAGTCAATGTTATTAAACCGGTTCTTCCCTTGTCTACAATGGTGTTTTGTTAGTATTACTTAATTTTGAGAAAGTTGGATGTTTGGTAAATAAAAAATTGATATAATAAAAATATTAAAAGAATCATTAATATTATTAAAATAAAAAGAATCACCAGTACATTATAAATATTTTAGATTATAAGTACAGAAATAAATTCAGGTGAACTATTGATTCGTAGATAATCAAATGAAGCAAAATTTTAACATTGAGGAAATGTAACTCCACACATGCCAGCCACTCTTCTAATTTGGATTCTGTCAAAAAAATTTGTAAAATCTTCATTTACCAAGTACCCACAAAAACATGGCACTTGTTCTCTTGCAGCGATGCAACACTCAGCTGATGGGGTCGGCTTCTGATATTCACGTAAACACGGCATCAACAAATTTCCCATATCATCACATTTTGATGTCGTTGTTACATTCATTCCTGAAAACACCATCACAAATAGTGCCACCGCACAGAAGACAATGGAAACTTTGCTCATATTGTTATTTTTCTGTACAAAATACAAATACTGGTGATTGTAATCAATTTGGTTATTTGTTTGCAGCTGCTTTGACACAATTTATAGTAGTTGAAGTGAATATTGTAAAGAGTTTTAGACCAACCATGTTGGAGAAATATATGGTTAAACATTTTGTAAAGAAAATATAAGTGGTAACAAAATTTACGTGTTCGCTAAAACGAACAACTAGTCAACATTTTGAACAATTTTAAATGCAAGTATTTAATCAATAAATGTGGGATTCATTAATATAATATTGAATATTTAGTTTTAATCGTTGTAATTTTTTAACGGTAACAAATATTAAATAAAGATAGATATTAATATAAAAACTACTATTAAATAAACACATGCCTATGAATTAGAATTCTAATCACTTTTGAAGTAGAATTTCACAAAACTTATTATCCTCTTACACAGTTTACTTTAGCAGAAGAAATCATACAACTTCGTGTACCTTTGACATATATATATATATATATATATATGCATAGCAAGATGAAATTTCATTAATATATTTAAAAAACTCTTATATATTTAACACAGACTATGTTTTTTATCGTCTTTTTTTCTCAGTAAATGAGATGAAATTGTATTAATGGTTAAAGAAACTCAAAACTTACGTTGTGTGCCTCATTAAAAACCTCCTTAAAATTATATGGATGAAAAGAGTACACACAAACGAGTTACAAAACACAACTGAAATGAATAAAAATCATCTACCTCTTTTCGGTGCCCCTATTTATGCCTCAACACTAAAAATCACTACAAAATTAAATTTCAAGCTCTAACCCTAAATTCTAAATCCTAAAATATACACCATACCCTAAATTCCCTAAACCCTAAACTTAGTTTTGAGCGTGGGACATAAGTAGGGGCACAAAAAAGGGGCAGAGGATTTCTATCCCAACCGAAACACCTCCCCAAAATAAAAGCTAACAGTCAAATATCACCTAACCCATTTTTTGAACAGCAAAATTTAACCCCCAAAACTTTTCCCTAAAATTACGTATAAACTACCGTAACCTTTACCAGGCTACACCCGAGTTTATATGAAACTTCATAAAACCTACGAGTCATATTCAATCACCCAAAAAATCTACACCGCATAGCAACGGACCCTCAAACAACCAGAGCACCAGCAAAACCATATAAACACAGAGAGAAGTACAAAACTCCCATAGCAGAATAGTCTAAACGTACTCCAATATCTTACTGGTCCAAATTTGCATGAAATAAATTCTATTAAGACTTTTCTTCGTAATACTTTCAAAATAAAAGATCTAGGGGATTTAAAATATTTCTTAGGTCTTGAGGTTGCAAGGTCAAATAAAGGCATCAATCTCTGTCAAAGAAACTATACCTTGGAACTGTTAAAAGATTCTGGTTTTCTAGGTTCTAAGCCTGCTACAACACCTATTGTTCTTAAGAAATGACTCTCTCATTCTGATGGTGAACCCTTAATAGATATTACTTGTTATCGGAGACTCATAGGGAAGCTTTTACACCTCACTAATACTCAGCATGACATAGCCTTTGCTGTGCAACAACTGTCTCAATTTTTTATGCTCCTACTAATGAACATATGATTGCTGCTCATATAATACTTAGGTATCTTAAAGGTACTCCTGGTCAAGGGTTATTTTTTCCTGCTAATAATCATTTACAATTGTATGCTTTTTCTGACTCTGATTGGGCTTCTTGTCCAGATACAAGAAAATGTAGTACTTGTTTTTTTTCTAGGTTCTGTACTAATTTCCTGGAAATCGAATAAGCAACAGACTATATCTCGGTCCTCTAGTGAGGCTGAATATCGAGCCCTTCTATTGTCACTTGTGAAATACAATGGCTGCATTTTCTACTCTCTGATTTACATTTGAACATTTCTTCCACAAATCTATTTTGTGACAATTTGTCTGCCATTAAACTTGCAAAAAAAACCCATTACATCATGAACAGACCAAGCATATTGAAATTGATTGTCACCTGATTCGAGAAAAAGGTTCAACAATGACTCATCAAGTTAGCCGATTGCTTAACCAAAGCTCTCTCCAATGCTGCTTTTTAGGATGTTATTTCCAAGTTGGGCATACAAAACTTGTATGCTCCAACTTGAGGGGGCTATTAAGATTATATTAGATGATGTTAGTTAAAGTTAGCTATTATTTAGGAAACTATCTTAATTAAAGAAGAATTTTCTCTATTTGTATAAAAGACTATTTGTATTCTTATTTTTAAGTAATTCAATAATAACAAAAACTTTCTCTTATCCTCTCGTCTTTTCATTCTCTCAAATCCCTAATTCCCCTTTACACTTTCTCAATCTCCCAAACCAAAATCTAACAATACACTCTCACAATTAGAGGTTGACATTTGCAGATTAACAGCTAAGGTGGGCTCTACATCCATATTAAATCCAACCCTTTGAATCACTTCCTTGCCCACACCATTTCTAAGAACAGAACAAATTTTTCCTTTGCTCGAAACAAAAATACTAAATTAACAATGCACTTAATCAATTTACTCGAAGTCAAAACTAATTTGATATCCGAGCTAAATTAATACAGTGTGCTGGAGTTTACTCTGCACAGACATTTTTTTACTTTTATTTAATAATTATAATTATAAATATATGTTATTAAATAACTAAATATATTTTAGCAATATAAAAATTTGATCTATAATTTTTTGACCAATTGAATGTTTTTTTTCACATATGAGTATATTAGTCAATGTTATTAAACCGGTTCTTCCCTTGTCTACAATGGTGTTTTGTTAGTATTACTTAATTTTGAGAAAGTTGGATGTTTGGTAAATAAAAAATTGATATAATAAAAATATTAAAAGAATCATTAATATTATTAAAATAAAAAGAATCACCAGTACATTATAAATATTTTAGATTATAAGTACAGAAATAAATTCAGGTGAACTATTGATTCGTAGATAATCAAATGAAGCAAAATTTTAACATTGAGGAAATGTAACTCCACACATGCCAGCCACTCTTCTAATTTCAATTCTGTCAAAAAAGCTTGTAAAATCTTCATTTACCAAGTACCCACAAAAACATGGCACTTGTTCTCTTGCAGCGATGCAACACTCGGCTGATGGGGTCGGCTTCTGATATTCACGTAAACACGGCATCAACAAATTTCCCATATCATCACATTTGTATGTCGCTGTTACATTCATTCCTGAAAACACCATCACAAATAGTGCCACCGCACAGAAGACAATGGAAACTTTGCTCATATTGTTATTTTTCTGTACAAAATACAAATACTGGTGATTATAATCAATTTGGTTATTTGTTTGCAGCTGCTTTGACACAATTTATAGTAGTTGAAGTGAATATTGTAAAGAGTTTTAGACCAACCATGTTGGAGAAATATATGGTTAAACATTTTGTAAAGAAAATATAAGTGGTAACAAAATTTACAACGTGTTCGCTAAAACGAACAACTAGTCAACATTTTGAACAATTTTAAATGCAAGTATTTAATCAATAAATGTGGGATTCATTAATATAATATTGAATATTTAGTTTTAATCGTTGTAATTTTTTAACGGTAACAAATATTAAATAAAGATAGATATTAATATAAAAACTACTATTAAATAAACACATGCCTATGAATTAGAATTCTAATCACTTTTGAAGTAGAAATTCACAAAACTTATTATCCTCTTACACAGTTTACTTTAGCAGAAGAAATCATACAACTTCGTGTACCTTTGACATATATATATATATATATATATATATGCATAGCAAGATGAAATTTCATTAATATATTTAAAAAACTCTTATATATTTAACACAGACTATGTTTTTTATCGTCTTTTTTTCTCAGTAAATGAGATGAAATTGTATTAATGGTTAAAGAAACTCAAAACTTACGTTGTGTGCCTCATTAAAAACCTCCTTAAAATTATATGGATGAAAAGAGTACACACAAACGAGTTACAAAACACAACTGAAATGAATAAAAATCATCTACCTCTTTTCGGTGCCCCTATTTATGCCTCAACACTAAAAATCACTACAAAATTAAATTTCAAGCTCTAACCCTAAATTCTAAATCCTAAAATATACACCATACCCTAAATTCCCTAAACCCTAAACTTAGTTTTGAGCGTGGGACATAAGTAGGGGAACAAAAAAGGGGCAGAGGATTTCCATCCCAACCGAAACACCTCCCCAAAATAAAAGCTAACAGTCAAATATCACCTAACCCATTTTTTGAACAGCAAAATTTAACCCCCAAAACTTTTCCCTAAAATTACGTATAAACTACCGTAACCTTTACCAGGCTACACCCGAGTTTATATGAAACTTCATAAAACCTACGAGTCATATTCAATCACCCAAAAAATCTACACCGCATAGCAACGGACCCTCAAACAACCAGAGCACCAGCAAAACCATATAAACACAGAGAGAAGTACAAAACTCCCATAGCAGAATAGTCTAAACGTACTCCAATATCTTACTGGTCCAAATTTGCATGAAATAAATTCTATTAAGACTTTTCTTCGTAATACTTTCAAAATAAAAGATCTAGGGGATTTAAAATATTTCTTAGGTCTTGAGGTTGCAAGGTCAAATAAAGGCATCAATCTCTGTCAAAGAAACTATACCTTGGAACTGTTAAAAGATTCTGGTTTTCTAGGTTCTAAGCCTGCTACAACACCTATTGTTCTTAAGAAATGACTCTCTCATTCTGATGGTGAACCCTTAATAGATATTACTTGTTATCGGAGACTCATAGGGAAGCTTTTACACCTCACTAATACTCAGCATGACATAGCCTTTGCTGTGCAACAACTGTCTCAATTTTTTATGCTCCTACTAATGAACATATGATTGCTGCTCATATAATACTTAGGTATCTTAAAGGTACTCCTGGTCAAGGGTTATTTTTTCCTGCTAATAATCATTTACAATTGTATGCTTTTTCTGACTCTGATTGGGCTTCTTGTCCAGATACAAGAAAATGTAGTACTTGTTTTTTTTCTAGGTTCTGTACTAATTTCCTGGAAATCGAATAAGCAACAGACTATATCTCGGTCCTCTAGTGAGGCTGAATATCGAGCCCTTCTATTGTCACTTGTGAAATACAATGGCTGCATTTTCTACTCTCTGATTTACATTTGAACATTTCTTCCACAAATCTATTTTGTGACAATTTGTCTGCCATTAAACTTGCAAAAAAAACCCATTACATCATGAACAGACCAAGCATATTGAAATTGATTGTCACCTGATTCGAGAAAAAGGTTCAACAATGACTCATCAAGTTAGCCGATTGCTTAACCAAAGCTCTCTCCAATGCTGCTTTTTAGGATGTTATTTCCAAGTTGGGCATACAAAACTTGTATGCTCCAACTTGAGGGGGCTATTAAGATTATATTAGATGATGTTAGTTAAAGTTAGCTATTATTTAGGAAACTATCTTAATTAAAGAAGAATTTTCTCTATTTGTATAAAAGACTATTTGTATTCTTATTTTTAAGTAATTCAATAATAACAAAAACTTTCTCTTATCCTCTCGTCTTTTCATTCTCTCAAATCCCTAATTCCCCTTTACACTTTCTCAATCTCCCAAACCAAAATCTAACAATACACTCTCACAATTAGAGGTTGACATTTGCAGATTAACAGCTAAGGTGGGCTCTACATCCATATTAAATCCAACCCTTTGAATCACTTCCTTGCCCACACCATTTCTAAGAACAGAACAAATTTTTCCTTTGCTCGAAACAAAAATACTAAATTAACAATGCACTTAATCAATTTACTCGAAGTCAAAACTAATTTGATATCCGAGCTAAATTAATACAGTGTGCTGGAGTTTACTCTGCACAGACATTTTTTTACTTTTATTTAATAATTATAATTATAAATATATGTTATTAAATAACTAAATATATTTTAGCAATATAAAAATTTGATCTATAATTTTTTGACCAATTGAATGTTTTTTTTCACATATGAGTATATTAGTCAATGTTATTAAACCGGTTCTTCCCTTGTCTACAATGGTGTTTTGTTAGTATTACTTAATTTTGAGAAAGTTGGATGTTTGGTAAATAAAAAATTGATATAATAAAAATATTAAAAGAATCATTAATATTATTAAAATAAAAAGAATCACCAGTACATTATAAATATTTTAGATTATAAGTACAGAAATAAATTCAGGTGAACTATTGATTCGTAGATAATCAAATGAAGCAAAATTTTAACATTGAGGAAATGTAACTCCACACATGCCAGCCACTCTTCTAATTTCAATTCTGTCAAAAAAGCTTGTAAAATCTTCATTTACCAAGTACCCACAAAAACATGGCACTTGTTCTCTTGCAGCGATGCAACACTCGGCTGATGGGGTCGGCTTCTGATATTCACGTAAACACGGCATCAACAAATTTCCCATATCATCACATTTGTATGTCGCTGTTACATTCATTCCTGAAAACACCATCACAAATAGTGCCACCGCACAGAAGACAATGGAAACTTTGCTCATATTGTTATTTTTCTGTACAAAATACAAATACTGGTGATTATAATCAATTTGGTTATTTGTTTGCAGCTGCTTTGACACAATTTATAGTAGTTGAAGTGAATATTGTAAAGAGTTTTAGACCAACCATGTTGGAGAAATATATGGTTAAACATTTTGTAAAGAAAATATAAGTGGTAACAAAATTTACAACGTGTTCGCTAAAACGAACAACTAGTCAACATTTTGAACAATTTTAAATGCAAGTATTTAATCAATAAATGTGGGATTCATTAATATAATATTGAATATTTAGTTTTAATCGTTGTAATTTTTTAACGGTAACAAATATTAAATAAAGATAGATATTAATATAAAAACTACTATTAAATAAACACATGCCTATGAATTAGAATTCTAATCACTTTTGAAGTAGAAATTCACAAAACTTATTATCCTCTTACACAGTTTACTTTAGCAGAAGAAATCATACAATTTCGTGTACCTTTGACATATATATATATATATGCATAGCAAGATTAAATTTCATTTATATATTTAAAAATCTCTTATATATTTAACACAGACTATGTTTTTTATCGTCTTTTTTTCTCAGTAAATGAGATGAAATTGTATTAATGGTTAAAGAAACTCAAAACTTACGTTGTGTGCCTCATTAAAAACCTCCTTAAATTATATGGATGAAAAGAGTACACACAAACGAGTTACAAAACACAACTGAAATGAATAAAAATCATCTACCTCTTTTCGGTGCCCCTATTTATGCTTCAACACTAAAAATCACTACAAAATTAAATTTCAAGCTCTAACCCTAAATTCTAAATCCTAAAATATACACCCTACCCTAAATTCCCTAAACCCTAAACTTAATTTTGAGCGTGGGACATAAGTAGGGGAACAAAAAAGGGGCAGAGGATTTCCATCCCAACCGAAACACCTCCCCAAAATAAAAGCTAACCGTCAAATATCACCTAACCCATTTTTTGAACAGCAAAATTAAACCCCCAAAACTTTTCCCTAAAATTACGTATAAACTACCGTAACCTTTACCAGGCTACACCCGAGTTTATATGAAACTTCATAAAACCTACGAGTCATATTAAATCACCCAAAAAATCTACACCGCATAGCAACGGACTCTCAAACAACCAGAGCACCAGCAAAACCATATAAACACAGAGAGAAGTACAAAACTCCCATAGCAGAATAGTCTAAACGTACTCCAATATCTTACTGGT
This sequence comes from Hibiscus tridactylites, assembly GCA_958450335.1. Lineage (NCBI taxonomy): Eukaryota > Viridiplantae > Streptophyta > Magnoliopsida > Malvales > Malvaceae > Hibiscus > Hibiscus tridactylites. Next base: position 69,433,731 of record OY288288.1, on the reverse strand, counting down.
CCAAATTTGCATGAAATAAATTCTATTAAGACTTTTCTTCGTAATACTTTCAAAATAAAAGATCTAGGGGATTTAAAATATTTCTTAAGTCTTGAGGTTTCAAGGTCAAATAAAGGCATCAATCTCTGTCAAAGAAACTATACCTTGGAACTGTTAAAAGATTCTGGTTTTCTAGGTTCTAAGCCTGCTACAACACCTATTGTTCTTAAGAAATGACTCTCTCATTCTGATGGTGAACCCTTAATAGATATTACTTGTTATCGGAGACTCATAGGGAAGCTTTTACACCTCACTAATACTCATCATGACATAGCCTTTGATGTGCAACAACTGTCTCAATTTTTTTATGCTCCTACTAATGAACATATGATTGCTGCTCATATAATACTTAGGTATCTTAACGGTACTCCTGGTCAAGGGTTATTTTTTCCTGCTAATAATCATTTACAATTGTATGCTTTTTCTGACTCTGATTGGGCTTCTTGTCCAGATACAAGAAAATATAGTACTTGTTTTTTTTGTTTTTCTAGGTTCTGTACTAATTTCCTGGAAATCGAATAAGCAACAGACTATATCTCGGTCCTCTAGTGAGGCTGAATATCGAGCCCTTCTATTGTCACTTGTGAAATACAATGGCTGCATTTTCTACTCTCTGATTTACATTTGAACATTTCTTCCACAAATCTATTTTGTGACAATTTGTCTGCCATTAAACTTGCAAAAAAAAACCAGTACATCATGAACAGACCAAGCATATTGAAATTGATTGTCACCTGATTCGAGAAAAAGGTTCAACAATGACTCATCAAGTTAGCTGATTGCTTAACCAAAGCTCTCTCCAATGCTGCTTTTTAGGATGTTATTTCCAAGTTGGGCATACAAAACTTGTATGCTCCAACTTGAGGGGGCTATTAAGATTATATTAGATGATGTTAGTTATAGTTAGCTATTATTTAGGAAACTATCTTAATTAAAGAAGAATTTTCTTTATTTGTATAAAAGACTATTTGTATTCTTATTTTTAACTAATTCAATAATAACAAAAACTTTCTCTTATCCTCTCGTCTTTTCATTCTCTCAAATCCCTAATTCCCCTTTACACTTTCTCAATCTCCCAAACCAAAATCTAACAATACACTCTCACAATTAGAGGTCGACATTTGCAGATTAACAGCTAAGGTGGGCTCTACATCCTTATTAAATCCAACCCTTTGAATCACTTCCTTGCCCGCACCATTTCTAAGAACAGAACAAATTTTTCCTTTGCTCGAAACAAAAATACTAAATTAACAATGCACTTAATCAATTTACTCGAAGTCAAAACTAATTTGATATCCGAGCTAAATTAATACAGTGTGCTGGAGTTTACTCTGCACAGACATTTTTTTTACTTTTATTTAATAATTATATTTATACATATATGTTATGAAATAACTAAATATATTTTAGCAATATAAAAATTTGATCTATAATTTTTTTGACCAATTGAATGTTTTTCTTCACATATGAGTACATTAGTCAATGTTATTAAACTGGTTCTTCCCTTGTCTACAATGGTGTTTTGTTAGTATTACTTAATTTTGAGAAAGTTGGATGTTTGGTAAATAAAAAATTGATATAATAAAAATATTAAAAGAATCATTAATATTATCCCAGCACAAGAATGTAATATTTGTAGGGAGGTTTTTAACGAGGCTTCCATCGTAGGTAGAGACATTTTTCCTTAATCTTTAATAAAAATTACTTTTGTCGAGCAAAAAAACCTATTTATTTAATAAAAAGAAGATCATGCTCTCCGTTGATACCTTCTTCACACTCCAAGAACCCCCGCTATTTTGAATCACTTCATTTTTTTCTCAGCAATAATGATTTTATTAATAATTCAAAATATGCCAAAGACCTACTTATGAGCCTCATTAAAAACCTCCCAAATCTAAATGGAAGAAAAGAGTATTACAAAGCATGTAAAATTCAATCGAGTACACATCATAGTCCACAAGGCTAGGCAAAAATATTTGTAAAATCCAAACCCCACTTACTATCACCTTGTAACACCCCCTACCCGGCCTAGTCGAGAATCGGGTCGGAAAATGCTATCGGTGAACGATACGGTGATCGATGTTATAAATTTCAATCAATAAACAACACATAAACAATTTTGTGCTTATAAAACATTACCAATTTTAAGTCTTAGTCCAATTTATCCATTAGGAAACAATAATTAATCATTTATGACCAATTCTTAAATTATTATGAGTTTTAGGGACTAAAATGTAAATTCAATAATTTAGAGGCCCTTCACTGCAATTGATTGTATCACATTGAATATCAATACAACAACAGATAGCCTATAAATTTTCATATAATTCGGAGTACATATACTCATCCAATTAAGCATCCAATTTTTAGTGATCAATCTGTAAATAATGCAAAACTATAATATATGTTTTTTAAACAGAATTAACTAACCCTGAATCGATACGCCATCACCGGTGTCGAAACAAGTAAACCAATTTGACTTTTCCCAGAAAACATATTTTGATACATCTAAGTCTGTATAGATACGCGTAGACCAAGAGTTGGATGTTTCGGTACACCCTGAGGGTTGTATCGATACACTTAAATTTTGGGACCTTACAGCAAAATTCTATTTTGATACACCCTTGAAGTGTATCAAAACACTCTGTTTTATTAAGCCAAAATATGCAAGGCCGTACCAAAAGGCCATGACCCATTTCGATACGTCTGGCTTGTAATGACATAATTTTACTAGTTTTTATACAATTTGACCTATCAAACAATGTTCAAATGCAATGAAACTTTACCAACAAGGTTATAACTATTTAATCTACTACCATGTCAAATTTCATGACCATTCGAATCCATTTACTATGTTTTCACCTTTTTAAACCAAATATGCATATTAGGCCATTTTTAAGCAACCTTTAACAAGTCATTTAGGGCACTTAAACCACATATAACACATAGCCTTTATACACATAGACATAACATCAAAATCAACTAGTTTAACTACTTTGCCACCATTCTAGGAGTTCATAAGGACAAAATACTTTATTTTAGGCTTGAGGTGACTTGCCGATCTACCAACTAATCTCGATCTCGATCCGAACACCTTCTTAACCTGAAATGTTATGGAGAATGAATGCATTAGACTTATATAGTCTAAGTGAGGTAGCCATAAAAAATGAATGAATATATCATGTAATGCAACATGTCTCAATATCATCAATAATACTATGTCATGAACATAACATCATTTCTATGCTCAATAACAACAATAACTATCATGGCATTAATATTCAATATCATAGCAACAATGATCAATAGCAATAATCAATATTTTCCTTGGATCGATTCAACCTTATTTGAATACACGAATTCCACCACAACACCAACAATAACAATAATGGTCGTGACATATTTCTTCTGCCGCACCAATTGACCAATACACAACACATCCCTCCGCCGCACCAATTGTCGAAGCCCAATACTCGTACCAATGAGCTCATGAATTCTATGTTATGCCAATTGTATCCAATACTTTTGAATCCAAGGTTCAATAATCAATAGTCCAATTACAATAATTCAATCGCAATATTTCAACATCAATATATCAATAACAATAATTCAATACGGTAATTCAATAGCAATAGACATATATCAAAGTTTCAATAGCAATGTGCAATAATCAATATTTAATGCTCAATATAACATACTTACTCATGCTTACCACTAGGACTTTCGATAAAAAAAATTATGCAAAGACCTTAAATACGATGGTTAGCAATACAATAAGCAATGATCATAGATTAATCTTTTATTAAATATATCTTAGCAAAATATATCTTATAAAACCGTTTCCCCCTTAAATATATCTATGATATATAATAACAAAATATATCTTAGCAATATAATAATTTGGTCTATAGAAAAAACTTTTGATCAAGTTAAATGTTTTTTTTTCACATAGGAGTACATTAATCAATCTTATAAAACCGTTTCCCCCTTGTCCCCAATGGATTGGTGCTAGTATTACTTAACTTTGGGAAAGTTCTATGTTTGGTAAATAAAAAAATCAATATAAAAAATAATATTAAAAGAATCGTCAATATTATTAAAATAAAAAGAATCACCAGTATATTATAAATACTTTAGACTACAAGTACAGAAATAAATTCAGATGAGCCATTGGTTCGAAGATAATCAAATGAAGCAAAATTTTAACATGGAGGAAATGTAACTCCACACATGCCAGCCACTCTTCTAATCTGGATTCTGTCAAAAACTCTTCTAAAATCTGGATTCATCATGTACCCACAAAAGCATGGCACATGTTCCCTCGCATTGATGCAACAATCGGCTGATGGGGTCGGCTTCTTATATTCATGCAAACACGGGCTCAACAAATTTAACATGTAATCGCAATTTGATGCCGCTGTTACTTTCTCTCCTGAAAACACCATCATAAATAGTGCTACCGCACACAAGACAATAGAAACTTTGCTCATATTGTTATTTTTTCTGTACAAAATATAAATACTGGTGATTGTAATCAATTTGGTGATTTGTTTGTATGTGTTTTGATACAATTTATAACAGTTGAAGTGGATATTACAAAGAGTTTTAGACCAAACATCTAAATCTGGTAGAGAAATGTATGGCAAAATATTTTGAAAAAATAAAATAAGTGGTAACAAAATTTACAACGTGTCCACTAAAACGAACAAATAATCTAAATTTTGAACCATTGTAAATGTAAGTATTTAATCAATATATGTATAATTCATTAATAGAAAATTGATTTTTTTAGTTTTAATCGCAATAATTCATTTTTAGCGGGCACAAATATTAAATAAGGATGTGTTAATACAAAAACTATTAGATCAAATCGCAGGCTTTATGAATAAGAATCATTTTAATCACTTTCTCAATAGAATTTCAAAAAACTTATTATCCTTTACACATTTTACTTTGGCAGAAAAATTGATACAATTTCACGGACTTTAAAATATTGAGATAATACAAATTTTCTTGAAAATTAACACAAAATCTGGTTTCATCTTGATTTTTTGAAATGCTCGCCATTCCTCTGCCAAAGGATAGCTGAATTATGTTTACGAAGGATCATTTGGCTGGCTTTGTTTGGGGCTGCGTTATGGAGCTTATGGCTTGTCAAGAATGAGAAGGTTTCAAAGAAAAAACATACCCGAATGATTTGGTGTTCAAAGCTAAATGTGGAATCAGATTCTTTGCTGGTTTTGAATTGGATCAGAGATAGCTCTAAACGACCTTGGCATTGGTGGCCAATCTTGTTGGAAAGTGATAACCTGGTTTAGAAAATTGGAAGGGTACATTTCAACCTTGTACGCAGATTTTGCAATACAATGGAAGACTATCTGGCTAAGGATGAAATGAGTCGTACGAAATGATTTAAAGCACGGTGGTAGGTTTAAGATTCTAGAAGGAAAGACAGACAGTTTTTTAGTGCTGGTACCTTGTTAACAATAGTTCATAGTCATGGTGTTTGTTTAAGGTGTGGTTATAGGTCTCTTGCTAGTAATCGTTGTATTGCAATGGTGTTTGTTGAGGTTCTGGTTGTTGGTCCCTTGTATCATCTGTTATGTGTCGTACTCTTTTCCTCCAATTAGGATTAGGGAGGTTTTTAACAAGGCACACATTTCAGGCTTTGATTTCTAATTAATAAAAAATTTGCCTTGCCGAGCAAAAAAAAAAAAAACTAGCTAGACTAAATGAAAATTATTTCTTAAAATGCCTTAATCTCTGTCGACCATTAATACAAATTTTACCCTAATATTTTTTGGTTTATTCTTTTCTCATGAATATTTCTCTTTTCGCCTAAGTTATCTACCACACAAAAATTCGAATCATTCCATGTCACAAGAACAATATAGAAATGAAGGAAGGATAATAAAACATGGATGAAGCTTGTACTTATCTCTTCATTTTCTTGAAATCTTATAGGAAAAAATCTCGTTTTTATTATCTCAATATTTTAATGTTCTCGAGCTTAACATGAATTCTTTGAAAGTTGAAGATGTTGCAATATAATAATTAGTTAGAAATTACTTTTAAATATAATTACATACATTAACTAAATTAAATCATGTGTTTGATATAATGTTACTACTCTTAACTTTTGGTTATGGGTAAACTACTGGAATGATCATTTATGTTAAGAGTTTGTACACTTTTGGTCAATAATTTTTAAATTCGACTGTTATGGTCACTTACGTTTTTTATCTGTAAATTTATGGTCACTGAGACTTTTGTTGCCGTTAAACGTTAACGGGGGGTTGATCTGGCACATTTAATATTCCATATTTATATTTTTTTTATTTCTTCTCCCCTCCACCATCTTTCATATTCTTCTTCATCTAACTCAATCCATAGGTAGCTATAACCTCTCTTTTTTCTCCATTTTTTTCCTTTCAAGATAGACTTTGGCATCTGTAACATCCCTTTTCCCTTTTCTTTTGGAACAAGTAGCCGTCATGTTCTCTAAATGCTTCCATGAAACAACATTCGGATATCACAGCGGAAAGTAATCTATATTGCATGAAACAACAGTTAAAAAATAATATATGGTGTAAATTGGAAATTAATATAGTATAAAATTAAGGATTGGGTTAGATGAAGAAGAATATGGAAGATGGTAGGGATGAGAAGAAATAAAAAAAATTGTAAATATAGAGGATTAAATGTGTAATTATACAAATTGTTTTTATTTCGGTGGTCAAAATATGAGTGAAGTAATAATTTAGGGACTATCTAAGTAATTTATCATTCTTTTTATTGTGCCAGATCAGCCTCCCGTTAACGTTTAACGGCAACAAACGTCTCAATGACCATAAGTTTACAAAACGAAAATGTAAGTGATCATAACTGTCGAATTTGAAAATTGGTGAACGAAAGTACACAAACCCTAAACATAAGTGACAATTCTAGTAGTTTACCCTTTGATTATTAATCAATGTAACTCGCTAACCTTAAACAATGTGAATTATACATAATAGAACAAGAACATTTGGTCGGTTGGACAAGCTATTCATCTTTGTTCTCCATACTCTCTTAGTTCATAGGTTCTAAACTCATTATAAGCACTCCCTTCCCCTAAAGTCTTCAATTTTTCTCCCTTCTATGCAGAATTAGTATTAAATTTAGCATTTGTAAAAAAATTATGCACAATGATTTGGGCTAATCCCAAGCATTATGGATTGTTTAAGGTCACTAATAAAATTCCATATGTTTCCTAACTTTAAAGGGTAAATTATAAATTCTATCAACCAATTTTACTCCCACTCCTATTTTGGTCATTAAAATTTAAATTTTTTCAATTTAATCACTCAACTTTCGATATTGCTCATGTTTTTTTATCAATAATATTGCTCATGCTTTAGTTACTTTGTATTTTTCTATGAAGTTACATATTTTACTAATATTTTTGTCATGTAGGATGAAAAAACACCAACCTTACCCTAAACCCCAAAAAAATAATACCACAGACCATAAACCCTAAATCACAAACCTTTCACTCTCACAACTCGACGGTCTAACCAACTCTATCATTGGATTAAAATATGTGAGAAATATACTGGATAACCCACCACATTATTTTGATGAAGACTGACTGTTTGCCCTAAAAAGATAAATCATTTTCCGATCATTTTCCCATCACAAACTTCTCATATTCATCGAGACAAGCATGCCACTCCATATTTTCCTTCTTCATTTACCTCTCAGTTCCTCGTATCTTGAAGAGCTCAAAAATGTTGACAACTTCACTGATCACTAAAGAAATATGACAAAAACAAAAAGCCCTTTGTATTTCTGGAATTCAATCAAACAAGAAGACCAAATGTCAAATAGGTACTCTAATTTGGTGTTTAGAATTTGGGGATATGATTTGGGGTTTATGGTGAGATCGTCAAGGGTGAGGGTAGGGAGTTTGTCGCAGATACGAAGTTTAAGTTTTGGAGGTATGAATTATGATATAAGGTTTAGGGTGAGGCTGGTGGTTCCTTTTTTATTTTTAATCCTACGTGACACAAATTCTAATCAAATATGTCACATTATAGAAAAAAAAACATTTATAAAATAAGTAACAATGACTAAAACAGAAATAATTCGAAAGTTGAGTGATTAAATTGAAAATATTCAAATTTTAGTGACCAAAATAGTAGTGAGGGTAAAGTTGAGTGATAAAAGTTGTAATTTATTGAACTTTAAAATAATGGAAATAGTCGGTTTGTCAAAACCCCTTACACTCTATATAAACATCTAAAAAGAGAAGTTATTAAATATTTTATTGTCGTTCAACGGCATAATTCATGAATGATTTTATAACCAATAAATATATTGGAGTTTATTCTACACAGACTTGTACATTTATTTAATATTTTTATTTTCATATAATAATTTTTAAAAAAATATGTGTCATTAAATAATAAAATGTATTTTAGTAATATAATAATTTGATCTATAAAATATAACTTTTGATCAATTTGAATGTTTTTTTTTCACATATGTGTACATTAATTAATGTTATAAAATCGGTTCTTCCCCTGTCGTCAATGGTTTGGTGCTAGTATTACTTTTCTTTGGAAAAGTTCGGTGTTTGGTAAATAAAAAAATAAAATAATAAAAAATATATTAAAAGAATGTTAAATATTATTAAAATAAAAAAATCACCAGTATATTTATAAATATATTCAAGAATAAGTACAGAAATAAATTCAGATGAACCATTAGTTCGAAGATAATCAAATGAAGCAAAATTTTAACATGGAGGAAATGTAACTCCACACATGCCAGCCACTCTTCTAATCTGAATTCGGTCAAAAACTCTTCTAAAATCTGGATTCATCATGTATCCACAAAAGCATGGCACATGTTTCCTCGCATTGATGCAACAATCGGCTGATGGGGTCGGTTTCTTATATTCATGCAAACATGGGCTCAACAAATTTAACATATAATCGCATTTTGATGTCGTTGTTACCTTCTCTCCTGAAAATGCCAACACAAATAGTGTCACCGCACACAAGACAATAAAAACTTTGCTCATATTGTTACTTTTCTGTACAAAATATAAATACTGGTGATTATAATTAATTTGGTGATTTGTTTGTATGTGCTTTGATACAATTTATAGCAGTTGTGGATATTGCAGAGAGTTTTAGATTGAACATGTAAATCTGGTAGAGAAATGTATGGTTAAACATTTTGTAAAAATGAAAATAAGTGGTAACAAAATTTACAACGTGTCCACTAAAACAAACAAATAGTATAAATTTTGAACCATGGTAAATGAAAGTATTTAACAATGTAATCATTAATAGAGTATTGATTTTTTTTAGTTTTAATCGACATAATTCATTTTTAGTGGTCGCAACTATTAACTAAGGATATATTGATACAAAAACTATTAGATCAAAACACAGACTCTATGAATTAGAATCTTTTTAATCACTTTCTAAATAAATTTCAAAAAAAAATTATTATCCTCTTACACATTTTACTTTGGGACAAACCTCGGGGACATGTGTTTTCTCTTATAGTCATTTACTAATTCTTGCGCCAACAAGAGATAAGCTTATACTTATCTCTTCAATTTCTTGAAATTTTCTGTCACCATTTTAATGTTCTCGAGCTCAACATGAATTCTTAGAAAGATGAAGATGTTGCAATATAGTAATAATTTATTAGAAATTACATTTGAATATAATTATAAGAATTAACTGAATTAAATAATGTGTCTGATTACAATAATGTTACTATCCTCTCTCTTTGGCCGCTATCAAATTGGCATAGTACCGCAACACCAATCAGCAACGCGATTCACTACCTCTGGTTTTTACTTGGAGACTACGAAACCTTGTGTATCAATGATTGCTTTCATCTTTTGAATGAGAAGTGAAAATGGATTGAATTTGATGTGTGCACACCATGTATTTGTGAATATTTCTGAATAAAATTGTGTGCACAATTGAAATTTCAAGTAAGAACTAGAGGCGCGCACGCAACCTTAATAGTGAGGAAAACGAGCTCGAAAAATCAGATTCAAAGAGTTTGGACGGTTTTTATATCAAACTTGCCGGAGCAACTCCACTGGCAAGGCGTTTGACAAGTTTTCGACAGACATGGAGTGGTTGTGGATGTGTTTGTACCAAGAAAGAGAGCGAGAGATGGAACCAGATTCGGATTTGTACGTTTGGGGTCAAAGGCGGATGCAGATCGAATCATAGAGCGTTTTCATGGATTTCGGCTTTATGGATACAAATTAAAGGTAATGATGGCGCAAAGGGAGACTAGGGATACATTTTGGAGAAGAAAACGTGATAAAATTGATTCAAGGACGAACAATGATATCCAAAAACAGTGGGATGATCATGATCATATGAACAATTCAAAAAGGAATCTAGTGAGGCGGCGTAACAAGGATAAGGATGGTGATGATCGGATCACAGTGAAAGAGCAATTTAAAGTGGAAGAGAAACGCAAATGTGTGGATGGGGTTGTTGATGCCGATAAATGGGAAATTTTACAGAATTGTGCTTTGGGTTTTTTCCGTCAACCCAGCCAAATAGCAGATCTTGCAAATGAGATTACAAAAGCAAGATTGACGGGTTTTACGTTAATGCGAGTTGCGGGCTCTCTTGTATTATTCATGTTTGAAGATAAAGAATCGAGGAAGAGAATTTTGGAGACTAGGCGTCTAGAAACATGGTTTGATAATTTAATTGAATGGTCGCCTTCATCATTTTTACCGAATCGAAGGGTATGACTTTCAGTAAGTAGAATTCCTATTCATGGATGGTTTGAAGAAACATTTCAGAATATTGCAGTGATTTGGGGCGAACTCGTACGGATTGACATTGAGACTTTGGCACCTTCGACGTTTGAACGATGTCGATTTCATATCGAAACCGACTGGATTTCACACATAGATGAAGTAATAGACTTGCGCATTAACGATAACGTCTTCACAATTCGCGTTACAGAAATTGAAGAAGCGATTGGCCCTAAGTGTGATTGTAGTTGTGAGGCGGCGAACTGCTCGGAAGATACATTGAGTACTGAGGATTTGACATGGATATGTCCAGCCCGGTTAAGTTGTCTATAAGTGGGAGGTCAGCAAATGATACAATGGTACCCAATTCTTTCTCTTATTCGGCTCCGGGATCGAGCCAAATTGATCGTATGTGGAATGAGAACAAAAGGGAGGATTGGCGTGTCATGAGCACGGCAAGTTGGATGGCGGATGAAGATGTAAGCTTTGTCCATCGTGAAAGGGAAAGTCGGCGAATTTTGGATGTTTTGTCGAGTGATGTTGTGGTGGATGTTTTTCCAAACAATGTGGGAGTACCGTGTGCTGAACTAGTTGCCGAAGAACTAGTAGCTGATGAATTGAGCCCATGTGTTGATGGATCAAGGATAGAAATCCCTAAGGCTAATAAGGCTCAAACAATTGAATACAATGGAGAGTTTAGAAGGTTACGACAGGTTTCAAAAATCGAACTGAGTTTTTTATCGCCTGGTGAGCGAGGTGAGGCTGAAGTGAAGCTGGTAAAAAAGGGCAGAGGTCGTCTGAAGAAAAACCAAAAACCATCAGAGGTAATTGTTAATGGCTCTTTGTCAGATTCAGACTTCTATAACCAGAAACGGATTATTTTAAGAGAAGCGGAGGAAACATTGAAATTAGGTAAACTGATTGGGGTGAAAACAATTGGAAACGAACAAGAAATTGTAAAGGATATCGCGCGTACGATTGAAGCGCGAGAACGACAATAATTGCGAAGAGCGTTGAGTTTGTGGTCGTGGAATGTGAGAGGGGTTGGTTCAGCGTTGAAGCGTAATTCGGTTCAACGCTTTTTGCGACAACAAAGGTGTGCAATGGTCATTTTATATGTGACTAAATTAAAGACATCAAGTGATGGTATGGTGAATAAGATATGGTTTACGAATGATTTTGTTTATGTGTTTACGCCTTCTTCGGATGTTTTTGACATTCGAGAGAGGAGACGAATTTGCCCGGTTCTTGGATGTCTATTTTTGTGGTATAGTAGGAGTATATGTACCGTGTGTGGGAGGGGATCAAGCGAGTTTGTTAGGTGATATGTAGTGTGGTAATCTACAACGAGGTATGGTGGAATTATTCATTGGCTTTGGTGCGTGATTTCCTTTGTGTCGATAGAGTGGCGTGGTGTGGTTTGTTAAAAGTGTGAGGATCGAATAGTATGGAAACACGCAACATCGGACCATTTTTTTGTTGGTGCTTGACGACATCTTTTGGCTTGGAAATTGCATCTGAGGGGGATTATTGTTGAGCTCATGTATTCATGTTTTTATCGAGAAGCGAATTGTTTGGATGACTTTTTGGCGAGGGGTGGTGTTGATCGCACATCTTGGTTTTTCATGCTACGTGAATTTTTTGTGTTTTGGTTTCTTGCTTTAGTTTTTTCGTGTTTGTTCGGTTGTTTTTAGCATTTGTTCTTTATCTCATACTCCTCGGTACTCTTTTCCTCCATTTAGGTGTAGGGAGGATTTTAATGAGGTCATGGAGTGTGATGACACTGTATGATACTTATTAATAAAATCATACTCTTTTGTCGATAAAAAAACAATAATGTTACTATTTTCAATTTTTGGTTATTAGTTGATGCAACTCCCTAACCCCAAAACAATCAGAATTGAGCACAATTATTTGGGCTAATCCCAAGCACGATGGAATGATTTATGTATACCATTCATTGTAAAGATCAGATCGGGCCAGAATTTGGTAACAAGTTAATTTCTTAACATTTGGATAATTACATTTTAGTCCCAATTTTTTTTGAAAAATTTTAAGTTGGTCTTTAATTTCTATCGATGTTTATTATTCTATAACAATGATGATAAACTCTTTAATAAAGTCATTAGATGAGTTAAGATGAATGTGAGTTTAATTCGTTGGCTGTTTGTTTGAAAATTTTTCGATTATGTGTTTGCAGTAGTATTTCTGATCTGTTTTCCTACTATACATCTGAACTGGTATCCGATTTCAGGCGACGTTTCCGGTGCCTCCCTTCGTTCAAATCTACGAACGACGGTTGAGAATCCCGATAAGCCTCTAACTGTTCATTGCCTCTATATTTATAGTATGTGATTTGATGATGTACCAATCGAGAACAATGGAATGAACCAAGTTTCCAAGCATAGGACAATTTATCCCTTATGCGAAACAAAAATTCTAAATTAACAATGCACTTAATCATATTACTCCAAGTTAGAACTAATATGATATCCAAGCTAAAATAATACAGTGGAGTTTATTCTGCACAGAGTTTGTACTTTAGATCAATTTGAATGTTTTTCTCTTTTTTTGCACATGTGAATATATTAATCAATGTTATAAAATCGGTTCTTTCGTTGCCCTCAATGGTTTGGTGGTAAATAAAAAATACTAAAAAAATCGTTAATATTATTAAAATAAAAAAATCACCAGTATATTATAAGTACTTTAAAAAATATGTACAGAAATAAATTCAGATGAACAACTCATTTGAAGATAATCAAATGAAGCAAAATTTTAACATGGAGGAAATGTAACTCCACACATGCCAGCCACTCTTCTTATCTGAATTCTGTCAAAAACTCTTCTAAAATCCGGATTCATCATGTACCCACAAAAGCATGGCACATGTTCCCTCGCATTGATGCAACAATCGGCTGATGGGGTCGGCTTCTTATACTCATGCAAACACGGGCTCAACAAATTTAACATGTAATCGCAATTTGATGTCGTTGTTACTTTCTCTCCTGAAAACACCATCACAAATAGTGTCACCGCACACAATACAATGAAAACTTTGCTCATATTGTTGTTTTTCTGTACAAAATACAAATACTGGTGATTGTAGTGAATTTAGTGATTTGTTTACATGTGTTTTGACACAATTTATAGTAGTTGAAGTTGATATTGAAGAGAATTTTAAACCAAACATATAAATCTAGTAGAAAAATATATGGCTAAACATTTTGTGAAAGAGAAAATAAGTGATAACAAAATTTACAAGTGTCCACTAAAACGAACAAATAGTCTAAATTTTGAATCATTGTAGTTGTAAGTATTTAATCAATATATGTATAATTCATTAATAGAATATTAATTTTTTAGTTTTAATTGTCATAATTCATTTTAAGTGGTCAGAAATATTAAATAAGGATATATCAATAAAAATTTACTAGAGCAAATCGCAAGCTTTATGAATAAGAATCATTTTAATCGCTTTCTAAACACAATGATTTGGGTTAATCCGAAGCATGATGGATCGATTTATTTATATCATTCATGGTAAAGATCAAATCGGAGCAGATTTCCGGGTCGCGGGTTGACCCGGATCTAGAATTTCTCTCACAACAAGGTTTCTAGCCCTATTTATGGTCATGAAACACAAATACAAATGCTCCTCTAATTCATCAAGCTGTTGGGTAAAATTAGCATCATTCTTCTTCAGCTGGCGCGCCACTTCTCCGCTTGCTTGTAGCCGATCTTCTCCACCCGCAAGCCAGAACTTCACCATAGCACACATGTCCTCTAGCTCATCATTTAGCCGAGCCACTAGTCGACTTATGGTATCCAGGTCTCTATTCAATATATAAGTCCCCTTAGCAGCCGCGTCGAGCTGAGCCGACTCTCTTGCAAGCCTTCTCGCCGAAGCCAGCTCAAGCGAAACTGCTATAAGACCCGGCGCAGCCACGAGCAATGCTAGAGCATGGGATGCAACTATTATAGTAAGTGAAGCCGTTAACGCCACTAGAAATATCCCCGACCCGTGCTCTAAACTGCTTACAATCTGTAGCTTAGATCGAGCCTTGTCGCGGCTAGACTCGAGCCGTTTAAGCAATTCACAACAGCCGGCTTGAATTACGCGAACTTTATTGGAAGAGGGAGCCGTTGATTTAAACGGGTTGGGAGAATTGGAGAATTCAATTAAACGGGTCAGGATACCCGAGAACTGATTCCCATCCGAGAATGGGGCCTGAAACGAGGCCCTAAACGAACGGTACCTGACACGTGTACGGTCGATATCTTTTAATAAGAGGCCACACACGAGAGAAGCCTTGGCCGTTTGAGAAAAATAGTCGGATAAGAGACTGCGGGTTTTGGGTCGGTTTCGGGTCAGAGTAAGGATCCGAGTAATCGAGGCTTCATCCGGATCCAATAAGTGCTCGGCGAAGAGTCGATAAGACGGAAGGCGAGCCGCGGTGGTGGAATCGATGGGGCTGATAGACGTGGCAAAATCTAGATGGGACACTGCGAGGACACGCATCCAGAACTCGTTGTATGACTCAGTCCGAAAAGCATTGGCATATTCCTCACGTACGTCGATGTTGTTAGGGATGAATGCAGAGCTAGCACCGGATGCTGCAAAACAATACACGAGTTCACTCGGATTCATAAATTAAAAAATAACACTAAATTAAACATGCTTCATTTCATACATGGAAGAAACTTCCTGATTCTTGCACTGATTCTTTTGTTCATAGTTTTGCCTCCTGAAAAAGAACAAAGCAAATGATCATACGATGAAGAAGACAAAATAGTTATGGGAAGGGGGATATAATATAGAGTGCACACGTCTTTTGCTGCAAATGTTGTTAGAAGTACAGGGGAAGATTGACAAAGAGAATGAGGAAGAAGAAGGCAGTTTATAATACAAGTTCCACGGGTTATGCTTATAATGTAAGAAAAAAGGGTGCATAATATAATAAGATAAACGTGTTTTTTGTTATTTGGACGTCAAGAATGGTCCCGAAATCTTATACTTGCAAGGCAAATAAGGTAAGTTGCTAATTTGCTTCTGTTGTGGTCATAGACATAGTAATATTAGACACAATAGGACAAAACATGTGGTCATGGTTGGAATTTGGAAACATTACATGTCGTTTTAGGGCAATGAAGAATTCACCAATCACTAATGTTTTGGTACACTTATACTTGAAGGCACAAAACTGTAGATTTCTTTGTCTTCTTTTCAAACTTCACAAAAAAAGGGAATACTTTCTGCGTGGAAAGTAGGAAATTACTTTGGGTCTATGTGGTTACCGGTTTCCAATTAGCCCAACATTGACAGCCCATACAAATAATAAAATATGAGGTAAAAAATTCAAAATGTCAGAAGTGTGATTCGAACCCACGCCCTCTCACGAGGACCAGAACTTGAGTCTGGCGCCTTAGACCACTCGGCCATCCTGACTTGTTATTTGGCGTTCACTAATTACTTTAACGATTGTTTACGTTTTACTCAGCCACGGATTGCTACTTTGCTAGTTGAAAAGAGCGCAAGGTGGTCCTGATTGTTAAACATGAAGAGAGACATTGGAAACCTCAGGGACCGATTGGAATCCTGACATTTAGCTCTAAATGTTTCGATAATGGCAAGCCATTACATAATAACTCCACCCTCTTTTATTAATCAATTTACACAGTTTTAATTGGCTTTGATGGAATGATCAGAATCACAAAATTTGAATCCAAAGAATTGAGTCGCTCCTATTTATACTTATAATTTTAATGTTGTTTAGTTAAATGTTAATATATGTTATAGATTCAAAAGTTAAGGGTTTAATTTATAAATCAACACGTATAATTTAAAAGAAATTTTAAGTACCTAAATGTACCAAAAAATAAAGTTTGAATACTTAATTGAACCAAAAAAATAAGGTATCAAATTGAAAAAAAGAGAGTAAAAGTTTGATATCTAATTGAATAAAAGAAAAATAGATAACTAATTGTACCAAAAATTAAATACCTAGACACACCATTAAAAAATTATGTTACCAACCAACAAGGGTTGGGGTTGGGTGCATTGGTAAGGCACGTTGCACTCCCAAGGAGAGGACGTGAGTTCGAACCTTGGAGACGACATTGTTGGGAGGGGCGGCCCTACACCCCAAACATGGACTGTAAGACGAACATGTATATTATCAAAAAAAATTATGTTACCAACCAACAAAAGATCGGATGTTCGAATCTTAGCGTTGTAAATGAAAAAAAATAAAGTCGAAAGCATCACCCTCATATTGGGCCTTTGCAAAACCTAATCCAAATTAGTCTTTTGATAAATCGAATAGCGATAGTTAAAAAAACAGGTTACCATACTGCACATCATCATAACCACCATTTAATAAATTTTCCAAAATTAGGTATCAAAAGTTATATTAACCTTTTTACATAAAAGAAAATTATTTCATGGGTATAACTTACCACATAACTATAGTCCTAACCAATAAAAACCACTCACTACACTATTTTTTCATGTCATTTTTTAACTAATGAATCTTCACTAATATTTTTTACCTATCATTTAAAAAACAATTTTTTGGAAGTTATTATATAATGGCAAAAATGACATTAAAAAAATAATAAATTAGATAGATATAATTTATGGTTTTATATGTGTTTTCAATTTCAAGACAACCCTCCACTGCTGCCACTTGTCCTCCTCCATTACCTCAATCCTCCATTGCCAAATCCTATCCCCTCTCCAAAACTCCACTTCTCTCCGCCTTACATTACAATTCTCTCCGCGGCTATTTTCCCTTGATGTTTTTGTATCACTCTCTAGATTGCAACTTTTCCAGGAAAATTTCTTTCACTTGCTTTCTTTGCTAGAGAAAGAAGGAAGAAAGAAAATAAACAAACTCCCAAGTCGGTTGTGTCACTGTTATTCATCACATCTGAGAAAAAAGAAATGTCCGGGCCTCTCACTCTCAGGCAACTCAATTGTCTCGCAGTTATGATCATCGTCGCCGCAAGCGGCGTGGTTAGCCCCTGGGACTTGGCATTTGTGGTCTTCTCTATCATCTACATGTTCTTGCTTTTCAAAGTTGCCTTCCCTCGGACTGTGCCTCCAAAATATTCCATGGTTCTCGATCCACGAAACAAGATTCTCCGCAAGTACATGACGGTCAGCGCCTACATCGGGCTTTATTTCCCGGTGGCTTACATCTTTCACGGCATTCTGGGAGGCGACAGCCATGCGATGAAGGCAGCGGGGCCGCATCTTTTCCTTGTGACGAGTCAAGTTTTCATGGAAGGGGTGGCGTTTTCCGACAGGTTTTCGATTCCGATTGGGGTTTATATTCCGGTCTTGTACAATTCCAGGAGGATTTTCACGCTCGTGGACTGGATGAGGTCTGAGTTCTCAGAGGTTGATAATGAGTCTGGAGTTTCTGGTATCAGAGTTTACGTTGGCCGAGTTATTGCTTTGGCTAATATGGCGTTTTGGTGCTTCAATCTATTCGGGTTTTTGTTGCCTGTCTATTTACCTAGGGCTTTTAAAGTCTATTACTCTGAATCTAAGGTGAAAGATTGAATCCATTTTTACCTCGTGTTCATGCGTTCGAATCATGTCTGAATATTATGTTTTTGAGTCTTTTGACTATCAATATATTACCAAATTTAAGAAAATGTAAACTACAAGTTTGGTTATCTTTGTTTAGATTTTGTTCAATTTTTACAGTAGAATTAAAAAAAAGTGTTCAGTCACTTATATTATCGATCAGTTATAATTTGATCACTAAATCGTTAAAAAAATACTTCAGTTACTTACATTGCTGATAGGTTGATGGGCTGCTTTGGGTGCAAGCTCTTTGGTTAGTTTTGCACCTCGGCAAGGTTAAAATATAGTACAAGTCTCCGACGGCGGCCGCTGCTGAAAACAGTGGCGGATGCAAGGCTATGTTAGAGTAGGCATAGTCACTTATAACCTTTTAAACTTCATACATTTGGTTTTGAATTTTTTAATTTTTATGAATTAATCTTTAAATTTTTTTAATCTTAATGTGTTGTGCCCACTCTAAAACATAATATTTCTAAAGTCGACAATAGCTGAAAAAGAATAAAAATAAAACGTAAGATCATATGTTATTGAAAGGGAGCTGAAGCGTTGTAGTTACCTAAAAAGAGCAATAAAATAAGCATATAAATCATAAAATGAACTGAAGAAAAGAGCGTCATTATACATATCTTAATAAATAATATCAGTAAAGCACAATAATATATATGAATACTATTCACCAGTCACAAATGTTTTCGTACATTTACAATTATGAGTGTAAATGAACAGAGCGTTCGACGAACTGTTCGTATAACGTTCGTTTATTAAGTTAAATAAACGAGTATGAACAAAATTTTTATATCCGTTTGATAAACAAACGAACACGAACAAAAATGTGTTCGATTCATTTATGTTCACGAACAAACACGTATATAATCTCGTTTGAAGGATATATGCTTTTATTCTACCTTGGGCCTATGTGGTTATTGGCTACCAATTATGACAGCCCATATAAAAAAATAAGAAAATGATGTAGAATTTCATTAATGTCAGAAGTGGGATTTGAACCCACGCCCTCTCACGAAGACCAGAACTTGAGTCTGGCGCCTTAGACCACTCGGCCATCCTGACTTGATGTTTAATTTTCACAAATGTTTTTAATGACCCTTTACATTTCACTCGGCCACGGACTACCGCATTGGTTCACTACTAATCTACTATAGTGGATAAGAGGGGAAATTGGTCTATGTTTGTTAAACTACCGACAACTAGTTGAACTAAATCTCTTAAATAAGGTTAAAGATTCGAATTTTGACGTTATAAATAGGGGTGAGCAAAACTCGAATCGACTTGAAAAAATTGATATTTTTTTCAATTTCGAGTTGTTTGAGTTATTCGAGTCAACTCGATTAACTCGAAAAAATTTCGATTTCGAGTCGGTTTGGAATTTGCCCAACTAGAAAAATCGAAAAAAACCAAAAAAACCGAATTTTACAGTTTTACAATTTAGTCACTGATTTCATTTTTCTTCAATTCTTCCTTCATTTTAAGTCCATTTTTGACCAAATTTGAACCACGTATTCCTAAACCAGCGTAGAATACGTATTTATCTTCAATTTATATTTTTGAAAATAAATTTCATATTTTTTCAATTCAGCCCCTTAACTTTGTATGATTTCCTCATTTCTTCAATATCTCCTTCGTTTTAAGTCAATTTTGACCAAAATTGAACCACATGCTCCTAAACCAATGTAGAAACTAGAATACCTATTTAGCTTCAATTCATATTTTTAAATTAAATTTCCTACTTTTGTAATTTAGCCCCTCAACTTTGAATGTTTCCCATTTCTTTAATTTCTCTTTCGTTTTAAGTCTATTTTTTTACCAAAATTAAACCACATGATTCACTAACACTATATAATATCTATATAACTTCAATTCATATTTTTAACAAATTTATTTTTTTTAATTTAGCCCTTTAACTTTATATTTTATTCAATTTGATCATTCAACTGAATTTTTTGTAATTTTTTTCTTTACATCAATTCATTGACTCATTTATACCCCCATCAGTACTTTATCCTCTAAAGTTCTTTATTTAAAAATAATATTATAAATATATTTTAGAAGTTTAGATGATATTTTTTTATTAAATAACATTACAAATCTTACTTATGCATGTGAAAAATAATATGAAGAAATATATATATATATATATATATATATATATATATATATATATATATATATCTTATATGAATAGAGAAAGTCGTTTAAATTGGAATCAAATCATACTATAAAATGGTAAATAATTACTATTAAATTTGTATAGAAACTCGAAAACTCGACTCGACTCGAATTTCATAAACTCGACTCGAATCGAAAAAATTTCAAATTAAGTTCAAGTCGTAAAATATGACGTGTTAACTCGAATAACTCGAAATTTTTTGACTCGACTCGCTATGAAAAAATAACAGATTTTTGTAAAAATTCAATCTGAATTAGTCGGTCAATGAATCAGATACTGGTAGTTATAATATATATATGGGGGATAGGATCCAGTTACACAGTGTAAAAAAATTTTAACTTTTACACGCTTTTTAGATTGTTAGATTAGTAAAACGGGTGACTGAAATTAACAGTGGGTTATATGAAGATTGTCAATTGAAAAAAAAATAAAAAATCAATCTGAGCCATTTATTGTTCCGTTCAACGATCCAAAAAAACGTGAAAAACTAAATCCAACTAATGAGAAAATAATGGGAAAGGTTTCCAACATCATCATATATTGGGTGAGATGGACGGTACTTTGAAGTAGGAGAAAACAGCCGAGGCCCTAGCAGAGTAGATTTAATTAGAGGTGTTCAATCGGTTAAATTAGTTATCGACGGAATAGAATTATCAAAATCAAATTTAAAAGTTAATTAAATCAAAATTTGTTTGAAAATTATTAATTGGACAATCAAAATTAGGTTACTTTAGTCGATTATTAAATTAATCAAATTTTGTTATACATTTTAGAGTTCATGTATTTTCTTTAGTTAGATTAGATTAATTTGATATTTTTGTTTTGGATTAAAAATTGGTTGGTTCTTGAATCTTAATGAGTTTGGGGTTAAAAAATAGTTAGTTTTCTTGATAAGATTTGAGATTATTATTATTATTATTATTATTATTATTATTATTATTATTATTATTATTATTATTATTATTATTATTATGTTAATTAATTGATAACCGAATTTTAAAGAAAAAAATAAACATTAACCGACCAAACACTTAATTGACTGTTTCATTAACCGAAATAAATTTTAATTCAGTTTATTTTATTTTAATTGAACAATTATCACTCCTATATATATATTGTATTTTTCTATTTTCGATGTTAATTATGTAAGGTGAAAGATTGAATCCATCTTTAGCTCGTGTTCATGCGTTCGAATCATGTCTGAATATTATGTTTTGAGTCTTTTGACTATCAATATATTACCAAATTTAAGAAAATGTAAACTACAAGTTTGGTTATCTTTGTTTAGATTTTGTTCAATTTTTACAGTAAAATTAAAAAAAGGTGTTCAGTCACTTACATTATCGATCTGTTATAATTTGATCACTACATCGTTATAAAATTGCTCCAGTTACTTACATTGCTGATAGGTTGATGGGCTGCTTTGGGTGCAAGCTCTTTGGTTAGTTCTGCACCTTGGCGAGGTTTAAAATAGTACAAGTCTCCGGCCGGAAACAATGGGGGATGCAAGGCTATGTTAAGGTGGGCATGGGCTCACCCTTAACCTTTTAAATTTTATATATTTAGTTTTAAATTTTTTAATTTTTTTAATCTTAATGTGTTGTGCTCACCCTGAAATTTTAAGATATTACGTGTGCTCAAGCTCAAAAATATTTTTGAATCCGCCACTGACCAGAAAAGAATAAGAATGAAACGTAGTATCGTATGTTACTGAAAGGGAGCTGAAGCATTGTAGTTACCTAAAAAGAGCAAGAAATAAGCATATAAATCATAAAATGAACCGAAGAAAAGTGTGTCATTATACATATCTTAATAAATAATAGCGGTAAAACACAATATTATATTTGAATACTATTCACCAATCACTAATGTTTTGGTACACTTACAATTAGGATGTAAATGAACAGAACGTTCGATAAATCGTTCTTATAATGTTCGTTTATTAAGCTAAATAAACAAGTATGAACAAAATTTTTATGTTCGTTTAATAAACGAACGAACATGAACAGAGGTGTGTTCGGTTCGTTTATGTTCACGAACAAGCTCGCTTATAGGCTCAATGATGAATATGCTTGTGGATGTATCTAAATACTACGTTTTGTTGTTGCCAATGATGTTATATAAGTTTAGGTTGAAATGTAAGTTTTATTTTGTTGCTTTTGTTTTATTTATTTATTGTTAATTTAGTTAATATAGTTAACATTTCTGAACATATAAACGAACATATTCGCGAACGAATAAACGAACACATTCGTGAATACTGAAATAAACACTGAAACGAACACGTTCACAAACATTGAAACGAACAGGTTCGCGAACACTTAAACGAACACGTAGGGATGGGCACGGAACCCGGACCCGACAGGTTCTGACCCGGCCCGGCCCAATCGGGTCGGGTATTTTTATGAAAAAATCGGGTTCGGGTTTTAGGGTGAAAAAATTCGACCCGACCCGACCTGGGACTAATAGTGTAATTTTCCCCTAAATTTTTTAGGGATATTTGTAATAATACCCTTTTTATATATTTTTTATAATTAGGTCCTTAAAATTGATTTTTTATTTACAATTTAGTCCTTAAATTTATTATTTTTTACAATTAAGTCTCTTAAAATTATTTTTTTTACAATTTAGTCCCTAAAATTGATTTTTTTATATAGGTCGGGTCGGGTCGGAGTCGGGTTTAAGGTATTTATTTTCGGGTCGGGTCGGGTTTTTTAAAAGATATGGTCGGGTCGGGTCGGGTTTAGGGTTAATATTTTCGGGTCGGGTTCGGGTGGGCCAAAAACCCGACCCGACTCGTGCCCATCCCTACGAACACGTTCGTGAACACTTAAGCAAACGAACACGAACACGAACACAATAATAGAAATTTAAACGAACCTGAACCGAACATGAACACCTTTAAAAACAAACGAACATAAATATAGTCTTGTTCGTTCAAGCTCGGTACATTTACCCCTACTTACAATTGAAGGCACAAATTAAACTGTAGATTTCTTTGGCTTCTATTCTAACTTCACAAAGGAGGTATCGTTTCTGCAAGGAAACTATCTTGGGCCTATGTGGTTATCGGCTACCAATTAGCCCAATTATGACAGCCCATATAAAAAATTAAGAAAATGAGATAAAATTTCATAGTTGTCAGAAGTGGGATTTGAACCCACGCCCTCTCACGAAGACCAGAACTTGAGTCTGGCGCCTTAGACCACTCGGCCATCCTGACTTGGTGTTTAATTTTCACTAATGTTTTAAATGACCCTGTACACTTCACTCGGCCACGGATTGCTGCATTGGTTCACTACTAATCTACTATAGTGGATAAGAGGGAAAATTCGTCATGTTTGTTAAACTACCAACAAGTAGTTGAACTAAATCTCTTAAACAAGGTTAAAGGTTCGAATTATGACGTTATGGATGAAAAAATTAACAGGCCTTTATAAAAATTCAATTTGAATTAGTCGGTCAATGAATCAGATACTGGTAGTTAGACTATATATATGGGATAGGATCCAGTTGCACAATATATTAAATCGTTGGATTAGTGAAACAGGTGTCTGAGATTAACAATTGGTTATATGAAGATTATCACTTGGGTCATCAACTGAATAGAATTAATTAAAATTAAATTAAGTAAATATTTTTCTTTAAAATTTAATCAAATCAAAATTTGTTTGAAAATTATTAATTAGACGATCAAAATTCGGTTACTTTAGTTGTTATCGAATTAATCCAATTTTGTTATATGTTTTAGAGTTTATGTATTTTCTTTAATTAGATTAGATTAATTTGATATTTTTGTTTTGGATTGAAAATTGGTTGGTTCTTGAATCTTAATAGGTTTGAGGTTAAAAATAGTTGGTTTTCTTGATATGTTAATGGATTTGAAATTAAGTAACCGAATTTTGAAGAAAAAAATTAAATATTAACCGACCAAACACTTGATTGACAGTTTCATTAATCGAATTAAGTTTTAATTTAAATTAATTTTATTTTAACTGAACAATTATCACTCCTATATCTAATTTTTCATATATATAATTATTGTGTTTTTCTATTTTCGATGTTAATTATGTAAATAAAAATATTATTCACGTATTTGTTACATTATTGGCTCTTGATGAATGGGTAAGGGCAGGAGGTCCGGGTGGGAGGCAGGCAGGCAGCTAATTGTTTCCATAGTTTTCTCGTGTTTTAATGCTTGGGGGAAGAAAATGACATTTTATTTAATGAACCGCTAAAATGAATAGATTTGTAATTAAATGCGACACTCGGCCATTCTCACATTTATATTTATTTTTTAATAATTTTATGATTATAAGGTGATATTTGTTTATAATTTTTTTAACACTTTGATAAGATACACATATCTTACACTTAAAATTGTTTAAATTTGTATCTCATAAGATAAACAAACAACATCATCTTTTTTACTGGATTCACTCGTTGAGTTGTTATATATATTTAAACGATGTAACATGTCTAATTGATTTTTATGTACAAACCATTATATTTAAATTCAATATCATGGAATTAAAATTCACCTTTTACTTGTGTCATCTAGGGCATAGAAAGGGGCGTGATTAGGGGCAAAGACTTTTTGTTCTTATTTACAATATCAAGATTTAAACTTTTGACCTTACTTATATAATGCTTCGTCTCAGGGCAACTAATTGTTAATAAAATCATGATTTAATATTAATATTCTTTTATACCGGATTTTTTGTTCAAATTTGCGGCTTATTTTTGTTTGTTTTACTATTAGTATTTAATTTATTGATCTATTAATTCATATTAAATATCACATAAATTTATTATAGATCTACTCTTTTAATCTAATTTGTTTTATTTAAAACGTTAATTTTTTTAACTTATTAATGTATTGAATAGTAAATATCTTTTCAAGTAAAAGATGACTTTCCACGATATGGATGAGTACTAGTTAATTGTCCCGAATAGTACAATTTCCAAGAAAGAAAAGTTAATCCCAATTTGGTTTGGTGGGTTTTTGTTTCAATTTGAAATGAATATCATTCAAATATTAACTCTATGGATGATCGATCCAAACCAAAATAATATACTATTTTTTTTGTCCTTTGTTAATTTTTCACATAATTTAAAAAAAATGTGTAATAAATATAATGTAAAATAATTAAAATAATAATTTTATCCTTAAAAAAGTTAGATTTTGTTTTGTTAAAAAATTAAAAAAATATATAAAAAATGGAGAATTTCCAGCAATGCAGTTCTTAATTTTTTTTTTCCAACAATGTGGTTCATCATTGTTTATTTCGCAATCTATTGTTATTTATTGTTCAAATCAGAAGACCAAAAGGTTTCCCACCGTCTTTGAACATTGTTTTACCAGGAAATAAATCCATGTTATTGTTCAAAGTTGGATTATACACCATCCGTCTTTGAATAGTGCCCTTGTTTTTTTTTAATATTTTTTGTTTAAAAACATGCAGCGTGCACTTATTTTTGAAGATGACACTATGTTGAGTTGATCGAACACTTGCAAATGGCCAAAAGGGGGGTGAATTGGCAATTAAAATTTTGGTGAAGAGAAAGATTGAAAATAAAAATGACACAAGGGGTTATAGTGGTTCAAGTTCTCCAAATGAACTTTACATCCACTACCTTAGCTCCCACTAAGGATTTTCAAACAATTCACTAATTGAATTCGTCCTCTTTTCTTGGATGAGGAGGAAACCTTACAATTTCGATTAAGCTTTCTACCCAAAGTTTAATCCACTCAAATACAAAGAAAGAAATTGATAAACTCAAATGTTTCCTCTCAAAGGATAATTGTCTACCCAATTACAATTTCAACAATCCCAAACTCACAATACAATTTGACAATTGAAAGTCAATAGAGTTGGGTACAAGAATATGACTTTGAATAGCTCAAGGGTTTGGATTTTTGCTTTGATGATGCTTGAATGTTGAATAGTTATTGCTAACCTTCAAAGAGCTTCATTTTATACCTCTTCTATTAATTCTAGTCGTTTGGGTGGTTGGGAACATAAATGGAGCCATTGGAACCCTCTCTTACCACCATAAATGCACTTCTGCAGCTATGCGTATCGGTACGCGGGGAGGTGTATCGATACCTGTCTCAAAAAAGAAAGAGCCGTTGTGTGCAATAAATAAGGGGTATCGATACGCACGTAAGCGTATCGGTACGGGGTATCGAAACGGGGGTTTGCCGTATCGATACCTTTTTCTCAACTTAGCTCACTGTCGATTTTCGTATCGGTACGAGGGTTTGGCGTATCGATACGGGTCAACGAACATTTAAAATTTGGTTACCAACCAACTGACACCAACGGTCAAATTATTTAAACCGACTTGCATTTAAAAATTTATTAAGGCCGTATCGATACGAGGGTTTGACGTATCGGTACGCCATTCAAACTCTTTAGACTTTTACACAGGGGCGTATCGATACGAGGGTTTGCCGTATCGATACGTGTTCCTCCAGTAGCCAACTTTGGTAAAAAGGTATTGATACGCTTGGGAGTGTATCGATACACCTGAACGTTTTTCAATAGTTTGGCCTTGGAACACTTAGAAAATATTTTGAGTTTGAGTTTTTAAAATCAGTTTTAAAGAGTTGGTGATTTAAAACTTATTAAGGGACTTACAAAAACAATTTTAAGTTTTTCAAATTGATCCTTAAAGATCTAATTATATCAAAATCAAACATAGGTTTTACACACTATTTGAAGACGGGGGACACTCATACTTTGAATAGTGCCTTTATTTTTTAAATATTTTTTGTTTGATTACTGTTCAAAAACGGGGTGCAAATCCAAGAATCTTCTGATCCAAACAGTAAAATATTATATTATTGGAAATAATTTAAAGGAAACTATATTTTTGGAATAAAAAAATTCAACCACAATATTTATGTAATTCTACTAAAAGAAAATATTCTTGAAAAAGTTATTAGTTTTTTAATAGGATAATTTTCAAACATAATGAACAAATTTAATGTGAAAGATAAAAGTATCTTACAATAATTTACATCAACATGATGTTGCTCTATGAATAGTCACATCCATTCTTGGAAATAAAAAGGGACCATCAATCATTGCCAATAGAATATTTATAATACCCTTATTACTTTATGATATGATGATAACACCATAGGTAGAAAAACAATTACAACAAGACATGATATATACAATCATACCAATATATAAATCTCTTAAATTTTGTACAACTTTCTTAGAGTAACTTATCTTTCACAATAATGATATTTGTTTAAATTAGTATCATTTTTAGAGTTATTTAGTTGATTTGTATCACTTGTATAATTTTATTTTTAGTTATTAATTTATGCACTTTGATGATTTTGAGTAAAATGATCACTTAATATAGTTAGTCTATTATAAGTTTTGTAATTTTTTTGGACAATTATATTTTATTATATCATAAAAAAGTAGTAGACGACTACTATATTTAACAAAACAACACCTAAGAAATGAACATTTACAAGTAAATCTCATATACAATTAATAGATTCTCCAATCTATACATAATTGTCTATTAGCAACATAATCCTATTGAAAGTAGGATTGTTCAACTCAGGGACGGAGCTAATTTAAGTCAATTTATTTTTTGTTAATAAAATAACATGTAGTGCGTTATGATTGGTTTGTGCAATTTTTTTTTTAATAAAAAAGACATATAAAGTCACGATTTTTAGTTAACAGACAAATTGTTTCGAAAAATAATTTAAGGACTAACTCAAAAAAATACATAATTTACGAAACAATGGAGTCATTAAGCAAAAAAAAAAAAAAATACTTCCACGCTATAATTTTGGGGCGTGGACCACATTGATCGTACTCCACCCTCTAATTCAATTGTATACCAACAAAACGGTCGCCACCTTCCTGAAAGAAATCAATTTTAAGGGGGAAAAACAAAGAAAAAGCCATGAGCAATCTTATTGATTAATGTTCCTTTTTTTTGTAAACAACAAAAGAGATCCATTCCATTCCCATTTTATTAATATTTTATTGATTTAAAGCTTCAACAAGTTACTAAATTTTTTTTAAAAAATTAATTAAACTTTTAATTTTTTTACACTTAATTAAGCCTTTAAATTCAAGAAAAAAATAATTTAACCTTTTGACCAACGTTGACCGTTAATTTTAATTTGGACTCCCCCAATGTTTGACAATTTCACTTTTAATCCTTTAAAATATTATAATTTTAATTTGGTTCCTTTAAAATTTTTAAAAATTATTATTATATTTTAAATTTTTAAAATAATTTTAATTAGATCTCTTCTTAAAATTTTTGAAATTTTTCATAGGTCTAATTTTTTTAAAAGAATTAGTTAAACCCTTATATTTTTTGAAAAATTTAAATTAAACTCTTCAAAATTTTTGAAAAATTTAATTTAAACTTTCATTTTTTTTAAGTAGGTTCTCTCAAAATAGATTATCAAGATCCGTCCCTCCAAACTAAGACGACCGCTATAGTTTTTCGCACAACTGAAATTCAAGTCGGGAGATCGTGTCATGACCATCGCGTGATTCAACTTTCCCTTGTTTTTATTCTTCTTTGCATCCTCATTTCTCCATTCTCACCGCCGCGTGAAGTCAACTCTCTGGAAATACACGTGGTGATGTTTGAAACTGCTGGCAGAGAAGCTTTATCCTCGTAACGAAGGAAGAGTTGGTGTTAATACGCTAAAATATAATATCAATAACCGCCAAATCACGAGGAAATGAACGGCTTTGATCCGAATGCTTCCCATGGAAAAATATAATAGAAATCCTCAATACTTTTTTCAGTGTTTTTATGTTTGTCCTATTTTTAAAAATAGAGTTTAAAATTAGAATTTATTGCTAAAGTTTAAAATTTTAAAATGTATATTTAAAAGCTAATATAATAGCATAAAATTTAAATTTTCAGTGTTAAAACATAAAAACATTAAAAAGGACAGATTTTTCTTCTTCAAAAAAACTAGTATATTATTCATATTTCTAATTTTTTGAATATAACTTATAATTGTTAGTCCTATTCCTATAACAACTCATGATATCATCCCCTATTTCCTTCCATAAAAACGTGCTCCTTGAATATTTTCAAATTTCCCTTATATTACAATTAAATATTTAGACTATTTTAAATTTTTTATTTAGATATTTAAAATATTTTTAGTCAAAGTAATATTTAAAGTACACGATTCTTTTGAGATATACTAATTAGCCTAGTCACTAAAGATGTTCATTTTGTCTCATCTTATACGTGTTCGAATCCCAGTACGAGAATGTAATAACTGACTGTCTAATAATAAAAAAGTACATGATATTTTTTATCTAGATATTTAAAATATTTTAAAATTAAAGTAGGTATATAACTTTTTATTTAGGTACTTCAAATATTTTTAAATCAATGCAACATGCCAATTTTTAAAAACTTAAAAGATATTTCAACTACCTACTTTCATCAAAATAATATTTTAAACATCTAGAAAAAAAAAAGTGATGATTTTAATACTTGTTTTGATTAAAAAATATTCTAGGTGCTCAAATGAAAAATATAGTATTCTTTTAAGTACCTACCGTTGAATTAAGCCTTAACCCCCCCTCGCCGTTATCTTATATCAGGAGAATCATTTTCACGCCATTAACTCTCTCTCATTTTATGTCATGCGTTTCATAAAAAGCTGATTCTCGTAACTCTTTCTTTCTTTATATCTTCTTTTCGTTTCTAAATCCGATCTCTTAAGTGAAAAAGGAGAGGGAGGAAATGGCATCGGGGTATTCCGCCGGTGGCCCTGATTTCTACGGCGGAATTGACGGCAGATCCGTGGCAAATACTGGCGCCCTCAGCATCAACCAACCCACCGTACCGAATAGGACCCAAATCCCTGGAATCTTCATGGACCCAGCGTCTCAGATCGTGAACCGAGCCGCACCCAATCTCATTGGCAAGCGAACGCTAGCGGACTTCGAAAAGCAACAACTCCAGTACAATCATCCCGGCCATAATAATCTTTATCTTCGTTCTGTTAAGCCCAGGACTAATTACCAGCACAGTTCTTTGGTTTCTCCGTTATCTTCCATAGGAACTTTCTCCTCCATCTTGTCGCCGGAAGTTATGGGTAATTTCTCTTCCCCTTCTTTTATATCGCAGAGATATTACGGACTTTCGCATTTACAACAACCGAGGCCGCAGCAACTCCCCGTTGGAATCACCTCAGGGGACTTAATCCAGGGCGTTCAGCAAATGAACCCGATTCAAACATGGGTGGTCCAGCAGCAAGACCCGGAGAAGAAGATGATGAATCAGCTTCAAGAGCTGGAGAAACAACTATTGGACGACGAAAACGACGACGAAGGAGATGCCGTTTCGGTGATTACCAATTCAAAGAGCGAGTGGTCGGAAACCATACAAAACTTGATCAGTTCCGGCAGCCCTATCAACCCCGTTGCTCCATCGCCTACATCTCCCACTTCTTCATCGTCTTCTTCCATGTCCGTGGCTTCTCCGGCAGCAGCTTGTTCAAAGCAGATAATAATGGAGGCTGCATCAGCTATTTCCGAGGGGAAAACTGACGCCGCTAATGAGATCCTGACCCGATTAGCTCAAATCGGAAACGCTAAAGGGAATTCAGAGCAGAAGTTGATGGCTTGCATGTTGTCGGCACTTAAATCGCGGGTTAACCCAGTTGAAAACCCGCCGCCGGTGGCCGAGTTGTTCAGCGAAGAACACGCTACCGCTACTCAGTTGCTTTATGATTTGTCTCCTTGTTTTAAGCTCGGGTTCTTGGCTGCTAATCTGGCTATCCTCGACGCCATTTCGGAACAACCAAACTGTAATAAGTTTCATGTTATTGATTTTGATATTGGACAAGGAGGGCAGTACATAAATCTTCTCCACGCGCTATCGGAGCGTGGGAGTGGGAAACCGACAGTGGTGAAGATCACAGCTATTGCAGATAACGGTGGGGATGATAGGTTGAAGATGGTTGGGGATAAATTGAGTCAAATCGCTCAGCGATTTGGAATTTGTATGAAGTTTAACGTGGTAACGAGTCTTAAACTCAGCGATCTGAGTCGTGAGTCGCTCGGTTGCGAACCGGACGAGCCATTGGCTATTAATTTCGCGTTCAAGCTTTATCGTATGCCCGACGAAAGCGTGTGCGTTGAGAATCCAAGAGACGAGCTTCTGCGTCGCGTGAAAGGATTGGCGCCGCGCGTGGTAACGCTGGTGGAACAAGAAATGAACACGAACACCGCGCCGTTCGCGCCGCGGGTGGGAGAAGCGTCCGCTTACTATGGAGCTTTGTTTGAGTCGATTGAGTCAACGGTGTGGAGGGAGAACTCAGAACGAGCGACGCTGGAGGAAGGGCTGTGCCGCAAAATCGCCAACTCAGTTTCGTGTGAGGGGAGGGACCGAGTGGAAAGATGTGAGGTTTTCGGGAAGTGGAGGGCCCGGATGAGCATGGCGGGGTTCGAGTTAAAGCCACTGAGTCAAAGCGTAGCTGAGTCGATGCGTGATAGACTGAATTCAGGTAGCCGGGTCAACCCGAGATTCACCATTAGAGAAGAAAACGGTGCGGTTTGTTTCGGTTGGATGAGCCGAACCCTTACCGTCGCATCTGCCTGGCAATAACTTTCACTTTTCCCTTTTTGTCTCTAATATTATTAATGTTTTCTCGTGGAATATATATATATATATATGAAAAATAGATAAAGAAAGAAAAATCGCCGAAAAAAAATCTAAATAATAATATTGACTGTTTTGGATTGGAAAATTTATGTGCCTCATTTTTGTTCAATTATTTGGTAACCATTGCTTTTGGATATAAATAATAAAATTGCTTTATTGCCCATTATTAATAATAATAACAACATGTAGGTTGATTTTTCGGATAATAATAGTTATTAAATTTTATGGAGGATAAAGGACGTATTTAGAAATATATTATATTTTTCTTCCCAATAGATTTGATTTTTAAAATTATCTTTATATTAGAGTGCGTTGTATCTATTTTTGTTATTTGTTATTTGAATGAAACACAACTCCTTACTTTTGTTCAAAAGAATATCTTTTATTTTATTAATATCAAAGAAATTCGTTTATGTGCCGCTATTATTACTATTACTATTGTTCATTATTAAATAGTATAGTAAATCTTATATATATGCAAGGGCATGGATGCTTATCGAGCAAGTCAATTACGAGTTAGATTACTTAATTTGTGTTTGTTTAAAAATTTATTGTTCGATTTAATTTGTTACTTGTTAAGTTGGATAAATTTTTATTCGATTCGTGCTCGTTAAAAGATTTTGTTGCTCGATTCGACTCATTGCTCGTTAAGCTCGCCTAAATTTTTATCATATATTTTTTTAATTATAGTAAAATCTAGTGATGTCATTAAAGCTTAATATAAACATACATGTTTAGAAGAAGAAGAAAATGTGAGGATCGAAGAGGTAAATAAACAAGCATGTCACGATTGAGGTATATATAAGGTCGATATTCGAATGTGAGACTCTTTTTAGTTTCTCAACAATCTTTGATGAACGACAAATGAGAGAAGGCCTTAGACATTTCAGAGTTTTAAATTTCAATTGTATTTTATATGAGAACTGAAGATTTTTTTATTTTATACTTTTGTACATACAATAATAATAAAAGAAAAAAAAGACTTTAATAGAAAAATGCTAATTATTATAATTTAGTTTCTTATTAGTACAAATTAACATTTTCAATTTTTAAGAAATATAAAACGTTTTTAAAATTTGAAATCAAATATTTTATAGGTAAATTACCTAATAGATCACTGAACTTTTTTAGAATTTTTAACTAGTATTTAAATTTATTGAAACATAATTTTTATAAAGTAACCACTGAAAAATCACAAGCGTAGAGCTAGGTCTGTCCATTTACAAGTGTAGCATGTGACACATCACAGTGCTTCAAATTTTGGGGGCATCACACTTTGAAAAAAATCTATTAATTAAAAAAATACTTTTCCTATGGTACGCACGCGTGAACAACATTCAGTGAAAAATTCATCATTCTAATTTCTACATCAATTCTTCCTACTCATCAATTCTTTGTTTCCTACATCAACCAAGAAAACTCTTGCTATCTCTCCTTTATCAATTCCCATGACAAGATTCAACAAAAAAAACTCATAATTTTCTCTTTTATTATCTCAAGAATTCAATTTTAATCAATTTTTCTTAAAAAAACAACAAATTTATGGTGTTTAACGGACAAAAATTTCTTATTTATGTCCATCCTAATTTCAATCTTCTTCAATTACTCTAGATTCAACTGCTAATTCGTGATATTCATCGTTTAAAAAT
Organism: Hibiscus tridactylites; assembly: GCA_958450335.1. Classification (NCBI taxonomy): domain Eukaryota; kingdom Viridiplantae; phylum Streptophyta; class Magnoliopsida; order Malvales; family Malvaceae; genus Hibiscus; species Hibiscus tridactylites. The sequence goes on along the minus strand of OY288288.1, from coordinate 69,399,772 downwards.
CGAAAAGAAAGTTCATACTACAACTTTTAATGAGTGTTTTGAAAGTTGAATTTCTAATTGAAAAATTTGAAGATTTTAAAGATTTGAAGATTGATTCATCTCCAATTCGACGATCTTGTTGAATGTATAATGCTTATTTTTTTTGTTGGGGATATAAATTTTTATTTTTATTTTTTAGTATCATAAATTTATCAGTATTTTCTTATAAGTTACATTTTTTATTGTTTTGGTTTCATATGTTTAATTTTTTTTTATTTTGTAACAACAATTATAAATTTTGATATTTTATAATTTTACTTTATTTTAAAATATTTTAAAAGCCTATTTTAAAAGGTAATGCAAGGTATTCACAACTTTCGAAACGAGCCTGCATAGAACCACGCAATCCAAATTGAACCTTGCTTCTATAAAATAGCCATCATAAGATAGGTAAGGCAAGCTATGTTTCAAGAAACCAATTTTTTGAATTTTGAGGGCCTAAACCCCTTCTGAAATAGGATGTCATATAAAATTCTAATTAATCCTTGCCTCGTTTTTATAAAGAGAAGTGGGCGTCGTTAAAAATTCCCTCTAAGCTTAATAGGGGAAAATAGTGCCCGATCAATTTTATTAATAACCTGATCAAGGATTACACAACCATGGGTTTCATTACACCAATACAACAATACAACACTGCCATTTGGCACATAAACTAGTAAGCAGTTAACTCCCCCTCTCACAAGCTTTTCACTTTTTGATTCCTGAACCTGCGTTCCACAACAATTGGAAAACATTTTAACCCTATCTGTACTTATCTGCAGAGTTGGAAAAAGTCTGGGCACGGCATCTCCACCATTTATCCACCATTCTGGCTCAAGGGACAGCAGCACCATGACGTGCAATTATCGAGCAAGACTATATCGATCTTTCACAATTGACCCATTAAGCTTCAAGTACCCATTCCAGTGCTGAGGCTCTTTTGAATTTTCATGCCCAATCCTTGCCTCGTTTATGGCCGCCTCATCCTTCTACTAGAAAATTTTAGAACAAATTTAGTTATAATTTAAGAAGTTGATCTTGTTATCACCCTTTAAATAAATGAAGATAGTTTTACAAAATAAAATTTACATGTCAATTTCTGGTCCAAGTTGTCCACTTTAATTTCGTCACAAAAATAGACATACTCATTAAAAATTAAATGTTTTATGTATGAAATTGAGAAAATTATTTTTGAATGTCATTGATAAATTTGATATATTTCATGCATCAAACATGCAATTAACCATTTTCTAAAAGCCATCAATTAATTGAAAGATATTAAACATGCAATTAGTACAAAGCATATATCGTTTAGACATCTTCTCATCAATTAATTGAAAGATATTATACTCTTAATATGTTGGATCTGACATCCTCTTATATATTATACCAACAACAATACTAATCAAACTAAAAAGCTCAACCCCAAGACTATGCCATTGGCAAAAAGCCTAAAGGGGTTGAACTATGAGAGGCAGTCCATATCTAGACCTTCAATCATAACCAGTCCACTTCCGATCGAACAGAGGCTTCCTATCACGTTTAAACACCGTGGGTTTTCCCCAGCTCTTCCCCACAACTCCCGAAGACATTTTCTTAAGGAACTCCGGGTCTGCAATACATAAAAATGGCTCAGTCCCCAGCCAGTAAATGAACACTTTTCCTGCAAACCAAACAGAACAAATTAAGGCTTTTCATTTTGTTTTAAACTTTCAAGTATATTTGAGATCCGGCAAAGACTTACCATGAATCTTTTGCCACTTAGCAAAATAAGGAAACACGGTTGCGTGTATATCATGGGAAATAGCAGGCAATCCAAGTGAAGAATCATTAACATTCTTACAGTTTTTCATCTCTGTAATATTTCCCAGAGGGAAACTAGGAGTTGGACCTCCAAACCCATTCTTCTTAATCCTGCGGTAAGCTCGAATGGGCAGAATCCACCATGAGAATAACAATCTCAAGGACAAATAAACAAGAAAAGCCACCATGTCTAAGCTCAAAAAAGCTTGGGATTGCTCCAAAAACCCCATTTTTTCAACTATTGCAAAAATCTCTCTCCCTCTACCTAGCTTAGATAGCTCTTTTGTTTATAAAGCTAATACACAACCAGATGAATTTCATTTCATATTCAATGAAGAGAAATGAAGTGGGTATTTATAGAAGACGAGGGGTACTTCAATTCAACTTCAAGAATGTACGAATTTTTTTAACCACTTAGTTCTAATCTATTTATTAATGAATCCGAATCAGATATTGCATAGACTCATAATAGGACAATCACCCCAACCCAATTGCTCCATTCACAATCCAACTTTATGTTGGAGTTTTAATATGATATTGAATCCTAGTTGGCAAGATTTGTTGAAGTAGTTAGGCTTAGTGGCAAGGTTAGTTAGATTGTTAAGCTTAGGTGGCAAGATTGACAAGATTCAATTATCTTTACTTTATTGTATAAATATGAAACGTTTGAGGTGTATTTGTTAATTAAGTAAAAATAATAAAACCACTTGACTCTTTGACTCTGTTTACACCCAAAATAACTCTCGATGAGTTAAACCGATTCTTCTTCTCGATTGCTTCTTCCTCATCTTAAAGAAAGCTTTAATCAGAGAAAGCTTAGTTCAATATGGTATCAGAGGATTCATCCGCGACGCGCTCCTCAGATTCTGATCGTGTTTTCAAACCGGAGGATCCTTCCGACGAGTTTTATATCCACCCGAACGAAAATTCGGCGTTGGTTCTCATCTCTTCCCTGCTCACTGGTTTTAATTATCATGTGTGGTCTCGGTCGATGAAGATGACCTTGATTTCAAAGAATAAGTTCTTCTTCGTTGACGGTTCAATTATGGAGATTCATGAAGAAAACCCTAAATTCTAGGCCTGGGTAAACTACAATAATTTGGTGCTTTCTTGGCTTTAGAGTGCAATTTATCCAGACATAATGCAAAGTGTGATTTGGATCAACACCGCGTATGAGCTCTGGGTCGATCTTTACGATCGTTTCAACCAAGGCGATTTGGTTCGATTATCGAATTTGCTGTATGAGTTCTATGGCCTTCAACAAGGTAACCTCTCTGTTACCAGTTATCATACCCAATTAAAAACCCTTTGGGGTAAAATTTCTAATATGCAACCTCTATCGTCTTGTCTGTGTTCTGCCCAGAAGTATAGAAATCAGGATTTTGCCTTGAGGTTTCTTAGAGGTCTAAATGAACAGTTCTCTGTTCCTAAGTCTAAATTTTGATGGCAAAACCTTTCCCAACTAAAAATCAGATTTTTGCTATTGTCATTCAACATGAACGAATTGTTGTGTCTGCTATTTCACATGACTCTAATATCCTTCTAGTGGATAGGTTTAATGGGAAGTCAAGGGAGTCAAATAAGCCAAAAAAGAGGTTCTATAATAACAACATGAATAAAAGGCATGTCTGTACTTTCTGCAGTCTTGTGTGTAACCCCCTCGTCCCGGTCCGGGTGACTGATCGGTCTGAGTGGGCTACACGAGGATAACCGAGACGAAACTCGTTAAGGCTCCACTTCGGTTAACAACCCGAGAAAACTTTTTCATTTATTTATCTTGTCTAGATGGATTTAATTAAACCTATGTGTGAAGCGACAACGGAAAACAAGGCTCACAAGAAGACTAACATCGAACAGAGCCTAAGCCCAACACTTGAGAACCTTTAGAGATGTCAAAAGCCCCATTTTTAGGCATGTGTTTCGAAACTGGTTTTGCTCGTTTCGAAACACAGGCTCCAGTTTAAAAAGCCAAACACCCGTACCAAAACGCATCCATCCCGTTTCGGAACAGGGGTCCATTTCGCCTAAACGTTCCGGAACAGGCCATCACAGTAGCCAAATCGTTTCGAGACTCGTATCGGAATAGGGGTTCACAGTGGCCAAACCGTACCAGAACGCGTTCCGTATAGGTCTCCCTGGAGCCACACCCGTTCCGAAACAGCCTTACCCGTTTCGAAACAGCCTTACCCGTTCCGAAACGCCCGCAGTTTGTGAATTTCCAAAACCAACTTTAATCATCTCTAAACGATCCCTAACGACCCCAACGACTTCACAAAGCAAAACACAACATGCGAACACAACTCTAGAGGCATACACCCAGTACAAGCATGCTTAGACACACAACATACATGTAAAGGCCATACATTAAAAAGGATCAAACGTTCACCATAAAAAAACATACATAGCATTTTAAGGTTTCATGCCTTGGAAACAAAACACATAAGCATTCATGATACGCATTAAAAGCATGGGTTACAATCCAAAATGAGGCATTAACAAGCCACACCATAACATCAACATATTAAAGAAGTCTAAACAAGTTCCTAACACAAACAACAACACAAATCCCCATTGCTTAACTATTACATCAATTTTATAAAAGTTCATACTTGATGATAGCAAAAGCACAACTAGCACACTTGGAGGCCCTCTTCTTGCACAAGCAACCCACGAACTAAGGATCTGCATTGTCGAACAAAAGAGAGCGTAAGCGTAAAGCTTAGTGAGGGTAAGCTCATAAAACAAACCTCGACAATGCAGGGTCCAAGCACGAGCAACACAACCAAGGAATGATGCATGTTTTCTTACCTTCGAAGCCACAAGAGTCAAATATCAATGATGCATGAACATAATATCAAATATCATGCCATGCTCAACATGTCTATAAACACAATCATATAGAAACACATTTAACGAACGTATTGACACCTAGCTATGACCCAAATACGCGGATAACAACCGTTGGAACTCACATCCAACAACTCAACCATTACCTTACAGTGGGATTACACTCATCATCGTTTCACGTGGAGGGGATTCCACTCATCCTCACGCCCCGTCGATGGGATTCCACTCATCACCGACTAACATATAAAAGAAGATTTCCGGGCGTACCCGTACTCCATCTTGATGACTACCATCACCAAGACCACGTGCGCATTTCGACACTCGTGTGCACACTAAACATCCTAATGATCGATCATTTATACCCAAGCATACTAGTGTCAATACTAACTCATTTCACAATCTTTCATAACACAAATTTCTTACCATTTCCCATGCCTAGCACGTAGCCACCATGATTCGCAATCATGTACACACATTACATCAGCCACATGCATATCACAATGCATCAACAAATTATCATGCCTCAACACACATATATATCACAATATACATAACATAATTAATCCCAATAAATATGAATCAAGAGGCATAACGAAACATTCAAAGTTCAACCAAAGGTCTCTAACTAAAGCTTGAGATTAGACTACCAATCTAATCCCAACTCTATGTGGGTTTACCAAGCCTGACCTAGGTTCACACGCTCGAACCAAAATGTTTGGAAACCATTTAAACCAAGTTGAAATCGTTAACCACTCATCGACTACTCCAAGCTCAACAACTCTAGCCGATCAATCCACCAAGCTATTCGGATTCGTTCCCGGGGCTTCACCAACACAATTTATTGATTCTAAACAATCCAACACAAGCAAAAAGCACATTTTAGTCCACAATCACTGTAGCAACCCGAAACACAATCCAAGCATCAAAATCAAGCCAAGACACTCCCAAACCCACATTTTCGAGTAGCCCAAAAGCACAACCATAACCCATTGATTCCAACACTTGTAACACACCTAAAAGCTTCCAAAACAACCCTTAAACATCACACAACCAACATCCCTCAATTTCCAACACAAAATAGCCCCAAAACTCACCTTTAAACCCTTCTAAAACCCCACTTAAACCAAAATCCGAAAATCATTATAAAACCTTGTAAAAATTAGGTATGTTGGACCTTTTGGATAGTAAACAACTTATCTAACAACAGCAAATCGAAAGCTCAACTAAAAGCTAACAAAGTTAACATTTTTAATTCAAAACCCCAAAACTTCAAAATGTAAAACAATGGGTTTTAATAAAAACTAAAGGTATAGGAATGGAGAGGAAGGTGAGGACAAGTCAAAAACATGTTTACCTTTCAAAAATCACCAAGAATGAAGGTGTATGGTGATGTAATAGTAACCTTGAGGAGGAGGGGAAGTTTGTCGTGAACTTTGAAAATGGGTGGGGAAGAAGATGAGTGAAAAAGCTATTTTTTTTATTTGTTTGTTTCTTTTAAAAAGTCAAAAGACTCATTTACCCTTAATAAAAGGGTAAACTACATAAATGACCACCATACTATTGTAAAAGTCGCGATTTGACCACCTTACTTTTTTTCTAAGCAATTAAACCATCATACTATTAAATTGGGTGCAATTTGACCACTAGCCGTTAGAGGTTAACGGCAGGGTGACGTGGCAGTTAAAAAAATAAGGGTATAATTACACATTTGGTCCTTACTATTTACACATTCTTTCAATTTAGTCCTAATTTTAATTTAATAAAATAAATTAATTATTTAATTGGCAGTGACACATGTCACTACCTTATTGGAGGGATTTAATTATTTATATTTGATTAAATAAATTTATTTTCATCCTCCAATCAGGTGGTGACATGTGTCACCACCTAATTTAAAGAAGAAAATGGAAAAAAAATCACAAATGCAATTAAGGGGTGTTAAACTTGCATCTTCCAGAAAGAAAACATGCTGGCTTACCACCAAGCCAAATACTGAATTGTTATATAAATCCTACAATATATTATATGTAAATGAACCTCAAAATTGAAAAACTCCATCATCGTTCTTAACCTTGAGCTTCTCCAAAACCCCAGGAACAAGAGCAGTAACAGCTAAGTCCTAAAATTTGTTTATAGACTTACAAGGAATTTGTCTAGATAAGTGGTTGAAGCTTAGGTCTCAAATTCAAGTAAACTATCATAAGCCAGTGAAAGAAAATTAATAGAGCAGAATCGAGGCAAATGGTATGAAACAATTTTGATGCTGAAATCAGTTCAAGTATTAATATACAATATTTTTAATGATGTCATTTCGCCTATATAGGAAGGGATTGAAAGTAAGCGAGCAATTTCGGAGTACCCTGAGTCACAAAATTCGAACAAATCTTCTTATGAGCTAAAAAGAGCAGAAACAATGAATGAGATGGAAGAACTTCTTAAACTAAACTCACAATTCTTGTTTCTGCTCTTGCTATAATATATTATTCAAGCGACGCTGATCATGCTGCTATTGCTATCACCACTCGACATGGCCTGGAAAGTAGACGGACGAGCTTCGACTGCCGTTGTCGACTGGTCATCGGTTGATGGCGTGGAGAGTTTCAGCGTTAGAACCGGTAATGGGTGGTTTAGATTAAGATTGACCATTTTTTATGACAGAGGACGAGCCGGACGAATGAGGTTTGGCGACGAATGATTCACCGGCAACGGTGGCAACGAAACGTTTTCTTGGCCGATTGCTTCATTGGCCGATTGCTTCATCTTCTTCAAGTATGGTTGAATGCATGAATTGGGGATTTGAGAAAAAAGGAAAGTAATGACAGACGGTAATAATTTGGGGGGGGGGTGGAATGAAGAGTATATTAATTTATTCGTACCGAATAAGTTGTTATGTCAAAGAGACTGGATCAGCGACGTCTCTGATTCTGGTTATTTTGCCGGAGAAAATACTTCTGAGCATGACTTGCGATTATGGTTATCTTGTTTTGGGATTTGGAGAAGCTGAAGACAATAAAAAATGTGTAAATATAATATACTGCAGGATTTATATCACAATCTTGCATTTGGTGAGGTTGTAAGACAACACTTTTTCTTCTTGGAGGATGCAAGTTCGACCTCCCTTAATTGCACTTGTGGTTTTTTTCCATTTTCTTCCTTTAATTAGTTCCTTTAATTAGGTGGTGACACGTGTCACCACCTGATTGGAGGATGAAATTAAATTTATTTAATCAAATATAAATAATTAAATCCCTCCAATAAAGTAGTGACACGTGTCACTGCCAATTAAATAATTAATTTATTTTATTAAATTAAAATTAGGACTAAATTGAAAGAATGTGTAAATAGTAAGGACCAAATGTGTAATTATACCCTAATTTTTTGCACTGCCACATCACCCTGCCGTTAACCTCTAACGGCTAGTTGTCAAATTGCACCCAATTTAATAGTATGATGGTTTAATTGGTTCGAAAAAAAGTAAGGTGGTTAAATCGCGACTTTTGCAATAGTATGATGGTCATTTATGTAGTTTACCCTTAATAAAATGGGATATTCACAAGAGCATGTAATTCATGGCTATTTGGGCTTGATTTAAAATAAGTCCAAAATAAATTTATCTGTTTTGAAAATACGAGGCCCAAAATAATATTTTAATATTTAAATTTCACCCGACCCCCAAACTCGGGTGTTACATTGTAGGACATTCTATTGATTGTTGTTACAGGAAACATGGGTTTCCACCTGGGTATAAAACCAAAAGTCAGATTAGTAGATCTAATCTTGTTGGCCAGTCTAGTTCTTTTTTCAACTGATGATGACTCTGTGTCTAGTTCTTTGCCTAAGACTACTAGTCAAGTTGTTAGCTTCTCTAAAGAACAGTACAATGACATCTTGAGCATGTTGCAAGAACGAAATGCTAATTCTACTGCTCAGCCTTCTGCTAGTTCCTCTAGAGTCAATATGCTTACCTCTGCCTTTGATGTTCCTTATATTGAAGATACAAGTATAATCTTGACTTGTTCCTCTGCTTGTTTTTTCAATTCTTGTTTTGTTATTTCTTGGGTTATTGATTCTGGAGCAACTGAACACATAGTGAATTCTTTAGACTATTTTTCTGATTTTAGAATTGTTCATAATAAAGTTGTTAAATTACCTAATGGACAACTTGTTAAAGTAACTCATATAGGTAATGTTAAGATTAATTCTGATCTTGTTCTTTTAAATGTTCTTCATATACCTCTTTTTTATTTTAATTTGATTTATGTTTCCCAATTAACTTCTAATGCTAATATATCTTATTTTTTTCATCTGGTTATTGTTATATACAGAACACAAAGATGAAGAAAACGATTAGTATAGCTAGAGGTTTCAATGGCTTTGTTGAGTGTGTAAAAGTTCTATTATTTACCCCTATTTAACCCATATTTCTGCTGCATTCAAGCATTATTTATTGCATTTAGGTCAGTTTATAGCAAAACATCACAAATATATTAAAAGGCACAATTTCTACTGAAATTTGTTGTTTTTGCAGGTTGATGCTGTAGCAGACAGAAGAGGCAGGCGCTGGGCAGTGAAGCAGAAGAACTGGAACTTGACGAGCAGTCAAGGAGGACGATGTTGCCATGGTTGTCGCCGTGACAGCAGAGGACTACAACAGTTTTGAGGAGAAGAAGCAAAGTGGACCTCGACAGATAGAGAAAATTCAGCCCGTCTATCGTGTAAAACCACTATATTTTTCCAAGCCCCAGATCGAAAGGAATGTCAAGACCAAAGTTCAAGGAAAGAAAAACCCAAGCAAGAAAGATGGCGGCTTAAAGATAGATTCTTTGAAGATTTAGTCTTTATTAGAGTTGTACTTTAATTTAAAGTTGTCTTCGTGCTATTTTAGAAAACTTGGACCCAAAGCCTATATAAGGGCATATATTTCGACCTAGGGGAGATAACCGATTCTCTAGCCTTCTTCTCAAAACCCTAGTCGTTTTCATTCCCTCTACATGTTCTAAATTCCCCTTAGGGCCACAGGTTGATTTGTAAAGTAGTTGCAAGGGTTGTTTTGTTTTAGGAATTTTCAGTTCAATAAAATAAACTTCAAGTTCTCTTATTCTGGTTATTAATATCTCGCAAGAGCATCGGGAGAGCATTGTGAGGTTATCGATTTACTTAGCATCGGGAGAGTTAAGTATACGAAAGGAATAAGTGCGAGTTCTCTAGTTTATAGTTGAACTATCTCGGACCTAGGGATAGGACGAGGTTAAGTGGCTAAAGAAGAATTCATCAACATCAGTGTTCATCCTTCAATTCACGCCGGGAGGTATCATCAAAGACGTGATCATCGACAAACTTGGACCTAGGGATAGGCCAAGACACATCAGGGATTCTTGCCAAACTTGAAGTACTGAGTTGAGTGTTCGCTGCCGCGACAAGCAACGGACTGCTGCCGCGACAGGTGCTGCCGCGATGGGGACGACGACAGAACTGGATTCCCTGGGCTTAGCAATACCTGCACTACTGAGCAATTCAATACCAGCCCATTCTCTCTATCTTGATTTTTCTACTCTTTTATTTAAGTTCTCTTTATTATTCTCGTGACAACTTTCTCAAATATTTTCTTTACTTTCGTGCAGTGATTCAAGGTGAAGCTATTAGCCCAATCCCTGTGGAGACGATATCCGATACTTCGTATCACTTTACTACTTACGTCGTGTACACTTGCACTACAATTGCGATAGACTCTTTTACACGCAACATGCTTATATGATCAGCTTGAAGCTTCATTTGCATATGCTAATATTTGTAGTTCTGCAATTAGTGAGTATAATTCTGCTGAATCTTGTAATTTTGCAAGTTGTGATTCTGGTTCTGCAAAATTTAGTGTGTTTCAGCTTTGGCATTTAAGGCTAGGACATCCTTCTAAACAAAGGATGAAATTTTTTAGTATTTTGAATGATCATATACCTAGTATTCCTTTGAATTGTTTTGATTGTGATGTATGACATATGGTAAAGCAAAAGAGGCTTTCCTTTCCTGTAAGCATTTCTAAATCAAGTAAACACTAAATTATTGGTGCTAAAAAATGCTCTCCACGGGAATTTGGAGACGTCTCGCCGCGGAGCAGGAAAACATCACTGGCCGGAAAAGTGCATCACACACAGGAAACAGCTCGGTGCAACGAGACCAGGAAAAACAGCGAGTTTGGACCCTATTCATCGGTGGTCTCTCTCAAACAATCCACTGGAAAGGATTGTGGCAAGTGTGTGATAGACATGGGGTGGTCAAAGATGCGTTCATCCCAAACAAACGGGCCAGAGATGGACAGCGTTTTGGTTTCGTTAGATTGGCGTCGAAGGAAGATGCAAACAGGGTGATAGAGCGATTAAACGGTAAATGGATCTATGGCGGCCGATTGAGAGTTTCTATGGCGTGGAAGGGCAAAACGGTGTGGTACCGTAAGAAAGTGGGAAACACGGAACAACATGGGAAGAAGGAAAATGAGGAATCAAGAAAATCAGAAGCGTCGATAGGGAGAGAAGAAGTGAAACAAAATAGATCGAAAGTACCAGGGATAGTGGATGAAGACAAATGGGCAATTTTGCAATGGTGTGCGGTGGGCTGGTGCATGAATCCGTGTAGCATAAAAACTCTCGCGGAACGATTGGAGTTAGACAAACATGACGGTTTCTCTATCATGCGATTATCCGGTTCAATGATCTTGTTAATGTGTACATCGGCACTCATCCGCGATAAAATTATGCAACTTGACCGTGTGAAAGAATGTTTCGCGAAGGTAGAAAAATGGTCTCCAGCGATCAAAGTGGAATCGCGACGGGTATGGATGTCGATAATCGGTCTTCCGATACACCTATGGCACAAAAGGACTTTCATGAACATTGCAAGTATATGGGGTGTGTTTATTCGAATGGACGATGCAACGGAAACACCATCTTCATTTGATAGTGGTCGGATTATGGTAGAAACATCCACATTCAATCGGATTGAAGAACAAATTGAAGTTCAATTTGAGGGGGAATCATATACAATTCGCGTGTTAGAGATGGATGGCACATCCCCCGCGGTGGAATGTGATTGCGGGGAATTAGATTCGACGGACGACGAAGGAAGTAGTGATAACAATACATCACCGCCTAAGAGAGTTGGAAACGTAGAGGATGCAACAACAATAAAAGAAACTACAAATCCGGTGTTATGGCTTGCGAGTGAAGCATGGGAAGGGAAACAGGGAGATCCATCCGAAAACACCAATATAGAACGCCATTCTGATCGGAATTGCAATGATGAACAATGGGCATCTAACAACTCTACTCGATCGTCGGACAGGCCAACGGCGAGTCTGCCGGCACAGACAATGGAGGCGGCGGAAAGAAGTCTGAGCGGGGAGAAGGACGGCGGTGAGAAGAGTCCTCCAGAGTTAGGAGACATTCAAAATTGCAAGAGTTTGGATATAGCGGGAATTGCTAATTCTAAAACCAGTGATTCAAATGAACAGGAGTCTAATCTTCAAACTGTGGATAATTCAGAATTTAATTCTAAATTAAGTTCTAAATTAAAATATTATCCTCCTATTTTTTCGACAAGTGCACAATCAGATTTGAGCAAAACTGAAATTGTTCAGGTGGGTCAGACTTATTGCAAGATCAGACGGTTTTTAGGGGGCAATTTGGAAGGTTGTCGGTTTTATAGAAAAAAGAAGAATAGCCGATTGACTAAGGTCAGCCAAGATATATCGAATACGGGAAGGACGGACGACGGTCAAGCAACAAACAATATTGAATTCGAAGCAATTGAAACGGTGAAGCTGGGTTCATTGATTGGGGTAAATTCCAACGGCTGGGAAGAAGAGATTATTCGAGACATATCAAGAGTGATTAGTGGCGATCGTCGGGGTTTGTGACTCATGAAAATGCTATCGTGGAATGTTAGGGGCTTGGGAGGGAGTGCTAAACGCCGGTTTGTTCGAGAAGTGATACGGAAGTATGATGCGGATATGGCAATGTTGCAAGAAACAAAGTTGGAGGAGTGTCCGAATTTGTGGTTAGCAAGTCTATGGGGAACCGATAACTTCGAATCGGTGATTGCGCCATCAATTGGTGCTTCGGGCGGTATTTTAGTGATATGGGAGGTAAGTAAATTTAAACTAGAAGTGGTCGAGATTGAACGTAATTTCATTGTGATGAGAGGTAGATGGCTACATGACGATTTTTGTTGTGGTCTAGTCGTGGTATATGCACCATCCGATATGGAAGGGTAGCAAGCTGTTTGGGCAGCGATTTTGAGTAAGATTAGCGATCACGAGGGCCCGTGGTGCATAGTGGGAGATTTTAATGCCATACTACTTGAGTCGGATAGAATTGGCACATCGGACAGGAATATGGAAATGGAAGCTTTTGGCGATTTTGTTCTACAAGCAGGGTTGATGGATTTACCACTTTCGGGGAAACGTTATACATGGTTTGGACCAATGAAAAGATGTAGCAGAATCGATAGATTCCTAATATCGACAAGTTGGATGGATGCTTTCAACTCAATTCAGCAAGAGGCGCTACCACGGGGTGTATCCGACCACCCGCCACTATTGTTGAAGTGTGATGAGAACGATTGGGGCCCTCGTCCGTTCCAGTTTTTTAATTGTTGGATGGAGGGTAGGTACCATATGAGGCAAATTGTTGAGGAATGGATTCGGTTAACTAAGCTGGATATTGGCACAGTAAACATCATGGTGAAACTGCGACACTTGAAGTTATTCTTGAAACAGTGGAATCGGGACAGCTTTGGGGATGTGAATGAGATAATATATGAGATGCAAGACAGAATTGACCGTGCGGACATAGTGGCATCTACATCTAATATTGGTGAGGAAATAGAGGCAGAAAGGTGACAATGGTTACAAGCTCTGTGGAAAGCTATGAGGCATAAGGAGGCGATGTGGAGACAAAAATCACGAGCAACATGGTTGCGATTGGGAGATCGAAATACAGCATATTTCCACCGATCCGCTAAACTGAGAGCGACAAGAAATTTTATTCCAGGATTCACGGTTAATGACAGTTGGATCAATTCGCCACCACTTATGCGACGACATGTAGTTCAATTTTTCATGAAACATTTCTCTCGCGACAAGAGGGAATGTGTATGGCAATTCGAGGGGGATTTTAGGCAGTTATCGCAGACAGCTAGGGGGAATTTGGTGGCGGCATTCTCTTTGGAAGAGGTACATGGTATAGTGAGGGGTTGTGATGGTTCGAAGGCACCGGGCCCGGATGGTTTTACGTTGGATTTCTATAAGAAGGGGTGGGAGGTGCTTAATGGCGATATCCTACGTTTCTTCGACAATTTTCATGCTAGTGGGCGGTTACCTAAGGATGTGAATTGCACTTTCATTGTCTTAATTCCTAAGGTAACATCCCCCACGACCCTTGGCGAATATAGGCCCATATGCTTAGTCAATTCGGTTTATAAAATTTTAGCAAAATGTCTTGCGACTCGACTACAAGCGGTTTTGGGGGATTTGATAAGTGATACACAATCAGCATTCATAAAAGGTCGTCAATTAGTAGATGGAGTACTCCTAGCACTTGAGGTGGTGCATTCCTTACGACAACGGGGCGCAAGTGGCTTTTTATTGAAGCTTAATTTTGCCAAGGCGTATGATTGCGTTAGTTGGAATTTTTTGGATGAGGTGTTAGGAAGAATGGGCGTCTGCGACATATGGCGACAATGGATTCAGGAATGTATTAGTTCACTCAGGCTGTCGGTGCTTCTCAACGGTAATGCCACCAAAGAGTTCAGAATGGGTAGAGGCTTGAGACAAGGCTGTCCGCTATCACCTTTGCTTTTTGTGATAGTCGCGGAAGCAATGCATTTGATGCTGCAAAGGGCTGAATTAGGGGGTTTAATTCGTGGAGTGGAAGTAGCGGCTAGGATATTTGTGACACATTTGCAGTTTGCCGACGATACATTACTGTTCTTTGAGGGTTCATTAGAAGTTGCGCAAAACTTGAAACGGACCCTGCATTGTTTCCATGTTTGCTCGGGGTTAAAGATTAATTTCGGCAAAAGCTCCTTGTACTCAATTGGCATAGAGGATGCTTTGGGCACTGACGTGGCCGAAGTAATGGGATGTAGGAAAGCTGACTTTCCGTTTGTTTATTTAGGTTTTCCAATAGGCTCAAGTCTGAGACTGATAGCTACTTGGGAACCGGTAATTGCAAATTTTAGACGAAAATTAGCGGGATGGAAAAGGTCCTCTTTGTCTTTTGCGGCTCGGGTGGTTTTGGTCAATTCGGTCCTTTCCTCGTTACCGATATTCTATATGGGTTTGCTTGTCGCCCCTAAAGGGGTAATTGAGAGGATTGATAAAATTCGAAGAGCTTTCCTATGGGGGGTGTCGGTTTGGAATGGCGGATGAGCAGAGTAGGGTGGGAGATGGTATGCCGTCCGAAACAATTAGGGGGTTTGGGGGTTGCGGATTTGCGAGTTAAGAACATGGCGATGCTATCAAAATGGGTGTGGCGATATGCGCGAGATAGAGATTCGCTATGGCGTTGTTTGATAGTAGCAAAATATGGAGAACATCCGCAATGGTGGCGTTTCAACACGGAAAAGATGTCGTCGATGTCGCTTGTATGGCGACAAATTGTAGCACTCTTATGCGATGCATAGGTTGAAAAACATATGGGTATAACCGGTTTTTTATGGAAACTTGGTAATGGTAGATCGATATTTTTTTGGTTTGATCCGTGGGTTGAACAAGTGGCCATCAAAGATATGTTTCCGCGCTTATTCTCGTTGGCATATGACAAATTAGCAAGGGTGTGTGATTATATGGTGGAGGGCAACTTCTCGCATCACATATGGGCAGATTTCTTTAGACGCCCATTGCGAGTTTTTGAACAAGAAATGCTACGAGATTTAATTAATTTGGTGTCCAATTTTCGCGCATGGGAAGGCAAGTTAGACATGTTAATTTGGAGGCCGGACGAGCGTGGAATTTTTTCAGTTGGGACTTTATCGAAATTGCTCATGTTCGATAAGGCGGGGGAGATGGAGTTTGGTGACTGTTTCGCTTGGAAGGTGCTGGTGCCGCCGAAAGTTCAAGCTTTCTTATGGTTTACATGGTTGCGTCGACTACCCACTGCAGATTTCCTGCGAGCACGTGGGATCCCACTGCCGGATGACCAAGGCCGATGCCCTTGGTGTGCGATGGTCGAGGAGAGCATCGCTCATATCCTCTATGAATGCCCTTTTGCGCAATCAGTATGGCTGTGGATGCGACAATGGTGGGGATTTGAATCAAGCTTACCGGTTAGTTTCGATGCATTTTACGTTCTTGATTTTCATAGTGTTTTTAAGGGATGCATAAATTTGTGGTGGATTGCGTGTGTTGCTGCTGTATTGTGGTCATTATGGATTGCAAGGAATGAATTTATTTTCCGAGGGCAACGATGGAATTTGGTTGAATTGTGTTTCTTGATAAAATTGAGATCATGTTACTGGATAAAAGCTAATAGGCGGGGGGAATTCGTATCCGAGGCAGTTTGGTGGACTTGTCCTTCCAAAATCGAGGTTACTGTCCATCCAAAAAGGGCGAGGGGGGGAAGGTGTTGGCAGCCCCCGTTACGAAATGTCTTGAAATTTAACACGGATGGATCGGCGCGAGGAAAACCGGGCCCGGCAGGTATTGGTGGTGTGTTACGAGATGTAGACAGTCGCATTTTGGGTCTATTTTCAGGACCTTTAGGTGTGATGGAGTCGAATGAAGCAGAGGTGCGGGCGATAGCTTTTGCCTTGGGTATAATACAGGAGAGGGAATGGCGACAGGGTTGTGTGATTTTGGAGACGGATTCTCAAGTCGCGTTGAGCTGGATTACTCAGTCCGCAAAACGACCTTGGCGACTATGGGAGGTATTTTTGGTAATTGATCAGGCTTGTCAAGTCATATATGATATCCAATTCTGTTACGTGCCGAGGGAAGCGAATGGATTTGCGGATGCATTGGCAAAAGAGGGAGTAGATAGACTTTCGACGTTTGTGGCATGTTTGTGACTTGGTCTTATGTGTTTTTATTTTTCATTTGTACTCGACGGATCGTATCGTACTCTTTTCCTCCAATAGGTTTAGGGAGGTTTTTAACGAGGCGTGCGATTTCGTCAAGCTGTATGTTTCTCTATTATATAATAAAAACATACGGTTGCCGATAAAAAAAGCATTTCTAAATCTGAATATATTTTCTATTTGATTCATATGGATGTTTGGGGCCCTTTGCCAGTTAAAAGCATCTATGGTCATTTGTATTTTTTTTACTGTTGTAGATGATAAGAGTCGGTTTGTCTGGGTTTTTCCTATGTGTGCTAAGTCTGAAGTTAGGCAATTAATCATTGATTTTATCAATTGGTTCAAACTCAGTTCTCTAGAAATATTAAGTGTATACGCAGTGATAATGCAAAAGAGTTTGACATGGTTGAATTTTATAGTTCCAAAGGCATTGTTCATCAAAACTCATGCATTTATACTCCTCAACAGAACAGCTTGGTAGAAAGAAAACATCAACACTTGTTATCTGTTGCTAGGTCATTAAGAATTAATTATTCTTTGCCTTTACATTTCTGGAATGATTGTATCCTCCATGCTTTTTTTTTTATAAATGTTACCCCAACTCTTGTTTTAGAAAATAAAACTCCATATGAAATTTTATTTCAAAAAGTACCTAAACTTGATACTTTAAAGGTTTTTGGTTGCTTAGCCTATGCTTTTGTGTTATCTAAACCTCATACTAAAATGGATCCTAGGGCTAAAAGATGTGTTTTTCTAGGATTTCCTAAAAACAATAAAGGTTTTAGGTTGTATGATCTTGAAACTAGAAGTGATTTTGTGTCCCGTAATGTCATTTTTTCAGAGACCATTTATCCCTTTCAGAAAAATACTTCCAAATACTCAAATGATCTTGTTTTTCCTACACATGATGGTTCTACTGTCGTTGAAGATAATTACAATGATTGCAAAGCTTTTGTAGATAACAGTTCTGACACAGAATTTGTGTCTGATACAATTACTAATATGAATCAAAGTACTATTCCTACTCATGTTTTGCAAAGTTGTGATCATTCTCAACCTTCAACACAAGATTTGAGTGTCACAATGGTTCCAAGTAGACCTTTTAGAAGCAAGAAACTACCTCAGAAGTTCAAGGATTATCAAGTTAACCTTCCTGGTTCCAAGTCCACTCCACATACCATTTTTCAGGTGATGTCTTTCCATAATATTTCTCCAACTTATCAATCTTACATCAATGCTGTAGAAATTTTACCTGAACCTAAAATTACAAAGAAGTTGTTTTACATTCTTGTTGGAAAGATGCTATGAATGAAGAGATGGCTGCATTAGAGAGGAATAATACTTGGGAACTAGTCCCTCTTCATAAAGGTAAAACAACTATAGGTTGTAAATGGGTCTTTAAGACTAAATTAAAATCTGATGGCTCTTTAGAACCCTATAAGGCAAGATTAGTTGCAAAAGGGTATACACAACAGGCTAGTATAGATTTCATTCATACTTTTAGTCCAGTCACAAAAATAATTACTATTAGAATGTTACTTGCTGTTGATGCTGCTAAGGGTTGATTTTTACACCAATTAGATGTAAACAATGCATTTCTTCATGACAATTTAGATGAAGAAGTATTCATGGATCTTTCTCTTAGTTTTCAAATTCAGGGATTAGTTTGTAGACTAAATAAAAGTCTCTATGGCTTAAAGCAAGCAAGTAGACAATGAAATGAACGTTTAACTTTTGCCCTTTTATTGCAAGGTTTTAAGAGAGCTGATTCTGATTTTTCCCTGTTTGTTAAAGGGTCTGGTATACACTTTATAGCTTTAGTTGTTTATGTTGATGACATAATAATAGCTAGTCCTATTATGTCTGCTATTACTTCTATAAAATCTTTTCTTCATGATACATTCAAAATTAAGGACCTTGGCAACTTGAAATACTTTCTAGACCCTGAGATTGCTAGGTCTGATAAGAGTATTAATCTTAGTTAAAGGAAATATACACTTGGTTTACTCAAAGATACTGTTTTTTAGGATCTAAACCTGCTTCTACACCTATTGCCACAACCACTAGTCTTTCCAAAGCTGAGGGAGAACCTTTATCTGATGTTTTTTTAGAAGACTTGTTGGCAGATTGCTTTATCTCACAAATACTAGGCCTGATATTTCTTTTGCAGTTCAACAACTTTCTCAATTCGTTTCAGCTCCTACTTCTTTGCATTTGATGGCTGCTCATATGGTTCTTCGTTATTTAAAAAGTACCCCTGGACAAGGGTTGTTTTTCCCTGCTTCTAAGGATTTCAAACTTCATGCTTTTTCAGACTCAGATTGGGCATCATGTCCAAACTCCAGACGCTCTACAACTGGTTTTTATATTTTCCTTGGTCATTCATTAGTTTCCTGGAAATCTAAGAAACAACAAAGTGTTTTTAGATCATCCAGTGAAGCAGAGTACAAGGCAATTGCTTTTGTTACTTGTGAAATTCAGTGGCTCACTTATATATCTTCAAAATGACTTACATAATTCTTTTTCTACATTCAATCTATATTGTGATAACCTTTCAGCCATCAAACTTGCAGAAAACCATGTTCACCATGAGCGTACAAAACATATCGAGATTGATTGCCATCTCATCCGGGAAAAGATTCACAACAAGCTTATCACACTACTTCCAATTTCAAGTCCCAACCAGTTAGCTGATTGCTTCACCAAAGCTCTTCCTACAAATGTATTCTTAACTTCTATTTCCAAGCCGGACATACAAAATTTGTATGCTCCACCTTAAGGGGGGCTAATAGGATATTGAATCCTAGTTGGCAAGATTAGTTGAAGTAGTTAGGCTTAGGTGGCAAGGTTAGTTAGATTGTTAAGCTTAAGTGGCAAGATTGACAAGATTCAATTATCTTTACTTTATTGTATAAATATGAAACGTTTGAGGTGTAATTGTTAATTAAGTAAAAATAATAAAATCACTTTACTCTTTGACTCTGTTTACACCCAAAATAACTCTCGATGAGTTAAACCGATTTTTCTTCTCGATTACTTCTTCCTCGTCTTGAAGAAAGCTTTAATCAGAGAAAGCTTAGTTCAATAAGTTTTGACCGTTTGCTTAGCATGTTTTTGAGTGTGAAATTTGAATGACAAAAAAAGTTAGAGAATGGAGTAATTCAAATTGGTATCTAACCTATTTGTCTGAATAATTTAAATTAGGTATTGCAGAGACTTATCATAAGAACGATTTTTTCAATTCAATTGTTCCATTCACAATTTCAGGATTCAAACATCTGACTTATCCTAACAAGTTTTTAGAACTGTATAGTTTGGAATTAAAAATTCCTGTCTCCCTTGAGAACCTCATGCATTCAACTCCAGAAACGGCTGCAACGTTCAACTCAGAAACCAACTCCTGAAACGGTTGCAATGTTCAACTCCAGAAACGGCTGCAATATGCACACATATCATATTGACTTAATTAATAATTAATACTCAGATATATTCTTTTATTTAAAGTATAACGGTTATTATAACACTTCCATCCTTGATAAGGTATGTTCATATCATTCACTTCAAATTTTAACAGTATAATAATTTATTTGTAACAAAATTTTAATTAAATGACCAAATTATTACATTTTAAAATAACTTATTTATTAGCGAACTCATAATTAAGAGGCATGTGTATTTTGAATTATTAATAAAATCATTACTACCGAGCAAAAAAAATAGGACCTAGGGTAAATTATAATTTTTGTTTTGTTTGGATACCGAGAAAATTAAAAAAAATCATTTTACTTTTTGATGTTTCTATGTATATCTCAAAGCTAAAAAAAATTGAACCATGAGATGTGGTGTGATAGTTGCTCACACCATATTTTAACCATGAGGTTAGGAGTTCGATTCCTATCTATGGGAATGGAGTACATTTATGGTCAGTCGTTTACCTCTTGGTGAGAGCACTCGCGGCGAGAGGACCCTCAATTCTAAACACTAATATTTAATCTTAAGACATACATAGGACACTAAAAAGATAGTGGAAAGAACAAAAATCATTTGTCATTTTTTAGTGTACCTTTCTATTTCTCAACACTAAAAAATTAAATCATATACTCTAACAATAATTTTCAAACTCTATTAAAAATTAAACTCCGAACTCTAAACATTATTTTTTTAATTTGAATCATAAATAAAAATATAAAAAAAACAAAAGATTTCTATTCCGGGACAACCAGAGAGTGGATAGAGAGTTCTAAAAAAAACTGTCAAATATTTCCTTAAAACTCATGCAAATCACGTTGCCATTTTCAGTGAATAACGCATCATCAACTAAACTCTCAACGTCAAAGAGTATACATAAAAATCACATGATTTAATTAAGAATGAAAAATAATCTGGCCCTGTTGAGTCTCGACCCAATAGGGATAAATTTTTTAAATAAAAAGAAAACATGTTTGCAAAGGATGGGTTTTTTTTTGAGTCAGGATGATTCGTGTTTGGGTTTAAGCTTAATATTTTTTGACATGATTTGACTTGATATATTTATAATTTTATTTATTTTTATATATTATATTGGATATATTTATTAATTTGTTCAAGATGAATCAAGTTTAGTTGGATTTTTATTAAAATTTCGGGATCAAACTAGAGTAAGATTATGCTTTTATTATGTCTAATCATGCTCGAATTGAGATAAAATATATTAAATTCAAGACGAGACAAAATAAAACTAAAAATTCTAAATTTCAGGATGGGCTAGAGGCGACAAAAAAACATGAACAAATTCCATCTATGATTTAATATAGCAAGGGGTAAAAATCTTCTGCCCCCTAACCATGGCTTCTTATATGCTCCCTACTAAAAAACATCTAAAAATTAAATTCTAAGCCCTCACCCTAATTTTCATATCCTAAACCCTAAAAAATACACCCTAACCCTAAGCCCCAACCTTAAACCCCAAACCCGCTATTTTAAAATAGAGGCATCAATGGAGGCATAGTTAAGGGTAGACGATTTCCATCCATATCGAGTAAAAATCTTCTGTCTCCTAACCATGCCTCCTACTAAAAGACACCTAAAAAGAAAATTTTAAGCCATAACCCTAATTTTGATACCCTACCCTAACAAATACACCATACCCCTAATTCCCTACACCCTAACCCTAAGCCCTAACCTTAAACCCTAAACCTGATATTTTAAAATAAAGTCACCAATAGAGACATAGTTAGGCATAATTAGGGTTCTGTTTTCTTTGAAAGAAAGTTAAATAAATTACTTATATCATATCATCTGCACATTTTCTTTAAAGAAAAGAGTACAAATAACATAGGGTAGCTGATATGATACAGTTATGCAAGGAAAAGAAATACATAGAAAAGATGATAAAGCATCCAGTTTGGTGTAAATTGTCATGCCCTTTTAATAACTAAGGTTGTTATTTTTAACTCTTGTCCTAATAAAAAGCCGACTGTACCACTATTTATTTTTTTGGAAGAGGACTGTACCATTAGAAAACGCCTAAAGGGGCTGAACTATGAGAGGCAGTCCATATCTAGGCCTTAGGGAAAGCATGATACAAGGAGAATGACGATAATTAGGAGAGGTTGAGAAGGAGAACCTCCTAAGCATAAGGGTTAATACAACTTTGTATTCCATCATCGTCAAATTCCTCCCAACGCACATCCTCCCTCCGAACCCGAACGGCAAGAACCCCATCTTGTGCTTGCACCCTCCGTATAGTTTATCGTCCTTGAACCTCTCCGGTCGGAACTCGTTAACGTCGGCGCCCCATAAAGCCGGATCGTGGTGCATGCCCACAACGTCAATCCAGATGTTGGTTCCATTGGGAATAATGAGATCATCCACCTTTATATCTTCTCTCGCTTGCCTTTGTGCATTTGGTGCTGGTGAGTATAGTCTTAACACCTCTTGCATCACCCATTCCATCTGCAAATCGTAGCCAAAGAAACTATATCAATATGTATATATGTATAAAAGTAATACATACATATATATATGTATATATGTATTTGATTGATCAATCCATGACATTGCTCCACGTACCTTCTTTAAGCCGGTAAGCCGAGAGAAATCGATGTCATCACCGTCTCCGATCACCTCTCTAATTTCCTCCCTCAGTTGGTGTTGCCATAGCGGATGCAAGGCCAAAAGCAGCAAGGTCCAAGTGAGAGCCAACGCGGTGGTTTCGTGGCCACCGAAGAAGAACGTCTTGCACTCATCAACAAGTTCCCTCGTCGTCAAGCTCTTCCCCGCCCGGCCGTCGAGGTGGCTGCCTTCCATCAGTAAACCCAACAAATCCTTCTGAGGGAATCTGACCCAAGCCTTCTTACGGTCGTTGATGATGGATAAAAGGAGTTGGTCTATTTCTTTGCCAAGTTTTCTGGCTTCAAGGTATTTCTTGAGACAAACCCATTTGCTGAAAGGAACACCCACGTAACGGTTGGAGTTGAAAAGAGTAATTTGTAGGGCTCTCAGTTTTTCATACACTTCCCTCCCATTTTGGTTGCTCAAACCGAAGCTGGTCCTCGCAATGATCTCCCCCGCCGTTGTCGTGATTTCTCTTTCGACATCGATTTCGGGTTGACCGGAGTTTATTAGGGTTTCCCACTTGTTGAGCATCATTGTGGCCGGTTCCACCATCAAGCTTGCCATGGCCTACAATACCAGAAGTTGAAAAGAAACTTCATTTTCTGAACCTGAACTATATATGTTAAAGTTGGAATGTGAATTTATGAGAGTGGGAAAGGAGAGAGACCTTCAAGTTAGGTGGGGAGAATGCAGGAGTGATAACATGGCGATGACGAACCCAGTCGTCTCCTTCAACCATCACCAGTCCACTTCCGAACATGGGATTCCTATCACGTTTAAACACCGTGGGTTTTCCCCAGCTCTTCCCCACAACTCCCGAAGACATCTTCTTAAGGAACTCCGGGTGAGCAATATATAAAAATGGCTCTGTCCCCAGCCAGTAAATGAACACTTTTCCTGCAAACCAAACAGAACAAATTAAGGCTTTTCATTTTGTTTTAAACTTTCAAGTATATTTGAGATCCGGCAAAGACTTACCATGAGTCTTTTGCCACTTAGCAAAATAAGGAAACACGGTTGCGTGTATATCATGGGAAATAGCAGGCAATCCAAGTGAAGAATCATTAACATTCTTATTGTTTTTCATCTCTGTAATATTTCCCAGAGGGAAACTAGGAGTTGGACCTCCAAACCCATTCCTCTTAATCCTGCGGTAAGCTCGAATGGGCATAATCCACCATGAGAACAACAATCTCAAGAACAAATAAACAAGACAAGCCACCATGGCTAAGCTCAAAAAAGCTTGGGATTGCTCCAAAAACCCCATTTATACTATTGGAAAAAAGCTTGGATAACTCCTTTTGTTTATAAAGCTAATACACAATCAGATGAATTTGATTTGATATTCAATGAAGATAATGAAGTTGGTATGTATAGAAGACGAGGGGTATTGAAGATTGATAGCAGTTGTGTGAGTCGGTTTGTATAACCGAAAGAAGTTGGATCCATTAATTTGTTTCGTGGATCGGTTACTTTGTTAGGACCGTTGTTGGCACTCTGTTCGAGAATTACGAGTATGAAACTTTCCCGGCTTAAGACAGTTGTCACGGGGCTAGGTCGGAAGGGCTAGCACCGTGCGGCACTTGGTCAAAAAGAGGAAGAAAGGTGACCAAGTTTAGCCTTGGAAACTAAGCTTGGAAGGCTTAGTTGGGTTGCGGAAGCGTTGGAAAGATAGGTGCGATGGCTTGGCAAAGAAGATCGGCAAGACAAGTGTTTATCAAAGCAATGAGCCTCGTTAAAAACTCCCCCTAAGTCTAGACGGGGAGAAAAGAGTACTCAAGTGCTTGCTCTTATTAAAATACTCAAAGAAGAATGAAAATGTGGAGAATGAGGAATGAATACAATGGGTGGAGGAGAGCTCTATTTATAGCCTAAGCCCCTTCGATCTAACGGCTATGAGTGATTCAATCCGATGGCTAAGGATGAATACTCCCTCGTAAACATGGCAATACTTTCATATGAACAAACTTGCCCTCATTACAAAGATATGACATCACATGATTGTTGTCATGGAATACTTTCCTCGGATAGGCCCTCATGGAAGATCCCTTTCCTTGTGTGATAGTCAAAAGATGAGAACATAGCTTGGGTCTTGGATGCTTGGGCGGATTGGGCTTAACATGGCCCGATTCTTGTGTCCAAAACCCCCTTGGTAGCATGCTAGGTGCTAAGTCGGGCAGGGGTGTGTGCAAAGAAAAGAAATACATAGAAAAGAAGATGAAGCATCCAGTTTGGTGTAAATTGTTATGCCCTTTTAATAACTAAGGCTGTTCTTTTTAACCCTTGTCCTAATAAAAAGCCGACTGTACCACTATTTATTGTTTGGAAGAGGACTGTACCATTGGAAAAAGTCTAAAGGGATTGAACAGTGAGAGGCAATCCAAATCTAGGCCTTAGGGAAAGCAAAATAGAAGGAGAATGGCGATAATTAGGTGAAGTTGAAAAGGAAAATCTCCTAAGCATAAGGGTTAATACAACTTTGTATTCCATCATCGTCAAATTCCTCCCAACGCACATCCTCCCTCCGAACCCGAATGACAAGAACCCCATCTTGTGCATGCACCCTCCGTATAGCTTATCGTCCTTGAACCTCTCCGGTCGGAACTCATTAACGTCGGTGCCCCGTAAATCCAGATCATGGTGCATGCCCACAATGTCAATCCAGATGTTGGTTCCATTGGGGATAATGAGATCATCCACCTTTATATCTTCTCTTGCTTGCCTTTGTGCATGTGGTGCTGGTGAGTATAGTCTTAAAGGTGGGTAATAGGTGAATTAGTCCCGTTTTGAGTTGGAAAGGGGTATCGTTGTGAGGAAAGGCGATACAAAGGGGTTGTTGTTCAGCGGGGGCAGTGTTGAGTTGTCTAATGGTTTGGTTATCCATCAGGTCGGGTGTAGGTATAGATATCGGACTTGTGCTTTCTTCGGTTTGGTCGTGTGGTGGTTCAGATATGGATTCCGGATGGGATTGTTGTTGGTTTTG
Source organism: Hibiscus tridactylites (assembly GCA_958450335.1). Taxonomy (NCBI): domain Eukaryota; kingdom Viridiplantae; phylum Streptophyta; class Magnoliopsida; order Malvales; family Malvaceae; genus Hibiscus; species Hibiscus tridactylites. The sequence continues at coordinate 69,373,959 of OY288288.1, read as the reverse complement.
CTTTTGTACTTTCTTTCGTCTGACAGTTTCACTGTTGTTCTTACGAGCGCTTGCTTCGATTTCCGGGTTGTATGGAACAACATTACCCGAATTCCTCCTGGTCATAAAAAAAATTAGTCAAAAGTGCCGAAAGTAAATCTCCCCGGCAACGGTGCCAATTTTGACAAGTCGTCGTTTAATCGGTCAAAAATAAATAATTTAACCTCTTTCAATAAATAATAGAATAAAAAAATTAAGTAGTTATAGGGAAAGAGGGTCGATCCACAGGGAGATTAGTCAGAATTCTTGACTTGAATTTGTCGGATTTGAATTCCCAGGAATATCTGTAAAAACAAGGAAATAAAAAAGGGGTGATCTGATATTGAGTGAAGTAATAAAATAAAATGCAAGAATTAACGAAAATAGTAAAAAAACCAAATATAAATATTAGCCTCGAGCTAGCCTTGTCAATTCCTTCGATCATTGAAATAGATTTTTACTTCGGGGATCATGTCGGTTACAGTCTGCAGGCCCAACCCGTCGCAACTTGCTTCTCTCTCGAGTAACCAATCCCCCAAGACTATCTTCGAAGGTTGATTCTTAAACAAATTAACCACGTCTATCGCCATTAAAGTATTTAGTTTTGAAAGCAGGAAAAGCCTGACTCATAAATTGTCTTAAAAAGTATCGCTTCTGATTTTATCTTTCCTTAGCGGACCGCCGCTAAGAGTGTTCACAGGAAGTCGAAATTGCCACAGGCCGATCCTTCCTCCCAACTATGTTTTTAAACGATTCCAGACCAATGAGCTCTTTTTTATTTGAAAAACGATTAAAAACTTTAGTAAGGCCAATTGCCAAACTATCTAAACCGAAAGATAAAAATGTATTCCCGAAGGAATTTAGGCAATGTTCAATTCTCACAATTAGAATTGATTTGGCTAGCTCTTAGCTCAAGAATGAAGGTGTATGGTGATGGAATAGTAACCTTGAGGAGGAGGGGAAGTTTGTCGTGAACTTTGAAAATGGGTGGGGAAGAAGATGAGTGAAAAAGCTATTTTTTTATTTGTTTGTTTCTTTTAAAAAGTCAAAACACTCATTTACCCTTAATGAAATGGGATATTCATAAGAGCATGTAATTCATGGCTAATTGGGCTTGATTTAAAATAAGTCCAAAATAAATTTATTTGTTTTGAAAATACGAGGCCTAAAATTGTAACCCCCTCGTCCCGGTCTGGTAGGATGACCGGTCCGAGTGGGCCACACGGGGAAAACCGAAGCGAAACCCGTTAAGGTTTCCCCTCGGTTAACAACCCGGAAAATTTCTTTTAACATTAGTCTTATCTAGATGCAATTATAATTCCTATGTGAAGCACAGCAGCGGAAGAATCAAACAACGCATCAATCACCGACCAAACAAACATAAACAGTCCATTTTTACTTCATTCCAGCAGGCCGTTTCGAAACACCTATAGGGTGTTCCGAAACGCCCTGACCTGGTCAAAGGGCCTGGGTCGACCACAAGGTGACCGTTCCGAAACAGGGGTGACCCGTATCGGAACGCCCTTGACGGTCAATATCTCGTGGTCAACGAGATTTGTCCGTTTCGGAACTTCAAAGGCCCGTTTCGGAACGGCTTCATCTCGCCAATTTCTCAAAATTCCAGAGGCGAAAACGTTCCGGAACGACCCTCATCCGTTTCGAAACGGAAGGCCATTTACACAGGGGCCGTTTCGGAACACGGGGACCCGTTCCGAAACACCCCCTGTCTGCAGATTTTCTGGGCTGTTTTGAGGCACAAGGATGCCCCAAAACACCAACAAACCAACAAGCAACTTCAAGGCAAGACATCCTAAGGTATGACACTTATACTAGCATGCTTCAACAATAATTAGACAGGTCTAAAACCAAAGTCACAACCCAAATACATGCATTTGATCAACCATCATTCAAGCACAAGTTCATGCACTTAAAGCATAGTCCACAACTCAAGCAAGCAAAAGACGTAAGTTAACAACCACCATGGCAACACAACCATGCAAAAGCCCTACATGTAAAGGAGTCTACACATGCTCCTAACAACCAACAACAACTAACAAGTCTTACACATCCCATTGCTACAATTATTACATAACTTAGCATAAAACCATACTTGATGAACTTAAGTCCAAAACCACACTTGAAGGCCCTCCTCTTGCCGAGCAACCCACGAACTAAGGATCTGCAATGTTGAACAAGGAGAGCGTAAGCAATGATGCTTAGTGAGGGTAAGCTCTAAAAACAAACCTCAACATCGCAGGGTCCGAGCACGATCTAGCCAAGGCAACATACATAATTCAAGAGTCCACAAGATATAGATGCATGAGCAATTATATCACATATATGCCATAATCATGAGCTCAACACTACCATACATGCAATCACATACAACATCCAAGCAGCTCATAATCTCAACACATTGATACATATATCAAACAACATTGGCACCTAGTTATCGCTCAAATACACGGATAGACTCGTTGGAAACTCATATCCAACAACCACATTACCTCGGTGGGATTCCACTCATCACCGGCCTCGCGGAGGGGATTCCACTCATCCTCACGCCCCGTCGATGGGATTCCACTCATCACCGACTATATTTAAATACCATTTCCGGGCGTACCCGTACTCCTCCTTGGTGACTCAACGCCACCAAGGCCACGCGCGACTTTAGACTCATGTGTACACACTAACATCCTAATGATCGATCATTTGTATTTAAGTATACTAGTGCCAATATTTTACTCATTCCACAACACACATTTCAACCATTTCCGTGCTTAGCACGTACTCACCATGGACACAACCATGAACCATCACCATGCATGCTTTAAGCCATACGATCCATGCCTCAATTCACATGTATAAAACAATATACATACACAATCATATGACATAGCATACAAGGCATATACAATCATCCAAATGAGTTCATCCAAAGGCTTAGACCAAGTTTAGGATTAGGCTACCACCCTAATCCTAACTCTAGGTGGGTCTACCAAGCCCGACCTAGTCCGTATACTCGAACCAACTAATTTAAAATCATTCAAGGAAATCAACCACTCACCTAAACTTCCAAGCACAAGACCAAGCAAGCCACAATCCTTCAACTCTCCGGATTCACTTCCGATGCTTCACCGATGCCCAAACTTGACTCTAATCAATCCCAAACACAAACAAAACATTCATAATCAATACCTCATCAACGGAAACAACCCGGATCAACACTTCAAGCACTCAATACCCAAAACAAGTCCCAAAAACAGAATTTCCGAGCTGCCCTTAAAGCCCACCAATATCTTCCATTTCAAGCATTCAAATAACCATCAAACACACCCAAAGCAGCCCTCATATATCATACTAACATCAGCTCTCGAAAACTAACATTGAAACACCCGAAAAACCATTTTAAAACCCTCCCAAAACCCCCTTGGTACCCAATTCCGAAAATTGATTAAATTCACTTGAAATTCACATATATCATGCTATTTGACTTCTACATAACTTATCTAAACATATTAAATCAACCCATTTACTTTAACAACATAAAGCTTCCATTTTTAATCCCACTCCCAAAAATTCCATTTTCTCAAACTCTTATGAAAATGAAAATAGAAGGTACTTTTAAAGAGGGGAGAATGAGGGGAAGTCAAAAACATCCTTACCTTTCGATTTGGAGCTGAAATGGATGAGGAATAAGATGAAATAGTGAACTTGGGTAGAGAACCCTATTTCACGTTGGAAAATCTGATGAAGAAGATGAATAGTGGAAATGTGATAGGGAAAAAGGGGTTTAAATTTGAAGTGGGGTAAATTACCCAAAAGGCCATTAATGAAAAGTTTTCCTTGTTTTTAAATTAGCTCTTCAACTTAGAGTCTAAAACATTTAGGTCCCATTTTAAATGGTAAATTTTGTAACCCAAAATTTTTAAAGGATTATTTCATAAACCAACCCGAGCCCAAATATTATTAAAATATTATTTCCACCTAACCCCTAAACCCGGGTGTTACAACTCTCCCCCACTAAGGGAATTTCGTCCCCGAAATTACCTGGCGGAAACAGATACGGAAACTGCTCAACCATATCCGCTTTCCTCTCCCACGTGGCCTCTTCCACACCCCTATGTCTCCACAACACCTTGACCAACTCTATGGTCTTGCCACGCAACACCTTGCTATCAGAAGCAAGTATCTCAATGGGCTCTTCATTATAGGACAAATCCGGATTCAACTCTATCTCCTCAACGAGCATCACATGAGAAGGATCTGACCTATATCTCCTAAGCATAGACACATGAAAGACATCATGGATCTTTTCTAACTCAGAAGGTAACCTCAATCGATAAGCTACGGGCCCAATCCGCTCAACTATCTCATACGGACCAATGAACCTCGGACTCAACTTGCCCTTTCGGCCAAATCTCATCACCTTCTTCCACGGAGATACCTTCAGAAACACTTTCTCACCCACTGCGTACTCAATCTCTTTCCTCTTCAAATCTGCATAAGACTTCTGACGATCCGAAGCCGCTTTCAAACGGTCACAAATCAACTTCACCTTTTCTGTGGTTCCCTTAAGCAAATCTGGCATAGGTAACAATCTCTGACCTGTCTCAGCCCAACAAATCGGAGTCCTACACCGTCTACCATACAAAGCCTCATAAGGAGCCATCTGAATACTAGACTGATAACTGTTGTTGTAAGCAAACTCAACCAGCGGTAAGTGTTTCTCCCAAGAACCCTGAAAATCAATCACACAACAACGAAGCATGTCCTCTAGAATCTGTATCACTCGCTCTGACTGCCCATCGGACTGCGGATGATAAGATGTGCTGAAGTGCAGACGACTACCCAAAGCACTATGCAAACAACTCCAGAACCTCGAAGTAAATCTAGGATCCCTATCTGAAACTATAGACTTCGGAACTCCATGAAGTCTCACAATCTCACGAATGTACAAGTTTGCCAACTTGTCTAAGGAATCCGTAGTGTTCACTGCTAAGAAGTGAGCACACTTAGTGAATCTATCAACAATCACCCAAACTGAATTCTTCTTCGAAGGAGACAAGGGCAACCCCGATACAAAATCCATGGTGATTCTCTCCCACTTCCATTCCGGAATCTTTAAAGGCTGTAGCAAACCTGAAGGAACTTGATGTTCTGCCTTCACTCTCTGACAAACCATGCAACGGCTCACATACTCGGCTACATCTCTCTTCAAACCAACCCAGAAATAATCATTCTTTAAATCTCGGTACATCTTGGTACTGCCCGGATGCATAGAAAAGGGACTCGAATGTGCTTCGCTCAAAATCTGACGTCTCAGCTCAACATCTTCCGGTACCACAATTCTATCTCTAAAGCACAACAAGCTCTCACCACTGAAACTATACTCAGTCGGTCTTCCTTCGGCTATGTCTTGAACATGAGAAACTAAGCTCGCATCTTGCAACTGCTTCTCTCTAATCAACTGAATCAAAGGAGGCTTCACTTGCAACTCGGTGATCAAACCACCATCATCGGACACACTCAATCTAGCGAACATAGCTCTCAGCTCAACGGCCACTTTTCTACTCAAAGCATCGGCCACTACGTTTGCTTTACCCGGATGGTACTCAATAGTCAAATCATAATCTTTTAACAGCTCTAACCATCTCCTCTGTCTCAAATTCAACTCTTTTTGTGTCATCAAGTACTTCAAGCTCTTGTGATCGGTGTAAACTATACACTTCTCACCATACAAATAGTGACGCCAAATCTTCAGTGCAAACACAACTGCGGCTAGCTCTATGTCATGAGTAGGATAATTCTTCTCATGGACCTTCAACTGTCTAGAGGCATAAGCAACAACTCTCCTATCTTGCATCAAAACGCATCCTAAGCCTACGTAGGAAGCATCACTGTAAATCACAAACTCCTTACCTGAAACAGGTTGTACTAGCACTGGAGCATTTGTCAAAGCTTCTTTCAATTTCTCAAAGGCCTTTTGTCTTGCATCTGACCATTCAAACTTGACTCCCTTTTGCAACAACTTGGTCAAGGGAGCAGCTACTCTAGAGAAGCCATCAACGAACCTCCTATAGTAACCAGCTAATCCTAGGAAACTCCTAATCTCGGTCACAGACTTAGGTTGTTTCCACTCAACAATAGCCTCAATCTTCGATGGATCAACTCGGATGCCTTCGGCCGAAACAACATGGCGAAGAAATACAACCTCTCGAATCCAGAACTCACACTTACTGAGCTTCGCATACAACTGATTACTCAACAATCTCTGTAAGACAAATCTCAAGTGCTCATCGTGCTCTTCTTCTGTCTTCGAGTACACAAGTATATCATCAATGAAGACAACCACAAACCGGTCTAGATAGTCTCTAAAAATTCTGTTCATCATGTCCATGAATGCTGCTGGTGCATTCGTGAGCCCAAATGGCATCACAAGAAACTCATAGTGACCATATCTAGTTCTAAAAGCTGTCTTCGGAACATCACACTCTTTCACTTTCAGCTGATAGTATCCGGATCTCAAATCTATCTTCGAGAACACTGAAGCACCTCTCAACTGATCAAACAAATCATCTATACGAGGCAACGGATACTTGTTCTTCACAGTCAACTGATTCAACTGCCTATAGTCAATACACATGCGCATGCTACCATCTTTCTTTTTCACAAACAGCACTGGAGCACCCCACGGAGAACTACTAGGCCTAATGAAACCACGGTCTAATAATTCTTGCAACTGACTCTTCAATTCCTTCAACTCTTTCGGAGCCATACGATACGGAGCTATCGAAACTGGGTTAGACCCTGAATCTGTCTCAATCACAAACTCAACATCTCTGTCAGGAGGCAAACCCGGCAACTCTTCCGGAAACACATCTGGAAAGTCACACACTGTTCTGATATCTTTCGGTCTAGCTTCACTCATATCCGGATTCATAACATAAGCCAAATAGGCCCCACATCCAGAGTCCATCAGCCTATGGGCCTCTAAAGCTGACACCACATTAGACAAGAACTTAATGTTCTCGCCCACTACCACTACCTCGTAGTCATCAGAAAGCTTCAAGGAAATTCTCTTTGCCTCAAAATCCACACTAGCCCGATGCTCAACCAACCAGTCCATACCCAATATAATATCAAAACCGTAGAAAGGAAGTTCCATCATATCAACTGAGAACACATGACCCTGAATCTTCAGTGGACATCTCCTATACATACGTCTAACTACAACTGTCTCACCAAAAGAGCTAGTAACATGCATACCTACATCTAAGATCTCAACAGGAATATCTAACTTCTGTGCATGCTCACTCAGAATGTAGGAATGCGTAGAACCCGAATCAACCAAAGAAAGCAAAGACATAGACTGTAACTCAAAATTACCTGCTATCACATCGGTGTCGTTCCCGGCCCCTCTCTGAGCATAGACCCTCGCTGGTCCTCCCGCCTCTGGTTGCACAGCCACAACATGAGCAAGGTTCCTCTGAGCATCTACCCTAGGTGCATCAGCCCTCGGCTGGGAGTAGCCACGACCGCGCCCACGGCCTCTCTGAAAATCATTACCTCTCGCAGGAGCCTGAGCAACGTTCGGTGCCTGAGCTGCCTGACGCGGACAGTCCCTCCTAAAGTGGTCCCTCGAACCACAGTTCCAACAAGCATGAAAGTTACCCCAGCACTCTCCAGTGTGCTGTCTCCCACACTGTGCACACTCGGGCAAGCGCCCTCCTCCTCTATGGCCCTGATGGCCCCTACCATGGTGGCCACCGCCACGCCTCTGATCAAACTGGTGTCCGCCACCCTTGTGTTTCTTAGCATCTCTACCATCAAAGTGGTTATGCCTCTTTCCAGAACCAGAACCACCAGCTCGTTTGGCTGCACTCAAACTATGCTCCAAATCCTTGGCCCTCGCGACCAACACATCAAAGTCCGAGTAGTCAGAAGCCAACGTGTACCTCTTAACCTCTTCATTCAATCCGTATCGGAAACGGTTGCAGCGTTCCACTTCAGTAGGAATCAACTCTGGGGCATACTGACTCAAGCGAACAAAGCGGATCTCATAATCAGTCACAGAAGCATCATCCTGAGTAAGAGCCATAAACTCTCTCTTTTTCTCATCTAAGTACCTCGGTCCTAAGTACCTCTTTCTGAAAGCAAACTCAAAGAACTCCCAATCTATCTCGGCCTCTGGAACCCCGGTAGTGGTGGTGACCCACCAGGTGTAGGCATCACCCTGAAGTAGTGAAATCACACAGCCCAATCTACGTGCGCCCGCACAACCCATCTGAGCCAAGATACGAACTGTCTTCTCCAACCATAACTCCGACCTCTCCGGAGTAGATCCTCTAAACTCCTCGGCCCCTAAGCTACGGAGCCTCTCCAAAGGTAAGCTAGCATCATCACATCTAGGCTGAGCTGCAGCCTGAGCTCCCGCAACTGCGGCCTGGAATGCTCCCGCTATCGCTTGCACTAGCGGAGTCATATCAATTCCAGCTGGACCTTGGCCACCTTGAGGTCCCTCTCCCCCAGCTCCATCCTCGCCCCCAGCTCCAGGTGGAGGAGGTGGTGGTGGTGGAGGTGGTGGAGGAGCGCCAACTCTCGCGGCTCCCGGTCCCTCTATGTGAGCTCCCGCACCAACTACCGGCTCAACAGGAGCTACAACTCGTGGTTCCTGACGAACCAACCTCGGTCTACCTCTCGGTCTAGACATTGCCCTCTCAGATATTAACTACAACCACAACAACAACACACAAAATGGGTTAGCAAGGCGAGGCTTCCAAGTGTCCAAGTATGTTTCCTCACTTAAAATCATTTTTTTTTCTAATGTAATAGTAGCAATGGGACCCACACACACATGCTTTAAAATGAAACAATCAGCATACTTGTCACATAAGCAACCATTCTTGCAGAATAAGCAAACACCGTGCAATTCAACTTAAAAACTTAAACTTACCTCACTTACTTGCCCAAGGTCTCGGTAACCTTTGGCTCTGATACCAACAAGTGTAACCCCCTCGTCCCGGTCTGGTAGGATGACCGGTCCGAGTGGGCCACACGGGGAAAACCGAAGCGAAACCCGTTAAGGTTTCCCCTCGGTTAACAACCCGGAAAATTTCTTTTAACATTAGTCTTATCTAGATGCAATTATAATTCCTATGTGAAGCACAGCAGCGGAAGAATCAAACAACGCATCAATCACCGACCAAACAAACATAAACAGTCCATTTTTACTTCATTCCAGCAGGCCGTTTCGAAACACCTATAGGGTGTTCCGAAACGCCCTGACCTGGTCAAAGGGCCTGGGTCGACCACAAGGTGACCGTTCCGAAACAGGGGTGACCCGTATCGGAACGCCCTTGACGGTCAATATCTCGTGGTCAACGAGATTTGACCGTTTCGGAACTTTAAAGGCCCGTTTCGGAACGGCTTCATCTCGCCAATTTCTCAAAATTCCAGAGGCGAAAACGTTCCGGAACGACCCTCATCCGTTTCGAAACGGAAGGCCATTTACACAGGGGCCGTTTCGGAACACGGGGACCCGTTCCGAAACACCCCCTGTCTGCAGATTTTCTGGGCTGTTTTGAGGCACAAGGATGCCCCAAAACACCAACAAACCAACAAGCAACTTCAAGGCAAGACATCCTAAGGTATGACACTTATACTAGCATGCTTCAACAATAATTAGACAGGTCTAAAACCAAAGTCACAACCCAAATACATGCATTTGATCAACCATCATTCAAGCACAAGTTCATGCACTTAAAGCATAGTCCACAACTCAAGCAAGCAAAAGACGTAAGTTAACAACCACCATGGCAACACAACCATGCAAAAGCCCTACATGTAAAGGAGTCTACACATGCTCCTAACAACCAACAACAACTAACAAGTCTTACACATCCCATTGCTACAATTATTACATAACTTAGCATAAAACCATACTTGATGAACTTAAGTCCAAAACCACACTTGAAGGCCCTCCTCTTGCCGAGCAACCCACGAACTAAGGATCTGCAATGTTGAACAAGGAGAGCGTAAGCAATGATGCTTAGTGAGGGTAAGCTCTAAAAACAAACCTCAACATCGCAGGGTCCGAGCACGATCTAGCCAAGGCAACATACATAATTCAAGAGTCCACAAGATATAGATGCATGAGCAATTATATCACATATATGCCATAATCATGAGCTCAACACTACCATACATGCAATCACATACAACATCCAAGCAGCTCATAATCTCAACACATTGATACATATATCAAACAACATTGGCACCTAGTTATCGCTCAAATACACGGATAGACTCGTTGGAAACTCATATCCAACAACCACATTACCTCGGTGGGATTCCACTCATCACCGGCCTCGCGGAGGGGATTCCACTCATCCTCATGCCCCGTCGATGGGATTCCACTCATCACCGACTATATTTAAATACCATTTCCGGGCGTACCCGTACTCCTCCTTGGTGACTCAACGCCACCAAGGCCACGCGCGACTTTAGACTCATGTGTACACACTAACATCCTAATGATCGATCATTTGTATTTAAGTATACTAGTGCCAATATTTTACTCATTCCACAACACACATTTCAACCATTTCCGTGCTTAGCACGTACTCACCATGGACACAACCATGAACCATCACCATGCATGCTTTAAGCCATACGATCCATGCCTCAATTCACATGTATAAAACAATATACATACACAATCATATGACATAGCATACAAGGCATATACAATCATCCAAATGAGTTCATCCAAAGGCTTAGACCAAGTTTAGGATTAGGCTACCACCCTAATCCTAACTCTAGGTGGGTCTACCAAGCCCGACCTAGTCCGTATACTCGAACCAACTAATTTAAAATCATTCAAGGAAATCAACCACTCACCTAAACTTCCAAGCACAAGACCAAGCAAGCCACAATCCTTCAACTCTCCGGATTCACTTCCGATGCTTCACCGATGCCCAAACTTGACTCTAATCAATCCCAAACACAAACAAAACATTCATAATCAATACCTCATCAACGGAAACAACCCGGATCAACACTTCAAGCACTCAATACCCAAAACAAGTCCCAAAAACAGAATTTCCGAGCTGCCCTTAAAGCCCACCAATATCTTCCATTTCAAGCATTCAAATAACCATCAAACACACCCAAAGCAGCCCTCATATATCATACTAACATCAGCTCTCGAAAACTAACATTGAAACACCCGAAAAACCATTTTAAAACCCTCCCAAAACCCCCTTGGTACCCAATTCCGAAAATTGATTAAATTCACTTGAAATTCACATATATCATGCTATTTGACTTCTACATAACTTATCTAAACATATTAAATCAACCCATTTACTTTAACAACATAAAGCTTCCATTTTTAATCCCACTCCCAAAAATTCCATTTTCTCAAACTCTTATGAAAATGAAAATAGAAGGTACTTTTAAAGAGGGGAGAATGAGGGGAAGTCAAAAACATCCTTACCTTTCGATTTGGAGCTGAAATGGATGAGGAATAAGATGAAATAGTGAACTTGGGTAGAGAACCCTATTTCACGTTGGAAAATCTGATGAAGAAGATGAATAGTGGAAATGTGATAGGGAAAAAGGGGTTTAAATTGAAGTGGGGTAAATTACCCAAAAGGCCATTAATGAAAAGTTTTCCTTGTTTTTAAATTAGCTCTTCAACTTAGAGTCTAAAACATTTAGGTCCCATTTTAAATGGTAAATTTTGTAACCCAAAATTTTTAAAGGATTATTTCATAAACCAACCCGAGCCCAAATATTATTAAAATATTATTTCCACCTAACCCCTAAACCCGGGTGTTACAAAAATAATATTTTAATATTTAAATTTCACCCGACCCCCAAACTCGAGTGTTACATTGTAGGACATTCTATTGATTGTTGTTACAGGAAACATGGGTTTCCACCTGGGTATAAAACCAAAAGTCAGATTAGTAGATCTAATCTTGTTGGCCAGTCTAGTTCTTTTTCAACTGATGATGACTCTGTGTCTAGTTCTTTGCCTAAGACTACTAGTCAAGTTGTTAGCTTCTCTAAAGAACAGTACAATGACATCTTGAGCATGTTGCAAGAACGAAATGCTAATTCTACTGCTCAGCCTTCTGCTAGTTCCTCTAGAGTCAATATGCTTACCTCTGCCTTTGATGTTCCTTATATTGAAGATACAAGTATAATCTTGACTTGTTCCTCTGCTTGTTTTTTCAATTCTTGTTTTGTTGTTTCTTGGGTTATTGATTCTAGAGCAACAGATCACATAGTGAATTCTTTAGACTATTTTTCTGATTTTAGAATTGTTCATAATAAAGTTGTTAAATTACCTAATGGACAACTTGTTAAAGTAACTCATATAGGTAATGTTAAGATTAATTCTGATCTTGTTCTTTTAAATGTTCTTCATATACCTCTTTTTTATTTTAATTTGATTTATGTTTCCCAATTAACTTCTAATGCTAATATATCTGGTTTTTTTCATCTGGTTATTGTTATATACAGAACACAAAGATGAAGAAAACGATTGGTATAGCTAGAGGTTTCAATGGCTTTGTTGAGTGTGTAAAAGTTCTATTATTTACCCCCTATTTAACCCATATTTCTGCTGCATTCAAGCATTATTTATTGCATTTAGGTCAGTTTACAGCAAAACATCACAAATATATTAAAAGGCACAGTTTCTACTGAAATTGGTTGTTTTTGCAGGTTGCTGCTGTAGCAGACAAAAGATGCAGGCGCTGGGCAGTGAAGCAGAAGAACTGGAACTGGACGAGCAGTCAAGGAGAACGATGTTTCCATGGTTGTCGCCGTGACAGCAGAGGACGACAGCAGTTTTGAGGAGAAGAAGCAAAGTGGACCTCGACAGATAGAGAAAATTCAGCCCGTCTGTCGTGTAAAACCACTATATTTTTCCAAGCCCCAAATCGAAAGGAATGTCAAGACCAAAGTTCAAGGAAAGAAAAACCCAAGCAAGAAAGATGGCGGCTTAAAGATAGATTCTTTGAAGATTTAGTCTTTATTAGAGTTGTACTTTAATTTAAAGTTGTCTTCTTGCTATTTTAGAAAACTTGGACCCAAAGCCTATATAAGGGCATATATTTCGACCAAGGGGAGATAACCGATTCTCTAGCCTTCTTCTCAAAACCCTAGTCGTTTTCCTTCCCTCTACATGTTCTAAATTCCCCTTAGGGCCACATGTTGATTTGTAAAGTAGTTGCAATGGTTGTTTTGTTTTAGGAATTTTCAGTTCAATAAAATAAACTTCAAGTTCTCTTATTCTGGTTATTAATATCTCCCAAGAGCATCGGGAGAGCATTGTGAGGTTATCGATTTACTTAGCATCGGGAGATTTAAGTATACGAAAGGAATAAGTGCGAGTTCTCTCGTTTATAGTTGAACTATCTCGGACCTAGGGATAGGACGAGGTTAAGTGGCTAAAGAAGAATTCATCAACATCGGTGTTCATCCTTCAATTCACGCCGGGAGGTATCATCAAAGACGTGATCATCGACAAAATTGGACCTAGGGATAGGCCAAGACACATCAGGGATTCTTGCCAAACTTGAAGTACTGAGTTGAGTGTTCGCTGCCGCGACAAGCAACGGACTGCTGCCGCGACAGGTGCTGCTGCGATGGGGACGACGACAGAACTGGATTCCCTGGGCTTAGCAATACCTGCACTACTGAGCAATTCAATACCAGCCCATTCTCTCTATCTTGATTTTTCTACTCTTTTATTTAAGTTCTCTTTATTATTCTCGTGACAACTTTCTCAAATAATTTCTTTACTTTCGTGCAGTGATTCAAGGTGAAGCTATTAGCCCAATCCCTGTGGAGACGATATCCGATACTTCGTATCACTTTACTACTTACGTCGTGTACACTTGCACTACAATTGCGATAGACTCTTTTACACGCAACATGCTTATATGATCAGCTTGAAGCTTCATTTGCATATGCTAATATTTGTAGTTCTGCAATTAGTGAGTATAATTCTGCTGAATCTTGTAATTTTGCAAGTTGTGATTCTGGTTCTGCAAAATTTAGTGTGTTTCAGCTTTGGCATTTAAGGCTAGGACATCCTTCTAAACAAAGGATGAAATTTTTTAGTATTTTGAATGATCATATACCTAGTATTCCTTTGAATTGTTTTGATTGTGATGTATGGCATATGGTAAAGCAAAAGAGGCTTTCCTTTCCTGTAAGCATTTCTAAATCTGAATATATTTTCTATTTGATTCATATGGATGTTTGGGGCCCTTTGCCAGTTAAAAGCATCTATGGTCATTTGTATTTTTTTTTATTGTTGTAGATGATAAGAGTCGGTTTGTCTGGGTTTTTCCTATGTGTGCTAAGTCTGAAGTTAGGCAATTAATCATTGATTTTATCAACTGGTTCAAACTCAGTTCTCTAGAAATATTAAGTGTATACGCAGTGATAATGCAAAAGAGTTTGACATGGTTGAATTTTATAGTTCCAAAGGCATTGTTCATCAAAACTCATGCATTTATACTCCTCAACAGAACAACTTGGTAGAAAGAAAACATCAACACTTGTTATCTGTTGCTAGGTCATTAAGAATTAATTATTCTTTGCCTTTACATTTCTGGATTGATTGTATCCTCCATGCTGCTTTTTTGATAAATGTTACCCCAACTCTTGTTTTAGAAAATAAAACTCCATATGAAATTTTATTTCAAAAAGTACCTAAACTTGATACTTTAAAGGTTTTTGGTTGCTTAGCCTATGCTTTTGTGTTATCTAAACCTCATACTAAAATGGATCCTAGGGCTAAAAGATGTGTTTTTTCTAGGATTTCCTAAAAACAATAAAGGTTTTAGGTTGTATGATCTTGAAACTAGAAGTGATTTTGTGTCCCGTAATGTCATTTTTTCAGAGACCATTTATCCCTTTCAGAAAAATACTTCCAAATACTCAAATGATCTTGTTTTTCCTACACATGATGGTTCTACTGTCGTTGAAGATAATTACAATGATTGCAAAGCTTTTGTAGATAACAGTTCTGACACAGAATTTGTGTCTGATACAATTACTAATATGAATCAAAGTACTATTCCTACTCATGTTTTGCAAAGTTGTGATCATTCTCAACCTTCAACACAAGATTTGAGTGTCACAGTGGATCCAAGTAGACCTTTTAGAAGCAAGCAACTACCTCAAAAGTTCAAGGATTATCAAGTTAACCTTCCTGGTTCCAAGTCCACTCCACATACCATTTTTCAGGTGATGTCTTTCCATAATATTTCTCCAACTTATCAATCTTACATCAATGCTGTAGAAATTTTACCTGAACCTAAAATTACAAAGAAGTTGTTTTACATTCTTGTTGGAAAGATGCTACGAATGAAGAGATGGCTGCATTAGAGAGGAATAATACTTGGGAACTAGTCCCTCTTCCTAAAGGTAAAACAACTATAGGTTGTAAATGGGTCTTTAAGACTAAATTAAAATCTGATGGCTCTTTAGAACCCTATAAGGCAAGATTAGTTGCAAAAGGGTATACACAACAGGCTAGTATAGATTTCATTCATACTTTTAGTCCAGTCACAAAAATAATTACTATTAGAATGTTACTTGCTGTTGCTGCATCTAAGGGTTGATTTTTACACCAATTAGATGTAAACAATGCATTTCTTCATGACAATTTAGATGAAGAAGTATTCATGGATCTTTCTCTTAGTTTTCAAATTCAGGGATTAGTTTGTAGACTAAATAAAAGTCTCTATGGCTTAAAGCAAGCAAGTAGACAATGAAATGAACGTTTAACTTTTGCCATTTTATTGCAAGGTTTTAAGAGAGATGATTCTGATTTTTCCCTGTTTGTTAAAGGGTCTGGTATACACTTTATAGCTTTAGTTGTTTATGTTGATGACATAATAATAGCTAGTCCTATTATGTCTGCTATTACTTCTATAAAATCTTTTCTTCATGATACATTCAAAATTAAGGACCTTGGCAACTTGAAATACTTTCTAGACCCTGAGATTGCTAGGTCTGATAAGGGTATTAATCTTAGTTAAAGGAAATATACACTTGATTTACTCAAAGATACTGTTTTTTTAGGATCTAAACCTGCTTCTACACCTATTGCCACAACCACTAGACTTTCCAAAGCTGAGGGAGAACCTTTATCTGATGTTTTTTTAGAAGACTTGTTGGCAGATTGCTTTATCTCACAAATACTAGGCCTGATATTTCTTTTACAGTTCAACAACTTTCTCAATTTGTTTCAGCTCCTACTTCTTTGCATTTGATGGCTGCTCATAGGGTTCTTCGTTATTTAAAAAGTACCCCTGGACAAGGGTTGTTTTTCCCTGCTTCTAAGGATTTCAAACTTCATGCTTTTTCAGACTCGGATTGGGCATCATGTCCAAACTCCAGACGCTCTACAACTGGTTTTTATATTTTCCTTGGTCATTCTTTAATTTCCTGGAAATCTAAGAAACAACAAAGTGTTTTTAGATCATCCAGTGAAGCAGAGTACAAGGCAATTGCTTTTGTTACTTGTGAAATTCAGTGGCTCACTTATATATCTTCAAAATGACTTACATAATTCTTTTTCTACATTCAATCTATATTGTGATAACCTTTCAGCCATCAAACTTGCAGAAAACCATGTTCACCATGAGCGTACAAAACATATCGAGATTGATTGCCATCTCATCTGGGAAAAGATTCACAACAAGCTTATCACACTACTTCCAATTTCAAGTCCCAACCAGTTAGCTGATTGCTTCACCAAAGCTCTTCCTACAAATGTATTCTTAACTTCTATTTCCAAGCCGGACATACAAAATTTGTATGCTCCACCTTAAGGGGGGGCTAATAGGATATTGAATCCTAGTTGGCAAGATTAGTTGAAGTAGTTAGGCTTAGGTGGCAAGGTTAGTTAGATTGTTAAGCTTAAGTGGCAAGATTGACAAGATTCAATTATCTTTACTTTATTGTATAAATATGAAAAGTTTGAGGTGTAATTGTTAATTAAGTAAAAATAATAAAATCACTTTACTCTTTGACTCTGTTTACACCCAAAATAACTCTCGATGAGTTAAACCGATTTTTCTTCTCGATTACTTCTTCCTCGTCTTGAAGAAAGCTTTAATCAGAGAAAGCTTAGTTCAATAAGTTTTGACCGTTTGCTTAGCATGTTTTTGAGTGTGAAATTTGAATGACAAAAAAAGTTAGAGAATGGAGTAATTCAAATTGGTATCTAACCTATTTGTCTGAATAATTTAAATTAGGTATTGCAGAGACTTATCATAAGAACGATTTTTTCAATTCAATTGTTCCATTCACAATTTCAGGATTCAAACATCTGACTTATCCTAACAAGTTTTTAGAACTGTATAGTTTGGAATTAAAAATTCCTGTCTCCCTTGAGAACCTCATGCATTCAACTCCAGAAACGGCTGCAACGTTCAACTCAGAAACCAACTCCTGAAACGGTTGCAATGTTCAACTCCAGAAACGGCTGCAATATGCACACATATCATATTGACTTAATTAATAATTAATACTCAGATATATTCTTTTATTTAAAGTATAACGGTTATTATAACACTTCCATCCTTGATAAGGTATGTTCATATCATTCACTTCAAATTTTAACAGTATAATAATTTATTTGTAACAAAATTTTAATTAAATGACCAAATTATTACATTTTAAAATAACTTATTTATTAGCGAACTCATAATTAAGAGGCATGTGTATTTTGAATTATTAATAAAATCATTACTACCGAGCAAAAAAAAATAGGACCTAGGGTAAATTATAATTTTTGTTTTGTTTGGATACCGAGAAAATTAAAAAAAAATCATTTTACTTTTTGATGTTTCTATGTATATCTCAAAGCTAAAAAAAATTGAACCATGAGATGTGGTGTGATGGTTGCTCACCCCATATTTTAACCATGAGGTTAGGAGTTCGATTCCTACCTATGGGAATGGAGTACATTTATGGTCAGCCGTTTACCTCTTGGTGAGAGCACTCACGGCGAGAGGACCCTAAATTCTAAACACTAATACTTAATCTTAAGACATACATAGGACACTAAAAAGATAGTGGAAAGAACAAAAATCATTTGTCCTTTTTTAGTGTACCTTTCTATTTCTCAACACTAAAAAATTAAATCATATACTCTAACAATAATTTTCAAACTCTATTAAAAATTAAACTCCGAACTCTAAACATTATTTTTTTTAATTTGAATCATAAATAAAAATATAAAAAAAGCAAAAGATTTCTATTCCGGGACAACCAGAGAGTGGATAGAGAGTTCTAAAAAAAACTGTCAAATATTTCCTTAAAACTCATGCAAATCACGTTGCCATTTTCAGTGAATAACGCATCATCAACTAAACTCTCAACGTCAAAGAGTATACATAAAAATCACATGATTTAATTAAGAATAAAAAATAATCTGGCCCTGTTGAGTCTCGACCCAATAGGGATAAATTTTTTAAATAAAAAGAAAACAGGTTTGCAAAGGATGGGTTTTTTTTTGAGTCAGGATGATTCGTGTTTGGGTTTAAGCTTAATATTTTTTGACATGATTTGACTTGATACATTTATAATTTTATTTATTTTTATATATTATATTGGATATATTTATTAATTTGTTCAAGATGAATCAAGTTTAGTTGGATTTTTATTAAAATTTCGGGATCAAACTAGAGTAAGATTATGCTTTTATTATGTCTGATCATGCTCGAATTGAGATAAAATATATTAAATTCAAGACGAGACAAAATAAAACTAAAAATTCTAAATTTCAGGATGGGCTAGAGGCGACAAAAAAACATGAACAAATTCCATCTATGATTTAATATAGCAAGGGGTAAAAATCTTCTGCCCCCTAACCATGGCTTCTTATATGCTCCCTACTAAAAAACATCTAAAAATTAAATTCTAAGCCCTCACCCTAATTTTCATATCCTAAACCCTAAAAAATACACCCTAACCCTAAGCCCCAACCTTAAACCCCAAACCCGCTATTTTAAAATAGAGGCATCAATGGAGGCATAGTTAAGGGTAGACGATTTCCATCCATATCGAGTAAAAATCTTCTGTCTCCTAACCATGCCTCCTACTAAAAGACACCTAAAAAGAAAATTTTAAGCCATAACCCTAATTTTGATACCCTACCCTAACAAATACACCATACCCCTAATTCCCTACACCCTAACCCTAAGCCCTAACCTTAAACCCTAAACCTGATATTTTAAAATAAAGTCACCAATAGAGACATAGTTAGGCATAATTAGGGTTCTGTTTTCTTTGAAAGAAAGTTAAATAAATTACTTATATCATATCATCTGCACATTTTCTTTAAAGAAAAGAGTACAAATAACATAGGGTAGCTGATATGATACAGTTATGCAAGGAAAAGAAATACATAGAAAAGATGATAAAGCATCCAGTTTGGTGTAAATTGTCATGCCCTTTTAATAACTAAGGTTGTTATTTTTAACTCTTGTCCTAATAAAAAGCCGACTGTACCACTATTTATTTTTTTGGAAGAGGACTGTACCATTAGAAAACGCCTAAAGGGGCTGAACTATGAGAGGCAGTCCATATCTAGGCCTTAGGGAAAGCATGATACAAGGAGAATGACGATAATTAGGAGAGGTTGAAAAGGAGAACCTCCTAAGCATAAGGGTTAATACAACTTTGTATTCCATCATCGTCAAATTCCTCCCAACGCACATCCTCCCTCCGAACCCGAACGGCAAGAACCCCATCTTGTGCTTGCACCCTCCGTATAGTTTATCGTCCTTGAACCTCTCCGGTCGGAACTCGTTAACGTCGGCGCCCCATAAAGCCGGATCGTGGTGCATGCCCACAACGTCAATCCAGATGTTGGTTCCATTGGGAATAATGAGATCATCCACCTTTATATCTTCTCTCGCTTGCCTTTGTGCATTTGGTGCTGGTGAGTATAGTCTTAACACCTCTTGCATCACCCATTCCATCTGCAAATCGTAGCCAAAGAAACTATATCAATATGTATATATGTATAAAAGTAATACATACATATATATATGTATATATGTATTTGATTGATCAATCCATGACATTGCTCCACGTACCTTCTTTAAGCCGGTAAGCCGAGAGAAATCGATGTCATCACCGTCTCCGATCACCTCTCTAATTTCCTCCCTCAGTTGGTGTTGCCATAGCGGATGCAAGGCCAAAAGCAGCAAGGTCCAAGTGAGAGCCAACGCGGTGGTTTCGTGGCCACCGAAGAAGAACGTCTTGCACTCATCAACAAGTTCCCTCGTCGTCAAGCTCTTCCCCGCCCGGCCGTCGAGGTGGCTGCCTTCCATCAGTAAACCCAACAAATCCTTCTGAGGGAATCTGACCCAAGCCTTCTTACGGTCGTTGATGATGGATAAAAGGAGTTGGTCTATTTCTTTGCCAAGTTTTCTGGCTTCCAGGTTTTTGTTGAGACAAAACCATTTGCTGAAAGGAACACCCACGTAACGGTTGGAGTTGAAAAGAGTAATTTGTAGGGCTCTCAGTTTTTCATACACTTCCCTCCCATTTTGGTTGCTCAAACCGAAGCTGGTCCTCGCAATGATCTCCCCCGCCGTTGTCGTGATTTCTCTTTCGACATCGATTTCGGGTTGACCGGAGTTTATTAGGGTTTCCCACTTGTTGAGCATCATTGTGGCCGGTTCCACCATCAAGCTTGCCATGGCCTACAATACCAGAAGTTGAAAAGAAACTTCATTTTCTGAACCTGAACTATATATGTTAAAGTTGGAATGTGAATTTATGAGAGTGGGAAAGGAGAGAGACCTTCAAGTTAGGTGGGGAGAATGCAGGAGTGATAACATGGCGATGACGAACCCAGTCGTCTCCTTCAACCATCACCAGTCCACTTCCGAACATGGGATTCCTATCACGTTTAAACACCGTGGGTTTTCCCCAGCTCTTCCCCACAACTCCCGAAGACATTTTCTTAAGGAACTCCGGGTCTGCAATACATAAAAATGGCTCAGTCCCCAGCCAGTAGATGAACAGTTTTCCTGCAAACCAAACATAACAAATTAAGGCTTTTCATTTTGTTTTAAACTTTCAAGTATATTTGAGATCCGGCAAAGACTTACCATGAGTCTTTTGCCACTTAGCAAAATAAGGAAACACGGTTGCGTGTATATCATGGGAAATAGCAGGCAATCCAAGTGAAGAATCATTAACATTCTTATTGTTTTTCATCTCTGTAATATTTCCCAGAGGGAAACTAGGAGTTGGACCTCCAAACCCATTCCTCTTAATCCTGCGGTAAGCTCGAATGGGCATAATCCACCATGAGAACAACAATCTCAAGAACAAATAAACAAGACAAGCCACCATGGCTAAGCTCAAAAAAGCTTGGGATTGCTCCAAAAACCCCATTTATACTATTGGAAAAAAGCTTGGATAACTCCTTTTGTTTATAAAGCTAATACACAATCAGATGAATTTGATTTGATATTCAATGAAGATAATGAAGTTGGTATGTATAGAAGACGAGGGGTATTGAAGATTGATAGCAGTTGTGTGAGTCGGTTTGTATAACCGAAAGAAGTTGGATCCATTAATTTGTTTCGTGGATCGGTTACTTTGTTAGGACCGTTGTTGGCACTCTGTTCGAGAATTACGAGTATGAAACTTTCCCGGCTTAAGACAGTTGTCACGGGGCTAGGTCGGAAGGGCTAGCACCGTGCGGCACTTGGTCAAAAAGAGGAAGAAAGGTGACCAAGTTTAGCCTTGGAAACTAAGCTTGGAAGGCTTAGTTGGGTTGCGGAAGCGTTGGAAAGATAGGTGCGATGGCTTGGCAAAGAAGATCGGCAAGACAAGTGTTTATCAAAGCAATGAGCCTCGTTAAAAACTCCCCCTAAGTCTAGACGGGGAGAAAAGAGTACTCAAGTGCTTGCTCTTATTAAAATACTCAAAGAAGAATGAAAATGTGGAGAATGAGGAATGAATACAATGGGTGGAGGAGAGCTCTATTTATAGCCTAAGCCCCTTCGATCTAACGGCTATGAGTGATTCAATCCGATGGCTAAGGATGAATACTCCCTCGTAAACATGGCAATACTTTCATATGAACAAACTTGCCCTCATTACAAAGATATGACATCACATGATTGTTGTCATGGAATACTTTCCTCGGATAGGCCCTCATGGAAGATCCCTTTCCTTGTGTGATAGTCAAAAGATGAGAACATAGCTTGGGTCTTGGATGCTTGGGCGGATTGGGCTTAACATGGCCCGATTCTTGTGTCCAAAACCCCCTTGGTAGCATGCTAGGTGCTAAGTCGGGCAGGGGTGTGTGCAAAGAAAAGAAATACATAGAAAAGAAGATGAAGCATCCAGTTTGGTGTAAATTGTTATGCCCTTTTAATAACTAAGGCTGTTCTTTTTAACCCTTGTCCTAATAAAAAGCCGACTGTACCACTATTTATTGTTTGGAAGAGGACTGTACCATTGGAAAAAGTCTAAAGGGATTGAACAGTGAGAGGCAATCCAAATCTAGGCCTTAGGGAAAGCAAAATAGAAGGAGAATGGCGATAATTAGGTGAAGTTGAAAAGGAAAATCTCCTAAGCATAAGGGTTAATACAACTTTGTATTCCATCATCGTCAAATTCCTCCCAACGCACATCCTCCCTCCGAACCCGAATGACAAGAACCCCATCTTGTGCATGCACCCTCCGTATAGCTTATCGTCCTTGAACCTCTCCGGTCGGAACTCATTAACGTCGGTGCCCCGTAAATCCAGATCATGGTGCATGCCCACAATGTCAATCCAGATGTTGGTTCCATTGGGGATAATGAGATCATCCACCTTTATATCTTCTCTTGCTTGCCTTTGTGCATGTGGTGCTGGTGAGTATAGTCTTAAAGGTGGGTAATAGGTGAATTAGTCCCGTTTTGAGTTGGAAAGGGGTATCGTTGTGAGGAAAGGCGATACAAAGGGGTTGTTGTTCAGCGGGGGCAGTGTTGAGTTGTCTAATGGTTTGGTTATCCATCAGGTCGGGTGTAGGTATAGATATCGGACTTGTGCTTTCTTCGGTTTGGTCGTGTGGTGGTTCAGATATGGATTCCGGATGGGATTGTTGTTGGTTTTGCTTTTGTACTTTCTTTCGTCTGACAGTTTCACTGTTGTTCTTACGAGCGCTTGCTTCGATTTCCGGGTTGTATGGAACAAGATTACCCGAATTCCTCCTGGTCATAAAAAAAATCAGTCAAAAGTGCCGAAAGTAAATCTCCCCGGCAACGGCGCCAATTTTGACAAGTCGTCGTTTAATCGGTCAAAAATAAATAATTTAACCTCTTTCAATAAATAATAGAATAAAAAAATTAAGTAGTTATAGGGAAAGAGGGTCGATCCACAGGGAGATTAGTCAGAATTCTTGACTTGAATTTGTCGGATTTGAATTCCCAGGAATATCTGTAAAAACAAGGAAATAAAAAAGGGGTGATCTGATATTGAGTGAAGTAATAAAATAAAATGCAAGAATTAACGAAAATAGTAAAAAAACCAAATATAAATATTAGCCTCGAGCTAGCCTTGTCAATTCCTTCGATCATTGAAATAGATTTTTACTTCGGGGATCATGTCGGTTACAGTCTGCAGGCCCAACCCGTCGCAACTTGCTTCTCTCTCGAGTAACCAATCCCCCAAGACTATCTTCGAAGGTTGATTCTTAAACAAATTAACCACGTCTATCGCCATTAAAGTATTTAGTTTTGAAAGCAGGAAAAGCCTGACTCATAAATTGTCTTAAAAAGTATCGCTTCTGATTTTATCTTTCCTTAGCGGACCGCCGCTAAGAGTGTTCACAGGAAGTCGAAATTGCCACAGGCCGATCCTTCCTCCCAACTATGTTTTTAAACGATTCCAGACCAATGAGCTCTTTTTTATTTGAAAAACGATTAAAAACTTTAGTAAGGCCAATTGCCAAACTATCTAAACCGAAAGATAAAAATGTATTCCCGAAGGAATTTAGGCAATGTTCAATTCTCACAATTAGAATTGATTTGGCTAGCTCTTAGCTCAAGAATGAAGGTGTATGGTGATGGAATAGTAACCTTGAGGAGGAGGGGAAGTTTGTCGTGAACTTTGAAAATGGGTGGGGAAGAAGAAGAGTGAAAAAGCTATTTTTTTATTTGTTTGTTTCTTTTAAAAAGTCAAAAGACTCATTTACCCTTAATGAAATGGGATATTCATAAGAGCATGTAATTCATGGCTAATTGGGCTTGATTTAAAAAAAGTCCAAAATAAATTTATTTGTTTTGAAAATACGAGGCCTAAAATAATATTTTAATATTTAAATTTCACCCGACCCCCAAACTCGGGTGTTACATTGTAGGACATTCTATTGATTGTTGTTACAGGAAACATGGGTTTCCACCTGGGTATAAAACCAAAAGTCAGATTAGTAGATCTAATCTTGTTGGCCAGTCTAGTTCTTTTTCAACTGATGATGACTCTGTGTCTAGTTCTTTGCCTAAGACTACTAGTCAAGTTGTTAGCTTCTCTAAAGAACAGTACAATGACATCTTGAGCATGTTGCAAGAACGAAATGCTAATTCTACTGCTCAGCCTTCTGCTAGTTCCTCTAGAGTCAATATGCTTACCTCTGCCTTTGATGTTCCTTATATTGAAGATACAAGTATAATCTTGACTTGTTCCTCTGCTTGTTTTTTCAATTCTTGTTTTGTTGTTTCTTGGGTTATTGATTCTAGAGCAACAGATCACATAGTGAATTCTTTAGACTATTTTTCTGATTTTAGAATTGTTCATAATAAAGTTGTTAAATTACCTAATGGACAACTTGTTAAAGTAACTCATATAGGTAATGTTAAGATTAATTCTGATCTTGTTCTTTTAAATGTTCTTCATATACCTCTTTTTTATTTTAATTTGATTTATGTTTCCCAATTAACTTCTAATGCTAATATATCTGGTTTTTTTCATCTGGTTATTGTTATATACAGAACACAAAGATGAAGAAAACGATTGGTATAGCTAGAGGTTTCAATGGCTTTGTTGAGTGTGTAAAAGTTCTATTATTTACCCCCTATTTAACCCATATTTCTGCTGCATTCAAGCATTATTTATTGCATTTAGGTCAGTTTACATCAAAACATCACAAATATATTAAAAGGCACAATTTCTACTGAAATTGGTTGTTTTTGCAGGTTGCTGCTGTAGCAGACAGAAGAGGCAGACGCTGGGCAGTGAAGCAGAAGAACTGGAACTGGACGAGCAGTCAAGGAGGACGATGTTTCCATGGTTGTCGCCGTGACATCAGAGGACGACATCAGTTTTGAGGAGAAGAAGCAAAGTGGACCTCGACAGATAGAGAAAATTCAGCCCGTCTGTCGTGTAAAACCACTATATTTTTCCAAGCCCCATCTCGAAAGGAATGTCAAGACCAAAGTTCAAGGAAAGAAAAACCCAAGCAAGAAAGATGGCGGCTTAAAGATAGATTCTTTGAAGATTTAGTCTTTATTAGAGTTGTACTTTAATTTAAAGTTGTCTTCTTGCTATTTTAGAAAACTTGGACCCAAAGCCTATATAAGGGCATATATTTCAACCTAGGGGAGATAACTGATTCTCTAGCCTTCTTCTCAAAACCCTAGTCGTTTTCCTTCCCTCTACATGTTCTAAATTCCCCTTAGGGCCACATGTTGATTTGTAAAGTAGTTGCAATGGTTGTTTTGTTTTAGGAATTTTCAGTTCAATAAAATAAACTTCAAGTTCTCTTATTTTGGTTATTAATATCTCCCAAGAGCATCGGGAGAGCATTGTGAGGTTATCGATTTACTTAGCATCGGGAGATTTAAGTATACGAAAGGAATAAGTGCGAGTTCTCTCGTTTATAGTTGAACTATCTCGGACCTAGGGATAGGACGAGGTTAAGTGGCTAAAGAAGAATTCATCAACATCGGTGTTCATCCTTCAATTCACGCCGGGAGGTATCATCAAAGACGTGATCATCGACAAAATTGGACCTAGGGATAGGCCAAGACACATCAGGGATTCTTGCCAAACTTGAAGTACTGAGTTGAGTGTTCGCTGCCGCGACAAGCAACGGACTGCTGCCGCGACAGGTGCTGCTGCGATGGGGACGACGACAGAACTGGATTCCCTGGGCTTAGCAATACCTGCACTACTGAGCAATTCAATACCAGCCCATTCTCTCTATCTTGATTTTTCTACTCTTTTATTTAAGTTCTCTTTATTATTCTCGTGACAACTTTCTCAAATAATTTCTTTACTTTCGTGCAGTGATTCAAGGTGAAGCTATTAGCCCAATCCCTGTGGAGACGATATCCGATACTTCGTATCACTTTACTACTTACGTCGTGTACACTTGCACTACAATTGCGATAGACTCTTTTACACGCAACATGCTTATATGATCAGCTTGAAGCTTCATTTGCATATGCTAATATTTGTAGTTCTGCAATTAGTGAGTATAATTCTGCTGAATCTTGTAATTTTGCAAGTTGTGATTCTGGTTCTGCAAAATTTAGTGTGTTTCAGCTTTGGCATTTAAGGCTAGGACATCCTTCTAAACAAAGGATGAAATTTTTTAGTATTTTGAATGATCATATACCTAGTATTCCTTTGAATTGTTTTGATTGTGATGTATGGCATATGGTAAAGCAAAAGAGGCTTTCCTTTCCTGTAAGCATTTCTAAATCTGAATATATTTTCTATTTGATTCATATGGATGTTTGGGGCCCTTTGCCAGTTAAAAGCATCTATGGTCATTTGTATTTTTTTTTATTGTTGTAGATGATAAGAGTCGGTTTGTCTGGGTTTTTCCTATGTGTGCTAAGTCTGAAGTTAGGCAATTAATCATTGATTTTATCAACTGGTTCAAACTCAGTTCTCTAGAAATATTAAGTGTATACGCAGTGATAATGCAAAAGAGTTTGACATGGTTGAATTTTATAGTTCCAAAGGCATTGTTCATCAAAACTCATGCATTTATACTCCTCAACAGAACAACTTGGTAGAAAGAAAACATCAACACTTGTTATCTGTTGCTAGGTCATTAAGAATTAATTATTCTTTGCCTTTACATTTCTGGATTGATTGTATCCTCCATGCTGCTTTTTTGATAAATGTTACCCCAACTCTTGTTTTAGAAAATAAAACTCCATATGAAATTTTATTTCAAAAAGTACCTAAACTTGATACTTTAAATGTTTTTGGTTGCTTAGCCTATGCTTTTGTGTTATCTAAACCTCATACTAAAATGTATCCTAGGGCTAAAAGATGTGTTTTTCTAGGATTTCCTAAAAACAATAAAGGTTTTAGGTTATATGATCTTGAAACTAGAAGTGATTTTGTGTCCTGTAATGTCATTTTTTCAGAGACCATTTATCCCTTTCAGAAAAATACTTCCAAATACTCAAATGATCTTGTTTTTCCTACACATGATGGTTCTACTGTCGTTGAAGATAATTACAATGATTGCAAAGCTTTTGTAGATAACAGTTCTGACACAGAATTTGTGTCTGATACAATTACTAATATGAATCAAAGTACTATTCCTACTCATGTTTTGCAAAGTTGTGATCATTCTCAACCTTCAACACAAGATTTGAGTGTCACAGTGGTTCCAAGTAGACCTTTTAGAAGCAAGCAACTACCTCAGAAATTCAAGGATTATCAAGTTAACCTTCCTGGTTCCAAGTCCACTCCATATACCATTTTTCAGGTGATGTCTTTTCATAATATTTCTCCAACTTATCAATCTTACATCAATGCTGTAGAAATTTTACCTGAACCTAAAATTACAAAGAAGTTGTTTTACATTCTTGTTGGAAAGATGCTATGAATGAAGAGATGGCTGCATTAGAGAGGAATAATACTTGGGAACTAGTCCCTCTTCCTAAAGGTAAAACAACTATAGGTTGTAAATGAGTCTTTAAGACTAAATTAAAATCTGATGGCTCTTTAGAACCCTATAAGGCAAGATTAGTTGCAAAAGGGTATACACAACAGGCTAGTATAGATTTCATTCATACTTTTAGTCCAGTCACAAAAATAATTACTATTAGAATGTTACTTGCTGTTGCTGCTGCTAAGGGTTGATTTTTACACCAATTAGATGTAAACAATGCATTTCTTCATGACAATTTAGATGAAGAAGTATTCATGGATCTTTCTCTTAGTTTTCAAATTCAGGGATTAGTTTGTAGACTAAATAAAAGTCTCTATGGCTTAAAGCAAGCAAGTAGACAATGAAATGAACGTTTAACTTTTGCCCTTTTATTGCAAGGTTTTAAGAGAGCTGATTCTGATTTTTCCCTGTTTGTTAAAGGGTCTGGTATACACTTTATAGCTTTAGTTGTTTATGTTGATGACATAATAATAGCTAGTCCTATTATGTCTACTATTACTTCTATAAAATCTTTTCTTCATATACATTCAAAATTAAGGACCTTGGCAACTTGAAATACTTTCTAGACCCTGAGATTGCTAGGTCTGATAAGGGTATTAATCTTAGTTAAAGGAAATATACACTTGATTTACTCAAAGATACTGTTTGTTTAGGATCTAAACCTGCTTCTACACCTATTGCCACAACCACTAGACTTTCCAAAGCTGAGGGAGAACCTTTATCTGATGTTTTTTTAGAAGACTTGTTGGCAGATTGCTTTATCTCACAAATACTAGGCTTGATATTTCTTTTGCAGTTCAACAACTTTCTCAATTCGTTTCAGCTCCTACTTCTTTGCATTTGATGGCTGCTCATAGGGTTCTTCGTTATTTAAAAAGTACCCCTGGACAAGGGTTGTTTTTCCCTGCTTCTAAGGATTTCAAACTTCATGCTTTTTCAGACTCGGATTGGGCATCATGTCCAAACTCCAGACGCTCTACAACTGGTTTTTATATTTTCCTTGGTCATTCTTTAATTTCCTGGAAATCTAAGAAACAACAAAGTGTTTTTAGATCATCCAGTGAAGCAGAGTACAAGGCAATTGCTTTTGTTACTTGTGAAATTCAGTGGCTCACTTATATATCTTCAAAATGACTTACATAATTCTTTTTCTACATTCAATCTATATTGTGATAACCTTTCAGCCATCAAACTTGCAGAAAACCATGTTCACCATGAGCGTACAAAACATATCGAGATTGATTGCCATCTCATCTGGGAAAAGATTCACAACAAGCTTATCACACTACTTCCAATTTCAAGTCCCAACCAGTTAGCTGATTGCTTCACCAAAGCTCTTCCTACAAATGTATTCTTAACTTCTATTTCCAAGCCGGACATACAAAATTTGTATGCTCCACCTTAAGGGGGGGCTAATAGGATATTGAATCCTAGTTGGCAAGATTAGTTGAAGTAGTTAGGCTTAGGTGGCAAGGTTAGTTAGATTGTTAAGCTTAAGTGGCAAGATTGACAAGATTCAATTATCTTTACTTTATTGTATAAATATGAAAAGTTTGAGGTGTAATTGTTAATTAAGTAAAAATAATAAAATCACTTTACTCTTTGACTCTGTTTACACCCAAAATAACTCTCGATGAGTTAAACCGATTTTTCTTCTCGATTACTTCTTCCTCGTCTTGAAGAAAGCTTTAATCAGAGAAAGCTTAGTTCAATAAGTTTTGACCGTTTGCTTAGCATGTTTTTGAGTGTGAAATTTGAATGACAAAAAAAGTTAGAGAATGGAGTAATTCAAATTGGTATCTAACCTATTTGTCTGAATAATTTAAATTAGGTATTGCAGAGACTTATCATAAGAACGATTTTTTCAATTCAATTGTTCCATTCACAATTTCAGGATTCAAACATCTGACTTATCCTAACAAGTTTTTAGAACTGTATAGTTTGGAATTAAAAATTCCTGTCTCCCTTGAGAACCTCATGCATTCAACTCCAGAAACGGCTGCAACGTTCAACTCAGAAACCAACTCCTGAAACGGTTGCAATGTTCAACTCCAGAAACGGCTGCAATATGCACACATATCATATTGACTTAATTAATAATTAATACTCAGATATATTCTTTTATTTAAAGTATAACGGTTATTATAACACTTCCATCCTTGATAAGGTATGTTCATATCATTCACTTCAAATTTTAACAGTATAATAATTTATTTGTAACAAAATTTTAATTAAATGACCAAATTATTATATTTTAAAATAACTTATTTATTAGCGAACTCATAATTAAGAGGCATGTGTATTTTGAATTATTAATAAAATCATTACTACCGAGCAAAAAAAAATAGGACCTAGGGTAAATTATAATTTTTGTTTTGTTTGGATACCGAGAAAGTTAAAAAAAATCATTTTACTTTTTGATGTTTCTATGTATATCTCAAAGCTAAAAAAAATTGAACCATGAGATGTGGTGTGATGGTTGCTCACCCCATATTTTAACCATGAGGTTAGGAGTTCGATTCCTACCTATGGGAATGAAGTACATTTATGGTCAGCCGTTTACCTCTTGGTGAGAGCACTCACGGCGAGAGGACCCTAAATTCTAAACACTAATACTTAATCTTAAGACATACATAGGACACTAAAAAGATAGTGAAAAGAACAAAAATCATTTGTCATTTTTTAGTGTACCTTTCTATTTCTCAACACTAAAAAATTAAATCATATACTCTAACAATAATTTTCAAACTCTATTAAAAATTAAACTCCGAACTCTAAACATTATTTTTTTAATTTGAATCATAAATAAAAATATAAAAAAGCAAAAGATTTCTATTCCGGGACAACCAGAGAGTGCATAGAGAGTTCTAAAAAAAACTGTCAAATATTTCCTTAAAACTCATGCAAATCACGTTGCCATTTTCAGTGAATAACACATCATCAACTAAACTCTCAACGTCAAAGAGTATACATAAAAATCACATGATTTAATTAAGAATGAAAAATAATCTGGCCCTGTTGAGTCTCGACCCAATAGGGATAAATTTTTTAAATAAAAAGAAAACAGGTTTGCAAAGGATGGGTTTTTTTTTAGTCAGGATGATTCGTGTTTGGGTTTAAGCTTAATATTTTTTGACATGATTTGACTTGATACATTTATAATTTTATTTATTTTTATATATTATATTGGATATATTTATTAATTTGTTCAAGATGAATCAAGTTTAGTTGGATTTTTATTAAAATTTCGGGATCAAACTAGAGTAAGATTATGCTTTTATTATGTCTGATCATTCTCGAATTGAGATAAAATATATTAAATTCAAGACGAGACAAAATAAAACTAAAAATTCTAAATTTCAGGATGGGCTAGAGGCGACAAAAAAACATGAACAAATTCCATCTATGATTTAATATAGCAAGGGGTAAAAATCTTCTGCCCCCTAACCATGGCTTCTTATATGCTCCCTACTAAAAAACATCTAAAAATTAAATTCTAAGCCCTCACCCTAATTTTCATATCCTAAACCCTAAAAAATACACCCTAACCCTAAGCCCCAACCTTAAACCCCAAACCCGCTATTTTAAAATAGAGGCATCAATGGAGGCATAGTTAAGGGTAGACGATTTCCATCCATATCGAGTAAAAATCTTCTGTCTCCTAACCATGCCTCCTACTAAAAGACACCTAAAAAGAAAATTTTAAGCCATAACCCTAATTTTGATACCCTACCCTAACAAATACACCATACCCCTAATTCCCTACACCCTAACCCTAAGCCCTAACCTTAAACCCTAAACCTGATATTTTAAAATAAAGTCACCAATAGAGGCATAGTTAGGCATAATTAGGGTTCTGTTTTCTTTGAAAGAAAGTTAAATAAATTACTTATAAAGCATCCAGTTTGGTGTAAATTGTCATGCCCTTTTAATAACTAAGGTTGTTATTTTTAACTCTTGTCCTAATAAAAAGCCGACTGTACCACTATTTATTTTTTTGGAAGAGGACTGTACCATTAGAAAACGCCTAAAGGGGCTGAACTATGAGAGGCAGTCCATATCTAGGCCTTAGGGAAAGCATGATACAAGGAGAATGACGATAATTAGGAGAGGTTGAGAAGGAGAACCTCCTAAGCATAAGGGTTAATACAACTTTGTATTCCATCATCGTCAAATTCCTCCCAACGCACATCCTCCCTCCGAACCCGAACGGCAAGAACCCCATCTTGTGCTTGCACCCTCCGTATAGTTTATCGTCCTTGAACCTCTCCGGTCGGAACTCGTTAACGTCGGCGCCCCATAAAGCCGGATCGTGGTGCATGCCCACAACGTCAATCCAGATGTTGGTTCCATTGGGAATAATGAGATCATCCACCTTTATATCTTCTCTCGCTTGCCTTTGTGCATTTGGTGCTGGTGAGTATAGTCTTAACACCTCTTGCATCACCCATTCCATCTGCAAATCGTAGCCAAAGAAACTATATCAATATGTATATATGTATAAAAGTAATACATACATATATATATGTATATATGTATTTGATTGATCAATCCATGACATTGCTCCACGTACCTTCTTTAAGCCGGTAAGCCGAGAGAAATCGATGTCATCACCGTCTCCGATCACCTCTCTAATTTCCTCCCTCAGTTGGTGTTGCCATAGCGGATGCAAGGCCAAAAGCAGCAAGGTCCAAGTGAGAGCCAACGCGGTGGTTTCGTGGCCACCGAAGAAGAACGTCTTGCACTCATCAACAAGTTCCCTCGTCGTCAAGCTCTTCCCCGCCCGGCCGTCGAGGTGGCTGCCTTCCATCAGTAAACCCAACAAATCCTTCTGAGGGAATCTGACCCAAGCCTTCTTACGGTCGTTGATGATGGATAAAAGGAGTTGGTCTATTTCTTTGCCAAGTTTTCTGGCTTCCAGGTTTTTGTTGAGACAAAACCATTTGCTGAAAGGAACACCCACGTAACGGTTGGAGTTGAAAAGAGTAATTTGTAGGGCTCTCAGTTTTTCATACACTTCCCTCCCATTTTGGTTGCTCAAACCGAAGCTGGTCCTCGCAATGATCTCCCCCGCCGTTGTCGTGATTTCTCTTTCGACATCGATTTCGGGTTGACCGGAGTTTATTAGGGTTTCCCACTTGTTGAGCATCATTGTGGCCGGTTCCACCATCAAGCTTGCCATGGCCTACAATACCAGAAGTTGAAAAGAAACTTCATTTTCTGAACCTGAACTATATATGTTAAAGTTGGAATGTGAATTTATGAGAGTGGGAAAGGAGAGAGACCTTCAAGTTAGGTGGGGAGAATGCAGGAGTGATGACATGGCGATGACGAACCCAGTCGTCTCCTTCAACCATCACCAGTCCACTTCCGAACATGGGATTCCTATCACGTTTAAACACCGTGGGTTTTCCCCAGCTCTTCCCCACAACTCCCGAAGACATTTTCTTAAGGAACTCCGGGTCTGCAATACATAAAAATGGCTCAGTCCCCAGCCAGTAGATGAACAGTTTTCCTGCAAACCAAACATAACAAATTAAGGCTTTTCATTTTGTTTTAAACTTTCAAGTATATTTGAGATCCGGCAAAGACTTACCATGAGTCTTTTGCCACTTAGCAAAATAAGGAAACACGGTTGCGTGTATATCATGGGAAATAGCAGGCAATCCAAGTGAAGAATCATTAACATTCTTATTGTTTTTCATCTCTGTAATATTTCCCAGAGGGAAACTAGGAGTTGGACCTCCAAACCCATTCCTCTTAATCCTGCGGTAAGCTCGAATGGGCATAATCCACCATGAGAACAACAATCTCAAGAACAAATAAACAAGACAAGCCACCATGGCTAAGCTCAAAAAAGCTTGGGATTGCTCCAAAAACCCCATTTATACTATTGGAAAAAAGCTTGGATAACTCCTTTTGTTTATAAAGCTAATACACAATCAGATGAATTTGATTTGATATTCAATGAAGATAATGAAGTTGGTATGTATAGAAGACGAGGGGTATTGAAGATTGATAGCAGTTGTGTGAGTCGGTTTGTATAACCGAAAGAAGTTGGATCCGTTAATTTGTTTCGTGGATCGGTTACTTTGTTAGGACCGTTGTTGGCACTCTGTTCGAGAATTACGAGTATGAAACTTTCCCGGCTTAAGACAGTTGTCACGGGGCTAGGTCGGAAGGGCTAGCACCGTGCGGCACTTGGTCAAAAAGAGGAAGAAAGGTGACCAAGTTCAGCCTTGGAAACTAAGCTTGGAAGGCTTAGTTGGGTTGCGAAAGCGTTGGAAAGATAGGTGCGATGGCTTGGCAAAGAAGATCGGCAAGACAAGTGTTTATCAAAGCAATGGGCCTCGTTAAAAACTCCCCCTAAGTCTAGACGGGGAGAAAAGAGTACTCAAGTGCCTGCTCTTATTAAAATACTCAAAGAAGAATGAAAATGTGGAGAATGAGGAATGAATACAATGGGTATACTCAAGTGCCCCATAAATCCAGATCATGGCGCATGCCCACAACGTCAATCCAGATGTTGGTTCCATTGGGGATAATGAGATCATCCACCTTTATATCTTCTCTTGCTTGCCTTTGTGCATTTGGTGCTGGTGAGTATAGTCTTAAAGGTGGGTAATAGGTGAATTAGTCCCGTTTTGAGTTGGAAAGGGGTATCGTTGTGAGGAAAGGCGATACAAAGGGGTTGTTGTTCAGCGGGGGCGATGTTGAGTTGTCTAATGGTTTGGTTATCCATCAGGTTGGGTGTTGGTATAGATATCGGACTTGTGCTTTCTTCGGTTTGGTCGTGTGGTGGTTCAGATATGGATTCCGGATGGGATTGTTGTTGGTTTTGCTTTTGTACTTTCTTTCGTCTGACAGTTTCATTGTGGTTCTTACGAGCGCTTGCTTCGATTTCCGGGTTGTATGGAACAAGATTACCTGGATTCCTCCTGGTCATAAAAAAAATCAGTCAGAAGTGCCGAAAGTAAATCTCCCCGGCAACGGCGCCAATTTTGACAAGTCGTCGTTTAATCGGTCAAAAATAAATAATTTAACCTCTTTCAATAAATAATAGAATAAAAAAATTAAGTAGTTATAGGGAAAGAGGGTCGATCCACAGGGAGATTAGTCAGAATTCTTGACTTGAATTTGTCGGATTTGAATTCCCAGGAATATCTGTAAAAACAAGGAAATAAAAAAGGGGTGATCTGATATTGAGTGAAGTAATAAAATAAAATGCAAGAATTAACGAAAATAGTAAAAAAATCAAATATAAATATTAGCCTCGAGCTAGCCTTGTCAATTCCTTCGATCATTGAAATAGATTTTTTGTAACCCCCTCGTCCCGGTCTGGCCGGATGACCGGTCCGAGTGGGCCACACGGGGAAAACCGAAGCGAAACCCAAAGGATTCCCCCTCGGTTAGCAACCCTACTTTTTTTTATTTTAATCTTGCCTAGATGAAGGTTAGGTCCTATATGATTCACAACAGCGGAAAACGTTCAAAGGAAAACACATTCGTAACACAGCCATGCTAAAACAGACAATTTTAAGTTTATGAGGCAGGCAGTATCGATACCCTATACAGGGGTATCGATACCCTCCCTTTCTAGGTCAACCCAGGAAGTCAACACGAGAAGACCGTATCGATACCCTTACCAGGGGTATCGATACCCTCTTCCTCGGTCAACCTTCCTTGGTCAACAGATAGGTCCGTATCGGTACTCGGGGACCCCGTATCGATACGCTCCAATCTAACTCCCAACTCCAAATTACAGTAACTTTGGTGGGTATCGATACCCTAGGCAAAATCTGAGGCATTTGGGCAAGAGAGTATCGATACCCTAACCAGGGGTATCGATACCCCCCTGCACTGCAACTCCTCAATTTCAACCAAAACCACCCCAAATCGACTCTAAATGCATTTCTCGACTCACCTAAGCGTATACCAACATGCAAGCACATATATTTAAGCCAAGGGTGTCATTCAAACATGGATTAAAGCATTCATACATAGCATTCTAATGAAAGAGCAATTTAGGCCAAAATGCACATACTCAAAGGCTCAAAGGATCATAAAGCCACAAGTCATTCAAAAGGGGTTTGCACTCAGCATAAGGCAACCTAAAGCATCCTAAAGCATACCATCATACACACCAACATTCATCCAAGTATAGCATGCTTACAAACCATAATCAAACTCAACAACATCATCATTCAAATGAGTCATACAAGCTCATATAAAGACACCCTATTGCCACATTGCTTAACTACTACAAAATCAACCATACTTGAGCAGTAACTTGGAAAGCCCTTATCGCCTTGCCACGAGCTAACGCCACGCTAATGATCTGCATTGTTGAACATTGAGAGCGTAAGCTATAAGCTTAGTGAGGGTGCTCTAAAACGAAAAACAACAACAATGCAGGGTCCAAGCATGTTAATCCTAGTCTACATACATCAAACATAGGCATAATATCAAGTAGACCTAGCTAGTCTTTCAAGTGGCATATATGGTCTCTCGATCCTAACAAGTTCAAATCTCATATAACATCATCATGTAGCAACAAATATAACACAACCATATATCACCATACATGATTTAAGTTTAATTGGCCACTTTAATTACCCCGATTGTGCGGATATAAACCTTGACAACACTTTACCTCGGTGGGATTCCACTCATCACTGGACCTTGCATGTGCGAGATTCCACTCATCGCCACATGCCCTACGGATGGGATTCCACTCATCATCCCGTAGAAATATAATTAAAGCTTCCGGTGGAATGCTACATCACCGTACTCCTCCTTGATGACTTAACGCCATCAAGGCCACGTACGTTTTGACTCAATTTGTGTGCACACTATCCTAATGATCGATCATTTACAACCGGTAATTATTTAGTGCCAATTATCCACATTAATCACATGTCATCACCCACACTCATGCTCACCACATATATCCACAACATGATATATAAACACATGCACCATATAATTGCAAGTATAAGAGCATAGTCATTAAGCACATAGCATTTAAGGATATCAAAAGCTAAGCTATCAACTTGAATTAAATGGAAGTGGCCTACCAAGCTCTCTTTACCCACACACACTAAACATGCTCGAGCCAAACTTAAAAACAAGTTGAACCACTCACCGCCCTTCCTTAGCAATTCGAACCAATCTTCCTACGAACCCGGATTCGGTCCCAAAGCCTCTTCCGCGTTTCCTCTTGCTTCTAGTCAAACAAAAACACATATATTACTTCCCAATTCGATGCTAATTCAACCTTCAACCCACTTTACATTCACAACCCAAATTCCACAATTTCCAAACCACATAACATCTCTAAAAAATCCCATTTTCGGACTCCCACAACTCAAGGCTGAAAATTCGATTTCCAAACATCCAAATGGCTTCCAAATCATCCAAAAACACCCTCATACCATAGGTAGACCAACAGCCCCTTACTTTCAACATAAATTCCACCAAAAACTCAAGTTTTACAACCTTAAATCTAGCCCTAAGACCATACTACGAATTTTTATCAAAACTCAACCAAATTAAAGTATGTGGTGTATTTCATCATGCTTAAACAAACCCCCAACATGATTTGACAAAACAAAATGAAAAGCCCCATTAAAAACCCCAAATTCCATATGAACCCTAATTTTCAAAACACCATCTTTTTGAAATCTACAACAAGGGATAGATAGAGAATAAAGAGGAGGTTTAGAAAACATAATTACCTCTTGAATTGGTGTTGAAAATCAGGTGGTAAGATTCAATAGAATAGTGGCTAAGCTTGAAAGAGTTTAGAGATGGTGGGGGAGCCTTCAACGTGAAAAGGGGAGGAAAGAGGGAGGAAGACAATTTTTTTGTTAAAGTGGTCTTGCTTTCCTAAACTTTTGGGTAAAATTACAACCCTAGTCCCTTCCCTTTTCCCAAAACTCAATTAGGTCATTATTTGAAGATGAAATGTTTTAATTAAGTTTTATTTGACTCGAACAAATATCCGGCTAACTCCTAGGCCCAAAACACGGGTGTTACATTTTTACTTCGGGGATCATGTCGGTTACAGTCTGTAGGCCCAACCCGTCGCAACTTGCTTCTCTCTCGAGTAACCAATCCCCCCAAGACTATATTCGAAGGTTGATTCTTAAACAAATTAACCACGTCTATCGCCATTAAAGTATTTAGTTTTGAAAGCAGGAAAAGCCTGACTCAGAAATTGTCTTAAAAAGTATCGCTTCTGATTTTATCTTTCCTTAGCGGACCGCCGCTAAGAGTGTTCACAGGAAGTCGAAATTGCCACAGGCCGATCCTTCCTCCCAACTATGTTTTTAAACGATTCCAGACCAATGAGCTCTTTTTTATTTGAAAAACGATTAAAAACTTTAGTAAGGCCAATTGCCAAACTATCTAAACCGAAAGATAAAAATGTATTCCCGAAGGAATTTAGGCAATATTCAATTCTCACAATTAGAATTGATTTGGCTAGCTCTTAGCTCAAGAATGAAGGTGTATGGTGATGGAATAGTAACCTTGAGGAGGAGGGGAAGTTTGTCGTGAACTTTGAAAATGGGTGGGGAAGAAGATGAGTGAAAAAGCTATTTTTTTATTTGTTTGTTTCTTTTAAAAAGTCAAAAGACTCATTTACCCTTAATGAAATGGGATATTCATAAGAGCATGTAATTCATGGCTAATTGGGCTTGATTTAAAAAAAGTCCAAAATAAATTTATTTGTTTTGAAAATACGAGGCCTAAAATAATATTTTAATATTTAAATTTCACCCGACCCCCAAACTCGGGTGTTACATTGTAGGACATTCTATTGATTGTTGTTACAGGAAACATGGGTTTCCACCTGGGTATAAAACCAAAAGTCAGATTAGTAGATCTAATCTTGTTGGCCAGTCTAGTTCTTTTTCAACTGATGATGACTCTGTGTCTAGTTCTTTGCCTAAGACTACTAGTCAAGTTGTTAGCTTCTCTAAAGAACAGTACAATGACATCTTGAGCATGTTGCAAGAACGAAATGCTAATTCTACTGCTCAGCCTTCTGCTAGTTCCTCTAGAGTCAATATGCTTACCTCTACCTTTGATGTTCCTTATATTGAAGATACAAGTATAATCTTGACTTGTTCCTCTGCTTGTTTTTTCAATTCTTGTTTTGTTGTTTCTTGGGTTATTGATTCTAGAGCCACAGATCACATAGTGAATTCTTTAGACTATTTTTCTGATTTTAGAATTGTTCATAATAAAGTTGTTAAATTACCTAATGGACAACTTGTTAAAGTAACTCATATAGGTAATGTTAAGATTAATTCTGATCTTGTTCTTTTAAATGTTCTTCATATACCTCTTTTTTATTTTAATTTGATTTATGTTTCCCAATTAACTTCTAATGCTAATATATCTGGTTTTTTTCATCTGGTTATTGTTATATATAGAACACAAAGATGAAGAAAACGATTGGTATAGCTAGAGGTTTCAATGGCTTTGTTGAGTGTGTAAAAGTTCTATTATTTACCCCCTATTTAACCCATATTTCTGCTGCATTCA
The DNA here is from genome assembly GCA_958450335.1 of Hibiscus tridactylites. NCBI lineage: Eukaryota > Viridiplantae > Streptophyta > Magnoliopsida > Malvales > Malvaceae > Hibiscus > Hibiscus tridactylites. The sequence continues at coordinate 69,334,416 of OY288288.1, read as the reverse complement.
AGCATTATTTATTGCATTTAGGTCAGTTTACAGCAAAACATCACAAATATATTAAAAGGCACAGTTTCTACTGAAATTGGTTGTTTTTGCAGGTTGCTGCTGTAGCAGACAGAAGAGGCAGATGCTGGGCAGTGAAGCAGAAGAACTGGAACTGGACGAGCAGTCAAGGAGGACGATGTTTCCATGGTTGTCGTCGTGACAGCAGAGGACGACAGCAGTTTTGAGGAGAAGAAGCAAAGTGGACCTCGACAGATAGAGAAAATTCAGCCCGTCTGTCGTGTAAAACCACTATATTTTTCCAAGCCCCAGATCGAAAGGAATGTCAAGACCAAAGTTCAAGGAAAGAAAAACCCAAGCAAGAAAGATGGCGGCTTAAAGATAGATTCTTTGAAGATTTAGTCTTTATTAGAGTTGTACTTTAGTTTAAAGTTGTCTTCTTGCTATTTCAGAAAACTTGGACCCAAAGCCTATATAAGGGCATATATTTCGACCTAGGGGAGATAACCGATTCTCTAGCCTTCTCTCAAAACCCTAGTCGTTTTCCTTCCCTCTACATGTTCTAAATCCCCCTTAGGGCCACAGGTTGATTTGTAAAGTAGTTGCAATGGTTGTTTTGTTTTAGGAATTTTCAGTTCAATAAAATAAACTTCAAGTTCTCTTATTCTGGTTATTAATATCTCCCAAGAGCTTCGGGAGAGCATTGTGAGGTTATCGATTTACTTAGCATCGGGAGAGTTAAGTATACGAAAGGAATAAGTGCAAGTTCTCTCGTTTATAGTTGAACTATCTCGGACCTAGGGATAGGACGAGGTTAAGTGGCTAAAGAAGAATTCATCAACATCCGTGTTCATCCTTCAATTCACGCCGGGAGGTATCATCAAAGACGTGATCATCGACAAAATTGGACCTAGGGATAGGCCAAGACACATCAGGGATTCTTGCCAAACTTGAAGTACTGAGTTGAGTGTTCGCTGCCGCGACAAGCAACGGACTGCTGCCGCGATAGGTGCTGCTGCGATGGGGACGACAACAGAACTGGATTCCCTGGGCTTAGCAATACCTGTACTACTGAGCAATTCAATACCAGCCCATTCTCTCTATCTTGTTTTTTCTACTCTTTTATTTAAGTTCTCTTTATTATTCTCGTGACAACTTTCTCAAATAATTTCTTTACTTTCGTGCAATGATTCAAGGTGAAGCTATTAGCCCAATCCCTGTGGAGACGATATCCGATACTTCGTATCACTTTACTACTTACGTCGTGTACACTTGCACTACAATTGCGATAGACTCTTTTACACGCAACATGCTTATATGATCAGCTTGAAGCTTCATTTGCATATGCTAATATTTGTAGTTCTGCAATTAGTGAGTATAATTCTGCTGAATCTTGTAATTTTGCAAGTTGTGATTCTGGTTCTGCAAAATTTAGTGTGTTTCAGCTTTGGCATTTAAGGCTAGGACATCCTTCTAAACAAAGGATGAATTTTTTTAGTATTTTGAATGATCATATACCTAGTATTCCTTTGAATTGTTTTGATTGTGATGTATGGCATATGGTAAAGCAAAAGAGGCTTTCCTTTCCTGTAAGCATTTCTAAATCTGAATATATTTTCTATTTGATTCATATGGATGTTTGGGGCCCTTTGCCAGTTAAAAGCATCTATGGTCATTTGTATTTTTTTTATTGTTGTAGATGATAAGAGTCAGTTTGTCTGGGTTTTTTCTATGTGTGCTAAGTCTGAAGTTAGGCAATTAATCATTGATTTTATCAACTGGTTCAAACTCAGTTCTCTATAAATATTAAGTGTATGTGATAATGCAAAAGAGTTTGACATGGTTGAATTTTATAGTTCCAAAGGCATTGTTCATCAAAACTCATGCATTTATACTCCTCAACAGAACAGCTTGGTAGAAAGAAAACATCAACACTTGTTATCTGTTGCTAGGTCATTAAGAATTAATTATTCTTTGCCTTTACATTTCTGGATTGATTGTATCCTCCATGCTGCTTTTTTGATAAATGTTACCCCAACTCTTGTTTTAGAAAATAAAACTCCATATGAAATTTTATTTCAAAAAGTACCTAAACTTGATACTTTAAAGGTTTTTGGTTGCTTAGCCTATGCTTTTGTGTTATCTAAACCTCATACTAAAATGGATCCTAGGGCTAAAAGATGTGTTTTTCTAGGATTTCCTAAAAACAATAAAGGTTTTAGGTTATATGATCTTGAAACTAGAAGTGATTTTGTGTCCTGTAATGTCATTTTTTCAGAGACCATTTATCCCTTTCAGAAAAATACTTCCAAATACTCAAATGATCTTGTTTTTCCTACACATGATGGTTCTACTGTCGTTGAAGATAATTACAATGATTGCAAAGCTTTTGTAGATAACAGTTCTGACACAGAATTTGTGTCTGATACAATTACTAATATGAATCGAAGTACTATTCCTACTCATGTTTTGCAAAGTTGTGATCATTCTCAACCTTCAACACAAGATTTGAGTGTCACAGTGGTTCCAAGTAGACCTTTTAGAAGCAAGCAACTACCTCAGAAATTCAAGGATTATCAAGTTAACCTTCCTGGTTCCAAGTCCACTCCACATACCATTTTTCAGGTGATGTCTTTCCATAATATTTCTCCAACTTATCAATCTTACATCAATGCTGTAGAAATTTTACATGAACCTAAAATTACAAAGAAGTTGTTTTACATTCTTGTTGGAAAGATGCTATGAATGAAGAGATGGCTGCATTAGAGAGGAATAATACTTGGGAACTAGTCCCTCTTCCTAAAGGTAAAACAACTATAGGTTGTAAATGGGTCTTTAAGACTGAATTAAAATCTGATGGCTCTTTAGAACCCTATAAGGCAAGATTAGTTGCAAAAGGGTATACACAACAGGCTAGTATAGATTTCATTCATACTTTTAGTCCAGTCACAAAAATAATTACTATTAGAATGTTAATTGCTGTTGCTGCTGCTAAGGGTTGATTTTTACACCAATTAGATGTAAACAATGCATTTCTTCATGACAATTTAGATGAAGAAGTATTCATGGATCTTTCTCTTAGTTTTCAAATTCAAGGATTAGTTTGTAGACTAAATAAAAGTCTCTATGGCTTAAAGCAAGCAAGTAGACAATCAAATGAACGTTTAACTTTTGCCCTTTTATTGCAAGGTTTTAAGAGAGCTGATTCTGATTTTTCCCTGTTTGTTAAAGGGTCTGGTATACACTTTATAGCTTTAGTTGTTTATGTTGATGCCATAATAATAGCTAGTCCTATTATGTCTGCTATTACTTCTATAAAATCTTTTCTTCATGATACATTCAAAATTAAGGACCTTGGCAACTTGAAATACTTTCTAGACCCTGAGATTGCTAGGTCTGATAAGGGTATTAATCTTAGTTAAAGGAAATATACACTTGATTTACTCAAAGATACTGTTTTTTTTAGGATCTAAACCTGCTTCTACACCTATTGCCACAACCACTAGACTTTCCAAAGCTGAGGGAGAACCTTTATCTGATGTTTTTTTAGAAGACTTGTTGGCAGATTGCTTTATCTCACAAATACTAGGCCTGATATTTCTTTTGCAGTTCAACAACTTTCTCAATTCGTTTCAGCTCCTACTTCTTTTCATTTGATGGCTGCTCATAGGGTTCTTCGTTATTTAAAAAGTACCCCTGGACAAGGGTTGTTTTTCCCTGCTTCTAAGGATTTCAAACTTCATGCTTTTTCAGACTCGGATTGGGCATCATGTCCAAACTCCAGACGCTCTACAACTGGTTTTTATATTTTCCTTGGTCATTCTTTAATTTCCTGGAAATCTAAGAAACAACAAAGTGTTTTTAGATCATCCAGTGAAGCAGAGTACAAGGCAATTGCTTTTGTTACTTGTGAAATTCAGTGGCTCACTTATATATCTTCAAAATGACTTACATAATTCTTTTTCTACATTCAATCTATATTGTGATAACCTTTCAGCCATCAAACTTGCAGAAAACCATGTTCACCATGAGCGTACAAAACATATCGAGATTGATTGCCATCTCATCCGGGAAAAGATTCACAACAAGCTTATCACACTACTTCCAATTTCAAGTCCCAACCAGTTAGCTGATTGCTTCACCAAAGCTCTTCCTACAAATGTATTCTTAACTTCTATTTCCAAGCCGGACATACAAAATTTGTATGCTCCACCTTAAGGGGGGCTAATAGGATATTGAATCCTAGTTGGCAAGATTAGTTGAAGTAGTTAGGCTTAGGTGGCAAGGTTAGTTAGATTGTTAAGCTTAAGTGGCAAGATTGACAAGATTCAATTATCTTTACTTTATTGTATAAATATGAAACGTTTGAGGTGTAATTGTTAATTAAGTAAAAATAATAAAATCACTTTACTCTTTGACTCTGTTTACACCCAAAATAACTCTCGATGAGTTAAACCGATTTTTCTTCTCGATTACTTCTTCCTCGTCTTGAAGAAAGCTTTAATCAGAGAAAGCTTAGTTCAATAAGTTTTGACCGTTTGCTTATCATGTTTTTGAGTGTGAAATTTGAATGACAAAAAAAGTTAGAGAATGGAGTAATTCAAATTGGTATCTAACCTATTTGTCTGAATAATTTAAATTAGGTATTGCAGAGACTTATCATAAGAACGATTTTTTCAATTCAATTGTTCCATTCACAATTTCAGGATTCAAACATCTGACTTATCCTAACAAGTTTTTAGAACTGTATAGTTTGGAATTAAAAATTCCTGTCTCCCTTGAGAACCTCATGCATTCAACTCCAGAAACGGCTGCAACGTTCAACTCAGAAACCAACTCCTGAAACGGTTGCAATGTTCAACTCCAGAAACGGCTGCAATATGCACACATATCATATTGACTTAATTAATAATTAATACTCAGATATATTCTTTTATTTAAAGTATAACGGTTATTATAACACTTCCATCCTTGATAAGGTATGTTCATATCATTCACTTCAAATTTTAACAGTATAATAATTTATTTGTAACAAAATTTTAATTAAATGACCAAATTATTACATTTTAAAATAACTTATTTATTAGCGAACTCATAATTAAGAGGCATGTGTATTTTGAATTATTAATAAAATCATTACTACCGAGCAAAAAAAAATAGGACCTAGGGTAAATTATAATTTTTGTTTTGTTTGGATACCGAGAAAATTAAAAAAAAATCATTTTACTTTTTGATGTTTCTATGTATATCTCAAAGCTAAAAAAAATTGAACCATGAGATGTGGTGTGATGGTTGCTCACCCCATATTTTAACCATGAGGTTAGGAGTTCGATTCCTACCTATGGGAATGGAGTACATTTATGGTCAGCCGTTTACCTCTTGGTGAGAGCACTCACGGCGAGAGGACCCTAAATTCTAAACACTAATACTTAATCTTAAGACATACATAGGACACTAAAAAGATAGTGGAAAGAACAAAAATCATTTGTCCTTTTTTAGTGTACCTTTCTATTTCTCAACACTAAAAAATTAAATCATATACTCTAACAATAATTTTCAAACTCTATTAAAAATTAAACTCCGAACTCTAAACATTATTTTTTTTAATTTGAATCATAAATAAAAATATAAAAAAAGCAAAAGATTTCTATTCCGGGACAACCAGAGAGTGGATAGAGAGTTCTAAAAAAAACTGTCAAATATTTCCTTAAAACTCATGCAAATCACGTTGCCATTTTCAGTGAATAACACATCATCAACTAAACTCTCAACGTCAAAGAGTATACATAAAAATCACATGATTTAATTAAGAATAAAAAATAATCTGGCCCTGTTGAGTCTCGACCCAATAGGGATAAATTTTTTAAATAAAAAGAAAACAGGTTTGCAAAGGATGGGTTTTTTTTTGAGTCAGGATGATTCGTGTTTGGGTTTAAGCTTAATATTTTTTGACATGATTTGACTTGATACATTTATAATTTTATTTATTTTTATATATTATATTGGATATATTTATTAATTTGTTCAAGATGAATCAAGTTTAGTTGGATTTTTATTAAAATTTCGGGATCAAACTAGAGTAAGATTATGCTTTTATTATGTCTGATCATGCTCGAATTGAGATAAAATATATTAAATTCAAGACGAGACAAAATAAAACTAAAAATTCTAAATTTCAGGATGGGCTAGAGGCGACAAAAAAAACATGAACAAATTCCATCTATGATTTAATATAGCAAGGGGTAAAAATCTTCTGCCCCCTAACCATGGCTTCTTATATGCTCCCTACTAAAAAACATCTAAAAATTAAATTCTAAGCCCTCACCCTAATTTTCATATCCTAAACCCTAAAAAATACACCCTAACCCTAAGCCCCAACCTTAAACCCCAAACCCGCTATTTTAAAATAGAGGCATCAATGGAGGCATAGTTAAGGGTAGACGATTTCCATCCATATCGAGTAAAAATCTTCTGTCTCCTAACCATGCCTCCTACTAAAAGACACCTAAAAAGAAAATTTTAAGCCATAACCCTAATTTTGATACCCTACCCTAACAAATACACCATACCCCTAATTCCCTACACCCTAACCCTAAGCCCTAACCTTAAACCCTAAACCTGATATTTTAAAATAAAGTCACCAATAGAGGCATAGTAGGCATAATTAGGGTTCTGTTTTCTTTGAAAGAAAGTTAAATAAATTACTTATAAAGCATCCAGTTTGGTGTAAATTGTCATGCCCTTTTAATAACTAAGGTTGTTATTTTTAACTCTTGTCCTAATAAAAAGCCGACTGTACCACTATTTATTTTTTTGGAAGAGGACTGTACCATTAGAAAACGCCTAAAGGGGCTGAACTATGAGAGGCAGTCCATATCTAGGCCTTAGGGAAAGCATGATACAAGGAGAATGACGATAATTAGGAGAGGTTGAGAAGGAGAACCTCCTAAGCATAAGGGTTAATACAACTTTGTATTCCATCATCGTCAAATTCCTCCCAACGCACATTCTCCCTCCGAACCCGAACGGCAAGAACCCCATCTTGTGCTTGCACCCTCCGTATAGTTTATCGTCCTTGAACGTCTCCGGTCGGAACTCGTTAACGTCGGCGCCCCATAAAGCCGGATCGTGGTGCATGCCCACAACGTCAATCCAGATGTTGGTTCCATTGGGAATAATGAGATCATCCACCTTTATATCTTCTCTCGCTTGCCTTTGTGCATTTGGTGCTGGTGAGTATAGTCTTAACACCTCTTGCATCACCCATTCCATCTGCAAATCGTAGCCAAAGAAACTATATCAATATGTATATATGTATAAAAGTAATACATACATATATATATGTATATATGTATTTGATTGATCAATCCATGACATTGCTCCACGTACCTTCTTTAAGCCGGTAAGCCGAGAGAAATCGATGTCATCACCGTCTCCGATCACCTCTCTAATTTCCTCCCTCAGTTGGTGTTGCCATAGCGGATGCAAGGCCAAAAGCAGCAAGGTCCAAGTGAGAGCCAACGCGGTGGTTTCGTGGCCACCGAAGAAGAACGTCTTGCACTCATCAACAAGTTCCCTCGTCGTCAAGCTCTTCCCCGCCCGGCCGTCGAGGTGGCTGCCTTCCATCAGTAAACCCAACAAATCCTTCTGAGGGAATCTGACCCAAGCCTTCTTACGGTCGTTGATGATGGATAAAAGGAGTTGGTCTATTTCTTTGCCAAGTTTTCTGGCTTCCAGGTTTTTGTTGAGACAAAACCATTTGCTGAAAGGAACACCCACGTAACGGTTGGAGTTGAAAAGAGTAATTTGTAGGGCTCTCAGTTTTTCATACACTTCCCTCCCATTTTGGTTGCTTAAACCGAAGCTGGTCCTTGCAATGATCTCCCCTGCCGTCGTCGTGATTTCTCTTTCGACATTGATTTCGGGTTGGCCGGAGTTTATTAGGGTTTCCCACTTGTTGAGCATCATTGTGGCCGGTTCCACCATCAAGCTTGCCATAGCCTACAATACCAGAAGTAGAAAAGAAACTTCATTTTCTGCACTATATATGTTAAAGTTGGAATGTGAATTTATGAGAGTGGGAAAGGAGAGAGACCTTCAAGTTAGGTGGGGAGAATGCAGGAGTGATAACATGGCGATGACGAACCCAGTCGTCTCCTTCAACCATCACCAGTCCACTTCCGAACATGGGATTCCTATCACGTTTAAACACCGTGGGTTTTCCCCAGCTCTTCCCCACAACTCCCGAAGACATCTTCTTAAGGAACTCCGGGTGAGCAATATATAAAAATGGCTCTGTCCCCAGCCAGTAGATGAACAATTTTCCTGCAAACCAAACATAACAAATTAAGGCTTTTCATTTTGTTTTAAACTTTCAAGTATATTTGAGATCCGGCAAAGACTTACCATGAGTCTTTTGCCACTTAGCAAAATAAGGAAACACGGTTGCGTGTATATCATGGGAAATAGCAGGCAATCCAAGTGAAGAATCATTAACATTCTTATTGTTTTTCATCTCTGTAATATTTCCCAGAGGGAAACTAGGAGTTGGACCTCCAAACCCATTCCTCTTAATCCTGCGGTAAGCTCGAATGGGCATAATCCACCATGAGAACAACAATCTCAAGAACAAATAAACAAGACAAGCCACCATGGCTAAGCTCAAAAAAGCTTGGGATTGCTCCAAAAACCCCATTTATACTATTGGAAAAAAGCTTGGATAACTCCTTTTGTTTATAAAGCTAATACACAATCAGATGAATTTGATTTGATATTCAATGAAGATAATGAAGTTGGTATGTATAGAAGACGAGGGGTATTGAAGATTGATAGCAGTTGTGTGAGTCGGTTTGTATAACCGAAAGAAGTTGGATCCGTTAATTTGTTTCGTGGATCGGTTACTTTGTTAGGACCGTTGTTGGCACTCTGTTCGAGAATTACGAGTATGAAACTTTCCCGGCTTAAGACAGTTGTCACGGGGCTAGGTCGGAAGGGCTAGCACCGTGCGGCACTTGGTCAAAAAGAGGAAGAAAGGTGACCAAGTTCAGCCTTGGAAACTAAGCTTGGAAGGCTTAGTTGGGTTGCGGAAGCGTTGGAAAGATAGGTGCGATGGCTTGGCAAAGAAGATCGGCAAGACAAGTGTTTATCAAAGCAATGAGCCTCGTTAAAAACTCCCCCTAAGTCTAGACGGGGAGAAAAGAGTACTCAAGTGCTTGCTCTTATTAAAATACTCAAAGAAGAATGAAAATGTGGAGAATGAGGAATGAATACAATGGGTGGAGGAGAGCTCTATTTATAGCCTAAGCCCCTTCGATCTAACGGCTATGAGTGATTCAATCCGATGGCTAAGGATGAATACTCCCTCGTAAACATGGCAATACTTTCATATGAACAAACTTGCCCTCATTACAAAGATATGACATCACATGATTGTTGTCATGGAATACTTTCCTCGGATAGGCCCTCATGGAAGATCCCTTTCCTTGTGTGATAGTCAAAAGATGAGAACATAGCTTGGGTCTTGGATGCTTGGGCGGATTGGGCTTGACATGGCCCGGTTCTTGTGTCCAAAACCCCCTTGGTAGCATGCTAGGTGCTAAGTCGGGCAGGGGTGTGTGCAAAGAAAAGAAATACATAGAAAAGAAGATGAAACATCCAGTTTGGTGTAAATTGTTATGCCCTTTTAATAACTAAGGCTGTTCTTTTTAACCCTTGTCCTAATAAAAAGCCGACTGTACCACTATTTATTGTTTGGAAGAGGACTGTACCATTGGAAAAAGTCTAAAAAGGGATTGAACAGTGAGAGGCAATCCAAATCTAGGCCTTAGGCAAAGCAAAATAGAAGGAGAATGGCGATAATTAGGTGAAGTTGAAAAGGAAAATCTCCTAAGCATAAGGGTTAATACAACTTTGTATTCCATCATCGTCAAATTCCTCCCAACGCACATCCTCCCTCCGAACCCGAATGGCAAGAACCCCATCTTGTGCATGCACCCTCCGTATAGCTTATCGTCCTTGAACCTCTCCGGTCGGAACTCATTAACGTCGGTGCCCCATAAATCTAGATCATGGTGCATGCCCACAACGTCAATCCAGATGTTGGTTCCATTGGGGATAATGAGATCATCCACCTTTATATCTTCTCTTGCTTGCCTTTGTGCATTTGGTGCTGGTGAGTATAGTCTTAAAGGTGGGTAATAGGTGAATTAGTCCCGTTTTGAGTTGGAAAGGGGTATCGTTGTGAGGAAAGGCGATACAAAGGGGTTGTTGTTCAGCGGGGGCGGTGTTGAGTTGTCTAATGGTTTTGTTATCCATCAGGTCGGGTGTAGGTATAGATATCAGACTTGTGCTTTCTTCGGCTTGGTCGTGTGGTGGTTCAGATATGGATTCCGGAAGGGATTGTTGTTGGTTTTGCTTTTGTACTTTCTTTCGTCTGACAGTTTCACTGTGGTTCTTACCCAGATTGTATGGAACAAGATTACCCGGATTCCTCCTGGTCATAAAAAAAATCAGTCAAAAGTGCCGAAAGTAAATCTCCCCGGCAACGGCGCCAATTTTGACAAGTCGTCGTTTAATCGGTCAAAAATAAATAATTTAACCTCTTTCAATAAATAATAGAATAAAAAAATTAAGTAGTTATAGGGAAAGAGGGTCGATCCACAGGGAGATTAGTCAGAATTCTTGACTTGAATTTGTCGGATTTGAATTCCCAGGAATATCTGTAAAAACAAGGAAATAAAAAAGGGGTGATCTGATATTGAGTGAAGTAATAAAATAAAATGCAAGAATTAACGAAAATAGTAAAAAAAAAACAAATATGAAAATTAGCCTCGAGCTAGCCTTGTCAATTCCTTCGATCATTGAAATAGATTTTTACTTCGGGGATCATGTCGGTTACAGTCTACAGGCCCAACCCGTCGCAACTTGCTTCTCTCTCGAGTAACTAATCCTCCCAAGACTATCTTCGAAGGTTGATTCTTAAACAAATTAGCCACGTCTATCGCCATTAAAGTATTTAGTTTTGAAAGCAGGAAAATCCTGACTCAGAAATTGTCTTAAAAAGTATCGCTTCTTATTTTATCTTTCCTTAGCGGACCGTCGCTAAGAGTGTTCACAGGAAGTCGAAATTGCCACAGGCCGATCCTTCCTCCCAACTATGTTTTTAAACGATTCCAGACCAATGAGCTCTTTTTTATTTGAAAAACGATTAAAAACTTTAGTAAGGCCAATTGCCAAACTATCTAAACCGAAAGATAAAAATGTATTCCCGAAGGAATTTAGGCAATGTTCAATTCTCACGATTAGAATTGATTTGGCTAGCTCTTAGCTCAAGAATGAAGGTGTATGGTGATGGAATTGTAACCTTAAGGAGGAGGGGAAGTTTGTCGTGAACTTTGAAAATGGGTGGGGAAGAAGATGAGTGAAAAAGCTATTTTTTTATTTGTTTGTTTCTTTTAAAAAGTCAAAAGACTCATTTACCCTTAATGAAATGGGATATTCATAAGAGCATGTAATTCATGGCTATTTAGGCTTGATTTAAAATAAGTCCAAAATAAATTTATTTGTTTTGAAAATACGAGGCCTAAAATAATATTTTAATATTTAAATTTCACCCGACCCCCAAACTCGGGTATTACATTGTAGGACATTCTATTGATTGTTGTTACAAGAAACATGGGTTTCCACCTGGGTATAAAACCAAAAGTCAGATTAGTAGATCTAATCGTGTTGGCCAGTCTAGTTCTTTTTCAACTGATGATGACTCTGTGTCTAGTTCTTTGCCTAAGACTACTAGTCAAGTTGTTAGCTTCTCTAAAGAACAGTACAATGACATCTTGAGCATGTTGCAAGAACGAAATGCTAATTCTACTGCTCAGCCTTCGGCTAGTTCCTCTAGAGTCAATATGCTTACCTCTGCCTTTGATGTTCCTTATATTGAAGATACAAGTATAATCTTGACTTGTTCCTCTGCTTGTTTTTTCAATTCTTGTTTTGTTGTTTCTTGGGTTATTGATTCTAGAGCAACAGATCACATAGTGAATTCTTTAGACTATTTTTCTGATTTTAGAATTGTTCATAATAAAGTTGTTAAATTACCTAATGTACAACTTGTTAAAGTAACTCATATAGGTAATGTTAAGATTAATTCTGATCTTGTTCTTTTAAATGTTCTTCATATACCTCTTTTTTTATTTTAATTTGATTTATATTTCCCAATTAACTTCTAATGCTAATATATCTGGTTTTTTTCATCTGGTTATTGTTATATACAGAACACAAAGATGAAGAAAACGATTGGTATAGCTAGAGGTTTCAATGGCATTGTTGAGTGTGGAAAAGTTCTATTATTTACCCCCTATTTAACCCATATTTCTGCTGCATTCAAGCATTATTTATTGCATTTAGGTCAGTTTACAGCAAAACATCACAAATATATTAAAAGGAACAGTTTCTACTGAAATTGGTTGTTTTTGCAGGTTGCTGCTGTAGCAGACAGAAGAGGCAGGCGCTGGGCAGTGAAGCAGAAGAACTGGAACTGGACGAGCAGTCAAGGAGGACGATGTTGCCATGGTTGTCGCCGTGACAGCAGAGGACGACAGCAGTTTTGAGGAGAAGAAGCAAAGTGGACCTCGACAGATAGAGAAAATTCAGCCCGTCTGTCGTGTAAAACCACTATATTTTTCCAAGCCCCAGATCGAAAGGAATGTCAAGACCAAAGTTCAAGGAAAGAAAAACCCAAGTAAGAAAGATGGCGGCTTAAAGATAGATTCTTTGAAGATTTAGTCTTTATTAGAGTTGTACTTTAATTTAAAGTTGTCTTCTTGCTATTTTAGAAAACTTGGACCCAGAGCCTATATAAGGGCATATATTTCGACCTAGGGGAGATAACCGATTCTCTAGCCTTCTTCTCAAAACCCTAGTCGTTTTCCTTCCCTCTACATGTTCTAAATTCCCCTTAGGGCCACAGGTTGATTTGTAAAGTAGTTGCAATGGTTGTTTTGTTTTAGGAATTTTCAGTTCAATAAAATAAACTTCAAGTTCTCTTATTCTGGTTATTAATATCTCCCAAGAGCATCGGGAGAGCATTGTGAGGTTATCGATTTACTTAGCATCGGGAGAGTTAAGTATACGAAAGGAATAAGTGCGAGTTCTCTAGTTTATAGTTGAACTATCTCGGACCTAGGGATAGGACGAGGTTAAGTGGCTAAAGAAGAATTCATCAACATCGGTGTTCATCCTTCAATTCACGCCGGGAGGTATCATCAAAGACGTGATCATCGACAAACTTGGACCTAGGGATAGGCCAAGACACATCAGGGATTCTTGCCAAACTTGAAGTACTGAGTTGAGTGTTCGCTGCCGCGACAAGCAACGGACTGCTGCCGCGACAGGTGCTGCCGCGATGGGGACGACGACAGAACTGGATTCCCTGGGCTTAGCAATACCTGCACTACTGAGCAATTCAATACCAGCCCATTCTCTCTATCCGATACTTCGTATCACTTTACTACTTACGTCGTGTACACTTGCACTACAATTGCGATAGACTCTTTTACACGCAACAAGCTTATATGATCAGCTTGAAGCTTCATTTGCATATGCTAATATTTGTAGTTCTGCAATTAGTGAGTATAATTCTGCTGAATCTTGTAATTTTGCAAGTTGTGATTCTGGTTCTGCAAAATTTAGTGTGTTTCAGCTTTGGCATTTAAGGCTAGGACATCCTTCTAAACAAAGGATGAAATTTTTTAGTATTTTGAATGATCATATACCTAGTATTCCTTTGAATTGTTTTGATTGTGATGTATGACATATGGTAAAGCAAAAGAGGCTTTCCTTTCCTGTAAGCATTTCTAAATCTGAATATATTTTCTATTTGATTCATATGGATGTTTGGGGCCCTTTTCCAGTTAAAAGCATCTATGGTCATTTGTATTTTTTTTACTGTTGTAGATGATAAGAGTCGGTTTGTCTGGGTTTTTCCTATGTGTGCTAAGTCTGAAGTTAGGCAATTAATCATTGATTTTATCAACTGGTTCAAACTCAGTTCTCTAGAAATATTAAGTGTATACGCAGTGATAATGCAAAAGAGTTTGACATGGTTGAATTTTATAGTTCCAAAGGCATTGTTCATCAAAACTCATGCATTTATACTCCTCAACAGAACAGCTTGGTAGAAAGAAAACATCAACACTTGTTATCCGTTGCTAGGTCATTAAGAATTAATTATTCTTTGCCTTTACATTTCTGGATTGATTTTATCCTCCATGCTGCTTTTTTGATAAATGTTACCCCAACTCTTGTTTTAGAAAATAAAACTCCATATGAAATTTTATTTCAAAAAGTACCTAAACTTGATACTTTAAAGGTTTTTGGTTGCTTAGCCTATGCTTTTGTGTTATCTAAACCTCATACTAAAATGGATCATAGGGCTAAAAGATGTGTTTTTTCTAGGATTTCCTAAAAACAATAAAGGTTTTAGGTTGTATGATCTTGAAACTAGAAGTGATTTTGTGTCCCGTAATGTCATTTTTTCAGAGACCATTTATCCCTTTCAGAAAAATACTTCCAAATACTCAAATGATCTTGTTTTTCCTACACATGATGATTCTACTGTCGTTGAAGATAATTACAATGATTGCAAAGCTTTTGTAGATAACAGTTCTGACACAGAATTTGTGTCTGATACAATTACTAATATGAATCAAAGTACTATTCCTACTCATGTTTTGCAAAGTTATGATCATTCTCAACCTTCAACACAAGATTTGAGTGTCACAGTGGTTCCAAGTAGACCTTTTAGAAGCAAGCAACTACCTCAGAAGTTCAAGGATTATCAAGTTAACCTTCCTGGTTCCAAGTCCACTCCACATACCATTTTTCAGGTGATGTCTTTCCATAATATTTCTCCAACTTATCAATCTTACATCAATGCTGTAGAAATTTTACCCGAACCTAAAATTACAAAGAAGTTGTTTTACATTCTTGTTGGAAAGATGCTATGAATGAAGAGATGGCTGCATTAGAGAGGAATAATACTTGGGAACTAGTCCCTCTTCCTAAAGGTAAAACAACTATAGGTTGTAAATGGGTCTTTAAGACTAAATTAAAATCTGATGGCTCTTTAGAACCCTATAAGGCAAGATTAGTTGCAAAAGGGTATACACAACAGGCTAGTATAGATTTCATTCATACTTTTAGTCCAGTCACAAAAATAATTACTATTAGAATGTTACTTGCTGTTGCTGCTGCTAAGGGTTGATTTTTACACCAATTAGATGTAAACAATGCATTTCTTCATGACAATTTAGATGAAGAAGTATTCATGGATCTTTCTCTTAGTTTTCAAATTCAGGGATTAGTTTGTAGACTAAATAAAAGTCTCTATGGCTTAAAGCAAGCAAGTAGACAATGAAATGAACGTTTAACTTTTGCCCTTTTATTGCAAGGTTTTAAGAGAGATGATTCTGATTTTTCCCTGTTTGTTAAAGGGTCTGGTATACACTTTATAGCTTTAGTTGTTTATGTTGATGACATAATAATAGCTAGTCCTATTATGTCTACTATTACTTCTATAAAATCTTTTCTTCATGATACATTCAAAATTAAGGACCTTGGCAACTTGAAATACTTTCTAGACCCTGAGATTGCTAGGTCTGATAAGGGTATTAATCTTAGTTAAAGGAAATATACACTTGATTTACTCAAAGATACTGTTTTTTTAGGATCTAAACCTGCTTCTACACCTATTGCCACAACCACTAGACTTTCCAAAGCTGAGGGAGAACCTTTATCTGATGTTTTTTTAGAAGACTTGTTGGCAGATTGCTTTATCTCACAAATACTAGGCTTGATATTTCTTTTACAGTTCAACAACTTTCTCAATTCGTTTCAGCTCCTACTTCTTTGCATTTGATGGCTGCTCATAGGGTTCTTCGTTATTTAAAAAGTACCCCTGGACAAGGGTTGTTTTTCCCTGCTTCTAAGGATTTCAAACTTCATGCTTTTTCAGACTCGGATTGGGCATCATGTCCAAACTCCAGACGCTCTACAACTGGTTTTTATATTTTCCTTGGTCATTCTTTAATTTCCTGGAAATCTAAGAAACAACAAAGTGTTTTTAGATCATCCAGTGAAGCAGAGTACAAGGCAATTGCTTTTGTTACTTGTGAAATTCAGTGGCTCACTTATCTTCAAAATGACTTACATAATTCTTTTTCTACATTCAATCTATATTGTGATAACCTTTCAGCCATCAAACTTGCAGAAAACCATGTTTACCATGAGCGTACAAAACATATCGAGATTGATTGCCATCTCATCCGGGAAAAGATTCACAACAAGCTTATCACACTACTTCCAATTTCAAGTCCCAACCAGTTAGATGATTGCTTCACCAAAGCTCTTCCTACAAATGTATTCTTAACTTCTATTTCCAAGCCGGACATACAAAATTTGTATGCTCCACCTTAAGGGGGGCTAATAGGATATTGAATCCTAGTTGGCAAGATTAGTTGAAGTAGTTAGGCTTAGGTGGCAAGGTTAGTTAGATTGTTAAGCTTAAGTGGCAAGATTGACAAGATTCAATTATCTTTACTTTATTGTATAAATATGAAACGTTTGAGGTGTACTTGTTAATTAAGTAAAAATAATAAAATCACTTTACTCTTTGACTCTGTTTACACCCAAAATAACTCTCGATGAGTTAAACCGATTTTTCTTCTCGATTACTTCTTCCTCGTCTTGAAGAAAGCTTTAATCAGAAAAAGCTTAGTTCAATAAGTTTTGACCGTTTGCTTAGCATGTTTTTGAGTGTGAAATTTGAATGACAAAAAAAGTTAGAGAATGGAGTAATTCAAATTGGTATCTAACCTATTTGTCTGAATAATTTAAATTAGGTATTGCAGAGATTTATTATAAGAACGATTTTTTCAATTCAATTGTTCCATTCACAATTTCAGGATTCAAACATCTGACTTATCCTAACAAGTTTTTAGAACTGTATAGTTTGGAATTAAAAATTCCTGTCTCCCTCGAGAACCTCATGCATTCAACTCCAGAAACGGCTGCAACGTTCAACTCAGAAACCAACTCCTGAAACGGTTGCAATGTTCAACTCCAGAAACGGCTGCAATATGCACACATATCATATTGACTTAATTAATAATTAATACTCAGATATATTCTTTTATTTAAAGTATAACGGTTATTATAACACTTCCATCCTTGATAAGGTATGTTCATATCATTCACTTCAAATTTTAACAGTATAATAATTTATTTGTAACAAAATTTTAATTAAATGACCAAATTATTACATTTTAAAATAACTTATTTATTAGCGAACTCATAATTAAGAGGCATGTGTATTTTGAATTATTAATAAAATCATTACTACCGAGCAAAAAAAAAAATAGGACCTAGGGTAAATTATAATTTTTGTTTTGTTTGGATACCGAGAAAATTAAAAAAAATCATTTTACTTTTTGATGTTTCTATGTATATCTCAAAGCTAAAAAAATTGAACCATGAGATGTGGTGTGATGGTTGCTCACCCCATATTTTAACCATGAGGTTAGGAGTTCGATTCCTACCTATGGGAATGGAGTACATTTATGGTCAGTCGTTTACCTCTTGGTGAGAGCACTCGCGGCGAGAGGACCCTAAATTCTAAACACTAATACTTAATCTTAAGACATACATAGGACACTAAAAAGATAGTGGAAAGAACAAAAATCATTTGTCCTTTTTTAGTGTACCTTTCTATTTCTCAACACTAAAAAATTAAATCATATACTCTAACAATAATTTTCAAACTCTATTAAAAATTAAACTCCGAACTCTAAACATTATTTTTTTAATTTGAATCATAAATAAAAATATAAAAAAAGCAAAAGATTTCTATTCCGGGACAACCAGAGAGTGGATAGAGAGTTCTAAAAAAAACTGTCAAATATTTCCTTAAAACTCATGCAAATCACGTTGCCATTTTCAGTGAATAACGCATCATCAACTAAACTCTCAACGTCAAAGAGTATACATAAAAATCACATGATTTAATTAAGAATGAAAAATAATCTGGCCCTGTTGAGTCTCGACCCAATAGGGATAAATTTTTTAAATAAAAAGAAAACAAGTTTGCAAAGGATGGGTTTTTTTTTTTGAGTCAGGATGATTCGTGTTTGGGTTTAAGCTTAATATTTTTTTACATGATTTGACTTGATATATTTATAATTTTATTTATTTTTATATATTATATTGGACATATTTATTAATTTGTTCAAGATGAATCAAGTTTAGTTGGATTTTTATTAAAATTCCGGGATCAAACTAGATTAAGATTATGCTTTTATTATGTCTGATCATGCTCG
Organism: Hibiscus tridactylites; assembly: GCA_958450335.1. Lineage (NCBI taxonomy): Eukaryota > Viridiplantae > Streptophyta > Magnoliopsida > Malvales > Malvaceae > Hibiscus > Hibiscus tridactylites. The sequence continues at coordinate 69,316,048 of OY288288.1, read as the reverse complement.
AATTGAGATAAAATATATTAAATTCAAGACGAGACAAAATAAAACTAAAAATTCTAAATTTCAGGATGGGCTAGAGGCGACAAAAAAACATGAACAAATTCCATCTATGATTTAATATAGCAAGGGGTAAAAATCTTCTGCCCCCTAACCATGGCTTCTTATATGCTCCCTACTAAAAAACATCTAAAAATTAAATTCTAAGCCCTCACCCTAATTTTCATATCCTAAACCCTAAAAATACACCTTAACCCTAAGCCCCAACCTTAAACCCCAAACCCGCTATTTTAAAATAGAGGCATCAATGGAGGCATAGTTAAGGGTAGACGATTTCCATCCATATCGAGTAAAAATCTTCTGTCTCCTAACCATGCCTCCTACTAAAAGACACCTAAAAAGAAAATCTTAAGCCATAACCCTAATTTTGATACCCTACCCTAACAAATACACCATACCCCTAATTCCCTACACCCTAACCCTAAGCCCTAACCTTAAACCTTAAACCTGATATTTTAAAATAAAGTCACCAATAGAGGCATAGTTAGGCATAATTAGGGTTCTGTTTTCTTTGAAAGAAAGTTAAATAAATTACTTATATCATATCATCTGCACATTTTCTTTAAAGAAAAGAGTACAAATAACATAGGGTAGCTGATATGATACAGTTATGCAAGGAAAAGAAATACATAGAAAAGATGATAAAGCATCCAGTTTGGTGTAAATTGTCATGCCCTTTTAATAACTAAGGTTGTTATTTTTAACTCTTGTCCTAATAAAAAGCCGACTGTAGTGAAGAGACATGGAATTTGAAAGGGGAGACAAGGGAGATCAACAGTCACGACCAGTAAGTTTGTTTGTTGAAAACATCCCAAAGGCATTCCACTGGAAAGGTTTATGGCATGTGTTGGGATGTGTGGGGCTCGATTCGATCAACCAATTATGCTCACCAAGTGGTGGAGAGGTGGATATTTGGGTGGAAGGGTTAAGGAAGCTAAAAAGAAGATTGACACAATGATTTATAGTGGTTCGGCCTTCTAACAAGCACCTACATCCACTACCTTAGCTTCCCACTAAGGATTTCACAATCAATCCACTAATTGATTCGTCCCCTTTTCTAGGATTAGGAGGAAACCCTTACAACCGATCAAGCTTCTACCCAAGCCTTGATCAAAACCCTCTTTTACAAAGAGACAAATGAAAGCAAACTTAAACCCTCTAATAGGTGTTTGTTTGCACAATTAAGCACTCACCCAAAACCTAAAACACTTGAGCAAATTTGACAATTTTGGCTCACTAGTGTTTGTCTATACAAGAAATGACACTTTAAGCACTAAGACAATTTCTTGATCATTTGTTGATTGACAATTGAAGCATTAGTCTTCTCTTGATGCTTGGAGGTCCCTTTTATACTCCCAAATGAGTTTATAGCCGTTTAGGACCGTTGGGGTTGAAATAGAGTCGTTGGAGCCTTTAATTCCCTCCATAAATGTAGTTCTGCAGCTCCCCGTTTCAGAACACCCTCAATATAGAAAGAGCCGTTGCAGTCTGTCAGGGTACCCGTTTCGGAACACCCCTTGCCGTTTCGGAACGCGTATCGGAACGCTATAAGCCCGTATCGAAACGACCTGCATTTAAAAGTTAGTTGGGAAAGAGCCGTTGGGGTTTATGACCGTTGTGGTCAGTGCCACGTGGGCGTATCGAAACGGCCTAGCCTGTTTCGAAACGCTGGCCCCGTTTCGATACGAGTATCGAAACGTTTTGGCCACTGGAGGCACCTGTTTCGAAACGCCCTAAGGTGTTTCGAAACACTTGGTCAGTTTTGTGAAAATTTGCCTTTGAAAACATGAAAAACCCTTTTGAAAAATTCCCTAGACATTATTTCAAGTTGTTTGGACTTTGTAAATGTTTTAAATACTTTTTAAATCAGTCCAAAACATTTTTCAATTATTATATCAAAACATTAGTTCTACAATCTCCCCCTTTTTGCTTTAAAAAGTGAATAAGAGATTAAAATTTTAATTCAATTAAAGCTCCCCCTTAGCTCCCCCTTATTCATTTGAAAATTCAATTTTTCAAACCATTTCTCCCCCTTTTTGTTATATCAAAAAAATTTAAAACATTAAGTTCAAAAAATAACAATAGAGGTAAAAATTTGACAAAAGTAAGAATTTGGTTTTAAAATGGCTCCCCCTTACTTAAAGCATCATCAAAAATGTTAGTCCAACACATATGATCATCTAGTTGAAATAAAAAAAATAAGACAAATAAATTCAAAGACAACTAGAAATTTTACCAACACTTGAACCCAAGGGAGGATGTGAAGCCTTCCTTCTTCAAGTGTTCTTCCTTGTGTGTATGGAGCTCCCCCTCAATGTTTGACTTGTTGAACATCTCCATCACACCTACAATAGACAATCAAGTAACTTTTGGTATCCAAATTGCTTTGGATCCATAAACGTTAGTTGCACAAAATTTAGTCCCCTTAGGAATCCATTTTTCAATTTCATCCTTTTTAATTGAAGTATTAAGTCCTTTTGGGACCCAAACACTTCTAAAACATTTACCATTTATAAATCTAGGGGCACTAGATTGTCTAACATAAAAATTTGATTTTCCAAAATTGTTTTTCTTTTCAAGCTCTTTGGAAATCAAATCTTTTTCTACTTGAACATTTTGAAGCAATTTTTGTAAATCAAGACATTTTAACTCAAACTCTTCAAGTTTTGCTTCAAGTTCAAGTTTGGTTTTAGAAAGCAAATCATTTTGAATTTTTAACTTTGAAATCAATTTATTGTTTTTCAAAATGTGGCTTTTAAAATCTAAAACCAAATCGTCATAGGCATCTTGTAATTCATCAAAAGTATAAGAACATGAAGTAGATGAATTAGAAGTTACCCTTGAATCTTCTTCGATGGCCATAAGGCAAAGGTTGGCTTGTTCATCGTCGGTGGAGTCCTCATCACTCCAAGTAGCCACACATGCCTTCTTCTTATGGCTAGAAGTGCTTGCCCTCTCCTTTCTTTTAGGTTCTCGTTCAAGCTCTTTCAAGGCTTTCTTCATGAACGGGGCACACTTCTTGAAGAGATGAACTATCTCTTCATCTTCATCCTCCTCTTCACTTGTGTAGACATGATGGCAAGTGGAGGATTTGAGAGCCATGGCACTAGCATTGATGCCAAGCCCTTTGATTTTCTTCTCTCCCATAGCTCTTATTTCTTCCCTCTTCTTCTCATCCTCCTTGCTCTTTTTCATGATTTGATGAGTGAGAAGTGACCCCATTAGTTCATCAAGCTTCAAAGTCTTCAAATTTTTGGCTTCGATGATAGCGGTCCTCTTTGAGTCCCAAGACTCGGGAAGTGAGTAGATGAGCTTTCGAACAAGCTTCTCCTCCGGGATGGCTTCTCCATAACCTTTAAGACCATTGGTGATGGTGGAGAATCTATCAAACATCTTCTCGATGTTCTCTTCCGGATCCATTTTGAAGTTCTCATACTCCAAGGTTAGGAGCCCAATCTTGGTCTCCTTGACTTCGTTTGTCCCCTCATATGTGACTTCAAGCTTGTCCCATACCTCCTTGGCACTCTCACAAGAAGACATCTTCTCATAGATGGTTGGGCCAAAAGCACAAAACAAGATGTGCAAGGCTTTGCAATTAAGCTCCATCTTCTTGCGATCGTCGACACTCCATTCCGCTTTACTTCTTTTAGGCACGAACGGACCATCTTCAACTACATCCCATAGCTTGTAATCTCTTGATTTGATGAAGAACTTCATCTTTGTCTTCCAATGGGCATAGTGAGTTCCGTCGAAGAAAGGCGGTTTGTCTATGGATTGCGCCATTTGAGCCGGTTGATGAAATAGTGATCGAGCTTGCCGGATCTTCTCAATAGGATGTTAATCCTCACCGATTGAGCCAAGCTCTGATACCAATTGTTGGGATGTGTGGGGCTCGATTCGATCAACCAATTATGCTCACCAAGTGGTGGAGAGGTGGATATTTGGGTGGAAGGGTTAAGGAAGCTAAAAAGAAGATTGACACAATGATTTATAGTGGTTCGGCCTTCTAACAAGCACCTACATCCACTACCTTAGCTTCCCACTAAGGATTTCACAATCAATCCACTAATTGATTCGTCCCCTTTTCTAGGATTAGGAGGAAACCCTTACAACCGATCAAGCTTCTACCCAAGCCTTGATCAAAACCCTCTTTTACAAAGAGACAAATGAAAGCAAACTTAAACCCTCTAATAGGTGTTTGTTTGCACAATTAAGCACTCACCCAAAACCTAAAACACTTGAGCAAATTTGACAATTTTGGCTCACTAGTGTTTGTCTATACAAGAAATGACACTTTAAGCACTAAGACAATTTCTTGATCATTTGTTGATTGACAATTGAAGCATTAGTCTTCTCTTGATGCTTGGAGGTCCCTTTTATACTCCCAAATGAGTTTATAGCCGTTTAGGACCGTTGGGGTTGAAATAGAGTCGTTGGAGCCTTTAATTCCCTCCATAAATGCAGTTCTGCAGCTCCCCGTTTCGAAACGCTCGAAGCCGTTTCGGAACACCCTCAATATAGAAAGAGCCGTTGCAGTCTGTCAGGGTACCCGTTTCGGAACACCCCTTGCCGTTTCGGAACGCGTATCGGAACGCTATAAGCTCGTATCGAAACGACCTGCATTTAAAAGTTAGTTGGGAAAGAGCCGTTGGGATTTATGACCGTTGTGGTCAGTGCCACGTGGGCGTATCGAAACGGCCTAGCCTGTTTCGAAACGCTGGCCCCGTTTCGATACGAGTATCGAAACGTTTTGGCCACTGGAGGCACCTGTTTCGAAATGCCCTAAGGTGTTTCGAAACACTTGGTCAGTTTTGTGAAAATTTGCCTTTGAAAACATGAAAAACCCTTTTGAAAAATTCCCTAGACATTATTTCAAGTTGTTTGGACTTTGTAAATGTTTTAAATACCTTTTAAATCAGTCCAAAACATTTTTCAATTATTATATCAAAACATTAGTTCTACAGCATGTATTTGCAAGGTATGGAGAAGTTTTGAATGCTTTCATTGCCAGCAGATTGAATAGAGGAGGGAAGAGATTTGGATTCGTGAGATTTGGCAACAGATCAGATGCAATGAGAGCTATTCAGAGATTGAACGGATTCATGTTGTATGGTTTTAGACTATTAGTGTCAGTAGCAAGGATGGAGTCACCGGGTAGAAAAGGAACAAGAGTTGAGGATGTAAAAATGGATTCGACAAAGTCTCATTACAGAGTAGTAGGGGAACCAAGCAACATGGGCATTAAAAGACAAAAAAGGAGGATTGTCGGTCATGTTGAGGAGGAAGACCTTTCGAAGATGAAAAGATGCTTGGTGGGAATAATGGCGACGGTGTGTAGCACAAGCACTGTTTTATCAAGATTGCAGAGTTGGGCCATGGAAGATATTAAAGTGCAAAGGCTTGGAGGTAAAGCTTTCCTATTATCTTTTGAAGACGATGAATTATTTCTTATGCTTGAGGAACTGGATTGGTCTTATTTAAAGGAAATATTTAAGGATGTCATTCCATGGTCAGAGTCCCTATGTCGACCGGAAAGGGCGACGTGGATTGAGCTAACAGGAATTCCTCTTCATTGCTGGAATGAGATAACTCTTAAGAGAGTTGCAGAGCAGTGGGGAAAGGTTGAGGCATTCGGTGAAAATGTGAAACATCATCTAGATTGTGAGAAAGTGACGATTTTGATCACAACAAAGCATGTAGAGCACATCGATGATGTAGTGGAGATTAAAGTTGGTAAAAGGATTCATCGTATTCGAGTTAAGGAGATTGGTTTTTCGGATAGTAATGTCGGGGATATTCGAAGTTCGATGAACAAAAGCAAAGGAGGAGTTGAGGAGCGTCAAGTGCCGGATAATCAGTCGGAATCCTTGTCGGAAGAAACAAGCAAGGTTTCTACGAGTTCGAATCAGAATTTTGGTGGAGAGGGAGACAATGCATTCAATGAGAAATGCTTTGGAAATGATTTTGTTGACAATTGTTCCTATGTTAACGTTGAAAATGAAAGACATTTTGGGGAGGCGGATATTAAAGGGTTTGTTCCTTATGATGACTGTGTGAAAGAGGTGGCGGCTCAAGATACTCAATGTGGGGAAGGTAAAAACGTTTCAGGCACAGACGTTCTGATAAACTCCCTACAGCAAGAATCACTGTTTCCAAGAGAAGGTGATATGGATTGTGTAAATCCAAGTGGGTCACCCGTTTCTTATAGGGCATTGGAGGATGTTCGGGCTATAGGCTTAGATTCAGTAGGTATGGATCCAATATTGGGCCAAGAATCAAATATCCCTGTGGAGATTTCACCCATAGTCGGTGAACTATCTAAAGGTCAAGTTATTGGGGGCGTAAACAAACCTTGCCCAGATGAGGGTGTAAACGCCTCTGCCCCAAAGGTAATATTCCCTGAAGACAGAGTTGAGTTAGCAAACAATGTAATCGATTATCACCAGGGTGAGGAGCAACGCTTTGATATCCCGGAATTCAATAAAAAATCCAAGCCAGTAAGAACTAGGAGGTACGCATCGCTTCAAGAATTCCAGAACAAGGCTCTAACTGAAGGAGAAAGAAAGAAACTTGAGAAGGTTCGTAAAAAGAACAAAAAGTGGAAGAAGAACCCTCAAGATTCAGAGTTGGAAGGCAGATCACTTTCAGATTCAGATCTTCAGGCAAGATGGGACATCGGGACAAGGGAAGCTCAAGAAGTTATCGCGATTGGGAAAGAACTGGGTGTCCAATTTAGGGGGGATGAAAATGAAGTGATTTACTAGATCGCAGCCTTGGAGGTAGCAGATATGTTGAATAAGGTAATTTAATTGATTTCTTAACTTTTCTTGAGATGGACGTGGCTAGGTGAGGTTCATTATCTTTGTGGTGGCATTTGATGTAGGGTGGGAGAAAGACTAGTATTGTAGTACAACATCGTTTGTTCGTCGTTAGTATAGGTGTGCTCAGACTGTGGTGGAGAGCTTTGTTTGGATTCTATGAGTTCCTGAAAATGATACTTCTGTTCCGATTGGTTTCTTCTTGTTGGTTTTGTCTACATCTAGTGACAGGTTCCTTGGTCTAGCTATATTAGTGTGGAGATTTTCTGCAGTTTCTTTTTTCATTTGTGTTGGCATGCTCTGGTGAATTCTGTATGGCTCATCGCTGTTGCTCCAGCCCCTTGGATACTCTTTTTGGCCTAGTCCTAACAATGTAGAGTTTCTTTTGTGTGTTTCTTATTACAATGTTCAAGGGTTCGATGAACTACTTTATTGAATTATGAATGCCTTCTAAGGGTTATGTGGTATGCTCTTTATGGTGAACGACAGTTAAAAATGAACTTCGCCACAAAGTTGAGGAATAACGGGTAGTATCATTCACACATTCGCAAATTGCATTTAGGTTGTATAGTTGTTTGGAGCAGTCAGTAGCAATGTAGTAGGCTGTGGTGGAGAGCTCTGGTTTGGTTACTGGTGTAATTGATGTCATGTTTCCAGGAACTTCCCTCTTCAAGGAGCAAAATTGTTTGAAGTGTTGGTATTTAAAATAGATCTAGATGACTTTGTTGAATCAGTTTCGGGAAGAGATAGATCGACTAAGCACTTAATAGTGTCGGAGCCATGCTTGTTTGATTAGAGAGAAAGAAACACCTTGCAGAATTTTTTGTAAAATTTGATGTGGAAAGGGATTCTTTTTTCATGGCATGGAGGAAAGCTTAGTTGCTCAGAGCCTATCGTCTTTCTTGAATTAACAGCAGGTCAATTTGAACTTTTGTGTAAGCAGCAGCTATCAAGTGTAGTGTTTTTTGCAAGAGCTTGCTGCATTGAAGTACTTATATGAGAGTGTGTTCTAGACTTGTTTGCTTTGAAGATTTTCTTGGTCGTGGGTGATTTAATTGAATCGAGCTACTCTTTTGTAATCATTTTTGGTTTTGGATGGGGGCTGGTGATCTATTGGTGTTGGGCGTGTGAAGTGTGAGTTTTAAGATTAGAGTTGGGAGCCCTTCGCCGCTGTTTGTATTCCCCTTGTCCGTAAGCACTCTTTTCCTCCATCATAGGTGTAGGGAGGTTTTTAACGAGGCTTACGAGTAAGGTTATTTTTAAAAAAAAATTCTTTTGCTGAGCAAAAAAAAAAAGCCGACTGTACCACTATTTATTTTTTTGGAAGAGGACTGTACCATTAGAAAACGCCTAAAGGGGCTGAACTATGAGAGGCAGTCCATATCTAGGCCTTAGGGAAAGCATGATACAAGGAGAATGACGATAATTAGGACAGGTTGAGAAGGAGAACCTCCTAAGCATAAGGGTTAATACAACTTTGTATTCCATCATCGTCAAATTCCTCCCAACGCACATCCTCCCTCCGAACCCGAACGGCAAGAACCCCATCTTGTGCTTGCACCCTCCGTATAGCTTATCGTCCTTGAACCTCTCCGGTCAGAACTCGTTAACGTCGGTGCCCCATAAAGCCGGATCGTGGTGCATGCCCACAACGTCAATCCAGATGTTGGTTCCATTGGGAATAATGAGATCATCCACCTTTATATCTTCTCTCGCTTGCCTTTGTGCATTTGGTGCTGGTGAGTATAGTCTTAACACCTCTTGCATCACCCATTCCATCTGCAAATCATAGCCAAAGAAACTATATCAATATGTATATATGTATAAAAGTAATACATACATATATATATATATATGTATATATGTATTTGATTGATTAATCCATGACATTGCTCCACGTACCTTCTTTAAGCCGGTAAGCCGAGAGAAATCGATGTCATCACCGTCTCCGATCACCTCTCTAATTTCCTCCCTCAGTTGGTGTTGCCATAGCGGATGCAAGGCCAAAAGCAGCAAGGTCCAAGTGATAGCCAACGCGGTGGTTTCGTGGCCACCGAAGAAGAACGTCTTGCACTCATCAACAAGTTCCCTCGTCGTCAAGATCTTCCCCGCCCGGCCGTCGAGGTGGCTGCCTTCCATCAGTAAACCCAACAAATCCTTCTGAGGGAATCTGACCCAAGCCTTCTTACGGTCGTTGATGATGGATAAAAGGAGTTGGTCTATTTCTTTGCCAAGTTTTCTGGTTTCCAGGTTTTTGTTGAGACAAAACCATTTGCTGAAAGGAACACCCACGTAACGGTTGGAGTTGAAAAGAGTAATTTGTAGGGCTCTCAGTTTTTCATACACTTCCCTCCCATTTTGGTTGCTTAAACCGAAGCTGGTCCTTGCAATGATCTCCCCTGCCGTCGTCGTGATTTCTCTTTCGACATTGATTTTGGGTTGGCCGGAGTTTATTAGGGTTTCCCACTTGTTGAGCATCATTGTGGCCGGTTCCACCATCAAGCTTGCCATAGCCTACAATACCAGAAGTAGAAAAGAAACTTCATTTTCTGCACTATATATGTTAAAGTTGGAATGTGAATTTATGAGAGTGGGAAAGGAGAGAGACCTTCAAGTTAGGTGGGGAGAATGCAGGAGTGATAACATGGCGATGACGAACCCAGTCGTCTCCTTCAACCATCACCAGTCCACTTCTGAACATGGGATTCCTATCACGTTTAAACACCGTGGGTTTTCCCCAGCTCTTCCCCACAACTCCCGAAGACATCTTCTTAAGGAACTCCGGGTGAGCAATATATAAAAATGGCTCTGTCCCCAGCCAGTAGATGAACAATTTTCCTGCAAACCAAACATAACAAATTAAGGCTTTTCATTTTGTTTTAAACTTTCAAGTATATTTGAGATCCGGCAAAGACTTACCATGAGTCTTTTGCCACTTAGCAAAATAAGGAAACACGGTTGCGTGTATATCATGGGAAATAGCAGGCAATCCAAGTGAAGAATCATTAACATTCTTATTGTTTTTCATCTCTGTAATATTTCCCAGAGGGAAACTAGGAGTTGGACCTCCAAACCCATTCCTCTTAATCCTGCGGTAAGCTCGAATGGGCATAATCCACCATGAGAACAACAATCTCAAGAACAAATAAACAAGACAAGCCACCATGGCTAAGCTCAAAAAAGCTTGGGATTGCTCCAAAAACCCCATTTATACTATTGGAAAAAAGCTTGGATAACTCCTTTTGTTTATAAAGCTAATACACAATCAGATGAATTTGATTTGATATTCAATGAAGATAATGAAGTTGGTATGTATAGAAGACGAGGGGTATTGAAGATTGATAGCAGTTGTGTGAGTCGGTTTGTATAACCGAAAGAAGTTGGATCCGTTAATTTGTTTCGTGGATCGGTTACTTTGTTAGGACCGTTGTTGGCACTCTGTTCGAGAATTACGAGTATGAAACTTTCCCAGCTTAAGACAGTTGTCATGGGGCTAGGTCGGAAGGGCTAGCACCGTGCGGCACTTGGTCAAAAAGAGGAAGAAAGGTGACCAAGTTCAGCCTTGGAAACTAAGCTTGGAAGGCTTAGTTGGGTTGCGGAAGCGTTGGAAAGATAGGTGCGATGGCTTGGCAAAGAAGATCGGCAAGACAAGTGTTTATCAAAGCAATGAGCCTCGTTAAAAACTCCCCCTAAGTCTAGACAGGGAGAAAAGAGTACTCAAGTGCTTGCTCTTATTAAAATACTCAAAGAAGAATGAAAATGTGGAGAATGAGGAATGAATACAATGGGTGGAGGAGAGCTCTATTTATAGCCTAAGCCCCTTCGATCTAACGGCTATGAGTGATTCAATCCGATGGCTAAGGATGAATACTCCCTCGTAAACATGGCAATACTTTCATATGAACAAACTTGCCCTCATTACAAAGATATGACATCACATGATTGTTGTCATGGAATACTTTCCTCGGATAGGCCCTCATGGAAGATCCCTTTCCTTGTGTGATAGTCAAAAGATGAGAACATAGCTTGGGTCTTGGATGCTTGGGCGGATTGGGCTTGACATGGCCCGGTTCTTGTGTCCAAAACCCCCTTGGTAGCATGCTAGGTGCTAAGTCGGGCAGGGGTGTGTGCAAAGAAAAGAAATACATAGAAAAGAAGATGAAGCATCCAGTTTGGTGTAAATTGTTATGCCCTTTTAATAACTAAGGCTGTTCTTTTTAACCCTTGTCCTAATAAAAAGCCGACTGTACCACTATTTATTGTTTGGAAGAGGACTGTACCATTGGAAAAAGTCTAAAGGGATTGAACAGTGAGAGGCAATCCAAATCTAGGCCTTAGGGAAAGCAAAATAGAAGGAGAATGGCGATAATTAGGTGAAGTTGAAAAGGAAAATCTCCTAAGCATAAGGGTTAATACAACTTTGTATTCCATCAACGTCAAATTCCTCCCAACGCACATCCTCCCTCCGAACCCGAATGGCAAGAACCCCATCTTGTGCATGCACCCTCCATATAGCTTATCGTCCTTGAACCTCTCCGGTCGGAACTCATTAACGTCGGTGCCCCATAAATCCAGATCATGGTGCATGCCCACAACGTCAATCCAGATGTTGGTTCCATTGGGGATAATGAGATCATCCACCTTTATATCTTCTCTTGCTTGCCTTTGTGCATTTGGTGCTGGTGAGTATAGTCTTAAAGGTGGGTAATAGGTGAATTAGTCCCGTTTTGAGTTGGAAAGGGGTATCGTTGTGAGGAAAGGCGATACAAAGGGGTTGTTGTTCAGCGGGGGCGGTGTTGAGTTGTCTAATGGTTTGGTTATCCATCAGGTCGTGTGTAGGTATAGATATCGGACTTGTGCTTTCTTTGGTTTGGTCGTGTGGTGGTTCAGATATGGATTCCGGATGGGATTGTTGTTGGTTTTGCTTTTGTACTTTCTTTCGTCTGACAGTTTCACTGTGGTTCTTACGAGCGCTTGCTTCGATTTCCGGGTTGTATGGAACAAGATTACCCGGATTCCTCCTGGTCATAAAAAAATCAGTCAAATGTGCCGAAAGTAAATCTCCCCGGCAACGGCGCCAATTTTGACAAGTCGTCGTTTAATCGGTCAAAAATAAATAATTTAACCTCTTTCAATAAATAATAGAATAAAAAAATTAAGTAGTTATAGGGAAAGAGGGTCGATCCACAGGGAGATTAGTCAGAATTCTTGACTTGAATTTGTCAGATTTGAATTCCCAGGAATATCTGTAAAAACAAGGAAATAAAAAAGGGGTGATCTGATATTGAGTGAAGTAATAAAATAAAATGCAAGAATTAACGAAAATAGTAAAAAAACCAAATATGAAAATTAGCCTCGAGATAGCCTTGTCAATTCCTTCGATAATTGAAATAGATTTTTACTTCGGGGATCATGTCGATTACAGTCTGCAGGCCCAACCCGTCGCAACTTGCTTCTCTCTCGAGTAACCAATCCTCCCAAGACTATCTTCGAAGGTTGATTCTTAAACAAATTAACCACGTCTATCGCCATTAAAGTATTTAGTTTTGAAAGCAGGAAAAGCCTGACTCAAAAATTGTCTTAAAAAGTATCGCTTCTTATTTTATCTTTCCTTAGCGGACCGCCGCTAAGAGTGTTCACAGGAAGTCGAAATTGCCACAGGCCGATCCTTCCTCCCAACTATGTTTTTAAACGATTCCAGACCAATGAGCTCTTTTTTATTTGAAAAACGATTAAAAACTTTAGTAAGGCCAATTGCCAAACTATCTAAACCGAAAGATAAAAATGTATTCCCGAAGGAATTTAGGCAATGTTCAATTCTCACGATTAGAATTGATTCGGCTAGCTCTTAGCTCAAGAATGAAGGTGTATGGTGATGGAATAGTAACCTTGAGGAGGAGGGGAAGTTTGTCGTGAACTTTGAAAATGGGTGGGGAAGAAGATGAGTGAAAAAGCTATTTTTTTATTTTTTGTTTCTTTTAAAAAGTCAAAAGACTCATTTACCCTTAATGAAATGGGATATTCATAAGAGCATGTAATTCATGGCTATTTGGGCTTGATTTAAAATAAGTCCAAAATAAATTTATTTGTTTTGAAAATACGAGGCCTAAAATAATATTTTAATATTTAAATTTCACCCGACCCCCAAACTCGGGTGTTACATTGTAGGACATTCTATTGATTGTTGTTACAGGAAACATGGGTTTCCACCTGGGTATAAAACCAAAAGTCAGATTAGTAGATCTAATCGTGTTGGCCAGTCTAGTTCTTTTTCAACTGATGATGACTCTGTGTCTAGTTCTTTGCCTAAGACTACTAGTCAAGTTGTTAGCTTCTCTAAAGAACAATACAATGACATCTTGAGCATGTTGCAAGAACGAAATGCTAATTCTACTGCTCAGCCTTCTGCTAGTTCCTCTAGAGTCAATATGCTTACCTCTGCCTTTGATGTTCCTTATATTGAAGATACAAGTATAATCTTGACTTGTTCCTCTGCTTGTTTTTTCAATTCTTGTTTTGTTGTTTCTTGGGTGATTGATTCTAGAGCAACAGATCACATAGTGAATTCTTTAGACTATTTTTCTGATTTTAGAATTGTTCATAATAAAGTTGTTAAATTACCTAATGGACAACTTGTTAAAGTAACTCATATAGGTAATGTTAAGATTAATTCTGATCTTGTTCTTTTAAATGTTCTTCATATACCTCTTTTTTATTTTAATTTGATTTATGTTTCCCAATTAACTTCTAATGCTAATATATTTGGTTTTTTTTCATCTGGTTATTGTTATATACAGAACACAAAGATGAAGAAAACGATTGGTATAGCTAGAGGTTTCAATGGCTTTGTTGAGTGTGTAAAAGTTCTATTATTTACCCCCTATTTAACCCATATTTTTGCTGCATTCAAGCATTAATTTATTGCATTTAGGTCAGTTTACAGCAAAACATCACAAATATATTAAAAGGCACAGTTTCTACTGAAATTGGTTGTTTTTGCAGGTTGCTGCTGTAGCAGACAGAAGAGGCAGGCGCTGGGCAGTGAAGCAGAAGAATTGGAACTGGACGAGCAGTCAAGGAGGACGATGTTGCCATGGTTGTCGCCGTGACAGCAGAGAACGACAGCAGTTTTAAGGAGAAGAAGCAAAGTGGACCTCGACAGATAGAGAAAATTCAGCCCGTCTGTCGTGTAAAACCACTATATTTTTCCAAGCCCCAGATCGAAAGGAATGTCAAGACCAAAGTTCAAGGAAAGAAAAACCCAAGCAAGAAAGATGGCGGCTTAAAGATAGATTCTTTGAAGATTTAGTCTTTATTAGAGTTGTACTTTAATTTAAAGTTGTCTTCTTGCTATTTTAGAAAACTTGGACCCAAAGCCTATATAAGGGCATATATTTCGACCTAGGGGAGATAACCGATTCTCTAGCCTTCTTCTCAAAACCCTAGTCGTTTTCCTTCCCTCTACATGTTCTAAATTCCCCTTAGGGCCACATGTTGATTTGTAAAGTAGTTGCAATGGTTGTTTTGTTTTAGGAATTTTCAGTTCAATAAAATAAACTTCAAGTTCTCTTATTCTGGTTATTAATATCTCCCAAGAGCATCGGGAGAGCATTGTGAGGTTATCGATTTACTTAGCATCGGGAGAGTTAAGTATACGAAAGGAATAAGTGCGAGTTCTCTAGTTTATAGTTGAACTATCTCGGACCTAGGGATAGGACGAGGTTAAGTGGCTAAAGAAGAATTCATCAACATCGGTGTTCATCCTTCAATTCACGCCGGGAGGTATCATCAAAGACGTGATCATCGACAAACTTGGACCTAGGGATAGGCCAAGACACATCAGGGATTCTTGCCAAACTTGAAGTACTGAGTTGAGTGTTCGCAGCCGCGACAAGCAACGGACTGCTGCCGCGACAGGTGCTGCCGCGATGGGGACGACGACAGAACTGGATTCCCTAGGCTTAGCAATACCTGCACTACTGAGCAATTCAATACCAGCCCATTCTCTCTATCTTGATTTTTCTACTCTTTTATTTAAGTTCTCTTTATTATTCTCGTGACAACTTTCTCAAATAATTTCTTTACTTTCGTGCAGTGATTCAAAGTGAAGTTATTAGCCCAATCCCTATGGAGACGATATCCGATACTTCGTATCACTTTACTACTTACATCGTGTACACTTGCACTACAATTGCGATAGACTCTTTTACACGCAACAGGCTTATATGATCAGCTTCAAGCTTCATTTGCATATGCTAATATTTGTAGTTCTGCAATTAGTGAGTATAATTCTGCTGAATCTTGTAATTTTGCAAGTTGTGATTCTGGTTCTGCAAAATTTAGTGTGTTTCAGCTTTGGCATTTAAGGCTAGGACATCCTTCTAAACAAAGGATGAAATTTTTTAGTATTTTGAATGATCATATACCTAGTATTCCTTTGAATTGTTTTGATTGTGATGTATGACATATGGTAAAGCAAAAGAGGCTTTCCTTTCCTGTAAGCATTTCTAAATCTGAATATATTTTCTATTTGATTCATATGGATGTTTGGGGCCCTTTGCCAGTTAAAAGCATCTCTGGTCATTTGTATTTTTTTTACTGTTGTAGATGATAAGAGTCGGTTTGTCTGGGTTTTTCCTATATGTGCTAAGTCTGAAGTTAGGCAATTAATCATTGATTTTATCAACTGGTTCAAACTCAGTTCTCTAGAAATATTAAGTGTATACACAGTGATAATGCAAAAGAGTTTGACATGGTTGAATTTTATAGTTCCAAAGGCATTGTTCATCAAAACTCATGCATTTATACTCCTCAACAGAACAGCTTGGTAGAAAGAAAACATCAACACTTGTTATCTGTTGCTAGGTCATTAAGAATTAATTATTCTTTGCCTTTACATTTCTGGATTGATTGTATCCTCCATGCTGCTTTTTTGATAAATGTTACCCCAACTCTTGTTTTAGAAAATAAAACTCCATATGAAATTTTATTTCAAAAAGTACCTAAACTTGATACTTTAAAGGTTTTTGGTTGCTTAGCCTATGCTTTTGTGTTATCTAAACCTCATACTAAAATGGATCCTAGGGCTAAAAGATGTGTTTTTTCTAGGATTTCCTAAAAACAATAAAGGTTTTAGGTTGTATGATCTTGAAACTAGAAGTGATTTTGTGTCCCGTAATGTCATTTTTTCAGAGACCATTTATCCCTTTCAGAAAAATACTTCCAAATACTCAAATGATCTTGTTTTTCCTACACATGATGGTTCTACTGTCGTTGAAGATAATTACAATGATTGCAAAGCTTTTGTAGATAACAGTTCTGACACAGAATTTGTGTCTGATACAATTACTAATATGAATCAAAGTACTATTCCTACTCATGTTTTGCAAAGTTGTGATCATTCTCAACCTTCAACACAAGATTTGAGTGTCACAGTGGATCCAAGTAGACCTTTTAGAAGCAAGCAACTACCTCAAAAGTTCAAGGATTATCAAGTTAACCTTCCTGGTTCCAAGTCCACTCCACATACCATTTTTCAGGTGATGTCTTTCCATAATATTTCTCCAACTTATCAATCTTACATCAATGCTGTAGAAATTTTACCTGAACCTAAAATTACAAAGAAGTTGTTTTACATTCTTGTTGGAAAGATGCTACGAATGAAGAGATGGCTGCATTAGAGAGGAATAATACTTGGGAACTAGTCCCTCTTCCTAAAGGTAAAACAACTATAGGTTGTAAATGGGTCTTTAAGACTAAATTAAAATCTGATGGCTCTTTAGAACCCTATAAGGCAAGATTAGTTGCAAAAGGGTATACACAACAGGCTAGTATAGATTTCAGTCATACTTTTAGTCCAGTCACAAAAATAATTACTATTAGAATGTTACTTGCTGTTGCTGCATCTAAGGGTTGATTTTTACACCAATTAGATGTAAACAATGCATTTCTTCATGACAATTTAGATGAAGAAGTATTCATGGATCTTTCTCTTAGTTTTCAAATTCAGGGATTAGTTTGTAGACTAAATAAAAGTCTCTATGGCTTAAAGCAAGCAAGTAGACAATGAAATGAACGTTTAACTTTTGCCATTTTATTGCAAGGTTTTAAGAGAGATGATTCTGATTTTTCCCTGTTTGTTAAAGGGTCTGGTATACACTTTATAGCTTTAGTTGTTTATGTTGATGACATAATAATAGCTAGTCCTATTATGTCTGCTATTACTTCTATAAAATCTTTTCTTCATGATACATTCAAAATTAAGGACCTTGGCAACTTGAAATACTTTCTAGACCCTGAGATTGCTAGGTCTGATAAGGGTATTAATCTTAGTTAAAGGAAATATACACTTGATTTACTCAAAGATACTGTTTTTTTAGGATCTAAACCTGCTTCTACACCTATTGCCACAACCACTAGACTTTCCAAAGCTGAGGGAGAACCTTTATCTGATGTTTTTTTAGAAGACTTGTTGGCAGATTGCTTTATCTCACAAATACTAGGCCTGATATTTCTTTTACAGTTCAACAACTTTCTCAATTTGTTTCAGCTCCTACTTCTTTGCATTTGATGGCTGCTCATAGGGTTCTTCGTTATTTAAAAAGTACCCCTGGACAAGGGTTGTTTTTCCCTGCTTCTAAGGATTTCAAACTTCATGCTTTTTCAGACTCGGATTGGGCATCATGTCCAAACTCCAGACGCTCTACAACTGGTTTTTATATTTTCCTTGGTCATTCTTTAATTTCCTGGAAATCTAAGAAACAACAAAGTGTTTTTAGATCATCCAGTGAAGCAGAGTACAAGGCAATTGCTTTTGTTACTTGTGAAATTCAGTGGCTCACTTATATATCTTCAAAATGACTTACATAATTCTTTTTCTACATTCAATCTATATTGTGATAACCTTTCAGCCATCAAACTTGCAGAAAACCATGTTCACCATGAGCGTACAAAACATATCGAGATTGATTGCCATCTCATCTGGGAAAAGATTCACAACAAGCTTATCACACTACTTCCAATTTCAAGTCCCAACCAGTTAGCTGATTGCTTCACCAAAGCTCTTCCTACAAATGTATTCTTAACTTCTATTTCCAAGCCGGACATACAAAATTTGTATGCTCCACCTTAAGGGGGGGCTAATAGGATATTGAATCCTAGTTGGCAAGATTAGTTGAAGTAGTTAGGCTTAGGTGGCAAGGTTAGTTAGATTGTTAAGCTTAAGTGGCAAGATTGACAAGATTCAATTATCTTTACTTTATTGTATAAATATGAAAAGTTTGAGGTGTAATTGTTAATTAAGTAAAAATAATAAAATCACTTTACTCTTTGACTCTGTTTACACCCAAAATAACTCTCGATGAGTTAAACCGATTTTTCTTCTCGATTACTTCTTCCTCGTCTTGAAGAAAGCTTTAATCAGAGAAAGCTTAGTTCAATAAGTTTTGACCGTTTGCTTAGCATGTTTTTGAGTGTGAAATTTGAATGACAAAAAAAGTTAGAGAATGGAGTAATTCAAATTGGTATCTAACCTATTTGTCTGAATAATTTAAATTAGGTATTGCAGAGACTTATCATAAGAACGATTTTTTCAATTCAATTGTTCCATTCACAATTTCAGGATTCAAACATCTGACTTATCCTAACAAGTTTTTAGAACTGTATAGTTTGGAATTAAAAATTCCTGTCTCCCTTGAGAACCTCATGCATTCAACTCCAGAAACGGCTGCAACGTTCAACTCAGAAACCAACTCCTGAAACGGTTGCAATGTTCAACTCCAGAAACGGCTGCAATATGCACACATATCATATTGACTTAATTAATAATTAATACTCAGATATATTCTTTTATTTAAAGTATAACGGTTATTATAACACTTCCATCCTTGATAAGGTATGTTCATATCATTCACTTCAAATTTTAACAGTATAATAATTTATTTGTAACAAAATTTTAATTAAATGACCAAATTATTACATTTTAAAATAACTTATTTATTAGCGAACTCATAATTAAGAGGCATGTGTATTTTGAATTATTAATAAAATCATTACTACCGAGCAAAAAAAAATAGGACCTAGGGTAAATTATAATTTTTGTTTTGTTTGGATACCGAGAAAGTTAAAAAAAATCATTTTACTTTTTGATGTTTCTATGTATATCTCAAAGCTAAAAAAAATTGAACCATGAGATGTGGTGTGATGGTTGCTCACCCCATATTTTAACCATGAGGTTAGGAGTTCGATTCCTACCTATGGGAATGAAGTACATTTATGGTCAGCCGTTTACCTCTTGGTGAGAGCACTCACGGCGAGAGGACCCTAAATTCTAAACACTAATACTTAATCTTAAGACATACATAGGACACTAAAAAGATAGTGGAAAGAACAAAAATCATTTGTCCTTTTTTAGTGTACCTTTCTATTTCTCAACACTAAAAAATTAAATCATATACTCTAACAATAATTTTCAAACTCTATTAAAAATTAAACTCCGAACTCTAAACATTATTTTTTTTAATTTGAATCATAAATAAAAATATAAAAAAAAAAAGCAAAAGATTTCTATTCTGGGACAACCAGAGAGTGGATAGAGAGTTCTAAAAAAAAACTGTCAAATATTTCCTTAAAACTCATGCAAATCACGTTGCCATTTTCAGTGAATAACGCATCATCAACTAAACTCTCAACGTCAAAGAGTATACATAAAAATCACATGATTTAATTAAGAATGAAAAATAATCTGGCCATGTTGAGTCTCGACCCAATAGGGATAAATTTTTTAAATAAAAAGAAAACAGGTTTGCAAAGGATGGGTTTTTTTTTTAGTCAGGATGATTCGTGTTTGGGTTTAAGCTTAATATTTTTTGACATGATTTGACTTGATATATTTATAATTTTATTTATTTTTATATATTATATTGGATATATTTATTAATTTGTTCAAGATGAATCAAGGGAATATTTACTACAATATTATATTTCAAATTTTTTTTTTAAGAAGTAGGGATGCCATCATATTATTTACACAATTAGGGATGTTCACTGTGCAAAAGTTGAAGACCTTCAGCCCACCATCCGACTTTGAACAGTGTTTTTCAAGCGGGTTTACTGTTCAAAGTCGGGCTGCTTTTATACCCTTTTTGAAGAGGCCACGATGACACGTGGCGGAAGCTGGGAGGGTTGGGCACTGTTCAAAGTCGGACTGCCCTCCCCCCGACTTCAAACAGTGCACCAAATAATGGTGGGTGGCAGGCGGGTGCAGGGTTCACGGGTGGCAGCCTTTAATGTTTTTTTTTATTATTATTGGTTGATTGGGAGGTGTAATTTATGTGGTTGAAAGTGAAATGAGGTGAAGATAAATAGGGGTTGTGTTGAAGGTGGAAGGTGGAAGAAAGAAGGTTGAAGAAAGAAGAGAAAGATTTTGAAGAAAATTTGTGAGTATTTATATTTTATTTGAGAAAATTATGTTAAATTTATATTTGTAATGTATGTATTTTTTTGTAGTTATATTTTTTTATTTTTTCAGATTAGTTTTTTTAATTTTTTAGATGTTAGAATTTTGAAGTTGATGTTTGAAATATTGAAATTTTTGTGTTAAATAGGTTGTTGAAGAGGAGAAGAAGATATTTTGTGAAGAGTTTGAGAAATAGAGATTTGAAGAAATATAGTAAGTATAATGCAATTTTAATTTGGTGGTTAAATTTTATAAATTTATGAAGAGATTAATTTGTTGTTTTTTTATAATTTTGGAGTTGATATTTGAAATTTTTAATTTTTGAATATTTCTATTGTTGTTAATTTTATGTTAGAATTTATAACATTAATTTTATGTTAGAATTTATAAAACAGTGGTTAATACTTTACGAAATGGTCACTAAATAGTGAAAAACGTAGTAAATAAATTTGAAACGTTCTAAAATTTTGTATGCTATTAGAAATATTGTTTTTAAGGTTTCTGTTAAAATTTGGTAATTTTTGGAAATCGTTTGGTACATGAATACGAATAAAAACTGTATTTAATATTTTACGAAATGGTCACTAAATAGTTAAAAACGTAGTAAATGAATTTGAAACGTTCTTAAATTTTGTATGATATTATAAATATTATTTTTAAGGTTTCTTTTAAAATTTAGTAATTTTTGGAAATCGTTTGGTACATAAATTCGAATAAAAACTGTTTTTAATACTTTACGAAATGGTCACTAAATAGTCAAAAACGTAGTAAATGAATTCAGAACGTTCTAAAATTTTGTATTCTATTAGAAATATTATTTTTAAGATTTCTGTTAAAATTTGGTAATTTTTGGAAATCGTTTGGTACATGAATTCGAATAAAAAATGTATTTAATATTTTACGAAATGGTCACTAAATAGTTAAAAACGTAGTAAATGAATTTAAAACATTCTAAAATTTTGTATTCTATAATAAATATTATTTTTAAGGTTTCTGTTAAAAGTTGGTAATTTTTGGAAATCGTTTAGTACATAAATTCGAATAAAAACTGTTTTTAATACTTTACGAAATGGTCACTAAATAGTGAAAAACGTAGTAAATGAATTCAAAACGTTCTAAAATTTTTAATTCTATTAGAAATATTATTTTTAAGATTTCTGTTAAAATTTGGTAATTATTGGAAATCGTTTGGTACATGAATTCGAATAAAAACTGTTTTTAATACTTTACGAAATGGTCACTAAATAGTTTTTTATTTATAATATCTAGTATTATTTTTAATTCCGTAAAATTCAACGAAATTCAAATTTTAAGCATTTATTTAGTTATTTAGTAGTAGTAGTGTAATAAATGTATTAGAATGAAAATTTTAATTGCGTAGAATTTTACAAAATTGAGTGTCGGGTTATAATTTATTCATACTTATCATGTAGGATGGTTGAGCAAGCTCATCTGTTGAGATTTCAGGATGAACACATTAGTAGTTTGCCGGTTCCTGAGATGGTACAATTTTGTTAATAATTTATTTATTAGAAATTCAATTCAATTATTTTAATAATATTTTGTTTGGTTAATTCCTTTATTTATTGATGTGTTAATTACAGGATTTTGAGGATACATTTAAACATCACCTGACCATGGCAAAAAATCCTCCGCACGGTCGAATCACTGAATGGTTGCAACAATCTGGATTTTATTATGCGACATTCCTTCGAGGGTACAAGTTGGTGCCCGGGTTGATTGCTGCTCTGATTGAGCGTTGGAGGCCGGAAACCCATACGTTCCATATGCCGTGTGGGGAATGCACGATCACACTTGAAGACGTGGTCATGCTTATTGGGGTGCCGGTAAACGGGGCACCATTGATTGGGGCACCATTGACCGGGGAACCTTCGATCGACCAGACTGAAGTTAGTCCTGAAGCACTTTGCGGTTACTTTCTCGGGAAGGTGCCGGACAAATCAAATTTGTCAGGAAGTCGCGTGAAACTGAGTTGGTTGCAAAAAGAATTCAATCTCAATGAATATAGTTCGATTGATGCTGTTTATAATGCCAGTCGAGCTTATATTCTGCAGCTCATTGGCGGTATATTGATGCCGGATAAATCCGGCAATCTTGTACATACACGGTATCTACGCTTTTTGAGGTACCCGTGGGAAGCTGCTCAATATAGTTGGGGATCGGCCATATTAGCGTTCTTGTATCGTGAGTTGTGCAAGGGCGCTAAAATAGATAATGGTCGTAAGGTTCGAGGTATTGGTGGATGTTTGTTGTTGCTGCAAGCATGGGCTTGGCAGCGACTTCCGTTCTGGACACCGATAACTCGAACACCGGTACAGTTCCCTCTTGTCGCCAGGTAATTATTTTGATTGTAAGTTTAATTTTTTGTTAATGTTAAATTATTTTTTTATTAATTAAAACATTAATTGTGAATTGTATGCAGATGGTGCGATAAAAAAGCGCACACGGGATTGGCGAACAACAACTTGAAGGTGTTTAGAGCGGAAATTGATTTATATTGCCAGGAGCGGGTATTTAGTTAACTATATTTTTAACAATTTAGTAAGATAGATATAAATTAATAGTTTTTTTTACATTATAGTTAGTTCTGATAATAATAATAATTATTTTTGCAGTTTATTTGGATGGCGTACTACGATGATCGCATATTTGTACCAGATGAACTGTTGAAGGATTCTGACATGTGGTGTACGGTTACACCGTTGATCCACTTTTCGATTGTTGAGTTCCACTTTGCCGACAGGGTGCTTAGGCAATTTGGCTTCCACCAGCCTATTCCGTTTCCACACACTCATCATGATTATTTGCACAATTATGATGGACGCGGCAGGGCAGATGTTCCGTGGGAAGTCATACACGCTGAGTACGTTACGATGTGGAACAACAGAAACTCAACGATACCATTTCGCGCCGAAATCGAAGAGGAAGATTTCGATTTTCAGAGGTCAGAGTACCTGATTTATTTTTTTAATAATGGAAAGCCTTACCTAACTTCGGTCGAGGAACGGGAACAATGTAAAACATTTAAGAAAAAATATGGCGGTAAAGCTGAGTCTTCCAAGACAGCAGCAGCGGCCGCATCTCAAAATCCCGTTGGCTCTCGAAATTCCGAAGGTTGGCCAACAACTTGGGAACATCCAGTGCGCTCGCCAGTTCTTTGGGAAAAAGAACCGACCCAAACACATAATGCAGGAGAAGTGGGCCAGAGCTCCTCCGATACTCACGAGTTTGCTGATGTTGATTTATACACACCCGAGTTTATTCCTCAACAGTTACCTCGTTACTCAAACTTTGAACGGAGCATGGATTTTCAGGAAATACAAGAATTCCTGAATTCTTCAGAGTTTTTACCTCGTCACTCCACGGGTTGCGTGGACACGTACAGAACACCGCCTCCTATGCCCTCGGTGAATGAGGAGGATGCTGGAGAGGTGGATGCTGGAGAGGTGGATGGTGAAGAGGTTCTTGAGGAAGAATTGAGGCCACAACGGAAGAGGACCAAAAAACACACATATTTTTCGACTATATCCGCTCATTGTCAAAAATTACGTAAGCGGATGCAGAAGAAAAAATGATGTTATCTTTATTTGTGTAATAACTTATAGTAGTGATTGAATTTGAATATTGAATTTTCACTATGTGTTTTGTTTTTTATTTATTATTATTCGTTCGTTGTTTGGTTAAAATATGATATAAATGATATATTTTCGGAAAAATAGTGAAAACGTAGTAAATGAATTTGAAACATTCTAAAATTTTGTATGCTATTAGAAATATTATTTTTAAGGTTTCTGTTAAAATTTGGTAATTTTTGAAAATCGTTTGGTACATGAATTCGAATAAAAACAGTGTTTAATACTTTACAAAATGGTCACTAAATAGTGAAAAGCGTAGGAAATCAATCCAGACAATATTTTAAATGCAAACATTATATTTCCTGAATTCAAGTACAATCCGCGAATAATCATTGAGGCATGGCCACATATCTTGGTTCATTGGGACATGTTGTTTTCGAATGACCTTCACCCCTACATATGCTGCATCTCTTGCGTTGGCCTTTCTCTCTGTCAGGAAGATCCATACTCGTGTAGATCCGAGTCGATCTAGGTCGCCCAGTTGGCTTTCTACGTAGTGTCGGATCCGGTAACCATTTATCATGCTCCACTGGCGGCCAATACATAGAATTCGGAATAGGTGGGAACTCAATTTTGTAAATTTCTAATATCTCGCTGAGTCTGAAGCATGGGTCAACAAATGTGTACGGGTCAACGTTGACGAACAAACATGCTGCAACTGCATGAGCACATGGATATCGCCACGCTTGGAACTCGCCACAGTCACACCACTTACGTCTGAAATCTACTCGAAATACGTTCGAGTGGGGGGCTTCGTGTCGGGATCTGGAAGCAACAACATCGAAAGTCTGATAATGGCGGTCGAATGCGTGAACCACCAACGCCGTTGCCCTCGTCACATTTGCATCCATTTTTTCAACCATTTTCACCGGAAATAGTTGTCCACTATTTAAAGCTGCCTGCACCTTCTTCCCTTTGACGGCCCAAACCTTAGCCAAGCGGTAGTATGTCTCGGTTACCAAGCTGGCTATTGGAAGATGACGCGACTCTTTGAGTACTCCATTAATGCACTCCACAAGGTTGGTAGTCATTTGCCCGTATCGTCTACCACCTTCATCATATGATTGGGCCCATCTCTCTCTCTCGATGTTGTTGGCCCAACTCCAAACACGCTCGCCATATTTCATTAACCCCGCCATCTTCCTTTCAAATTCTGGCCGTAGTAATTGAAAACCTGTGCCATAATTATTGTTTGACTTAGCATCGACATAAATCAAAACACATCACTGCATACACATATATAACTTAATTTGAAAGAATGATACTTACCCATGCTCATAATCTCACTGCGAAGGCACTGATTTTTGAATTTTTCAACGGCATTCTTTCCGATGTGACGAACACAATATGCAGGGTATGCATAGGGAGGTGTCCAACGACTTCCCTCTCGATTAATTGCTGCTTTGATACCCGTCCCTCGATCGGAGATAATACAAACCCCGTCTTGGAGGACCACATGCTCACGCAAATTTGTCAAAAAGAAATCCCAAGCTTCCGCAGTTTCCCCTTCAACAATTGCGAATGCAATCGGAATGACATTGTTCTCACCATCTTGCATAACAGCAACAAGTAGTATGTGAGCGTATTTCCCGTAAAGCCACGTTCCATCCACTTGGATCATACGCTTACAATACGGAAACCCGTCAATGCATGGCTTGAAAGCCCAGAACAGTCGATGGAAAAATTTATACCCTTGTAGCAATTGCCCTTGTCGGTCGTACGCATCTTTTGTTTGATACCTGACTATGGTGCCTGGGATGAACTGTGTCATTGCCATCAACAACGCTGGTAACTCATTATACGATCTGTCATAATCACCATACACTGAATTCAATGCCTTTTCCCTTGCACGCCACCCCTTCATGTATTGTATTTGATATTGAAATAATTGTGCAACGGTTGCTTGAATGGTTGAAACTGGAACCCTTGGATTTGCTTCGACCAACTTCATCACGTGATGACTTATTACGCTGGAGTCCAATTTCTTGTGATCCTGGTCGATGGCTCTTCGTAAACATGTGTGACCGCCATTGTACTTCGTGACCTCCCAACGACCACTCTTCTTAAGCTTCGTTACACGAATCTTCCAGTTGCACCCTTCTCCGTACTTCACACACTTCGCAAGGAAAGTTTTTGTGTTGGATTCAGCAACCGTATAATCTACATGTTGTCTGATATTATACTCTTTAATTGCCAATATAGCTTCGTCCTTCGCCTTAAATTTCAGCCCCTCAGCCAAGTCGCCATTCTGACTAAAACTTATTTGGGGCATATCTGGAAATTGTGGCGCCCTCATCGCATCAAAATCCACCGAGTGCATATGAGCAGGAGCTTCGTATAATGTAATGTCGCCCCCGGTCGGAACAAATTCTCCAACACCGAAGTCAGGGGCTTGACCATCGTTATTCGGGAACAAATCAGGATCCCCAATATCTTCATCTTCGCTGGAATCTTCTAATGATTCTCCCCACCGGCCACGTCCAAGTGCAATATTAGCATCAACATCAACAGTCGGTCCGTACGATGGATCATATGTTGACGGCCCACCTTCATGAAATCCACTAGATGTCCCAGTTGCCAACATTGCAACAAAACTACCTCCGGACATATCAATTTCGTTACCGACACCCATTTGACTAGATTCTCCGGTTGCATTTCTAGAGGGGCCGGAAATATCAAGAATCGTGGCAAACATCTCGACATTTCGAATTCCCATTGACTCATGCTCTGCAATCATAACTTCCACATCTTCATTATCTTCGAGATCAATCGCGTAATATATGACTGGATTCGAACATGTCATCCACCGGTACTGTAAACTATGAATCAGAGCTCCAATTTTTTCCGATATTTGCTCTTTCAAAACTCGAAGTGTGATTTCTTTGTTAATTCTCATCTTCGTAGGCCTCTCCGAATGAAATACGACACCAACATCAGATTTTACAATTTGTCCGTTGTAATGGACAGTCACAAAACAACTGTTGTTGCTCATTTTCTCTGCATATTCGAAAAAAAATTTTACAATTAATTTTCAAATAACATAAAAAATATACAGATAAAAAAAATATTTCAAAACAACTTACATTTTTTTCTTCCAACCTTCTTCTTCTTCTTCTTTTTCTTCTTCTTTTTCTTCTTCTCTCTCTTTACTCAAATATAACTTAAGCGGTTTTCTATCAAACTACATTCTTCAACACTAAATGAACCTATTTAAAATAAAATCCAACTTGAATATTTCCCTATAATACCCCTACACGAAATTTAATATTCACTAACAGATTTCCAATAAAAAAACTACACTACCCCTACATAATTTAAAATTATTTAACAATTAATTTTTTTACTAACCTACACCTGCACCTACACCACTATTATTTCACATCACTGAAACCTACACCTGCACCTATATCACATCACTGAAACCCTACACCTGTACCTACATCACTATTATTTCACATCACTGAAACCTACATCTGCACCTACACCTGCACCTATATCACATCACTGAAACCCTACACCTGCACCTACACCACTATTATTTCACATCACTGAAACCTACACCTGCACCTATATCACATCACTGAAACCCTACACCTGCACCTACATCACTATTATTTCACATCACTGAAACCCTACATCTGCACCTACACCACTATTATTTCACATCACTGAAACCCTACACATGCACCTATATCAATTAAAAATATTTTAAATCATATTAAAAAAATATTAATTAAAATAATTATTCGAATATTTTTTTCAGTCTGAAAAGATTGATCACTGGATTAAAAATTAAGTTATATTTTAGTACATAATTAGTGTAAAATATTTTTTCAAATTTAAATAAAAATTATGATCTCATATTTATAATATTTAATATTCAAATAATAATTACTTATTATTTTATATTCGATCCAAAATTAAAATAAAAAATACCACCTCTTATTTATCCAATCAAACCCCAAATTCAGTCAAACCCCCAATTAAAGCTGCCTACCCGTGACCTGCCACCCGCCTGCCACCCCACCATATATTCGGTGCACTGTTTGAAGTCGGTTGGTGGGCAATCCGACTTTGAACAGTGCCCGACCCTCCCAGAGCTCGCCACGTGGCATCCTGGCTGCCTACCCGTGACCCGTGACCCGCCTGCCACCCCACCATATATTCGGTGCACTGTTTGAAGTCGGGGGGAGGGCAGTCCGACTTTGAACAGTGCCCAACCCTCCCAGCTTCCGCCACGTGTCATCGTGGCCTCTTCAAAAAGGGTATAAAAGCAGCCCGACTTTGAACAGTAAACCCGCTTGAAAAACACTGTTCAAAGTCGGATGGTGGGCTGAAGGTCTTCAACTTTTGCACAGTGAACATCCCTAATTGTGTAAATAATATGATGGCATCCCTATTTCTGAAAAAAAAAAATTGAAATATAATATTGTAGTAAATATTCCTGAATCAAGTTTAGTTGGATTTGCAAAGGATGGGTCTTGCACTCATCAACAAGTTCCCTCGTCGTCAAGCTCTTCCCCGCCCGGCCGTCGAGGTGGCTGCCTTCCATCAGTAAACCCAACAAATCCTTCTGAGGGAATCTGACCCAAGCCTTCTTACGGTCGTTGATGATGGATAAAAGGAGTTGGTCTATTTCTTTGCCAAGTTTTCTGGCTTCCAGGTTTTTGTTGAGACAAAACCATTTGCTGAAAGGAACACCCACGTAACGGTTGGAGTTGAAAAGAGTAATTTGTAGGGCTCTCAGTTTTTCATACACTTCCCTCCCATTTTGGTTGCTTAAACCGAAGCTGGTCCTTGCAATGATCTCCCCTGCCGTCGTCGTGATTTCTCTTTCGACATTGATTTCCGGTTGGCCGGAGTTTATTAGGGTTTCCCACTTGTTGAGCATCATTGTGGCCGGTTCCACCATCAAGCTTGCCATAGCCTACAATACCAGAAGTAGAAAAGAAACTTCATTTTCTGCACTATATATGTTAAAGTTGGAATGTGAATTTATGAGAGTGGGAAAGGAGAGAGACCTTCAAGTTAGGTGGGGAGAATGCAGGAGTGATAACATGGCGATGACGAACCCAGTCGTCTCCTTCAACCATCACCAGTCCACTTCCGAACATGGGATTCCTATCACGTTTAAACACCGTGGGTTTTCCCCAGCTCTTCCCCACAACTCCCGAAGACATCTTCTTAAGGAACTCCGGGTGAGCAATATATAAAAATGGCTCTGTCCCCAGCCAGTAGATGAACAATTTTCCTGCAAACCAAACATAACAAATTAAGGCTTTTCATTTTGTTTTAAACTTTCAAGTATATTTGAGATCCGGCAAAGACTTACCATGAGTCTTTTGCCACTTAGCAAAATAAGGAAACACGGTTGCGTGTATATCATGGGAAATAGCAGGCAATCCAAGTGAAGAATCATTAACATTCTTATTGTTTTTCATCTCTATAATATTTCCCAGAGGGAAACTAGGAGTTGGACCTCCAAACCCATTCCTCTTAATCCTGCGGTAAGCTCGAATGGGCATAATCCACCATGAGAACAACAATCTCAAGAACAAATAAACAAGACAAGCCACCATGGCTAAGCTCAAAAAAGCTTGGGATTGCTCCAAAAACCCCATTTATACTATTGGAAAAAAGCTTGGATAACTCCTTTTGTTTATAAAGCTAATACACAATCAGATGAATTTGATTTGATATTCAATGAAGATAATGAAGTTGGTATGTATAGAAGACGAGGGGTATTGAAGATTGATAGCATTTGTGTGAGTCGGTTTGTATAACCGAAAGAAGTTGGATCCATTAATTTGTTTCGTGGATCGGTTACTTTGTTAGGACCGTTGTTGGCACTCTGTTCGAGAATTACGAGTATGAAACTTTCCCGGCTTAAGACAGTTGTCACGGGGCTAGGTCGGAAGGGCTAGCACCGTGCGACACTTGGTCAAAAAGAGGAAGAAAGGTGACCAAGTTTAGCCTTGGAAACTAAGCTTGGAAGGCTTAGTTGGGTTGCGGAAGCGTTGGAAAGATAGGTGCGATGGCTTGGCAAAGAAGATCGGCAAGACAAGTGTTTATCAAAGCAATGAGCCTCGTTAAAAACTCCCCCTAAGTCTAGACGGGGAGAAAAGAGTACTCAAGTGCTTGCTCTTATTAAAATACTCAAAGAAGAATGAAAATGTGGAGAATGAGGAATGAATACAATGGGTGGAGGAGAGCTCTATTTATAGCCTAAGCCCCTTCGATCTAACGGCTATGAGTGATTCAATCCGATGGCTAAGGATGAATACTCCCTCGTAAACATGGCAATACTTTCATATGAACAAACTTGCCCTCATTACAAAGATATGACATCACATGATTGTTGTCATGGAATACTTTCCTCGGATAGGCCCTCATGGAAGATCCCTTTCCTTGTGTGATAGTCAAAAGATGAGAACATAGCTTGGGTCTTGGATGCTTGGGCGGATTGGGCTTGACATGGCCCGATTCTTGTGTCCAAAACCCCCTTGGTAGCATGCTAGGTGCTAAGTCGGGCAGGGGTGTGTGCAAAGAAAAGAAATACATAGAAAAGAAGATGAAGCATCCAGTTTGGTGTAAATTGTTATGCCCTTTTAATAACTAAGGCTGTTCTTTTTAACCCTTGTCCTAATAAAAAGCCGACTGTACCACTATTTATTGTTTGGAAGAGGACTGTACCATTGGAAAAAGTCTAAAGGGATTGAACAATGAGAAGCAATCCAAATCTAGGCCTTAGGGAAAGCAAAATAGAAGAAGAATGGCGATAATTAGGTGAAGTTGAAAAGGAAAATCTCCTAAGCATAAGGGTTAATACAACTTTGTATTCCATCATCGTCAAATTCCTCCCAACGCACATCCTCCCTCCGAACCCGAATGGCAAGAACCCCATCTTGTGCATG
The DNA here is from genome assembly GCA_958450335.1 of Hibiscus tridactylites. NCBI lineage: Eukaryota > Viridiplantae > Streptophyta > Magnoliopsida > Malvales > Malvaceae > Hibiscus > Hibiscus tridactylites. The sequence continues at coordinate 69,285,150 of OY288288.1, read as the reverse complement.
CACCCTTCGTATAGCTTATCGTCCTTGAACCTCTCCGGTCGGAACTCATTAACGTCGGTGCCCCATAAATCCAGATCATGGTGCATGCCCACAACGTCAATCCAGATGTTGGTTCCATTGGGGATAATGAGATCATCCACCTTTATATCTTCTCTTGCTTGCCTTTGTGCATTTGGTGCTGGTGAGTATAGTCTTAACAACTCTTGCATCACCCATTCCATCTGCAAATCGTAGCCACATAAACTATATCAATATCTTTGCAAACATTGATCCACGTGAAATTCGTTTCATAATTCATGCATAAAAGTAATACACACACATATATATACATGTATATATGTATTTGATTGATCAATCCATGACATTGCCCCACGTAATAAAATCGAAATCACAATTGAAATGGATATGACTCGAGATGACTTTATGTTTTTGAAGAAAAAAACGTACCTTCTTTAAGCCGGTAAGTCGAGAGAAATCGATGTCATCACCATCTCCGATCACCTCTCTTAGGAGACACGGGTTCAAATCGCTTTATCTACGAGGTGTATGCGCATTGTCAAAGAGTTAAAAATATGTATGAACAAATACTACATTGTAATCACCTTTAGACCATTAAAAATAGAATAAATCAAAAAATTAATTGAAATAAGTGCACACAAAGTTGGGTGGAGGCGACTGGTATACCGTTACATTGCTGGAATTACAATACGTTCAGGAAAATTGCTGAATTATGGGGTTCGTTGATCGCACTTGGTGAAAACTACAACCAAAAGCTAGATTGTGAGAAGATGTCTCTACTTATTGCAAGAAACCAATTGAAGAAAATTGAGGAGCTAATAGAAATTGAAGTCGGGAAGGAACTGTTTCTTGTCCGTGTCAACGAAGTAAATCTTGTTAAGGTAGCAGTTCATTCTCAAACTCAAGGTGTTGGCCCAAAGGTAGTTCGGAATACTTGCACTGAGGAAGCTGAGAGTTCGTCGGAATCTTACTCATTCTCTGGTCTGAAGGAGAAACCGAGTAGCCATCTCGATAAAGATGAAGCAATAAATGTTTTGGGTTTGGAGAAGTCCCTCTCTAATCATGTTGATTCTCGAAAAAGAGAAGAATGTAGGTCTCTAGGTGAAGCAGATATGGTGGGCTGCAGTAATGGTTTACCGCCGTATTTCGTAGACCCCACAAAACTTAAAGATGCTGAACCAATGGACAATAATGTGGAGTCTAGACGCGGTAACTTGTCAGACGGTAACCTTTTGGTTAATAATCTCATCCTTCAACCTTCTGGGAGGACAGGCGACCACTCCTCAGAGATTGGACCGAGCTGGGCTGATATTATTGGTAGAAACATTGAAAAAGACTCAATTCCCAGCTTTAACTCCTGCCTTGACAAGGTGTTGGAAGATCTTAGTCTCATGGGCTTTAAGAAAAATGAAATTTGCAACAAGGTTTTGGGCCAGGTCGAAATGGTACAAGACCCATCAAAGGAGGAGGTAAATATTAAATGGGCTGAAACAGTAGACAAACTAAAAACAGAGTTGGGGTGGATCCCCCTGAATTGTTGAATTCCTCTGAAAACGGTGCGGACTTTGGCTCTCCAAAAATCACAAAAAACGGCAGATTTCAAATACCTGAGTTTTCGATTCTCTCTAAACCAGTCCGGGAAAGGAAATACGCTTCCCTCCAGAAATTGCAGGACAAAGCCATCTCGGAAGCGGAAAAGAGGTCGAGGGATAGGGCTCTAAAGAGGCTAAAGAAAAAAGGAAAGTTTACTGAACAATCTGAATTGGAAGGCAGATTGTTGTCGGACTCAGATATGCAAACGAGATGGGAAAACTTCACTAAAGAGGCGAAAAAGGCACTAAAGCCGGGGAAGAAGCTTGGAATCGAAATTAGAGGCGATGAACAAGAGGCAGTAAATGAGATTGCTAGACTAGAGGAAAGGGACCAAAGAAGCACGGCAATCTAAAGGTGAGTTCACAACTCAAAGGCGGCTCAATGAGAGTTATCTCCTGGAATATCAGAGGTATGGGGTCAATATCAAAACGGTCAGCTCTTAGAAAACTAATTAGGACTCAGAATGTTTCAGATCATATACCAATTCTTCTTTTCAGCGAAGTAGTGGATTGGGGGCCAAGGCCGTTCAAGACCATTAATGCCTGGTTCTATAAGGAAGGGTGTTTGCAAGTTATAAAGGAAACGCTGGAGAATCGAAAGATTTCAGGGAAAATTTTATCTGTTAAAATAAAAAGGGTGAAGGAAGCTCTGAAAAATTAGAACCCATCTTGTGACGACCTAAACATTAAAGTTCAAACCTTGAAAAATCGCATAAATCAGTTAGAACAGTTGGGTGACGTAGGAAGCTTGCTGCAATCTGAACAAGATGACTTGGTGAGGTGTAAGTTGCAGCTTTGGGATTACCTAAAAGCACAAGAGGATCTTTGGCGCCAAAAATCCAGGATATCTTGGTTAAAGAATGGAGACCTTAATACAAAATTCTACCACAGGGCAGTGAAGCTGAGATCAAAGTGAAATGTGATCCATGGCAAGAACTTGGGGCTTGATGGTCCAGCAAACCTGCCAAAAAAGAAAACCAAAATTCATAGGCGTCCCTACCTGGGTGGGAAGAAGCATTCGATCAGTATAGTGAAGTGTTTTGTTTTGCTGTTTTTTGTTGTTGTACTCATTCCTAGTTGTGTTGTACTCTTTTCCTTCATTTAGGATTAAGAAGGTTTTTAACGAGGCTCACAACTTAGGTAGAAGGGTCTTAGGACCTTTTAATTTTAATAAAATCATATTTGTCGAGCAAAAAAAAGTGCACACAAAGTTTAAATTAAAAAAAACTAACCATTACCAAACATGATATTAAACTCAGTAAATTTTAAATATTGTTGGTGTTAGTTTATACAGATGTAATTGGACTACTAACATTTATTTCTTATCAATATGAGATTTATAAATTAAAAAATAAAGATCATATAAAAATAATTGACAAGTCGTCGTTTAACCGGTCAAAAATAAATAAATAATTTAACCTCTTTCAATAAATAATAGAATAAAAAAATTAAGTAGTTATAGGGAAAGAGGGTCGATCCACAGGGAGATTAGTCGGAATTCTTGACTTGAATTTGTTGGATTTGAATTCCCAGGAATATCTGTAAAAACAAGGAAATAAAAAAAATGGGTGATTTGATATTGAGTAAAGTAATAAAATTAAATGCAAGAATTAACGAAAATAGTAAAAAAAACCAAATATGCAAATTAGCATCGAGCTAGATTTGTCAATTCCTTCGATCATTGAAATAGATTTTTACTTCGGGGATCATGTCGGTTACAGTCTGCGAGGCCCAACCCGTCGCAACTTGCTTCTCTCTCGAGTAACCAATCCTCCCAAGACTATCTTCGAAGGTTGATTGTTAAACAAACTAACCACGTCTATCGTCGTTAAAGTATTTAGTTTTGAAAGCAGGAAAAGCCTGACTCAGAAATTGTCTTAAAAAGAATCACTTCTGATTTTATCTTTCCTTAGCGGACCGCCGCTAAGAGTGTTCACAGGAAGTCGAAATTGCCACAGGCCGATCTTTCCTCCCAACTATGTTTTTAAACGATTCCAGACCAACGAGCTCTTTTTGATTTGAAAAACGATTAAAAACTTTAGTAAGGACGATTGCCAAACTATCTAAACCGAAAGATAAAAATGTATTGCCGAAAGAATTTAGGCAATGTTCAATTCTCACGATTAGAATTGATTTGGCTAGCTTTTGGCTCAAGAAATTTAGCTAAGCATGATATTAAATTATTAATTATCATACTTAACTTGATTTTTAGAAAAGTGATTAAATAGCATAAAATAAATGGAACAAGGAAATAAGGAAAAAGAGAACTTTTAATTAAAACTAGAAAATGTTTACAAAGGAAAAGATAAAAATACTCAAAGCTAAGAAGATGATCTTAAGCCTTCACCAAAGGTTGGTATTTATAGGCTTAGATTACAAGGATAAGAGATAGGAAAATTTAAAATAATAAAGTAAAGATAAAACAATTCAAATGTTTTGAAATTTAAATGCAGGAAATCTAAACGGATAAGCTGACAAGATCTCTCAGAACGTTCCAGAAGCTTCTAGAAGTCGCCACGCAACTGCCATGTCAGACGCGTCGTGCCCAGTGTCGTGCCCACGATGCCAGTCATAACCAGAATAATAAAAAGACTGCAGAAATGCCCTATTTTGCTGCTGTTTTCCAGAATTAGGTCTCTTGTATAAAATATAGCAGAATGAAATAGATTAGGTAGCAAGAAATCCTAAAAACTTGGAAAATAGCAATTAAAATGTGTCACATTTGAGAGCTTATCAAATTCCCCCTCACTTTTCTCATACTTGTCCTCAAGTATGTCCGAAAAAGATATTAATCCAAGAATGTATTTCGCATGCCATCACAAGTATCAAGCATAGTTATAAGAGTTCTAGTGCAAAAAAAATATCATGAAAGAGACACAAATCAAACCAAGTGGACATAAGCAAATAACAACTTTTCATTCTTTCAATTGTCTATCAAGTAGTAATCAAATCCTAACCTAGTCTTAATCCTTGCCAAGGTACACTCAAGAGCACTCAAAGTGTTTAAAGGTAGATGTGAAGCAAAAACACCTTAAGTCACGCATGAACAAAGGTTTCCATAGGCTTGTAACAAGTTCAATTCTCCACTACTTTATTAGAATCGAGGTGCAAAAACCATTAGGTCTTTTGTTCAAGGTGTGATGTGGGTTTAGAAAAAAATGTAGAAAGAAAATAAACAAAAGAAGATGATCAATGCAAGACATTTCAAACAGTAAACAGTGAAGAGAAAAGAGGAGCTTAAAAAATGGGCAAGCAAACATTTTTTCTCTTTTTTTCTTTCTTTTCAGTTTTCCGAAACTATTTTTTTTCTTTTTTTCATTTTTTCATCATTTTTTCTTTCGAAGCAATTGCTTCCTTTTTTAATTCATTTTTGTTTCTGGAAAAATTCTGCCCTTATTCGAATTGAAGCCCCTTATTTGTCTAGTAATATAGTTTCTAGCATTTGATCAATCAAAAAAGTTTGGTCAAAGAAGAGCAAGGTTTGAGGGTTAAGCAAAAAAAATGGGATATAAGGCTTCAAGAGGGTTCACTAAGCGATGAGAAAAAGGTAAAAGAGAGAAAATAGTTAAATCCTAATGCCTAAATCATCTTTAAGCACCTCATTCTAGTGTAGTCTCGAATCGCATACAAGTCACAAGTTCTAGATTCCTAAATTCAAGATGGCACTCTCAAGAAAGGAAAAACGAGCATAAAGAATAAGATGCATGCTCAATGCTCAAATTCTCACAAAATTAGGCTAAGTTGATTAAGCTAGGTGAGAAATCCAATTATCACAATCAAGGCAAATTTGAAAAAAAAATGTCAAACTATCATTATACTCATGCCATTTGATTATAAAAAATGTCAACATTCAAATATTCTTATGCACAATAACAATTATAAAATGCTGGATATAATGCAATGGCAAGAAAAAATTCATCTCAAAGTTAAACCAAAGTCAAACATATAGCAAACAAGCAAGACAAGTGGATTTGCTACCCTCCCTCTCACTTAAATGAATTGCCCCAATTCAAATGAAAACCATAAAAGTGTAAGGCAGAGAAAGAGTACTCCTTATGGGTATTGATTGTAACGATGGTGATGGTGACCGTTGGGGAGGCAGACGGCGGACGGAGCTTGTCCAGCAGTGCTGTTGGAGAGCGCGAACGGCGGACGATGGTTGGGGGAGAACGCAGAGGTGTGGTGGAAGCCATAGGAATTGGGGCTTGCTGCTGTCGACCACCGCGGCGAGGAGGAGGTGTGGGGCATGGTGAAGTCGATGCGGCTGAGTGAAACAAGGGGTTGTGTCGTTGTTTAGGGTTTTGGTATTTCACAGGAAAGAAAGAAAGAAAAGGGGAAAAGAGGGGGAAAATCAAGGGTGTAAAGGGCATGGGCTAAAGTGCACCGGCTCCATTGGGTGTGCTAAAATGCATTGGTTTTAATGAAACGGTGCACTTCAGCATTGGATCGCAGATTGCTTGCTGTGACTGATAAAACACTGCCGAAATTATTAAGGTAATTAGAAAAAGAAAGATAAAGGAAAATAAATAAAATAAATAATTAAAAAAGGAAAATTAAAATTAACGAAAATGAAAATAATGGGTTGCCTCCCATTTAGCGCTTTGTTTAACGTCGTTTAGCTCGACGACCTTTGCTAAATTTTTGGTTCTTCAAAAGAAAGGTCTTCAAATAAACGATGATGTCCATCCCTTGTCATTTTAACGCCTTCCTTCATCTTTTTATTTGTGCGCAAAACAAAAACTAAGCTTCTACCTCCTTCCCGATGCGACAACTTACTCAAGATGATGATTGACAAAGTTTGGTTGTCGCCTAAAAATATATAATTGAATTTATCTAACTTCGGCTTTGGTTCCTGCAAAATTGAGGGAAAATGTTTAGATCGAGTTGGAATTAATCGAAAATCAGAAAGGGAAGAAAGAGTTGAAATGATTTCGCCTATATTTTCATCGTCGAGATCCGCGAATTCCCTACAAAAGTCATAACACAAATCAGTTTTGATCAAATCATTAGCTAACGGATCTATAATATCAACGAAATTTAAACTGCGACCGAATCAGGATACTTCATAGCTTTATACATATCAAATTTAACTACTTCCCCATCAAATTCCATGGTTAAGATGCCGTCGCGGACATCAATCTTTGTATACGCGGTTGATAGGAAAGGGCGGCCAAGCAAGATTTCGGATCCGTTATTGCTGCAATCATTTTCCATGTCAATTATATAAAAATCAGCAGGGAAAATAAGATTTTTTACTTGTACCAACATGTTTTCTAGTACCACCTCGGGGTAGATGACTGATCGATCGGCTAATTGAACCGTCACTCGCGTTTCTTTCAATGGTTCAGTCAAAATTTTGTTGTAGACGCTTAATGGCATGACGTTGATATATGCGCCTAAATCGCACGTCGCTCTTTTTATCCCAACATTCCCAATTTTACATGGAATCGCAAACATACCTTGGTCCTTGTACTTTGGCGGCAATGACTTTTGAAAGATGGCCGAAATATTTTCACCAAGGTTAACTTTTTCATTTCCGGATAGTCGCCTTCGGTTTGTGCATAAGTCCTTCAGAAACCTTGCGTATTTGGGCACTTTCCGAATAACATCAAGAAGTGGAATATTAATTTCCACCTTATTGAATATATCCAAAATTTCCTTCTCTTCCTCATTTTTATCTCGTTTCTCCAATCTACCTGGAAAAGGAGGAACATGTTCGTAAGTAGAAATAGAAATTTTAGATTTGGCATTACTTGCGGTGGGATGAGACTTGTCGTTCTGGTCTTCCGAAGAGTTTCCCGGTTCATCGGATTTTTGCTCATCTTGCTTGGGCGGTTTAGGCGTTATCACTGTTCCACTACGCAAAGTTATCGCACTAACGTTTTCCCTTGGGTTGGTTTCAGTTTGGGATTGTAACTTTCCTTGGGATTCTAGACGGCTAACGGCTTGAGCTAGTTGGCTTATTTGTTTGTTGATTTGCTGGAGATGGGATTTTGTTTGGGTTTGGAATTATTCCTGCGAAACTGCTAATCTCTCAACAATAACTCAAGCGAGGATTTTTGGGGTGCTTGGTTTTGGTAGGGAGGTTGTTGCATAGGTTGGTAATTTGGGTTCTGATTACCGTAGCTCAAGTTTGGGTGATCTCTCCAACCGGGATTGAACGTATTGCTCTGAGGGTTATAGGGTCTTTGGGGAGGTCCGAGAAAGTTGTGTACGACGTTAACTTGAGCACCAGATGTATCCCATTACAATGGGCATAAGTCAGTTGCGTGATCTGGCATAGTGCATATTCCGCATACCTTAGCAGCTCTTATTTCCCCTGAAACAAGAGAATGCACAATATTAGTCAAATTGTCTATCTTATTTTCTAATGAAATTGTGCTTACTGTTTGAACCCGTCGGCTGGGTTCACTTGCAGAACCAAATTGCTGTGAATTCGTCGCCATCGTAGATATCAGATTTCGAGCATTTTCGGGGGTCAAGTTGACGAGCGCTCCACCGCTTGCTGCATCTATCATTTTCTTATCCATCGGCAACATTCCTTCATAGAAATATTGAAGGAGCGTTGGCTCGGATAAGTTATGTTGCGGACAAATCGCGTACAATTTTTTATATCTTTCCCAATAATCGTATAAGGACTCGTCATGCGTTTGTTGGATACCCAAAATGCTTCGCCTAAGTTCAGTCGCTTTCGCTGCAGGGAAATACCTGTCAAGGAAAACACAAGAAAGATCATCCCATGTATTAATCGAATTCGGAGGTAAATAAAATAACCATTCTTTAGCCATTCCGGCTAAAGAAAAAGGAAATGCCCTTAGTTTTATCTGATCCTCTGAAATTCCTTGCAGTTTCATGCTGCTACACACCATGTGAAATTCAGCAAGGTGTTTATGTGGGCTTTCAGTAGTGAGGCCATTAAAGGTGGGTAATAGGTGAATTAGTCCCGTTTTGAGTTGGAAAAGGGTATCATTGTGAGGAAAGGCGATACAAAGGGGTTGTTGTTCAGCGGGGGCGGTGTTGAGTTGTCTAATGGTTTGGTTATCCATCAGGTCGGGTGTAGGTATAGATATCGGACTTGTGCTTTCTTCGGTTTGGTCGTGTGGTGGTTCAGATATGGATTCCGGATGGGATTGTTGTTGGTTTTGCTTTTGTACTTTCTTTCGTCTGACAGTTTCACTGTGGTTCTTACGAGCGTTGCTTCGATTTCCGAGTTGTATGGAACAAGATTACCCGGATTCCTCCTGGTCATAAAAAAATCAGTCAAAAGTGCCGAAAGTAAATCTCCCCGGCAACGACGCCAATTTTGACAAGTTGTCGTTTAATCGGTCAAAAATAAATAATTTAACCTCTTTCAATAAATAATAGAATAAAAAAAATTAAGTAGTTATAGGGAAAGAGGGTCGATCCACAGGGAGATTAGTCAGAATTCTTGACTTGAATTTGTCGGATTTGAATTCCCAAGAATATCTGTAAAAACAAGGAAATAAAAAAGGGGTGATCTGATATTGAGTGAAGTAATAAAATAAAATGCAAGAATTAACGAAAATAGTAAAAAAACCAAATATGAAAATTAGCCTCGAGCTAGCCTTGTCAATTCCTTCGATCATTGAAATAGATTTTTACTTCGGGGATCATGTCGGTTACAGTCTGCAGGCCCAACCCGTCGCAACTTGCTTCTCTCTCGAGTAACCAATCCTCCCAAGACTATCTTCGAAGGTTGATTCTTAAACAAATTAACCACGTCTATCGCCATTAAAGTATTTAGTTTTGAAAGCATGAAAAGCCTGACTCAGAAATTGTCTTAAAAAGAATCGCTTCTGATTTTATCTTTCCTTAGCGGACCGCCGCTAAGAGTGTTCACAGGAAGTCGAAATTGCCACAGGCCGATCCTTCCTCCCAACTATGTTTTTAAACGATTCCAGACCGATGAACTCTTTTTGATTTGAAAAACGATTAAAAACTTTAGTAAGGCCAATTGCCAAACTATCTAAACCGAAAGATAAAAATGTATTCCCGAAGGAATTTAGGCAATGTTCAATTCTCACGATTAGAATTGATTTGGCTAGCTCTTAGCTCAAGAATGAAGGGGAATGAATTTGCAAACCCGAAAAGGCCTATGTCGGATACTCTGAAATTGGTCGAGTTGATCGGCAGAGAAGACGAGGTATCCCTTGAGCACTTCTTCTGCTGGTACGGCATAATTACGCCCCCGTCTGTTTCTTTCAGGATTTTCGGTGCCTCCTCTGGGCGGAGAGGGGAAGGATGATGCACTAGAGTGCTCGCCATAATTTGCAGAGGTCTGGTGGTCTTGATGGAAACTGAATCCAGCCGAGAAGTCCTCTGTGTATCCAAAAGAAGGATGGTACATTAGCAACGGCTGAGTAAAAATTGGAGTAGAATTTACCTCAGGATTTTGCTCTGGTTCGGCAGAGGGCATGGAAACGGAGGGGTTTGTGGATTCCCTCTGTTGGGAATGGAACAAACGCTGCCGAGAGGGTGTGGGAGAGTCCATAGTGGGCATTGAATAAAATGACGGCGACGTAGATCGTAGGGATGGCGGACGGCGGCTGGCGCTCGGGGAGTGAGGCGGAGGAATCGCGGTCGTCTGGGGAATATGGTTTTCAGCCGGCGGAGTGGTGGCTTGTCGATGACGGCCTCCGCGGCGAGGAGGAGGTGCGGTGGAGGGTTCGGACTCGCTGCTTATTTCCATGAACTGAGGCGGTTGGAAACGGCGCCGTCCGCCGATAACCATTGGTGGTTCTTGGGGTAGGCGGCGGGCTTGTTGCCTTGTGCGAGGCATTATGGGCTGACGGCGGTGGAGGCTTGAAAAATCTGGTTGGGGTGTGTTTTGTGTGGTGAGGTGAGTTTTGCTAGGGTTTAGTTGTTCTATGCGGAAGAGAAAGAAAATGAGGTGGGGGAAAAATTAGGGAAAGCTGGATGGTGGGGAGGGGCTAACGTGCACCGTTCATTACGCATGCTAAAATGCACCGCGTTTAATGAAACGGTGCACTTTGGTGGGGGAATGAATTACCCTGCTCTTGGCCGATAGAAAAGAACCTGCAATGAGAAAAAAAAATTCGATTAGTACATGGAACAAAGAGAAAAAATAAGAAAATTAAAAAAATGAAAAATAATGAAATAAAAAAAACTAATGGGTTGCCTCCCATTTAGCGCTTTGTTTATTGTCGTTAAGCTCGACCAATTCGATGTTCAGGGTCTCGGTTCTTCGAGGATTATTTCCTCAATGTGTTCGATGGGTGCGCTTTCGAAGAATGGTTTGAGCCGCTGTCCATTTACTTTAAATCGTGCACCCGAGCTATCTTCGATTTCTACGGCTCCATGAGGGAAGGTATCGACTACGGTAAATGGTCCGCTCCACTTAGACTTAAGTTTTCCTGCAAAAATTTTCAATTTCGAGTTAAATAGGAGAACCTTTTGTCCAATTGAAAAGGATTTAAATGAAATGTGTTTGTCATGAAATGCTTTAGTTTGTTCTTTGTAACGCTGTGCGCTATCGTAAGCGTTTCGACGAATCTCTTCTAGTTCTTGGATATGAAGTTTCCGTGTTTCGCCAACAGCGCTCATTTCCATATTACATTCTTTCACCGCCCAAAACGCTCTATGTTCAAGTTCGACCGGGAGATGACAAGGTTTACCAAAGACAAGGCGGTAAGGTGACATGCCGATAGGTCCTTTGTAGGCGGTCCGATATGCCCATAATGCATCGACCAACTTCAAGCTCCAATCCTTTCGATTGGGTTTTACAATTTTCTCTAGGATTGACTTAATCTCCCTATTTGAAACTTCCGCTTGTCCGTTAGTTTGCGGATGATAAGCCGTTGATATTCGCTGCGTCACGCCATATTTCCTCATCAAGGCCTCGACGATTCGATTGACAAAATGCGTTCCCCTATCACAAATAATCGCCCTTGGAGTTCCGAATCTGGAAAAAATAAATTCACGCAAGAAGTTAGTCGTGGTTCTCGCATCATTCTCACGGGTGGCTTTCGCCTCAACCCATTTCGAAACGTAATCGACCGCTAAAATAATATAAAGATTTCCATAGGATGAAATAAAAGGTCCCATATAGTCGAGTCCCCACACGTCGAATACTTCGCATATATGGATTGGATTTAACGGCATTTCGCTTCGACGGCTTAGGTTCCCAACCCGTTGGCATCTGTCACATGATTTGCAAAAATTGTAAGTATCTTTAAATAAGGTAGGCCAAAAGAACCCGCACTCGAGAATTTTGTGCGCAGTTCGCTTAGGGCCAAAATGTCCGCCACAAGCGTAAGAATGACAAAATTTAAGTATAGAAGTTACCTCGCTATTACTTACGCAACGATGAATTATTTGATCAGAACACAATTTCCACAAATATGGATCATCCCATATATAATATCTAGCATCTCTTTTAATACGTTTAATCGCGGATTGAGACAAATTGTTAGGAACCTTACCAGTGGCTAAGAAATTCGCCAAATCGGCAAACCAAGGGAATGTTACCTTAACTTCCATTAGCGATTCATCCGGGAACTCATCTCGTAGAGGGAGTTCGGTCGGTGATGTTGCTAAACGGCTTAGGTGATCCGCCACCAAATTCTCGCTGCCTTTCTTGTCTTTGATTTGGATGTCAAACTCTTGTAACAAGAGTATCCATCTAATCAAACGAGGTTTCGCGTCTTTTTTGTTGATCAAATACTTCAATGCTGCATGATCAGAAAAAATGAGAATTTTAGTTCCTAATAAATAAGGGCGAAACTTATCTAATGCAAAAATGACAGCAAAAAACTCCTTTTCCGTTGTAGAATAATTTCGCTGTGCCGAATCAAGAGTTCGAGAGGCATAAGCGATAACATGCGGTCCATCTTTGGATCTTTGTCCAAGCACTGCGCCTACACTTAGATCGGAGGCATCGCACATGATTTCGAAGGGCAACGACCAATCCGGGGGTTGCACTATTGGAGCGGAAATAAGTCGTGCTTTTAGTTCATCAAATGATTCTTTACAAGCTTTGTCCACATCGAATGGTGCATCTTTTTGTAATAGGCAACAAAGTGGTTGTGCGAGCTTAGAAAAATCCTTTATGAAGCGTCGATAGAATCCTGCATGACCAAGAAAACTTCGAACTTCCCTCACCGAAGTGGGGTATGGAAGTGAGCGAATAATATCTACTTTAGCTTTATCAACGGCTATTCCTTGGGCAGAAACCACATGACCGAGAACTAATCCCTTACTTACCATAAAGTGACACTTCTCATAATTTAAAACCAAATTATACTCAATGCATCGATTAAGCACATATGAAAGATTAGAGAGACATTTAGAAAACGAATTGCCGTAAACGGTGAAATCATCCATAAATACCTCTATACCTCGCTCGATGTGATCGGAGAAAATGCTTAGCATATAGCGTTGGAAAGTGGCTGGAGCGTTGCACAGCCCGAAAGGCATTCGCCTATATGCAAATGTGCCAAATGGACAAGTAAATGTGGTTTTTTCTTGATCTTCGGGTGCTACCGGTACCTGAAAAAATCCAGAGAATCCGTCAAGACAGCAATAATGTGTTTTTCCAGCAAGTCTTTCGATCATTTGATCGATGAATGGTAAAGGGAAATGGTCTTTTCGAGTTTGGGAATTAAGTTTCCTGTAATCGATACACATTCGCCATCCGTTTTGAACTCTTTTTGGAACCTTCTCACCTTCATCATTTTCGACAACAGTTATTCCCGTTTTCTTAGGTACAACATGAATTGGACTAACCCACTTACTGTCAGAAATTGCATAGATGATGTCGGCATCTAACAATTTTTGTATTTCTTGTCTTACCACATCCATCATTGGTTGGTTTAGTCGACGTTGCCCCTCTCGGATAGGTTTTGCGCCATCCTCCAATTTTATTTTGTGCATGCACGTGGAAGGACTCAAGCCTTTGATATCGGCTAATGTCCATCCGATTGCTTCTCTATGGATGATTAGCGTAGCAATTAACTCCTCCTCTTGTTGTGACGACAATTCGTTTGATATGATGACGAGTAGAGTTTTTTTGTCGCCCAAGTATGCATACTTCAAGTGTGGTGGGAGTTGTTTCAATTCTAACTGAGGTGCCTGCAAAATTGAGGGAAGCGGTTTAGATTGTGAAGGAGTTAATCGAATTTCAGAAATTAAAGAGAGGGTAGAAATTGTTTCGCCTAAGTCGTCACCATTGAGATCTTCCAATTCCCTACAAAAGTCATGAAATAAATCAGTTCTGATAAAGTCATTGGCCAGAGGATCTATAATATCAATAAAATTAAGGCTTTCGACAGAATCAGGATATTTCATAGCTTTATACATATCAAATTTAACCACTTCCCCATCAAATTCCATAGTTAAGATGCCGTCGCGGACACTGATCTTTGTATGCGCGGTTGATAGGAAAGGCCGGCCAAGCAAGATTTCGGATCCGTTGTTACTGCGATCATTTTCCATGTCAATTATATAAAAATCAGCAGGGAAAATAAGATCTTTTACCTGTACCAACACATTTTCTAGTACTCCCTCGGGGTAGATAACCGAACGATCAGCTAGTTGAACCGTTACTCGCGTTTCCTTCAAAGGTTCAGTCGAAATTTTGTTGTAGACGCTTAACGGCATGACGTTGATAGATGCGCCTAAATCGCACATCGCTCTTTTTATCCCAACATTCCCAATTTTACAAGGAATTGCAAACATAGCTTGATCTTTGTACTTTGGCGGCAAAGGTCTTTGAAGAATAGCCGAAACGTTCTCACCAAGGTTAACCCTTTCATTCCCCGATAATTTTCTTCGGTTTGTACAAAGATCTTTCAAAAACTTTGCATATTTGGGAATCTTCCTAATAACATCCAAGAGTGGAATGTTAATTTCTACCTTTTTGAACACTTCCATTATTTCCTTCTCTTCCTCCTTCTTGTCCTTTTTCGCTAGTCTTCCTGGAAAAGGTGGAACGGGTTCGTAAGTAGAAATAGGAATTTTAGAATTGATGTTACCTGAAGTGGAAGGAGGCTTGTCCTTTTCGTGTTCCGAGGAGCTCTCGGATTTTTGCTCGCCCTTTTTCAGTGGTTCAGGTGCTATCACGGTTCCACTTCGCAAAGTGATTTCGCTCACATTTTCCCTTGGATTGACTTCGGTTTGCGATGGTAATTTTCCTTGAGATTCTAGTCGCCCTATTGTTTGTGCTAGCTGACTGACTTGTTTGTCTAGTTCCTGAAGGTGAGATTGCGTTTGGTTTTGGAACTTTTCTTGTGAAACGGCTAATCTTTCAACAATAGATTCAAGGGAAGATTTCTGGGGGGTTTGGTAGGGAGGTTGTCTAGCTTGAAAATTTGGATTCCTATTACCATAACTAAGGTTAGGATGATCTCTCCACCCAGGGTTGAATGTGTTGCTTTGCGGATTGTAGGGTCTTTGGGGAGGTCCGGGAAAATTGTTCAAGGCGTTGACTTGGGCATTAGTCGTTTCCCTCAACATTGGGCATAGATTGGTGGCGTGATCGTGCATAGTACAAATCCCACATGCCTTAGCAACTCCTATTTCTCCTGAAACAAGTGAATGCACAATATTAGTCAAATTATCAATCTTGTTTTCTAATGTAATTGTGCTTACTGAATGAACCCGTCGACTGGGTTCACTTGTAGAACCAAATTGTTGTGAATTCGCAGCCATTGTAGAAATTAATGTCCTTGCTGCAGTAGGAGTCATGTTGACGAGTGCGCCGCCGCTTGCGGCATCTACCATTTTTTTGTCCATCGGTAACATTCCTTCGTAAAGATATTGAAGGAGAGTCTGCTCGGATAAGCCATGTTGCGGACAGCTTGCACATAGCTTCTTGAACCTTTCCCAATAATCATATAAGGATTCTTCATGCATTTGTTGGATGCTCAATATGTTTCGCCTAATTTCTGTTGCTTTGGCTGCAGGGAAATACCTATCAAGGAAAACACGAGAAAGGTCAGACCATGTATTAATTGAATTCGGAGGTAAATAAAATAACCATTCTTTAGCCGTTCCGGCTAGGGAAAAAGGAAAAGCCCTTAGTTTTATTTGGTCCTCTGAGACCCCTTGTGGTTTCATGCTGCTGCACACCATATGGAATTCGGCTAAATGCTTGTGCGGGCTTTCGGTAGGTAAACCGTTAAATGTAGGGAGTAGATGAATTAATCCCGTTTTGAGCTGAAAGGGAGTGTCGCCTTGAGGAAAAGCGATGCAAAGGGGTTGTTGCACAGTAGGAGCTGCGAAACGTGATAAAAAGGAGGAAGAGAAGGAAATTTTGGATGTATTCAAGAAAGTGGAAATTAATATTCCACTTCTTGATGTTATTCGAAAAGTGCCCAAATATGCAAGGTTCCTGAAGGACTTATGCACAAACCGAAGGCGACTATCCGGGAATGAAAAAGTTAACCTTGGTGAGAACGTTTCGGCTATTCTTCAAAGACCATTGCCGCCAAAGTACAAGGACCAAGGTATGTTTGTGGTTCCTTGTAAAATTGGAAATGTTGGGATAAAAAGAGCGATGTGCGATTTAGGCGCATCTATCAACGTCATGCCGTTAAGCGTCTACAACAAAATGTCGACTGAACCTTTGAAGGAAACGCGAGTGACGGTTCAACTAGCTGATCGTTCAGTTATCTACCCCGAGGGAGTACTAGAAAACGTGTTGGTACAGGTAAAAAATCTCATTTTTCCTGCTGATTTTTACATTATTGACATGGAAAATGATCGCAGCAATAACGGATCCGAAATCTTGCTTGGCCGACCTTTCCTATCAACTGCGCATACAAAGATTGATGTCCGCGACGGCATCTTAACTATGGAATTTGATGGGGAAGTAGTTAAATTTGATATGTACAAAGCTATGAAGTATCCTGATTCGGTCGCAAGTTTAAATTTCATTGATATTATAGATCCGTTAGCTGATGATTTGATCGAAACTAATTTGTGTTATGAATTTTGTAGGGAATTCGCAGATCTCGACGATAAAAACAAAGGCGAAATCATTTCAAATCTTTCTTCCCTTTCTGATTTTTGATTAATTCCAATTCAAACTAAACATTTTCCATCAATTTTGCAGGAACCAAAGCCAAGGTTGGAATGGTTTGATTATATATTTTTAGGCGACAATCAAACCTTGCCAAACATCATCTTGAGTAAGTTGTCGCATCGAGAAGGAGATAGAAACTTAGTTGTTGTTTTGCGCACAATTAAAAAGATGGAGGAAGGAGTTAAAACGACAAGGGATGGACGTCACCGTTTATTTGAAGAACTTGCTTTTGAAGAACCAAAAATTTAGCAAAGGTCGTCGAGCTAAACGACGTTAAACAAAGCGCTAAATGGGAGGCAACCCATTGGTTTATTTTTCGTTAATTTTTACTTTTTTAATTTATGCTTCATTTTTTTTCTTTTTTTTTGCCTTAATAAATTTTGTTTTTCATTTGCAGGATTCATTTCGAATGCAGCAGGACAATTAAATTCCCACAGCCAAAGTGCACCGTTTCATTAAACGTGGTGCACTTTAGCACGCTCAATGAACGGTGCACGATAGCCCCAAGCCCTTCCCCCTTAAGCATATCGTCAAACTCTCCCCCTTTTCCCTTTCTTTCTTTCCCGCAAAACCACCAAATCCCTAAAAACACAACACACCCAGCCGCAAACTCACTCAGCCGCAATGTCCCGCACCTCCTCCACGCCGCGATGGTCGATGACGGCAAGCCCCCAGCCCCGGTCGAGAACCCCACTCATACGGCTTCCACCGCACCTCCGCCTTCTCCCCAACCGCCTGCCGTCGTTCACAGCTCTCCAACAGCACCGCTGGACCAAGCTCCACCCGCCGGCCGCCTTCTCGACAGTCACCATCACCATCGTCGCAATCATCGTTGATCACGGGGAGTTCCCTTTACCCCTCTTTGCCTTATTTTTTTTATCCTTTTTATGAATTGGGGCAATTCACTTAAGTGAGGGGGAGGATAAATTACCACTTGTCTGCTTGTTTGATAATATGTCTTGACTTTGATTAAACTTGAGATGATTTTTTTTTTCTTGCCATTACTTGTGTCCAGCATGTTGTACTTGTTCTAGTACTTAGGAATGATTGAATTGGAGCATTTTGATAATCAAGTGATATGGGTAATCTGCAGTTTGACACCTCTTTTAATTACTCTTGATTGTGATAATTAGATTTCTCACCTAGCTTAATCAACTTAGCCCAATTTTGGTAAGATTTGAGCCTTGAGCATGCATTCTTCATATTATGCTCGTTTCTTTTTCTTGAGAGTGTCATCTTGAACTTGGGAATCTAGAACTTGTGGCTTGCTTACAATTTGAGACTACACTAAGAACGAGGTGCTTTAAAATGATTTAGGCATTAGGCTTTAACCCCTTCCATCCCTTTCATTTTAATTTACCCTTTCTCATCGCCTAGTGAGCCTTTGTTAGCCTTACATCTCATTCCTTTGACTTAACCATTTCAATTGATCAAATGCTAGAATATTTATTAGACAAAGGGGGCTGCAATTCGAATAAGGGCAGAATTTTTCAAAAAAAAAATTGAAACTAGAAGAAAAGAAAAAACAGAATAAAAAGAAGCAATTGCTTCGAAAGAAAAAAGAAAAGAAAAAAAAGAAAAAAAATAGTTTCAAAAAGAAGAAAAGAAAAAAAGAAAGAAAAAAATGTGTGTTTGCTTGCCTATTTTTAGCTCCTTTTTAATGTCTGCACTGCTTTATGTTTGAAATATCTTGCATTGATCATCTTCTTTTGCCTTTTCTTTCCATCTTTCTACCCTTTTTTTCTCTAAAACCACATTACACCTTGAATAAAAGGCCTAATGATTTTTGCACCTCGATTCTAATAAGTAGTGGAGAATTGAACTTGTTACAAGCATATGGGAACCTTTATTCATGCATGACTTAGAGTGTTTTTGCTTCACATTTACCTTTAAACACTTTGAGTGCTCTTGAGTGTATCTTGGTGAGGATTAAGACTAGGCTAAGATTTGATTAATGCTTGATAGGTAATTGAAAGGGATAAGGGTTGTTCTTTGCTTGCATCCATTTGGTTTGATTATGTTTCTTTCATGAAACTCCTTTTGCGCTAGAACTCTTATGATTGTGTTTGATGCTTGTAATGGCTTGAGAAATATATTCCTGGGTTTATGTTATTTCGGACATACTTGAGGACAATTATGAGACAAGTGAGGGGGAATTTGATGACATCTCAAATATGAGATATTTCATTTGTTATTTTTCTAGCTATTGGGACTTCTTGCTGCTTAATACATGTTGTTTTTGTTATATTTTGTGCAGGAACCAAATTCTGGAAATAACAGTGAAAATAGGGCATTTCTGCAGTTTTTATTATAATTCTGTCATGACTGGCATCATGGGCACGACACCGGGCACGACGCGTCTGACGTGGCAGTGACGTGGCAATGACGTGGCGACTTCTAGAAGCTTCTGGAACGTTCTGAGAGATCTTATCAGCTTATCCGATTATATTCCTGCATTTAAATTTCAAAACATTTGAATTGTTTTATCTTTTGTTTATTATTTTGAATTATCTCATCATTTTATCTTTGTAAATCTAAGCCTATAAATACCACCCTTGGTAAAGGCTTAGATCATCATTCATTTTAGTTTTTATCTTTGTAAAGTCTTTTTAGTTTTAATCCAAGTTCATTTTCCTTTAATTTCTTGTTTTCATTTTTTATGTTATTTAATTGTTTTTCTAAAATTAAGTTAAGTATGATAATTAATATCATGCTTAGCTAAATTTCTTGAGCCAAGAGTTAGCCAAATCAATTCTAATCGTGAGAATTGAACATTGCCTAAATTCCTTCGGGAATACATTTTTATCTTTCTGTTTAGATAGTTTGGCAATCGGCCTTACTAAAGTTTTTAATCGTTTTTTCAAATCAAAAAGAGCTCGTTGGTCTGGAATCGTTTAAAGACATAGTTGGGAGGAAGGATCGGCCTGTGGCAATTTCGACTTCCTGTGAACACTCTTAGCGGCGGTCCGCTAAGGAAAGATAAAATCATAAGCGATTCTTTTTAAGACAATTTCTGAGTCGGGCTTTTCCTGCTTTCAAAACTAAACACTTTAACGGCGATAGACGTGGCTAATTTGTTTAAGAATCAACCTTCGAAGATAGTCTTGGGAGAATTGGTTACTCGAGAGAAAAGCAAGTTGCGACGGGTTGGGCTTCGCAGACTGTAACCGACATGATCCCCGAAGTAAAAATCTATTTCAATGATCGAAGGAATTGACAAGGCTAGCTCGAGGCTAATTTGCACATTTGGTTTTCCCTATTATTTTCCTTAATTCTTGCATTTTATTTTTTTACTTCATTCGAAATCAAATATCACCCCCCTTTTTATTTCCTTGCAGATATTCCTGGGATTTCGGATTCAACAAATTCAAGTCAACAATTCCAGCTAATCTCCCTGCGGATCGACCCTCTTTCCCTATACTTATTCAATTTCTTTATTTATTTATTGTTGAAAGAGGATTAATTTATATTTATTTTGACCGGTTAACGACGACTTGTCAAAATTGGCGCCGTTGCCGGGGAGATTTATTTTTGGCAATTTTTGACTGATTTTTGTTTTATTTTATGACCAGGAAGAATCCGGGTACTTTAGCTCCATACAACCCGGAAATTGAAGCAAGCGCTCGTAGAACTCACGACGAAACCCTTCGACGAAAGAAACAACAAAGCATACGACAACCCGAACAAGAATCCACCTCCGAATCTACACCAATCGAAGAACCTACACAGGAACCAGAACCGATGGCGGAACAAACGATTCGAGAGCTGAACGCAGCCCCTACTGTGCAACAACCCCTTTGTATCGCTTTTCCTCACGGTGATACCCCATTCCAACTCAAAACGAGCCTGATTCACCTATTACCCACCTTTAATGGCCTCCCTACTGAAAGCCCACATAAACACCTTGCCGAATTTCACATGGTGTGCAGCAGCATGAAACCGCAAGGAGTTTCAGAGGATCAGATAAAACTAAGGGCTTTTCCTTTTTCCTTAGCCGGAACAGCTAAAGAGTGGTTATTTTATTTACCTCCGAATTCTATTAATACATGGGCTGATCTTTCTAGTGTTTTCCTTGACAGGTATTTCCCTGCAGCAAAAGCGACTGAACTTAGGCGAAGCATATTGAGTATCCAACAAATGCACGACGAATCCCTATATGAGTATTGGGAAAGGTTCAAGAAGCTGTGCGCAAGCTGTCCGCAACATGGCCTGTCCGAGCAAACACTCCTTCAATACCTATATGAAGGAATGTTACCAATGGACAAAAAGATGGTAGATGCAGCAAGCGGTGGCGCGCTCGTTAACATGACTCCTACTGCAGCGAGAACATTAATCTCCACAATGGCTGCAAACTCGCAGCAATTTGGTTCTACAAGTGAACCCAGCCGACGGGTTCACACAGTAAGCACAATTTCATTAGAGAATAAAATTGATAATTTGACTAATATTGTGTATTCTCTTGTTTCAGGGGAGATAAAAGCTGCTAAGGCATGTGGGATTTGTACTATGCACGATCACGCCACCGATCTATGCCCAATGTTAAGGGAAACGACTAATGCCCAAGTCAACGCCTTGAACAATTTTCCCGAACCTCCCCAAAGACCCTATAACCCACATAGCAATACCTTCAATCTCGGTTGGAGAGATCACCCAAACTTGAGCTACGGTAATCAGAACCCGAATTACCAACCTAGGCAACAACCTCCCTACCAAAACCAAGCACCCCAAAAATCATCGCTTGAGTCTATTGTTGAGAGATTGGCTGTTTCGCAGGAAAAATTCCAAACCCAAACACAATCCCATCTCCAGCAAATCGACAAACAAATAAGCCAACTAGCTCAAGCCGTTAGCCGTATAGAATCCCAGGGAAAGTTACCATCCCAAACCGAAACCAACCCAAGGGAAAACGTTAGTGCGATAACTTTGCGTAGTGGAACAGTGATAACGCCTAAACCGCCCAAGCAAGATGAGCAAAAATCCGACGAGCAAGGCAATTCTTCGAAGGACCAGAACGAAAAATCTCCACCCACTGCAGGTAACTCTAAATCTAATATTATTGTTTCTACTTACGAACCTGTTCCTCCTTTTCCAGTTAGATTGGCGAAACGTGATAAAAAGGAGGAAGAGAAGGAAATTTTGGATATATTCAAGAAAGTGGAAATTAATATTCCACTTCTTGATGTTATTCGAAAAGTGCCCAAATATGCAAGGTTCCTGAAGGACTTATGCATAAACCGAAGGCGACTATCCGGGAATGAAAAAGTTAACCTTGGTGAGAACGTTTCGGCTATTCTTCAAAGACCATTGCCGCCAAAGTACAAGGACCAAGGTATGTTTGTGGTTCCTTGTAAAATTGGAAATGTTGGGATAAAAAGAGCGATGTGCGATTTAGGCGCATCTATCAACGTCATGCCGTTAAGCGTCTACAACAAAATGTCGACTGAACCTTTGAAGGAAACGCGAGTGACGATTCAACTAGCTGATCGTTCAGTTATCTACCCCGAGGGAGTTCTAGAAAACGTGTTGGTACAGGTAAAAAATCTTATTTTTCCTGCTGATTTTTACATTATTGACATGGAAAATGATCGCAGCAATAACGGATCCGAAATCTTGCTTGGCCGACCTTTCCTATCAACTGCGCATACAAAGATTGATGTCCGCAACGGCATTTTAACTATGGAATTTGATGGGGAAGTAGTTAAATTTGATATGTATAAAGCTATGAAGTATCCTGATTCAGTCGCAAGTTTAAATTTCGTTGATATTATAGATCCGTTAGCTGATGATTTGATCGAAACTAATTTGTGTTATGAATTTTGTAGGGAATTCGCAGATCTCGACGATAAAAACAAAGGCGAAATCATTTCAAATTTTTCTTCCCTTTCTGATTTTCGATTAATTCCAATTCGAACTAAACATTTTCCATCAATTTTGCAGGAACCAAAGCCAAGGTTGGAATGGTTTGATTATATATTTTTAGGCGACAACCAAACTTTGCCAAACATCATCTTGAGTAAGTTGTCGTCTTGGGAAGGAGGTAGAAGCTTAGTTGTTGTTTTGCGCACAAAAAGAAAGATGAAGGAAGACGTTAAAACGACGAGCGATGGACGTTATCGATTATTTGAAGACCTTTATTTTGAAGAGCCAAAAATTTAGCAAAGGTCGTCGAGCTAAACGACATTAAACAAAGCGCTAAATGGGAGGCAACCCATTGGTTTATTTTTCGTTAATTTTTATTTTTTTATAATTTAATTTATGCTTCATTATTTTTTCCTTTTTTTGCCTTAAAAAATTTTCTTTTTCATCTGCAGGATTTCTTTTCGCGAACAGCAGTGGCAAACTTAACCCCAGCTGAAGTGCACCTTTTCATTAATGCGGTGCATTTTAGCACACTCAATGAGCGGTGCACGTTAGCCCATCCCCTTTCCCCTTGGCATATCACCCCGATTTTCCTTTTTTTTCCCCTCTCCATTTCTTTCTTTCCTGCAAACCACCAAACCCTAGATAACTCACCAGCCGATTCCCTCAGCCGCAATCCACCATGCCCCGCACGCGACAGAAAGCTCGCCGGCTTCCCCAAGAACCGTCGTTGGTCATCGGTGGCGTCTTGCATCGCCACAATTTATGGCGATCAACAGCGATTCCGAACTGACTTCCGCACCCTCTCCACGTCGCAATGGTCGACGACGGCAAGCCCCCAATTCCTCGAACGAGATTCCTCCTCCCTACCGTGGTGACCGACGACCAGCAACCATTCGACGGGTGCCAACAAAAATGTTGAACCACCCTTCGCTGCACCTTCTTTCGCACATCCGACAGTCCATTCAAAGCCCTCTGCCGCCGCTGATCTGAGCCACTCATAGTGCACCATTCCCATTGACTCAATTTCATCACTCACGGGGAGTATCTTTTGCCCTTATTATCTTTTTATTTCCTTACTTTTTATGAATTGGGGCAATTCACTTAAGTGAGGGGGAGGGTAATAAATTACCACTTGTCTGCTTGTTTGATTATATGTTTAACTCTGATTAAACTTGAGATGAATTTTTTCTTGCCATTACTTGTTGTCCAGCATGTTGTACTTGTTCTAGTGCTTAGGAATGATTGAATTGGGGCATTTTGATAATCAAATGATATGGGTAATCTGTAATTTGACATCTCTTTTAATTACTCTTGATAGTGTTAATTAAATTTCTCGCCTAGCTTAATCAAATTAGCCCAATTTTGTGAGAATTTGAGCCTTGAGCATGCATTCTTCATATTATGCTCGTTTCTTTTTCTTGAGAGTGTCATCTTGAATTTAGGAATCTAGAACTTGTGGCTTGCTTACAATTCGAGACTACACTAAGAACGAGGTGCTTTAAAATGATTTAGGCATTAGGCTTTAACCTTTTCCATCCCTTTCACTCTATTTTACCCTTCATCATCGCCTAGTGAGCCTTTTGTTAGCCTTACACCCCATTTTTTTTGGCTTAACCCTCAACCAAACTTTTTGATTGATCAAATGCTAGAAATTGTATTGCTAGACAAAGGAGGCTGTAATTCGAATAAGGGCAGAAATTTTCCTAGAAAAAAAACAGAATAAAAGGAAGCAATTGCTTCGAAAAGAAAAGAAAAAAAAAGAAAAAAAGAAGAAGAAAAACAGTTTCGAAAAGAATAAAAAAAAGAAAAAAAAGAAAAGAAAATGTGTGTTGGCTTGCCCATTTTTAGCTCCTTTCTAATGTCTTCACTGCTGAATGTTTGAAATATCTTGCATTGATCATCTTCTTTTGCCTTTTCTTTCCATCTTTCTATCCTTTTTTCTAAACCCACATTACACCTTGAACAAAGACCTAATGATTTTTGTACCTCGATTCTATTAAAGTAGTGAAGAATTGAACTTGTTACAAGCATATGGAAACCTTTATTCATGATTGACTTTGAGTGTTTCTGCTTCACTTTTACCTATAAACACTTTGAGTGCTCTTGAGTGTACCTTGGTGAGGATTAAGACTAGGTTAGAATTTGATTAATGCTTGATAGGTAATTGAAAGGGACAAGGGCTGCTCTTTGCTTGTATCTATTTGGTTTTAATTATGTTTCTTTCATGAACCTCCTTTCGTGCTAGAACTCTTATGATTATGTTTGATGCTTGTAATGGTTGAGAAATGCATTCTTGGGTTTATGATTTTTTCGGACATACTTGAGGATAAGTATGAGACAAGTAAGGGGGAATTTGATGAGTGCTTAAATATGACATATTTCATTTGTTATTTTTCTAGCTATTGGGACTTCTTGCTGCTTAATCCATGTTGTTTTCGTTACATTTTGTGCAGGGACCCAATTCTGGAAATAGCAGTAAAAATGGGGCATTTTTGCAGTTTTTATTATAATCCTGTCATGACTGACATCATGGGCACGACACCGGGCACGACGCATCTGACGTGGCAATGACGTGTCGACTTCTAGAAGCTTCTGGAACGTTCTGGAGGATGTTATCAGCTTATCCGATTAGATTCATGCATTTAAATTTCAAAACATTTGAATTGTTTTATCTTTTGTTTATTATTTTAAATTATTTTATCACTTTATCTTTGTAAATCTAAGCCTATAAATACCACCCTTGGTAAAGGCTTAGATCAATCATCCATCCATCCATCAATCATTTAGTTTTTTTATCTTTGTAAACATTTTTAGTTTTAATTCAAGTTCTTTTCCTTTATTTTCTTATTTCATTTATTTTATGTTATTTAATTATTTTTCCAAAACCAAGTTAAGCATGATAATCAATATCATACTTAGCTAAATTTCTTGAGCCAAGAGTTAGCCAAATCAATTCTATTCGTGAGAATTGAACATTGCCTAAATTCCTTCGGGAATACATTTTTATCTTTCTGTTTAGATAGTTTGGCAATCGGCCTTACTAAAGTTTTTAATCGTTTTTCAAATCAAAAGAGCTCGTTGATCTGGAATCGTTTAAAGACATAGTTGGGAGGAAGGATCGGCCTGTGGCAATTTCGACTTCCTGTGAACACTCTTAGCGGCGGTCCGCTAAGGAAAGATAAAATCAGAAGCGATTCTTTTTAAGACAATTTCTGAGTCGGGCTTTTCCTGCTTTCAAAACTAAACACTTTAACGGCGATAGACGTGGCTAATTTGTTTAAGAATCAACCTTCGAAGATAGTCTTGGGAGAATTGGTTACTCGAGAGAAAAGCAAGTTGCGACGGGTTGGGCCTCGCAGACTGTAACCGACATGATCCCCGAAGTAAAAATCTATTTCAATGATCGAAGGAATTGACAAGGCTAGCTCGAGGCTAATTTGCACATTTGGTTTTCCCTATTATTTTCCTTAATTCTTGCATTTTATTTTTTTACTTCATTCGAAATCAAATATCACCCCCGTTTTTATTTCCTTGCAGATATTCCTGGGATTTCGGATTCAACAAATTCAAGTCAACAATTCCAGCTAATCTCCCTGCGGATCGACCCTCTTTCCCTATACTTATTCAATTTCTTTATTTATTTATTGTTGAAAGAGGATTAATTTATATTTATTTTGACCGGTTAACGACGACTTGTCACATTCCATGACACGATACGCATCGCTATGTCTATCGCCTTTCCCCGGAAAAAAACTGTTGAAGATCCAATTAAGCTTATATATACTAATATCAATATCAAATTGTAATTCATGAAGCTAAATTTTAAATTTCATTTTTTTTGTTCTTTATTCAAGTCAGAAAATATTTTATGCACGTACGGTGAAAAATTTGTTTTCCACAAATGATGTTTGTGGTTAGATTTTAAGGTTTAAATAAAATTTATGATTTAAAGTTTAGAGTTTAAGGTTTAGTATTTAAAATTAGAGTTTATGGCCAAGAAAATGGATACATGGCAAATCTAGAAGTGCGGTTGTGAAAAAAAATCAGCGTCAATGCATCAAATAGTCACTATATTAAAATCTATATAGATGAGAACGAATTGGTGGTCGTCGTGCCAAGCTTGGAAATATATTAACCAAAACTAAAACGGTCGAAGGAGATCGTTGTAGCATAATATACCAGCCTCAACAATCGCCGCTTGCTAAGGAGATGACACCACAATAAAACATGATGCAGTTGGAACTAGAGAAGGAGCCGGAAAGGTTTGGTGTTACTGTTATCAGAGAATGTAAACCAAAGAACTTTTTTTCCCGGAAGGGCGATAAATTGTACTTTTTTTGAACAATTTTTACTTAGGGGAGGGGGAAAGGGATGTTGCTCATACCGGGACTAAAACTCAGTATCTAGAGAAAGAGATTGAATGTCGACAGGACCTAGGGTAAATTATACTTTTTGTTTTGTTTGGATACCGAGAGAAATTAAAAAAAATCATTTGACTTTTTGATGTTTCTATGTACGTGTCAAAGCTAAAAAATTAAATTCTAAACTTTAACTTTAACTTTAAATCATAAATCTTAAATTATAAAATCTACATCTTAAAATTAAACCTTACACCATAAATTTTAAACACTAATCCTAAATCCTAACCATAAATCTTAATCCTAAACTTTAAACCTAATGTTTTAACCATAAACATTAATCCTAAACTTTAAACCTAATGTTTTAACTTTAGGACATACATAGGGCACTAAAAAGGTAGTGGAAAGAACAAAAATCATTTGTTCATTTTCGTGTCTCTTTCTATTCCCAACACTAAAAAATTAAATCATACACTCTAACGGTAATTTTTAAACCCTAAACTCTAGCTCTAAACCTTAACTTTTAATGTTGAACATAGATAGAAATATAAAAAAATAGATAATTAAATCATACACTCTAACGGTAATTTTATTTATTTCTTATATTTTTATATATTATATTGAATATTTTTATTGATTTGTTCAAGATGCATCGAGTTTAGTTGGATTTTTTATTAAATTTTTCGGGTCGGACCAGAGTAAGATTATGCTTTTATTATGTCGGGTCGGGCTCGAATTGAGATAAAATATATTAAATTCAGGACGAGACAGAATCAGAGTAGAAATTCTAAATTTCAGGTTTAGGTCGAAGCGGCAAAAAAACCCAAACAAGTTCCATCTTTGATTTAATATTGCAATGGGTTCTTTGAAAGAAAGTTAAATAAGTTCCTTATATTATAAGAATAGAAAGCATCTGCATATTTTTGATGTGTTTATTTATGCACATTTCTCATAACTGTATCATATTATCTGCACATTTAAAAAAAAAGAGTACAAATAACATAGGGTGGGTGATATGATACAATTATGCAAGGAGAAGAAATACATAGAAAAGAAGATGAAGCATCCAGTTTGGTGTAAATTGTTATGCCCTTTTAATAACTAAGGTTGTTCTTTTTAACCCTTGTCCTAATAAAAAGCCGACTGTACCACTATTTATTGTTTGGAAGAGGACTGTACCATTAGAAAAACACCTAAAGGGATTGAACTATGAGAGGCAGTCCATATCTAGGCCTTAGGGAAAGCATGATAGAAGGAGAATGGCGATAATTAGGAGAGGTTGAGAAGGAGAACCTCCTAAGCATAAGGGTTAATACAACTTTGTATTCCATCACCGTCAAATTCCTCCCAACGCACATCCTCCCTCCGAACCCGAACGGCAAGAACCCCATCTTGTGCTTGCACCCTCCGTAGAGATTATCGTCCTTGAACCTCTCCGGTCGGAACTCGTTAATGTCGGTGCCCCATAGAGCCGGATCATGGTGCCCCACAAACTCGCAACCACTAAAGCTGGTACATCCTCTAACTTCGACTCCTGTATCATTACCATATCCGCCCGTTGCTTCTTTATTACATCACTCACTGTTCTGCGTTTCAAGCTCGATCCCAAACCCCTAACATTCCATGACACGATACGCATCGCTATGTCTATCGCCTTTCCCCGGAAAAAACCTGTTGAAGATCCTTTATGATGTCTGCTTCACACCCCACTGTTCGCACTCCCACTATACTGCCTAGAGCCACTGTCGCCTCTATTTCTTTAGAAATCAATTGTTGACGGTTCTGCAAATCCGAATCCGAAAGTGACGCGTTTACAACTTGCGTCGAAATAGGCTGTTGATTTACTTGTTTGCGCGGTCTGCCCCTACCAATTTTTGCCGTTGAAACCACTCCCGAAAGAATGTTGATGGATTTTGTTTTTCTGCCGTTAATCCGAATTACATTACAATTGTTTGAAACACATGTTTTCCCTCCAGACTTCTCCCATATTTTCTCAATTTTTGAATCTGCCTTATCCACCAAATCCATCGATTTTGAGATTGGCTTAACCATCTCCAAAATAGTTGCATTCAAATCCACATAGTTTGAATGGGATTGAAATACCTCAGTTTATTTTGCTGTAGTAGGACTCTTCCCACCCTCGCCTGTGAACCTCTCGTAGGTCTGCTCCTCCACCGGACTGGCCACATCCCCGTCTCCCTGCAACTGTGAAGAATCCATAGGATCTTTTGATCCAGCCTCATCCACATGACTGGTAGCCATCCTGTGTTCCCAAAGAGAATTACTATGCCACTGCCGTGACTCGGCCAATTGTACCTGATTTCCGAGTGATTCCTCATGTGGCATAGACTCGATATGGTTGTCGTTACATTGATATCCCCCATCCGATCCCTGTGTCGAAGACGCATCGTCTTCATCATCAGATTGTAGCAGAGTGCATTCGCATTCCATTCATGGTCCAAAAGTTCATTCTCGGATTTGTACGGGGAAGGAAACACCATCCACCTCCATCTTCACCTTGGCCTCTATATTTGACATGGTCGGTGTTTCAATTAATATCCAACCACACTCAAACGATTGAGGTGAGGTGGTGGAGTCTGCCAAGCGAACCAAACTGCCCAAAATGTTCGCAATGCTCTCGAAGGATTGTTGTGACCAAGCATGAATCGGAAGCCCCTGTATCGAAATCCAAACCCTTCTCGATTCCAATGCTATTGTAGGTGACCAATGTTCAAGCCGTGTAAAGCATCCATGTACCGATTCCAATTGCATTACCTTGTCGTGTGTTTTCGGATCCTTGAACATAAGTAAAATTACAGCACCGGCTATACGCAAAATCGATAGTCCTTCCACCGCCGCTAGGTGTAAATTCGCGGCCAACTCTTTGATGCTCCACGGTTTCTTGCACCACCCTACTGCACAATTTTGCAAGATCTCCAGCTTGTCCCTAGCCACGAAACCCTTCACGGTAAAATTGAAATCCTTACCGTCATTAACCTCTTCTTCCGATCGCTGTGTCACCGGTGGCTTTGATCCCAATTTCCCTGCCTTTGTCGACTGTGCTGTATCGGCCTTGGCATGTTTCCGTTTCCAAAAGGAATTGCGCTCTCCATATTTCGCTCTACAAACCGTGATCCACGAACCATAACTCCATTTATCATTTAATCGTTCGATCACCTGTTCGACATCCTCTCGGCTACTCATCCGCACGAAACCAAATCTGCGGCCGTTCCTATCAACTTTCCGGGGGACAAACACGTCCACCACTACCCCATGGCGATCGAAAACCTGCCAAACCCCTTTCCAGTGGATCGTTGAGAGATTGCCCACGAAAACTATCCACACCTTCCTTTCGCTCATGAAGTCTTTGGCTACGTATGGTGGGCTCTCCTTTTTTTATATAATATATTGAATATTTTTATTGATTTGTTCAAGATGCATCGAGTTTAGATGGGTTTTTTAATAAAATTTTCGGGTCGAACCGAAATAAGATTATGTTTTTATTATGTCTGGTCGGGCTCGAATTGAAATAAAATATATTAAATTCAGGACGAGACAGAATCAAAGTAGAAATTTTAAATTTCAAGATGGGGTTGAGGCAGTAAAATATCCCAAACAAATTCCATCTTTGATTTAATATTGCAAGGGGTTCTTTTTTTCTTTGAAAGAAAGTTAAATAAGTTCCTTATATCATAAGAATAGAAAACATCTATATATTTTCGATGCCTTTATTTATGCACATTTCCCATAACTGTATCATATTATCTGCACATTTTCCTTAAAAAAAAGAGTACAAATAACATAGGGTAGGTGATATGATAAAGTTATGCAAGGAGAAGAAATACATAGAAAAGAAGATGAAGCATCCAGTTTGGTATAAATTCTTATGCCCTTTTAATAACTAAGGTTTAAGGTTCTTTTTAACCCTTGTCCTAATAAAAAGCCGACTGTACCACTATTTATTTATTGGAAGAAGACTGTACGTCTGTACCATTAGAAAAACGCCTAAAGGGGTTGAACTATAAGAGGCAGTCCATATCTAGGCCTTAGGGAAAGCATGATACAAGGAGAATGGCGATAATTAGGAGAGGATGAGAAGGAGAACCTCCTAAGCATAAGGGTTAATACAACTTTGTATTCCATCATCGTCAAATTCCTCCCAACGCACATCCTCCCTCCGAATCCGAACGGCAAGAACCCCATCTTGTGCTTGCACCCTCCGTAGAGATTATCGTCCTTGAACCTCTCCGGTCGGAACTCGTTAACGTCGGCGCCCCATAGAGCCGGATCATGGTTCATGGCCACAACGTCAATCCAGATGTTGGTTCCATTGGGGATAAAGAGATCATCCACCTTTATATCTTCTCTTGCTTGCCTTTGTGCATTTGGTGCTGGTGCGTATAGTCTTAGCACCTCTTGCATCACCCATTCCATCTGCAAACCGTACCCACAGAAACTATATGATCAATATCTTTGCATAAAAGAAATATATATGTGTGTTTTTGATTGATCAATACCTTCTTTAAGCCGGTAAGTCGAGAAAAATCGATGTCATCACCATCTCCGATCACCTCTGTAATTTCCTCCCTCAGTTGGTGTTGCCATTGCGGATGCAAGGCCAAAAGCAGCAAGGTCCAAGTGAGAGCCAGCGCGGTGGTTTCATGGCCACCAAAGAAGAACGTCTTGCACTCATCAACAAGCTCCCTCGTCGTCAAGCTCTTCCCTGCCCGGCCGTCGACGTGGCTGCCTTCCATCAGTAAACCCAACAAATCCTTGTGAGGGAATCTGACCCAAGCCTTCTTACGGTCGTTGATGATGGATAAAAGGAGTTGGTCTATTTCTTTGCCAAGTTTTCTGGCTTCAAGGTATTTCTTGAGACAAACCCATTTGCTGAAAGGAACACCCACGTAACGGTTGGAGTTGAAAAGAGTAATTTGTAGGGCTCTCAGTTTTTCATACACTTCCCTCCCATTTTGGTTGCTCAAACCGAAGCTGGTCCTCGCAATGATCTCCCCCGCCGTTGTCGTGATTTCTCTTTCGACATCGATTTCGGGTTGACCGGAGTTTATTAGGGTTTCCCACTTGTTGAGCATCATTGTGGCCGGTTCCACCATCAAGCTTGCCATGGCCTACAATACCAGAAGTTGAAAAGAAACTTCATTTTCTGAACCTGAACTATATATGTTAAAGTTGGAATGTGAATTTATGAGAGTGGGAAAGGAGAGAGACCTTCAAGTTAGGTGGGGAGAATGCAGGAGTGATGACATGGCGATGACGAACCCAGTCGTCTCCTTCAACCATCACCAGTCCACTTCCGAACATGGGATTCCTATCACGTTTAAACACCGTGGGTTTTCCCCAGCTCTTCCCCACAACTCCCGAAGACATTTTCTTAAGGAACTCCGGGTCTGCAATACATAAAAATGGCTCAGTCCCCAGCCAGTAGATGAACAGTTTTCCTGCAAACCAAACAGAACAAATTAAGGCTTTTCATTTTGTTTTAAACTTTCAAGTATATTTGAGATCCGGCAAAGACTTACCATGAGTCTTTTGCCACTTAGCAAAATAAGGAAACACGGTTGCGTGTATATCATGGGAAATAGCAGGCAATCCAAGTGAAGAATCATTAACATTCTTACAGTTTTTCATCTCTGTAATATTTCCCAGAGGGAAACTAGGAGTTGGACCTCCAAACCCATTCTTCTTAATCCTGCGGTAAGCTCGAATGGGCAGAATCCACCATGAGAACAACAATCTCAAGAACAAATAAACAAGACAAGCCACCATGGCTAAGCTCAAAAAAGCTTGGGATTGCTCCAAAAACCCCATTTATACTATTGGAAAATAAAGCTTGGATAGCTCCTTTTGTTTATAAAGCTAATACACAATCAGATGAATTTGATTTGATATTCAATGAAGATAATGAAGTTGGTATGTATAGAAGACGAGGGGAATTTGATACACAATTAGGGGAATTTGATTTGATTTGATATTCAATTAGAGGAATTTGATTTGATATTCAATTAGAGGAATTTCATATCCAATTATCATACAATCGAATAACCTAATTAATTCCTATCGAATTGGATATCACATACATAGTCTAATTCAATTATAACAATCAATCTATGATTCGTTTAATACACAAATTAATTAAGGTCTATTTTAAGGTTCTAGTTCCATTCGAATGCCATTTAATCAATTCAATTCGGTTTACAATTACCAATTTCTAATTTCTCTAATTTAAACCATTCGGTTATTACACACATAGTCCAATTTCAAGTAATTTAATTTACTTTTCATGATAGTACATAAAAACAATTCCAATCATAATATAGCCGAAACATTCATCCTATCTTCAAGGACGGTTTTACATAGGGGTGGGGAGGGACAATCGCCCCTACCCTGAAGGATTTTTTTCCTACCTTTGCCTCCTTATTTAAATTTCTTTGGAAATTAGTTTATTTATAAATTTGCTTTCTCACTTTCAAACGTTTATAATTTATCTCTCTAACTTCAAATCTTGGCTTCGTCCCTCTTTGTATCCCTCGAGAACCTCGTGCATTCAACTCCAGAAACGGCTGCTGTGATGAACTCCAGAAACCAACTCCAAAAACAGCTGCAATATTCAACTCTCATGCACACATATCATATTGACTTAATTTATACTCAGATATATTCTTTTATTTATAGTACAACTGTTATTATAAAACTTCCATGGTTGGTGAGAAATGTTGCTATAGACTTGAGTTCAAGCAGTTTATCTCTAAGATACGTATGTATATCAAAGAGTTAACAAAAATAATAAATATTATCGGGAGTTAAAAACTAAAGATCATATAAAAAGGGTAAATTACATAAATAATCACTGAATTTTATTCTTAAATCTATTTTGGTCAATAAAGTTTCAAAACAATCAATTTACACCCTAAAGTTTAGACATTGGACATTTTTTGTTACTAAAGTTTAGACATTGAACGTTTTTTTATCACTCTTAAACCCCAAACAATTGTGAATGGTGGTTGTTCGACCCCCAAATTTCACCAGTCTTTTGTCTCGCCCCTTAAGTCTGAATTCGACCTCCATTTTGCTGAAAAGCGCTCTGAAGTTTACGAATCGGCCAACAACTTTCTGATTTCTCTTTTATCGACCTTCTTCCTTCACCGTCGGATGGAACATGTTTCTTTGTATGTTGCTTCTCTCGTGCCGATGAAGTTTTTCACCATTCAGATCTTAGAGAAGTTCCTCCGTTCGCCGGTAAATGAACATCGTCAAAAAATTAACGGAGGAGTGACAAAAAAATTATGTGTCTAAACTTCAGTGAGTAAATTAAACGTTTTGAAACTTTAATGATCAAAATAAGTTTGAGATTAAAGTTCACTGATGATTACGTAATTTACCCTAAAAATCTAGAGACAATTTTTTAACCAAGGTATCCACTGTATATCATCAATTAAACGGATTGAGAGTTCTAATAAAAAAGCTGTCAAATATTTCCTTAAAACTCCCATGCAAATCACGATGCCATTTTCAGTCAATAACGTATATCATCAATTAAACTCACGATGTCAAATAGTAGTTTATATTAATACATAAAATAATAGTATACAATATCATATAAAATTTCCTAAATAATATATACTATATTAACGGATTTATTATAATATACATAAAAACACATGATTTAATTAGGAATAATAAAATTATCTGGTTCAGTTGAGTCCCGACCTGATAAGGAAGATTTTTTTAGTAAAAACGGGTCTAGGAAGGATGGGGTGGGTTTTGAAAAAGATTGAATCAGGACAAGTCTCGTTCGGGTTCAGGGTAAAAATTTTCATATATAAAGAATCAAACTTCATACATTCAAATAAGAACTCTTGTATGTATTTTTAAAGAAAAGAGTACAAATAACAAAGGTTTAAGGTTTGCTTTTAACCCTTGTACGTCCTAATAAAAAGTGGATTGTACCATTGGAAAAAGTCTAAAGGGATTGAACAATGAGAGGCAATCCAAATCTAGGCCTTAGGGAAAGCAAAATAGAAGGAGAATGGCGATAATTAGGTGAAGTTGAAAAGGAATATGTAACACCCGGGTTTGGGGTTGGATGAAAATAATATTAAAATATTATTTCGGGTTTGTAATTAAAATAATAATATATTCCTAATGGGCTTCGTGATTTCAAAATAATTAAAGTATGTTGGGCTTATCTTCTAAGTCCAAAATTCATAGACTTTAGGAGATGTGAGTTCTAGCCATTCATTAATGGCATAATTGTAATTATGATTTTTGGTGAATAAAAATAAAACAAAAACAAAGATGATGGCATGTGCTCATCATCTTCCTCACTCCCAAATTTTCAAAATCAACGACAAGAAGAGAGAGCTTCTCTCTTGTTACTATTCCATCACTTTCCAACTTCATCCTTAGTGCTTTTCAAGAGGTAATGACATTTTTGACTTGGCCTTGGTCTCCTCTTCATTTTGATATCTTTAGATTTCACTAAAACTATGTATTTTGTAAATTGGGTTTTTCAAAGTTTTGGTTAAAGGTTGGAGCTTTATGATTCTTTATCAAAGCTTTTGGTTTAATGATGTTGGATATGTTGTTTATGAACCATGAGGTCCAACATATATGAATTTCAAAGTGTTTTAACATGATTTTCGGATTTGGGTTTTAATGGGGTTTTTGAAGGGTTTTAGGGTTAGTTGTGGGTGTGTTTGATGTTGGAAATTGGGGGTTGATGGTTATACTATGTTTGGGTAGTGTTTTGAACATGTTTAAGAGTGATTTCGATGACTACATTGCTGATTTTTTATGGGTCTTTGTGGAAGTACGAAAATGAGATTTTGGAGAATGAACTTAGCTTTGAATTGTGAGGATTGTAGTGGATTTGTGTGTTGGTGTTAGACTTTGGGTTTGTGGCTGATTTTGAGGTTAATATATTGTTTTTGAATGATTAGAAGCAAGGGAAAACAATGGAGAAGCTTCGGGCTCGAATCCGGAAACTTGGATGCTTGGTAGGCTAGTCGGCTTGTGCTAAATGGAGTGGTCGGTGAGTGGTGACTGTTTTTAAATGGTTTTTTTAAAATATTGGTTCAAGCATGTGAACCTAGGATGGGCTTGGTAAACCCACCTAGAGTTGAGATTAGAGTGGTAGCCTAACCTCAAGCTTAGCTTAGGAAACTTTTTGTTGAACTCCTAATTGCTTGTAATGCCTCTTGATTATATGTGTTTATGGTAGTTATGTATATTGTGTTATACATGTTGTTGAGGCATGGTTTGATGCATTGCTATGCATGTGGTTTGGATTGTGAATTGTGCATGATAGTGATCATGGTGAGTACGTGCTAAGCACGGAAGTTGTTTTGGAATTTTGTTGTGAAAGGTTATGAATTGTGTTTAATATTGGTACTAGTATGCTTGGGTACAATGATCGATCATTAGGATGTTAGTGTGCACACGAGAGTCAAATTCGAGCGCGCGCCTTGGTGGCGTTAAGTCATCAAGGAGGAGTACGTTGATGTAATATTCCACCGGAAATGTTTATATATTAGTCGGTGATGAGTGGAATCCCATCAACGGGGCGTGAGAATGAGTGGAATCCCCTCCGCGAGAACCAGTGATGAGTGTAATCCCACCGAAGGTAATGGTTGTGTTGGAAGTGAGTTCCAACGTGTTATCCACGTATTCGAGTCATAACAAGGTGTCAATATGAGATTATATATGTGCCATTATGATTTGAGATGTGTTACCAATATGAATTGATATATGTGGTTGTTAATCCATTGATATATGTATCTTCGTGTGTTGGGCTTGTGAGTTGTTGATCATGGCATAATGTTGATTATATGTTCATGCATCATATATATATCTTTGGCTCATGTGGATCGGAGGTAAGATCATGCATTCTACCTTTGTTGTTGCTCGTGCTTGGACCCTGCATTGTCGAGGTTTGTTTTACGAGCTTACCCTCACTAAGCTTTTATGTTTACGCTCCTTTTTGTTCGACAATGCAAATCAGTAGCTTGTGGGTGGCAAGGGCAAGGAAAGGCCTCCAAGTGTCACTTTTGGTTAGCTCAAGTATGAATTTTAAATTGAAAGATTGTAATAGTCAAGCAATGGGATATGTGTTGTTGATTTGAGCTTTGATTTATGTTGATGTTAGTTTTGTTTAAGAGCATGTTAGACTCTTCTTTTATATGTTATGTTGGTTGGCTTGTGGTTGCCTTGTATTGCTTGTAAACCACGTCTAATTTTCCACCTTAAAGGCTTAGTGTTGACCTTGTGTAAACATGTTATCTTGAATGCTAGTGTATGCCTTGTATGATCTTTTAAATGGATGCCTATCTTATATCTTTATGAATCTCGAGTATGTTTGCAATAGGGTGCATGCCTCTAGAGTGTGTTCGTATGTTATGTTTGCTTCTTGGGGTCGTTAAGGACGTTTGTGATCATTTGGAGGTGTTTAAAACTGATTTTGGGAATTCACAGACAGCAGGTGTTTCGAAACAGGTAGCCCTGTTTTGAAACGGGTGTGGTTCCAGGGACCCGTATCGAAACGTGTTTTGATACGTTTTGGCTACTGTGAGCCCCTGTTTCGAAACCAGTTTCGAAACACTTTGGCTACTGGAATTGCCTATTTCGAAACTGGTATCGAAACGGCTAGGCAAAATGAAACCATGTTCCAAAACGGGGTGGATGTGTTTCGAAACGGGTGTCTGACTTTTAAAACTAGAGCTCGTATTTCGAAACGGGCTTTGACTGTTTCGAAACACAGGCATGTAATTGGGCTTTTTGACATCTCCAAAGGGTTTCAAGGGTTGGGCTTAGGCCCTGTTCGATGTTGGGCTTCTCGTGAGCCTTGTTTCCGTTGTTGTTTCACGCTTAGGTTTAATCAACGCATCTAGATAAGATAATAATTGAAAAGTTTTTCCTTGGGTCAGTAACCGGAGTGGAGCCTTAACGGGTTTCACCTCGGTTATCCCCGTGTAGCCCACTCGGATCGGTCAAGCGTCCGAACCGGGACGAGGGGGTTACAGAAAAGCTCCTAAGCATAAGGGTTAATACAACTTTGTATTCCATCATCGTCAAATTCCTCCCAACGCACATCCTCCCTCCGAACCCGAATGGCAAGAACCCCATCTTGTGCTTGCACCCTCCGTATAGCTTATCGTCCTTGAACCTCTCCGGTCGGAACTCGTTAACGTCGGCGCCCCATAAATTCGGATCATGGTGCATGCCCACATGCCCACAACGTCAATCCAGATGTTGGTTCCATTAGGGATAATGAGATCATCCACCTTTATATCTTCTCTTGCTTGCCTTTGTGCATTTGGTGCTGGTGAGTATAGTCTTAACACCTCTTGCATCACCCATTCCATCTGCAAATCGTAGCCACACAAACTATATCAATATCTTTGCAAACATTGATCCACGTGAAATTCGTTTCATAATTCATGCATAAAAGTAATACATATATATACATGTATATATATACATGTATATATGTATTTGATTGATCAATTCATGACATTGCTCCACGTAATAAAATCGAAATCACAATTGAAATGGATATGACTCGAGATGACTTTATGTTTTTGAAGAAAAAAATGTACCTTCTTTAAGCCGGTAAGTCGAGAGAAGTCGATGTCATCACCGTCTCCGATCACCTCTCTTAGGAGACACGGGTTCAAATCGCTTTATCTACGAGGTGTATGCGCATTGTCAAAGGGTTAAAAATATGTATGAAGAAATACTACATTGTAATTACCTTTAGACCATTAAAAATAGAATAAATCAAAAAAATTAATTGAAAATAAGTGCACACAAAGTTTAAATTAAAAAAAAACCTAACCATTACCAAACATGATATTTAACTCAGTAAATTTTAAATATTATTGGTGTTAGTTTATACAGATGTAATTAGAGTAGTAACATTTATTTCTTATTAATATGAGATTTATAAATTAAAAAATAAAGATCATATAAAAATAATCTAGAGACAAACTTTTTAGCATCTTAGCTCATGAATCACACGTTCATAAGAAACAAAGTTTAACACTCCAATTAAGCTTATATATACTAATATCAATATCAAATTGTAATTCATAAAGCTAAATTTTAAATTTCATTTTTTTATTTTTGTTCTTTATTCAAGTCAGAAAATATTTTATGCACGTACGGTGAAAATTTTATTTTCCACAAATGATGTTTGTGGTTAGATTTTAAAGTTTAAATAAAATTTATGATTTAAAGTTTAGAGTTTAAGGTTTAGTATTTAGAATTAGAGTTTATGGCCTCGAAAATGGATACATGGCAAATCTAGAAGTGCGGTTGTGAAAAAAATCAGCGTCAATGCATCAAATACTCACTATATTAAAATCTATATAGATGAGGACGAATTGGTGGTCGTCGTGCCAAGCTTGGCAATATATTAACCAAAATTAAAACGGTCGAAGGAGATCGTTGCCGCATAATATACCAGCCTCAACAATCGTCGCTTGCTAAGGAGATGACACCACAATAAAACATGATGCAGTTGGAACGAGAGAAGGAGCCGAAAGGTTTGGTGTTACTGTTATCAGAGAATGTAGACTGAAGAACTTTTTTTTCGGAGGGGCGATAAATTGTACTTTTTTTTGAACAATTTCTACTTAGGGGAGGGGGAAAGGGAGGTTGCTCATACCGGGACTAAAACTCAGTATCTTGAGAAAGAGATTAAATGTCGACAGGACCTAGGGTAAATTATACTTTTTGTTTTGTTTGGATACCGAGAGAAATTAAAAAAA
Source organism: Hibiscus tridactylites (assembly GCA_958450335.1). Lineage (NCBI taxonomy): Eukaryota > Viridiplantae > Streptophyta > Magnoliopsida > Malvales > Malvaceae > Hibiscus > Hibiscus tridactylites. The sequence goes on along the minus strand of OY288288.1, from coordinate 69,245,468 downwards.
TCATTTGACTTTTTGATGTTTCTATGTATGTGTCAAAGCTAAAAAAAATTAAATTCTAAACTTTAACTTTAAATCATAAATCTTAAATTATAAAATCTACATCTTAAAAATTAAACCTTACACCATAAATTTTAAACACTAATCATAAATCATAACCATAAATCTTAATCATAAACTTTAAACCTAATGTTTTAACCATAAACATTAATCCTAAACTTTAAACCTAATGTTTTAACTTTAGGACATAGGGCACTGAAAAGGTAGTGGAAAGAACAAAAATCATTTGTCCATTTTTGTGTCTCTTTCTATTCCCAGCACTAAAAAATTAAATCATACACTCTAACGGTAATTTTTAAACCCTAAACTCTAAAAATTAAACTCTAATTCTAAACCTTAACTTTTAATGTTGAACATAGATAAAAATATAAAAAAATTAGATAATTTCTATTTCGATGTCAACCAGTAAATGAATGGAGAGTTCTAATAAAAAAATTGTCAAATATTTCCTTAAAACTCTCATGCGAATCAAGTTGCCATTTTCAGTCAATAACGTATCATCAACTAAACTATCGACGTCAAAGAGTATACATAAAAATCACATGATTAAAGAACCCAACAAGTGTTTCAGTGAAAAAATAGATGATGTTTATTGTAGGAGACATAGGTTCAAATCGTTATGTTTACATGGTGTATGTTTATTGTCAAAGGATTGGTGTATGTTTATTGTCAAAGGATTGAGAATATGTAAGAACATATACTACATTGTAATCACTTTTAGATTAAATATTCTCCGACCTGACTTGACCTGATATATATATATATATAATTTTATTTATTTCTTATATTTTTATATAATATATTGAATATTTTTATCAATTTGTTCAAGATGCATCGAGTTTAGATGGGTTTTTTAATATATAAAGAATCAAACTTCATACATTCAAATAAGAACTCTTGTATGTATTTTTAAAGAAAAGAGTACAAATAACAAAGGTTTAAGGTTTGTTTTTAACCCTTGTACGTCCTAATAAAAAAGTGGACTGTACCATTGGAAAAAGTCTAAAGGGATTGAACAATGAGAGGCAATCCAAATCAAGGCCTTAGGGAAAGCAAAATAGAAGGAGAATGGCGATAATTAGGTGAAGTTGAAAAGGAAAAGCTCCTAAGCATAAGGGTTAATACAACTTTGTATTCCATCATCGTCAAATTCCTCCCAACGCACATCCTCCCTCCGAACCCGAATGGCAAGAACCCCATCTTGTGCTTGCACCCTCCGTATAGCTTATCGTCCTTGAACCTCTCCGGTCGGAACTCGTTAACGTCAGCGCCCCATAAATCCGGATCATGGTGCATGCCCACAACGTCAATCCAGATGTTGGTTCCATTGGGGATAATGAGATCATCCACCTTTATATCTTCTCTTGCTTGCCTTTGTGCATTTGGTGCTGGTGAGTAAAGTCTTAACACCTCTTGCATCACCCATTCCATCTGCAAATCGTAGCCACAGAAACTATATCAATATCTTTGCAAACATTGATCCACGTGAAATTCGTTTCATAATTCATGCATAAAAGTAATACATATATATATATATATATATACACATGTATATATGTATTTGATTGATCAATCCATGACATTGCTCCACGTAATAAAATCGAAATCACAATTGAAATGGATATGACTCGAGATGACTTTATGTTTTTGAAGAAAAAAACGTACCTTCTTTAAGCCGGTAAGTCGAGAGAAATTGATGTCATCACCGTCTCCGATCACCTCTCTTAGGAGACACGGGTTCAAATCGCTTTATCTACGAGGTGTATGCGCATTGTCAAATGGTTAAAAATATGTATGAACAAATACTACATTGTAATCACCTTTAGACCATTAAAAATAGAATAAATCATACATGATATAAGTCTTCATAAACGAGAGCGGGAAATCGCGATGGGTGTAAGGCGAGAGGGAATAGGGAACCGGGTATGGACTTTGTTCGTTGCAAATCTCCCAAATCAGCTACATTGGCAGGGTGTATGGCAGGTCTTTGATCGCCATGGGGTGGTAGTAGATGTGTTTGTTCCCCGGAAAAGAGCGAGAGACGGATCCCGTTTTGGTTTTGTGAGAATGGCACCCGCAATTGATGCGGACAGAGTGATTGAGCGACTCGATGGTTTTTGGCTCTACGGATCCAAGATTAGAATTTCTATGGCATATGATGGGGGGGAGGACTTTCGATTCAGGAATAAGGCTGAATCCCAGCCCCAATTCGTTAAAAGGCAGCAGCCGTTGAGTGGGATGAAGGATTTTCGAGTTGCATCACAAACCCAATCTGATAAAAGACAGCCGCCGCTGAAGCCTAAACCTAATGTGAAGCACATGACAACGGATAGAGGGGGAAAGGGTAGCATCTCAGTCTCGCTTTTTATGGTTCATTTTGGTTGATCGGCTACCGACTATGCGAATGCTATATGATCGTGGAATTCCAGTCCCGTTAGAGTCGCTCAGTTGCTGTTGGTGTGCGATCGGTGAAGACAGCAGCGACCATATATTATGGTCATGTCGGTTTGCTGTCGAGGTATGGTCCTTTTTCTTTTCTTGGTGGGACGTCGCGGTGGTGTGGACGCGAACGGTGAGTGAATTTATAGAGCAGTGTTGGGGGAGTTGGTTCAATGGGGAGGTCCGAGCGTGGTGGGTGATTGGTTGTGCTAGTGTGCTATGGTCTTTATGGTTGGCACGGAATGAGCTTATATTCCAAGACAGGTGGGCGTCGAGTCGAATGGTTTTCTTCTTGGCCCAGCTCAGGGCACTGTATTGGACTCGTGCGTTCATGCACGAATCTTGTGTGAATGAGGCCAGCTGGTGGAGTTGCCCGCGGATTAGCTGGTCGTTGCAGCAGGAGGTAGACACGACGCGATCGTTGAGTGCTTGGATGCCGCCGGTGGCGGGTTTGTGGAAATTCAATGTCGACGGAGCGGCAAGGGGAAAACCGGGAGGGCATGTTGCGGAGGAGTGCTACGGGACTGCAATAGCCGTATTAAGGCAATGTTTTCAGGTTCGATAGGAATTGCGGATTCAAATGTGGCTGAGATTCAAGCGATCGCTTATGCATTGCGTTTGTTATGCGAGATGCAGTTGGGTACGGTGTCCTCAATTGTGGTGGAATCGGATTCTATGGTGGCGATATCATGGATGCATCGTACAGAGAATCGTCCGTGGAAGCTTTGGCAATGGTTTCAGCAGATTGATGAGGACATTTCGGGGTTGCCTTGCGTGTGCTTCAACCATATCTATCGAGAAGCAAATGGGTTGGCGGATTCTTTGGCCAAGAGTGGAATTGTGAGGCGTGAATGGGTATGGTTGTATAGCAAGTAACGTTGTATTTGTCCCTTGGCACATGCACACCGGTACTCTTTTCCTCTATTAGGATTAGAGAGGTTTTTAATGAGGCCGATGTGTAATGTGATTTTGTATGATTTCTTGGCTAATAAAATCATACATGTTGTTAAAAAAATAGAATAAATCAAAAAATTAATTGAAAATAAGTGCACACAAAGTTTAAATTAAAAAAAAACTAACCATTACCAAACATGATATTTAACTCAGTAAATTTTAAATATTATTGGTTTTAGTTTATACAGATGTAATTGGAGTACTTTTTTTTTATCAGCAAAGCGATGTATATATATTATTGATGTGAATATACAACGCAAGCCAAACAAGCGCCTCATTAAAAACCTCCCTAAGCCTAATGGAGGAAAAGAGTACGACTTGTTGACTTTAAACAAAGCAATCGACCCCCTTTACAAATCATAGCGAAGCCTGAAACAAAGAGACTCGAGACACCCCCTCCTTTGCTAGCGCATCAGCTAGCCCATTCGCCTCCCGGAAAATATGAGTAAAGCACACGGAGCCTAACCTCAAACTCGCACGGTCAATCACACAAAAAGACTCCCACAAACGCCAAGGGCGACGTTCCACCTGCAACACCCACCCAATAGCAACTCTGGAATCCGACTCAACGATTAGAGGACGATCCGCCCATTTAGACTCTACAAAATACTCCAGGGCAAAAGCTATCGCCCGAATCTCAGCCACATTTGAATCAAGAGTACCAAGAGGACCTGAAAACAATGCAAGGATCCGACTCTGAGCATCACGCAATACCCCTCCAAAGCCCGCTGGTCCTGGCTTCCCGCGCGCGGAACCGTCCACCGAGAATTTCACTGTATTTCCGATAGGGGGCTCCCAACTCACTCCCAACCGCTCCAAATGCTTAGCAATCCCTTCTCGATACAAACTCGGACAGTCCCACCAGAGGGACTCACTAACCGATAACCCCTCCTTAAGGGTCTTCACCCAATAGAACGAACGTAGCTTGACCAAGAAGCCTATTTCCGCTGCCGAGACAAACTTATCATTAAAAACCAAGTCGTTGCGCGCAAGCCACAACGACCACAATAAAGCAGCAGTACTTGACACCCATAGCTTCCTCAAGGTGCCTTTAAAAGAACAGTGCATATCCGGGAGAAGAAAATCCGCCAAAGACTTCAGCAACGGCAAAGAAATCGCCCACCACCCTCGAAACCAATCCCACATTCCCTGAGCAAATGGACAAGAATAAAAGAGATGATCAATATCCTCCTCCCTCTCGCGACACCACCTACACACACCTCGGTTGTCACCCAAATCTATCCCACGAGTCCGCAAGAAAGCAAACGTCGGCAATCAACGCAACCAAGCAAACCATAGAAACGCTTGGACCTTAGGAGGAACCAAAACCTTCCACGCAAAACAGTCCCCAAAATCACTCTCGCCCACTTTGTCTATCATAAGCAACCGAGTCAGCCCCTTAACTGAAAAAGTCCCAAGGTTATCCGGTGTCCACACTAGCATATCAAGCTCGCCTTGTCTCAACTTTACCGGGCACACTAACGCTCTTAAATCCAGCAATTGCCGAGCCTCGAATGATCGTAGACTACGGCGAAACAAAGCTTCCCACTGCACGTGCTGGAAGCTCTCGCCAACCGCAATATCCTTCACCATTGCTAGCCGATCTACCACTATTGAAAATAGACGAGGGTAAACATCTTTCAGTGGCTGTTCGATACACCAAGCATCAAACCAAAATAGCACTCGTTCCCCAGAACCAACCTTCCAAACGAATTGATCCTCGCCCATATGTTTTTGTATACCCTCTGAATTAACAGTTTGCACTATTTGTTTCCAAATCACAGACATCTGACCCCTTACCGAAGTATTAAACCGCCACCACTGTGCCGCTTCACCATATTTAGAGACAATAATGGCCCGCCATAAAGAGTTCACATCCCGAGCATATCGCCACGACCACTTCGCCAAGAGAGCCTTATTTCGAACCTCTAAATCAGCCACTCCCAAGCCTCCAAGATGATGAGGCCGGCATACCAAACTCCAGCTCACCCTGCTCATTTTACGTTGAAGATTCACCCCACCCCATAGGAAAGCTCGCCTCAGCCTATCTATAGCAGCAATCACCCCTTTCGGCACTTTAAACAGACCCATATAGTAAACTGGAAGAGAGGATAAAACTGAATTTACCAATGTGACTCGTGCCGCAAACGACAAAGACGTCTTCTTCCAACCTGCCAACTTACGTCGAATGGATGCAATTACTGGCTCCCATATAACAATGTTTCGCGGATTTACCCCCAGCGGCAAACCCAAGTATACAAACGGTAAAACCCCCTGTCGGCAACCCAGAACCTCGGCCATGGATGCAACCATATCCCCATCTATACCTATCGAATACAGTGAAGATTTAGAGAAGTTGATGCGCAAACCTGAGCAGACTTGGAAGCAGCACAGTAGCCTACAGATATTCAGCGCCGCTGCTACTGAAGCTTCGAAGAAAAGAACGGTGTCGTCAGCAAACTGGAGGTGTGTTAGCGATACCCCCGGAGCCACTTCCACCCCCTAATCAGCCCCACTTCCTCCGCTTGTACTAGTAACCGATGCAACGCCTCAGCCACGATGACAAACAATAATGGCGACAAAAGGCAACCTTGTCGCAGCCCCCGCCTCATATCAAATTCCTTCGTTGCACTACCATTTAACAAGACGGATAATCGAACAGAACCAATACATTCCATCACCCACCCCCTCCAAGTGGAACTAAATCCCATCGAACGCAGAATTTGATCCAAAAAATCCCAACGGACACAATTGTATGCCTTCGCAAAGTCTAGTTTCAGCACACATCCCCCAACTCGGCTGTTGCGCATAGAGTGTATCGTCTCATTCGCTAGCAAAATTCCATCAACTATCTGACGTCCACGGACAAAAGCAGATTGATGGTCACTGATCAAACCACCCAACACTACCTGTAAACGTCTAGCTAAGATTTTAGCTAGAATCTTATAAATGGAATTCAGCAAGCTAATAGGTCTATAATCGTGCAAATACATTGGTAATTCCACTTTCGGTAACAGCACAATAAAAGTGTTATTGACGCCCAAAGGTAATTTTCCAGAACTGAAGAAATCGGCCAAGAACCTTTCCACGTCGGTACTAACAACCTCCCAGCACCGCTTGTAAAACTCCATGCTATAACCATCCGGACCCGGAGACTTTGAACCCTCACACCCTCGCACCACATCCCATGCCTCGCCCATAGAAAATGGCGCAATCAGAGTCGAGTTCTCATTATCATTCACCACGTTAAAAGCCCCTTCAAATTGCCAGATACAAGCCCTCGCTTCCGCAGCAAAATGCTTGGAGAAAAAACTCACCACATGTTTCCGTAATCTATTCGGATCAGTTACCCAAGCACCACTGATATTCAAACCAACAATTGCATTCCGTATCGCTCGTAACTTTGCTGCCCTGTGAAAGAACGCAGTGTTTCTATCACCCAATTTAAGCCAAGTCGCTCGAGACTTTTGACGCCATAACGATTTTTTTCTACGAATCGCTCGCCATAAAGCTTGCATCCATGCTTTCTTGCGATCGTTAAGCTCACCACCCTCCCCCACGGCTTGCTCCTCCTCGCCATTATCTAAGCCATCAAGGCAGCCTTGTAAATATGAAATTTCTTTCTCGGCATCCCCAAAATCAGATTTATTCCATTTTCTAAGGAACAACTTCAAGTGTCTCAACTTTACCGAGATGTTTGAGTTGCCTATTCCCATGCCCGTCAACCTGCACCACTCCTCCGCCATTCGTTTCACATTGCGTTTCTCTTCCAACCACACATTTATAAAATGGAAAGGCCTCGGACCCCAGTCAATATCATCACACAACAAGATAATAGGGGCATGGTCCGATATACCTCTCGACATAGTTAACTGTTCAATTCTAGCAAAACTATCCAACCACCCAGTTGATACAAGGAACCTATCGATACGGCTTTTCCGATTATCCCTTCCAAACCATGTATACTGCTTTCCTCTTAACGGTAAATCAATCAAACATGCCAAATTCACAAAAGAAGCGAAGGAGTTCATACCTCTATTCTGCGAATGACAGCCTGCTCTCTCCGACGGGCACAACACCGAATTAAAGTCACTCATGACGCACCATGGTCCCGCAAAACCGTTGATCACTGTCTCTAACCGTTACCATAATCCTTCATGTTCCGACACATCACAAGGGGTGTATACCGCCATAAGACAACATACGATATCCTCATGCTTCCACCGCCCTTGAATCACCACAAAATGTCTTTTAATTTCAGCCGACTCCATCACAAACCTGTCACCTTCCCATACTACTATTATACCTCCTGAAGCACCCACGGATGGCGAAAATACATACTCAAATCCATCACTGTACCACAATCCAGCGATTACCGACGAATTCAACTCTTCTAACTTCGAATCCTGCACAAAGACCATATCAAACCGTTGTCGTCTAATAACTTCTCCTACTCGTCTTCTCTTCAACAACGATCCTAACCCCCTGACATTCCAACTCAGTAATCGCATTATTGTAAAGTGTGAATGCCGTCTTGCAGCACTCGCGATAAATCCTGCAGAATTTCTTTCTCGCGGCCTAACGACGTCACTCCCACCAAATTCCCTATAGCCGCTGTTGCTGTTGCTTCACGGTGGAGTATTTGCTGTCGACGTTGGACATCCGAATCAGTGATCGATGTGTCGGCAATAATTTGTTGAGAATCACGACATCTACTCTTCCTCGGTCTTCCCCTCCCCTGTTTCAAGTTTTTCACCACCCCTGAAAGCACGTTCACTGATTTTGTCTTTTTTAACACACCAGTAATCCAAATCAGGATGACAGCATCTTCTGCTTCGGTTTGTCTTTGTTCCTGTTCAGCGCCCAAATGTTCCACCGGAATTGTGAAGACTCTCGTCGGCTCGTTCGTATGCGTTGTAATCGGAACAGGAATCAAAACTGTCGACGCCTGCTGTCCACACCCCGTCTCCCCTCGTTGAACTGTTTTACTCGTTTGCACAAGCTGGTTGTCCCCGTGATTTAGATCAGCTGCTGTAGGTAATAGAGTTGGATTATCTGTAGCATTTTCATTGATTTGGAATTCTAATGCCGTAGGACTCTTTTGTGTAGTGCACACTCCTATCGCTGGTGTAACTCTCTCCAGCTCAGATTCACCGCCACCTTGTGACGGCAGACCCTGCATCGGTGTCAACGGCTGACCCCCATGTTCTTCGACCCTTGGGGCCTCGACCATACCGTAATCCCCACGATATGCATCATTCCATAATTGATTGATTTTCCATTCCTTCAGACCCTGATCTGCCACTGTTGCTATCTCCCGTTGACAACCCTCCCCCATACACGACTCCGGCACATACTCCGACGAGCTACATTCACTTGATTCATCGCTTCCTTTGTCGTCGATCGCTGTGCATTCACAATCGGTAGGGGGCCCAAATATGGTCACTTCCTTTACAAAAATATTGTACAACTTACCCTCGACTTCCAGCACCAAACGAGAATCAATGTGTTCCATCATGTCCGTTTCGATCATCAACCAACCCCGTTCGAACGATGTCGGCGATGCTGTGTTATCCGCGACCCGGACGAGCGAACCCCAATTCTTCGCAATATTGTCAAAAGTCTCGTACGACCAAGCATGGATAGGAATACCACGGACTGAAATCCACGCTCGTCGATTGTGCAGTGTCATCCCCGGCTCCCAATCCTCTAACTTTGAGAAACAGTCATGGAACCTTGTCTTCGCCAATACCTCGTCCTTTATTGTCGAGTCCTTGAACATCAGCAATATAGCCGGTCCAGCAATTTGCACTATAGACAAACCGTTGAAATTAGGGATGTTCATCCTCGACGCTAACTCCTTCAAGCTCCATTGGCGGCTGCACCATCCCACCATACAATGCTTTAGAATAGCCACTTTCTCATCATCGACACACCCTTGAATCATCTTTGCCGAAACATGTAATCACTTCGAATTTACACTATTTGATTGTCCCTTGTCCTCCCCGCTTTTCTTTTGATCTAACGCACCCGACTCCCGATTTCTCTGAAACGATCCACGGTCGGCAAATCGAGCCATGCTTACCATCAATCGCGACCCATAAATCCATTTGTTGTTGAGGCGTTCAGTCGCTCGATCCGCGTCGATTTTACTGGCCATCCTGACAAAACCAAAACGCCCTCCATCTCTTGCCCTTTTTCGAGGGATAAAAGCATCGAGTACCTCACCATGTCTATCGAACACTTGCCAGAGCCCTTTCCAGTGTAGAGAATCCGATATCCGTCCCACAAACACAGTCCATTGCTGCCGGCGGCCGGTCTCCCTCATCTATTCAATTTAAAAAAAAAATTATTTGCTTCTCTTTCTCACTTATGTAATTGGAGTACTAACATTTAACATTTATTTCTTATCAATATGAGATTTATAAATTAAAAAATAAAGATCATATAAAAAAAATCTAGAAACAAGCTTTTTAGCATCATAGCTCATGAATCACACGTTGATAAGAAACAAAGTTTAACACTCCAATTAAGCTTATATATACTAATATCAATATCAAATTGTAATTCATGAAGCTAAATTTTAAATTTCATTTTTTTTGTTCTTTATTCAAGTCAGAAAATATTTTATGCACGTACGGTGAAAAATTTGTTTTCCACAAATGATGTTTGTGGTTAGATTTTAAGGTTTAAATAAAATTTATGATTTAAAGTTTAGAGTTTAAGGTTTAGTATTTAAAATTAGAGTTTATGGCCAAGAAAATGGATACATGGCAAATCTAGAAGTGCGGTTGTGAAAAAAAATCAGCGTCAATGCATCAAATAGTCACTATATTAAAATCTATATAGATGAGAACGAATTGGTGGTCGTCGTGCCAAGCTTGGAAATATATTAACCAAAACTAAAACGGTCGAAGGAGATCGTTGCAGCATAATATACCAGCCTCAACAATCGCCGCTTGCTAAGGAGATGACACCACAATAAAACATGATGCAGTTGGAACTAGAGAAGGAGCCGGAAAGGTTTGGTGTTACTGTTATCAGAGAATGTAAACCAAAGAACTTTTTTTCCCGGAAGGGCGATAAATTGTACTTTTTTTGAACAATTTTTACTTAGGGGAGGGGGAAAGGGATGTTGCTCATACCGGGACTAAAACTCAGTATCTAGAGAAAGAGATTGAATGTCGACAGGACCTAGGGTAAATTATACTTTTTGTTTTGTTTGGATACCGAGAGAAATTAAAAAAAATCATTTGACTTTTTGATGTTTCTATGTACGTGTCAAAGCTAAAAAATTAAATTCTAAACTTTAACTTTAACTTTAAATCATAAATCTTAAATTATAAAATCTACATCTTAAAATTAAACCTTACACCATAAATTTTAAACACTAATCCTAAATCCTAACCATAAATCTTAATCCTAAACTTTAAACCTAATGTTTTAACCATAAACATTAATCCTAAACTTTAAACCTAATGTTTTAACTTTAGGACATACATAGGGCACTAAAAAGGTAGTGGAAAGAACAAAAATCATTTGTTCATTTTCGTGTCTCTTTCTATTCCCAACACTAAAAAATTAAATCATACACTCTAACGGTAATTTTTAAACCCTAAACTCTAGCTCTAAACCTTAACTTTTAATGTTGAACATAGATAGAAATATAAAAAAATAGATAATTAAATCATACACTCTAACGGTAATTTTATTTATTTCTTATATTTTTATATATTATATTGAATATTTTTATTGATTTGTTCAAGATGCATCGAGTTTAGTTGGATTTTTTATTAAATTTTTCGGGTCGGACCAGAGTAAGATTATGCTTTTATTATGTCGGGTCGGGCTCGAATTGAGATAAAATATATTAAATTCAGGACGAGACAGAATCAGAGTAGAAATTCTAAATTTCAGGTTTAGGTCGAAGCGGCAAAAAAACCCAAACAAGTTCCATCTTTGATTTAATATTGCAATGGGTTCTTTGAAAGAAAGTTAAATAAGTTCCTTATATTATAAGAATAGAAAGCATCTGCATATTTTTGATGTGTTTATTTATGCACATTTCTCATAACTGTATCATATTATCTGCACATTTAAAAAAAAAGAGTACAAATAACATAGGGTGGGTGATATGATACAATTATGCAAGGAGAAGAAATACATAGAAAAGAAGATGAAGCATCCAGTTTGGTGTAAATTGTTATGCCCTTTTAATAACTAAGGTTGTTCTTTTTAACCCTTGTCCTAATAAAAAGCCGACTGTACCACTATTTATTGTTTGGAAGAGGACTGTACCATTAGAAAAACACCTAAAGGGATTGAACTATGAGAGGCAGTCCATATCTAGGCCTTAGGGAAAGCATGATAGAAGGAGAATGGCGATAATTAGGAGAGGTTGAGAAGGAGAACCTCCTAAGCATAAGGGTTAATACAACTTTGTATTCCATCACCGTCAAATTCCTCCCAACGCACATCCTCCCTCCGAACCCGAACGGCAAGAACCCCATCTTGTGCTTGCACCCTCCGTAGAGATTATCGTCCTTGAACCTCTCCGGTCGGAACTCGTTAATGTCGGTGCCCCATAGAGCCGGATCATGGTGCCCCACAAACTCGCAACCACTAAAGCTGGTACATCCTCTAACTTCGACTCCTGTATCATTACCATATCCGCCCGTTGCTTCTTTATTACATCACTCACTGTTCTGCGTTTCAAGCTCGATCCCAAACCCCTAACATTCCATGACACGATACGCATCGCTATGTCTATCGCCTTTCCCCGGAAAAAACCTGTTGAAGATCCTTTATGATGTCTGCTTCACACCCCACTGTTCGCACTCCCACTATACTGCCTAGAGCCACTGTCGCCTCTATTTCTTTAGAAATCAATTGTTGACGGTTCTGCAAATCCGAATCCGAAAGTGACGCGTTTACAACTTGCGTCGAAATAGGCTGTTGATTTACTTGTTTGCGCGGTCTGCCCCTACCAATTTTTGCCGTTGAAACCACTCCCGAAAGAATGTTGATGGATTTTGTTTTTCTGCCGTTAATCCGAATTACATTACAATTGTTTGAAACACATGTTTTCCCTCCAGACTTCTCCCATATTTTCTCAATTTTTGAATCTGCCTTATCCACCAAATCCATCGATTTTGAGATTGGCTTAACCATCTCCAAAATAGTTGCATTCAAATCCACATAGTTTGAATGGGATTGAAATACCTCAGTTTATTTTGCTGTAGTAGGACTCTTCCCACCCTCGCCTGTGAACCTCTCGTAGGTCTGCTCCTCCACCGGACTGGCCACATCCCCGTCTCCCTGCAACTGTGAAGAATCCATAGGATCTTTTGATCCAGCCTCATCCACATGACTGGTAGCCATCCTGTGTTCCCAAAGAGAATTACTATGCCACTGCCGTGACTCGGCCAATTGTACCTGATTTCCGAGTGATTCCTCATGTGGCATAGACTCGATATGGTTGTCGTTACATTGATATCCCCCATCCGATCCCTGTGTCGAAGACGCATCGTCTTCATCATCAGATTGTAGCAGAGTGCATTCGCATTCCATTCATGGTCCAAAAGTTCATTCTCGGATTTGTACGGGGAAGGAAACACCATCCACCTCCATCTTCACCTTGGCCTCTATATTTGACATGGTCGGTGTTTCAATTAATATCCAACCACACTCAAACGATTGAGGTGAGGTGGTGGAGTCTGCCAAGCGAACCAAACTGCCCAAAATGTTCGCAATGCTCTCGAAGGATTGTTGTGACCAAGCATGAATCGGAAGCCCCTGTATCGAAATCCAAACCCTTCTCGATTCCAATGCTATTGTAGGTGACCAATGTTCAAGCCGTGTAAAGCATCCATGTACCGATTCCAATTGCATTACCTTGTCGTGTGTTTTCGGATCCTTGAACATAAGTAAAATTACAGCACCGGCTATACGCAAAATCGATAGTCCTTCCACCGCCGCTAGGTGTAAATTCGCGGCCAACTCTTTGATGCTCCACGGTTTCTTGCACCACCCTACTGCACAATTTTGCAAGATCTCCAGCTTGTCCCTAGCCACGAAACCCTTCACGGTAAAATTGAAATCCTTACCGTCATTAACCTCTTCTTCCGATCGCTGTGTCACCGGTGGCTTTGATCCCAATTTCCCTGCCTTTGTCGACTGTGCTGTATCGGCCTTGGCATGTTTCCGTTTCCAAAAGGAATTGCGCTCTCCATATTTCGCTCTACAAACCGTGATCCACGAACCATAACTCCATTTATCATTTAATCGTTCGATCACCTGTTCGACATCCTCTCGGCTACTCATCCGCACGAAACCAAATCTGCGGCCGTTCCTATCAACTTTCCGGGGGACAAACACGTCCACCACTACCCCATGGCGATCGAAAACCTGCCAAACCCCTTTCCAGTGGATCGTTGAGAGATTGCCCACGAAAACTATCCACACCTTCCTTTCGCTCATGAAGTCTTTGGCTACGTATGGTGGGCTCTCCTTTTTTTATATAATATATTGAATATTTTTATTGATTTGTTCAAGATGCATCGAGTTTAGATGGGTTTTTTAATAAAATTTTCGGGTCGAACCGAAATAAGATTATGTTTTTATTATGTCTGGTCGGGCTCGAATTGAAATAAAATATATTAAATTCAGGACGAGACAGAATCAAAGTAGAAATTTTAAATTTCAAGATGGGGTTGAGGCAGTAAAATATCCCAAACAAATTCCATCTTTGATTTAATATTGCAAGGGGTTCTTTTTTTCTTTGAAAGAAAGTTAAATAAGTTCCTTATATCATAAGAATAGAAAACATCTATATATTTTCGATGCCTTTATTTATGCACATTTCCCATAACTGTATCATATTATCTGCACATTTTCCTTAAAAAAAAGAGTACAAATAACATAGGGTAGGTGATATGATAAAGTTATGCAAGGAGAAGAAATACATAGAAAAGAAGATGAAGCATCCAGTTTGGTATAAATTCTTATGCCCTTTTAATAACTAAGGTTTAAGGTTCTTTTTAACCCTTGTCCTAATAAAAAGCCGACTGTACCACTATTTATTTATTGGAAGAAGACTGTACGTCTGTACCATTAGAAAAACGCCTAAAGGGGTTGAACTATAAGAGGCAGTCCATATCTAGGCCTTAGGGAAAGCATGATACAAGGAGAATGGCGATAATTAGGAGAGGTTGAGAAGGAAAACCTCCTAAGCATAAGGGTTAATACAACTTTGTATTCCATTATCGTCAAATTCCTCCCAACGCACATCCTCCCTCCGAATCCGAACGGCAAGAACCCCATCTTGTGCTTGCACCCTCCGTAGAGATTATCGTCCTTGAACCTCTCCGGTCGGAACTCGTTAACGTCGGCGCCCCATAGAGCCGGATCATGGTTCATGGCCACAACGTCAATCCAGATGTTGGTTCCATTGGGGATAAAGAGATCATCCACCTTTATATCTTCTCTTGCTTGCCTTTGTGCATTTGGTGCTGGTGCGTATAGTCTTAGCACCTCTTGCATCACCCATTCCATCTGCAAACCGTACCCACAGAAACTATATGATCAATATCTTTGCATAAAAGAAATATATATGTGTGTTTTTGATTGATCAATACCTTCTTTAAGCCGGTAAGTCGAGAAAAATCGATGTCATCACCATCTCCGATCACCTCTGTAATTTCCTCCCTCAGTTGGTGTTGCCATTGCGGATGCAAGGCCAAAAGCAGCAAGGTCCAAGTGAGAGCCAGCGCGGTGGTTTCATGGCCACCAAAGAAGAACGTCTTGCACTCATCAACAAGTTCCCTCGTCGTCAAGCTCTTCCCCGCCCGGCCGTCGAGGTGGCTGCCTTCCATCAGTAAACCCAACAAATCCTTCTGAGGGAATCTGACCCAAGCCTTCTTACGGTCGTTGATGATGGATAAAAGGAGTTGGTCTATTTCTTTGCCAAGTTTTCTGGCTTCAAGGTATTTCTTGAGACAAACCCATTTGCTGAAAGGAACACCCACGTAACGGTTGGAGTTGAAAAGAGTAATTTGTAGGGCTCTCAGTTTTTCATACACTTCCCTCCCATTTTGGTTGCTCAAACCGAAGCTGGTCCTCGCAATGATCTCCCCCGCCGTTGTCGTGATTTCTCTTTCGACATCGATTTCGGGTTGACCGGAGTTTATTAGGGTTTCCCACTTGTTGAGCATCATTGTGGCCGGTTCCACCATCAAGCTTGCCATGGCCTACAATACCAGAAGTTGAAAAGAAACTTCATTTTCTGAACCTGAACTATATATGTTAAAGTTGGAATGTGAATTTATGAGAGTGGGAAAGGAGAGAGACCTTCAAGTTAGGTGGGGAGAATGCAGGAGTGATAACATGGCGATGACGAACCCAGTCGTCTCCTTCAACCATCACCAGTCCACTTCCGAACATGGGATTCCTATCACGTTTAAACACCGTGGGTTTTCCCCAGCTCTTCCCCACAACTCCCGAAGACATCTTCTTAAGGAACTCCGGGTCTGCAATACATAAAAATGGCTCAGTCCCCAGCCAGTAGATGAACAGTTTTCCTGCAAACCAAACAGAACAAATTAAGGCTTTTCATTTTGTTTTAAACTTTCAAGTATATTTGAGATCCTGCAAAGACTTACCATGAATCTTTTGCCACTTAGCAAAATAAGGAAACACGGTTGCGTGTATATCATGGGAAATAGCAGGCAATCCAAGTGAAGAATCATTAACATTCTTACAGTTTTTCATCTCTGTAATATTTCCCAGAGGGAAACTAGGAGTTGGACCTCCAAACCCATTCCTCTTAATCCTGCGGTAAGCTCGAGTGGGCAGAATCCACCAAGACAACAGCAATCTCAAAAACAAATAAACAAGACAAGCCACAATGGCCAAAATCCCCATCTTTTGTCTATAAAGCTACTTAAGATTACACAATCAGATGAATTTGATTTGATATTCAATGAAGATAATGAAGTTGGTATGTATAGAAGACGAGGGATATTGAAACGTTCGTGGGTCGGTTAGTTTGTTAGGACCGTTCTTGGCACTCTGTTCGAGAATTATGAGTATGAAACGTTACTGGCTTAAGACAGTGCTCTGGCTTTCCGGTTATTGTTAGGGGTGTTTAAAATAAGGATGTGTCTATCACGTGCGACGAACATCGATGAACACCACTAACGATGAACACCGATGAACACTATTAAATTAATTAATAAAAAATTAAAATTTCAAGGACCCATTATACAATTAATAATTATTTTTAAAAATTTAATTAAATTATTTATATATATATATATATTAAAATTTTATTTTTTAATAAGGGTAAACTATATATTTAGTATCTCACCTATTTCTATATTTCTATTGAACCCTCATTATTTAAATATTATTTCATTTGACCCTATTCTTTATAAAAAATAATTTAACCCTTAACCCTCAACCTAAAACCCTAAACTATTAACCCTTAAACTCTTAAACCTATACCCTAAACCATATACCATTAAAAATAATTTCACCATCATCGATTCAATTCAATGAATGGTTGAATTCTCCTAAAAAAATTCAATTAAATTATATTTGATATATAATTTTATTTTTTTATATATTTTAGGTTGATGAAAATGTCGATCTTTACTTCTTATATGTTAGAGAAGGAATCTGGAATATTGCATTAAGGCATCTAAACCGAACCGGTGACATTTCCGATGGCCGGACTACTATGCCTATTTCACTTAAAAGATGCCCAAAAAATACTCCGATCACGGTGACTGCAAATATGCTTTTGATGCAAGTGGATTAACTTCACACAGGCATCACATTTTTCAGTCATCCTTTTCTTTTATCTACACACACGCACACAGATTCTAATTTCCCATTTTATAAATATTTTGTTTCTCAGCTTTTGCACTTGTGATCGGAACCATGGAGGTTTTGACTGTAGCATTGAGATTATATCATATCAAGGTAAATGCCTTTAATTGAATTATAAAATAATTTAATTGAATTGAGTCGATGATGGTGAAATTATTTTTAATGGCATATGGTTTAGTGTATGAGTTTAAGAGTCTAAGGGTTTGAGGTTTAAGGTTTAATAGTTTAGGGTTTTAGATTGAAGGTTAAATTATTTTTTATAAAGAATAAGGTCAAATTGAAATAATATTTAAATAATGAGGGTTCAATAGAAATACAGAAATAGGTGAGGTACTAAATATATAGTTTACCCTTATTAAAAAAATAAAATTTTAATATATAAAAATAATTTAATTGAATTTTTTAAAATAATTATTAATTGTATGATAGGTCCTTGAAATTTTAAATTTTTATTAATTAATTTAATGGTGTTCATCGGTGTTCATCGTTAATGGTGTTCATCAATGTTCGTCGCCCGTTGTAGAATTTTCCTTAAAATAAACCATAACTGTTAACCGGTATAACCGTTTATTTTATAGGTTAATTAATTTAACCGTTAAGCTTAAACGGTTTCGGTTAATCGAATGGTTAAAAAAAACGATTAATGATTAACCTATAGGTACTTTATTTTAACTAAGTATAAAGTTTGTGTTTAAAATTTTTCTATTTAAGTTAATTTTTTTAAAAAAATTAATACAATATTTATTGGAAAGATATATTTATTATTCTAAAAAAGAAATAATGAACATTTGAAAAGAAAATTTTAATAGGTTACAAGTTAACCTGTAACCGATCCGTTCCTTAACGGTTACCAGAGGTGGATGCTAGTGATGGCCAGAGGGGGCCTGGGCACCCCCAAACTTTTGGATATTTCACATTTATTCCCTCAATTTTGTAATTTTTATAATTTGGCCCCTTCAAAAAATTTAAAATTTTCATTTCTTTAAATATTTTTAACTAAGCATACTTTTAAATTTTAGAAAATTTGTCATTAAGTCTCTAACTTTTTTAAAAATTTTAGTTTAGACCTCTAAAATTTTCGAAAATTTTAAATTGGCCCCCTCAACTTGTTATACCAAAATTCGTCCCTGACGGTTACCCACTATAATGGTTAACTATTTAAAAAATTAACGGTTAACCGTTGCTTAACGGTTAATAACAGTTAAGTTACATATAATAATCGCTATAACGGTTAACCAACCGTTTAAGCTAAACGGTACAGTTAACCTACCATGAACACCACTGGTTATTGTCAACCATAATCCCTCACCTCCTTCCACAGTTTGTCGGTGCCGAAACCACCGCTGAGATCTGAAAAACTGTCGTCGATTACTTTAGGAGCCGCTCCACCACATTTCGGGCTTCGTTCTCTTTGAAAGAGGGACGTAAGTATGAGGACCTATATTACCAAAGTCAAGGAAATTTGTACATTAGAGGACTTATAGGATCAACTCATCATGTCTCACTAGATGCATCTACTGCTCATCAGTGCTCCTATTATAGTGCTCCGATTATACTAGTCATTTACCCAATTGATATGACAGTTTAGGTAAAATAAATTATTTAAATTGTGTGTCTAATAAATTATTGACATTATTCCTAATAAATTTTTGGTATTAGCCTTAATAAATTGTGGTATAAAAAATAAGTATTAATATTCTTTTTTTTATGATGAGAGAAAATAGTATTAAGATGAAATGAGTTTTGTTTAAATTCTTCATGTATTTACCTTAAATAATTTTTAATAGTTTGATTACTAGAAAAATATAATATTAATATTAATGTGAGAGTTTCACTTTTGGCGCATCTAAATGCTTTGTTGAAGATAGACCGATCAATTCGCTTCAGCTATATAAAGACACTCATTTTAAATATTTTAAATTTTTAGGGACTCGTGTTGAGATTTTGGAGGAATTGCATCATGATAGTACAACAGACTAAATGTTTCTTTGAGTTAGTTTAGTTTCTCATCTTATTATATTTAAAAAGTAAAATATTAATTATATTGCATTTATAGTTTTGAATTTTATTGGGCAAAGATGTTAGGGAGAGCATTCGATCGAGACAAATAATTTTTTTTGATTTACTAGAGTTTGCGAGTCCTATTTTACGACTCAATTTTTATTTGAAACTTTTCGATTCAAGTAGAATTTATAAAATTCGAGTCAAGTTTTTGCACAAATTTAATTGTAATTATTTATATTTTTTATAGTACAGATTATTTGCAGTTTAAACGATTTTCTTTATCTATATACGATATACTTATTATATATATATATATATATATATATATATATTCACATGTGATACACATATATTAGACATAGTTGAGAGACTTGACTCGAACTTAAATATCGATCCACTAATTATGAAAAAATTTGAGTTATTCACATTTCCATTTTACAACTCAAACTTTATTTGAATTTTTTTCGAGTCAATTTTATGAAATTATGAGTCGAGAAAACACGAGTCAAAATTTTTTACATTGAGACAAGTCGAATAATTCAATTATTTAGAGTCAAGACAAGTTTTCCTCACTCCTAAAAGATGTTTTAATTGTATTACATTTATAGTCTTGAACTTTGTTTATTGGTGAAAGATGTATTAATTGTATTGTGCTCATTCATTGTTTATTGAAAAATACATTATATTATATTTATTAGTAGTCATGTTATGTGTCAACTCAACTGAATAGATGATTCAATAGATGGATGTAGCATTACCCGTACTTGAACATTGTTTGGTTTGAATGGAATTAAAAATTCTTGTCTCTAAGGACGAATTTACATGAAGGTGGGGAGGGGCAATTTCCCTCACTTTCGAAGAATTTTTTTCTACGTTTGTTCCCTTATTTATGTTTCTTTAAAATTTGTTTATTTATAAATTCACCACACTTTTAAATATTTATAGTTTGCCCACTCAACCTCAAATCATGCTTTCGTCTCTATCTGTTTCCCTCAAGAACCTCGTGCATTCAACTCCAGAAACGGCTGCAGTGATGAACTCCAGAAACGGTTGCAATCTTCAACTCCAGAAACCGCTGCAATATTCAACTCTCATGCACACATATCATAAAGACTTAATTTATACTCAGATATATTCTTTTATTTATAGTACAACGGTTATTATAAAACTTCCATGTTTGGTGAGAAATGTTGTTATTACTACGGGACTTAATTAAAACAGTTTATCTGTAAAATATGTATGCATTATCATAGAGTTAAAATAATAAATATTACCGTGAGTTAAATACTAAAGATCATATAAAAAAAGGTAAATTATACAAATAATCATTAAACTTTATTTTTAAACCTATTTTGGTTAATGAAGTTTCAATAGATTCAATTTACTCCCTAAAGTTTAGACATTAGACATTTTTTGTCACTAAAGTTTAGACATTTTTTTATCACTCTTAAACCCCAAACAATTATTAATGGTGGTTGTTCAATCCCAAATTTCACCAATTCTTCGTCTCGCCCCTTAAGTTTGAATTCAACCTCTATTTTGCTGAAAAGTGCTTCGAAGTTCACGAATCGGCCAACAACCTTCTAATTTCTCTCTTATCAATCTTCTTTCTTCACCGTCGGATGGAATCTGTTTCTCTGTATGTTGTTTCTCTCGTGCCGATGAAGTTTTTCACCATTCGGATCTTAGAGAAATTCCTCAGTTCACCGGTAAATGAACATCGTCAAAAAGTTAACGGAGGAGTGACAAAAAAACGTTATGTGTCTAAACTTATGTGAGTAAATTGAACGTTTTGAAACTTTAATGACCAAAATAAGTTTGAGAGTAAAGTTCATTGATGATTTACATAACTAACCCCAAAAAAATTAGAGACAAACTTATTTTTAACCAAGGTATCCACTGCTGATAGCAGTGACTAATCCTCTTACCGCAGATGCTCTCACTAAGAGGTAAACGACTGACTATAAAATATAATTTATTCCCATTAAAAACGAACTCTTAATTAAAAAAAACACATTTGAACATGCAAATATGAACATTTGAATAATAACACAAATGGATAACTCGACCGTTAGCGGTGTAACATTGCAAATATGAACATTTGAATAATAACACATTTAGTCTTCTATATTTATAAATTCAATCAATTTAATTTTAATTAAAAAAAAACACATTTATCAAGGGTCTTTTCACATCACCTCCGAGAGTTGTTCGTGGATGTGAGCCTTGTATGCATGGTGGAAACTCCTCAAGTTGATGGGAACTCTGAACTTTTTATGGATGAATAGGATGCTGATTATTTTGTCCCCACCATCCAGGTTTATTTTTGAGGAATTCCAGATTTTCGACATGGACTCGTCTCAAAACTTCGGAGTGATTTTTGAATAGAGAGAAAACCTATGAATCAGAAACTTGTAACCATGTATTCTGGGAAGACATGAATTTAAAGAGTTTTAGTGAATTGGTGGTCGTCGTCGTGGCCAAGCTTGACGGCGGATATATTAACAAAGATTTAAAAAACGGTCGAAGGAGATGGCGGCCGCATAATATACCGGCTGCTAAGGATTGGAGATGACACCACGATAAAACACGATGCAGTTGGAGCAAGAGAAGTAGCCTGAAAGGTTTGGTTTTAAGCTGTTAACAAAGAGTGAAGAGTGAAGAGCTTTTTTGGTGGGGAGGTAAATTATACCTTTTTGTTTTGTTTGGATACTGAGAAAAAGACGGGCAGGGGAAACCCAGAAAGTGGATTGAGAGTTCTAATAAAAAAAGCTGTCAAATATTTCCTTAAAACTCCCATGCAAATCACAATGTCATTTTCAGTCAATAACGTATATCATCAATTAAACTCACGATGTCAAACAGTAGTCTATATTAATACACAAAATAATATTATACAATATGTTTCATATGAAATTTCCTAAATAATATATACTATATTAACGAATTTATTATAATATACATAAAAAACACATGATTTAATTAGGAATAATAATCACGACATGATACGGAAGATTTTTTTAGTAAAAACGAGTCCAAGAGAGATGGGGGTGAGTTTGGAAAAAGATTGAGTCATGACAAGTTTCGTTCGGGTTCAGGGTGAAAATTTTCATATATAAAGAATCAAACTTCATACATTCAAATAAGCAACTCTGTATGTATTTGAACCCCATCTTGTGCTTGCACCCTCCGTAGAGATTATCGTCCTTGAACCTCTCCGGTCGGAACTCGTTAACGTCGGCGCCCCATAGAGCCGGATCATGGTTCATGGCCACAACGTCAATCCAGATGTTGGTTCCATTGGGGATAAAGAGATCATCCACCTTTATATCTTCTCTTGCTTGCCTTTGTGCATTTGGTGCTGGTGCGTATAGTCTTAGCACCTCTTGCATCACCCATTCCATCTGCAAACCGTACCCACAGAAACTATATGATCAATATCTTTGCATAAAAGAAATATATATGTGTGTTTTTGATTGATCAATACCTTCTTTAAGCCGGTAAGTCGAGAAAAATCGATGTCATCACCATCTCCGATCACCTCTGTAATTTCCTCCCTCAGTTGGTGTTGCCATTGCGGATGCAAGGCCAAAAGCAGCAAGGTCCAAGTGAGAGCCAGCGCGGTGGTTTCATGGCCACCAAAGAAGAACGTCTTGCACTCATCAACAAGCTCCCTCGTCGTCAAGCTCTTCCCTGCCCGGCCGTCGACGTGGCTGCCTTCCATCAGTAAACCCAACAAATCCTTGTGAGGGAATCTGACCCAAGCCTTCTTACGGTCGTTGATGATGGATAAAAGGAGTTGGTCTATTTCTTTGCCAAGTTTTCTGGCTTCCAGGTTTTTGTTGAGACAAAACCATTTGCTGAAAGGAACACCCACGTAACGGTTGGAGTTGAAAAGAGTAATTTGTAGGGCTCTCAGTTTTTCATACACTTCCCTCCCATTTTGGTTGCTCAAACCGAAGCTGGTCCTCGCAATGATCTCCCCCGCCGTTGTCGTGATTTCTCTTTCGACATCGATTTCGGGTTGACCGGAGTTTATTAGGGTTTCCCACTTGTTGAGCATCATTGTGGCCGGTTCCACCATCAAGCTTGCCATGGCCTACAATACCAGAAGTTGAAAAGAAACTTCATTTTCTGAACCTGAACTATATATGTTAAAGTTGGAATGTGAATTTATGAGAGTGGGAAAGGAGAGAGACCTTCAAGTTAGGTGGGGAGAATGCAGGAGTGATAACATGGCGATGACGAACCCAGTCGTCTCCTTCAACCATCACCAGTCCACTTCCGAACATGGGATTCCTATCACGTTTAAACACCGTGGGTTTTCCCCAGCTCTTCCCCACAACTCCCGAAGACATCTTCTTAAGGAACTCCGGGTCTGCAATACATAAAAATGGCTCAGTCCCCAGCCAGTAGATGAACAGTTTTCCTGCAAACCAAACAGAACAAATTAAGGCTTTTCATTTTGTTTTAAACTTTCAAGTATATTTGAGATCCTGCAAAGACTTACCATGAATCTTTTGCCACTTAGCAAAATAAGGAAACACGGTTGCGTGTATATCATGGGAAATAGCAGGCAATCCAAGTGAAGAATCATTAACATTCTTACAGTTTTTCATCTCTGTAATATTTCCCAGAGGGAAACTAGGAGTTGGACCTCCAAACCCATTCCTCTTAATCCTGCGGTAAGCTCGAGTGGGCAGAATCCAGCATGAGAACAACAATCTCAAGAACAAATAAACAAGACAAGCCACCATGGCTAAGCTCAAAAAAGCTTGGGATTGCTCCAAAAACCCCATTTATACTATTGAAAAAAAAGCTTGGATAGCTCCTTTTGTTTATAAAGCTAATACACAAGCAGATGAATTTGATTTGATATTCAATGAAGATAATGAAATGGGTATTTATAGAAGACGAGGGGGCAGTTCAATTCAACTTCAAGAATGTCGGAGTTTTGACTATTTGCTTCACAGGTTTTTGAGTTTGAATTTTTTCGCCAGTCTTTTCCATCTTTTTCAACCTTTCTTTTCATACAATATGCGTCCTATATTCTTTTTATCAACAAAACGCTCTATATTAAATAAAGGAAATATAAGCTCATCCCCTTGTGTCCTGGTAGTAAAGGTAAATGTTTATCATCCTTTGGGACCCGGGTTCGAGCACCAGTAATATCATGTTATGTGTGCCGTCTTTGAAAAGACTTAGAAAGTTAAACAGATGCTACCCTTGCATCGCACCAGCATATTCAAAAAATAATAATAAATAAAGGAAATATACAACTACCGTCCTACATGTGCCTCATTAAAAATTTATTCGCCCAAAACAAATAAAAAACGCATATAATGTAAATACGTAAAAAAATATAAAATGAAATCCAAAACAAAAATTGTTGCTTTTGGATTTTGGGTTTGGCCGACCAGCGTGACTATTGACTATTGTCTTTGTCAAATATTGGTTCCTAATCCAGATCCTCATGCGGTTTAACCATACACGGTCGGAATTATAAGTCTGGTCCAGCTTCTGCCCAATCAGTTCACTCCAAGTAGGATACTTTTGACTGATTCGCACCTGCCTTCCACACTTCAAATTGACCTTTTCTTTAATATACCCATTCATGGTTTTTAATACTATTAAAGTGAATACAAGATAGTATATAATTATACGTATTTTTAATTCTTTGACAAAGAACATATATCTTGAAAACAAAGCGATTTGAACACCGATCTCTTAAGATAAACATAATCATCTTTATCAATGAGACCATTTGTTGGGTTCATATATCCATTAATTTTTAGAAAGCTTATGGCCATGTTTAGCAATTAGCTGATAGCTGATTGCATTAGCTGATTTAACTAGCGGATTGTATTAGCTGATTGTATAAAAGTATTTGGTAAAATTAACTGATAGCTGATAGTTGTTTGATTATTTAAACAAGCAAAATGACATATAAGGACATGATTATATTTGATACTTATTTGAATAGTTTATTAGTTATCAATATTTTGTGTCTATTAATATTAATTAGATTACGAAAAATAATTTTTAATACAACACTACTAAGCATATTTGAAGGATCTATATATTAATTTATTGCTTATATAATTATTTTCAATACAATTTAATCAATTATTAAATTTAAATACAAATATAAATGTGTGAAAATAAAAAGAAAAAACAACAAGTATTAATTTACAAATGTAATAATGTAAATACACGAGGTTGAAGAATTAAAATTGAATTGGTTAAATTTAGGTTATTTGGAGATTTTTGATAATTGTTAAGGGTAAAATGGTTTTTATAACTTTTATGTCAAAACCTTTAATTTCAAAAAGCTCCTATTAGTAGCTTTTTTAAAATTAGAGGTTTCACCCCAATCCGCTCTTTACCAAACATCCAAATTAACGGATTTAACCGGTCAAACCTCTAATTTTAGCTCAAACCTCTATTTTCCAAACATGGCCAATATTTTTTATTAAAGTATCTATTAAAGTGAGTCCAACAATGGTCATGTTTGGCAATTAGCAGATAGCTGATAGTGGATAGCGAATTACATTAGCTGATAGCTGATAGCTGATTGCATTAGCTGATTTGACTAGCAGATTATATTAGCTGATTGTATAAAAGTGTTTGATAAAATTAACTGATAGTTGTTAGATTATTTAAAAAAATAAATTGACATATAAGGACATGATTATATCCAATACTTGTTTGAATAATTTATCAGTTATTGATATTTTGTATCTAATTAATATTAATTAGATTTATAAAAATTACTTTTAATATAAATGTTCTAAACACATTCGAATGATTTATATATTTATATAATTATTTTAATATAATTTAATTAATTAATTTAATACACATATAAATATGTGATAATAAAAAGAAAAATAAATAGGATTAGCTTATAAATAGGGTGAGAAAATATTTAATTTAGGTTATTTGGAGATTTTTGGTAATTGGTAAGGGTAAAAGAGTCTTTACAACTCTAATATCAAACTTCTAATCTCAAAAAGCTCCTATTAGGAGCTTTTTCAAAATTAGCGGTTTCACCCCAATCCGCTCTTTCAATTCGTTGTTCACCAAACAACAATATTAGCAGATTTGACTGGTCAAACCTCTAATTATGCCTCAAACCTCTAATTTTTGCCCAAACCGCTCTTTACCAAACAGGAC
The DNA here is from genome assembly GCA_958450335.1 of Hibiscus tridactylites. Lineage (NCBI taxonomy): Eukaryota > Viridiplantae > Streptophyta > Magnoliopsida > Malvales > Malvaceae > Hibiscus > Hibiscus tridactylites. The sequence continues at coordinate 69,218,948 of OY288288.1, read as the reverse complement.
AATACCAACAAGTGTTTGGTGCATTGGTAAAACACAATATACTCCTAAAAAATGGATGTGAGTTTGAACTTTATGGAACCAATAATTATATTGGTCAATAAAAGAAGATTATATTTTTAGTTAAAAATTAATATATTTTTATATAAACCCTTTAGTTAAAAATTAATATATTTTTATATAAACCCTAAAATCATCATAGGTATGACCTTAAATCATTTATGAAATTAAATTTGTCATAAAGGAAATTCTAAATGTGTGACCTTAAATCAATTAAATATCCTGAAGCTTTAGCACCCATCATAATCCATAGGTGCTAAATATATTAAATAAACCCTTTTATCCTGCCATGAGTGGGACATTATGCTGAACTTTTCTATAGGTCAAATTAGCCGCTAAACTTTTCTTTCAGTGAATTACCTGATGAATTTAGTATATTTAGTTGAATAATCCCATGAATTCTAAAAACATAGTTCATAAGGTTAATTAAAATATATTCATATGTAGACGAAAATAAATACGAAGACTAAACTGACAAGACGTAAACTGAAATAAAAACAATAATTTAGTGACCAAAATAGGTAGGCAGGAATAATTTAATGACCAATGGTGTTATTTACCCATGGAATTACGGTGGGGTCAACTAATTCAACTGCAATTAACGGCTATCCATTCTTTGATTTCAGCATTTATCTTATGTTCAAACTCAAATATTCCGGTGGCCGGTGGCTCTCACATGGTGGAGTTTTTCTAACTTGTTTGGTCACTTTTTCATCTACCATACATAATACCTCTCTTCACGTATCCAATTAGCCGCTTATAGCTCGAGCTCAATTTAAAATTCGATATTCAAAATTTCGCTCAAACTTTATTTTTTTAATAACTTGAATTTCACATAAAATAAAGATTCATCTCGCTACTTAATAAAAAGATAAAGACGTGCATCAGCTAAGATAAGAAGTTGTGACATTTTATATGTACAAGGCAGGTAATGTCTAACTCAACAAATAGTGGCAGTACGTGTCTTTTTTTTGGATCCAAGTCATCATTTGTTTTTTTTTTTGTCCACTGGCATTTAGTACACGTTTTCCACATTTCTTTTTGCATCATAGTGGGTTTTAGTTATAGATAAATTTGGAACTCTACTTATATACTAAATGTAGGCATATATTGCTATAATCCCATGTGAAGAAAAACATATTAATGCTCAATACCTAACTCACGTAAAACTAATGAGTCCCACTCGTTTAGTTTCATCACCTCCTTACTCGGTTTTCACCTTCTAATCAAACTAAAACTCCGTCCTCATCTTAATTAGTCTCATTAAAATCTTACTCGTACCCCAAATTAATTAGTCTCATCTTATAATCAAACTAAAACTCCGTCCTCATATGTGTTGATGGGTGTACATTTTGATTTGGATGTGTTTCTTACTCATTATTCGATAAGATTGTCGAATGATGTTGAATTCTAAGTTGTATGTTAAAAACATTCATTTTTTAATAAAAATAAACGTTTGTCGAGCAAAAAAGAACGTATGTCTATTAAACTATCCACATGAGGTTACATGCACTACAAATGCCATCTTTAGTCAATTTGTCTCCTTCTGTGTTGCCCATTTGTACGATAATTGAACATGTCATGATGAGAACCTGTAAATTTTAGCATGCAACAATCTTTTAAGAATGAAGAGAGTGCAGAAAAATGAATATTAATCCATCCAACCCCAACGTTACAATTAGACTTGATTATTAATTTATAAGAACTAGCCCATTTAGACGCCCTAAAGACAATGTATGCTTCTTTAATAACCGATAATTTTGTGTCAAACGAATCTGATAATTCAATAGGCTTGAAAAACTGAACTAAACACTTACAATAATAATTTCGTAACACCTCGTCGATGTCAGCTCCCCTGAAACTACCACGAACTACATCATCAACATTAAATTTTAGAAACCTGATTGAGAATGATCGATTCCATTGACCTATTGTTGCAAAGGGGTTTCTTCTTTGGCATTCATGGAGTAATTATTTATAAATTAAACAATGTGGGTCTGTTTCACTATTATGGGTCCATAGCTCAGTGGTAGAGCAATTGACTGCAGATCAATAGGTCACCGGTTCGAACCCGGTTGGGCCCTTTTCCATTCTATTTTATTTTACCCACTGAAATGGATTATAATTTAGCTTATTCTATTTATGTAAATAAAAATATATTGTTTATAAATATAATGTAGGCTCGAATATCAACAACTGGGTCCATAGCTCAGTGGTAGAGCAATTGACTGCAGATCAGTAGGTCACCGGTTCGAACCCGGTTGGGCCCTTTTCTATTCCATTTTATTTTACCCACTGAAATGGATTATAATTTAGCTTATTCTATTTATGTAAATAAAATTATTTATAAATAAAATGTAGGCTCAATTTCATATGGGTCTATAGCTCAGTGGTAGAGCAATTGACTGCAGATCAATAGGTCACCGGTTCGAACCCGGTAGGGCCCTTCTATATTCTATTTTATTTTTATCCATTGAAATGGTTTATAATTTAACTTATTTTATTTATGTAAATAAAAGTATATTGATTTATAAATATAATGTAGGCTCAATTTCATATGGGTCTATAGCTCAGTGGTAGAGCAATTGACTGCAGATCAATAGGTCACCGGTTCGAACCCGGTTGGGCCCTTCTATATTCTATTTTATTTTTATCCATTGAAATGGTTTATAATTTAACTTATTTTATTTATGTAAATAAAAGTATATTGATTTATAAATATAATGTAGGCTCAATTTCATATGGGTCTATAGCTCAGTGGTAGAGCAATTGACTGCAGATCAATAGGTCACCGGTTCGAACCCGGTTGGGCCCTTCTATATTTTATTTTATTTTTATCCATTGAAATGGTTTATAATTTAACTTATTTTATTTATGTAAATAAAAGTATATTGATTTATAAATATAATGTAGGCTCAAATATCAGCTATTGGGTCTATAGCTCAGTGGTAGAGCAATTGACTGCAGATCAATAGGTCACCGGTTCGAACCCGGTTGTGCCCTTCTATATTCTATTTTATTTTTATCCATTGAAATGGTTTATAATTTAACTTATTTTATTTATGTAAATAAAAGTATATTGATTTATAAATATAATGTAGGCTCAAATATCAGCTATTGGGTCTATAGCTCAGTGGTAGAGCAATTGACTGCAGATCAATAGGTCACCGGTTCGAACCCGGTTGGGCCCTCTTTTAGCTTATACTATTATTTATGCAAATGAAAAACATATTTGGAGTTTGCTCTGCATGAATCTGTTAGATTTAAATATTTTCTTTTCTTGCCTACAAATGATTTTTATATTTTTATATTTGATGTGAAATTTTTCATACAATGGATTTTTTATTAGAATATATATATATATATATATATATATATATGACTTGGGCCATATTTGTTAACCTGTTAAAGAAAAAAAACTGAATAGGTTAACCTGTTAAAGAATTAAATCAGCTAGTAATTGATAATCTTGATGATTTATTTTTTAAATACGCTTAATAATTTAGTATCAAAATCACTTTATAATTTCTTTTCTAGAAAAAAAAAGCGTGAAAAATAATGAGTAGATGAGATAGTGCTCGTCACTTAATGTAGAATGCATTTCATGGTAATTCATCTCGATTCGAAAATTTTCAAATAAATTTTGAGTTATAAAATAAAATTTTAAATAATTCGAATAATTTAATTTTTAGTGATTACTATTTACTGGATCGATTTTTAAATTTGAGTCGAGTCATTTAACTCTTCCTAATATATGAATATCGCATATGAAAAAAATGAAATATATATATATATATATGGTAATAGAAAGTTGTTTAAATTTGAATAAGTTAGTTTCATAACATTATAAATGCTTACAATTAGATTTAAACAGAAACTCGAACAACTCAACATGACCTTACCGAATTTCATAGACTTGAATCGAAAAGTTCAAATAAAATTTGAGTTATAAATTTTTTTACTCGACTCGATCGAATATTCACCCCTAGTACACTCAATAAAATTTATTTTATTTTATTTTATTTCAAGACTATTTATCGTTTAAAACCTATATTTATAAAACACTAATCACATCTAACATTTAGTTTTAAGTAATAAATCAAACATGTTTTATAGCTTAAATTAAGTAATTAATTTCTCAACATATAATTTTTTTAAATAATCTAAAGGTGATAATAAGGTAGTATTTGTTTATGGATATTCTTAAGGATGAGTCTACCACGTGCGACGAACATTGATGAACACCGATGAACACTATTAATTTTTTTAAAAATTTTAAAAATTTAAAGGACTAAAATTATAATTAAAATTATCTCTTAAAAAATAAAAAACAAATTTAATAGTTACTTTATAATATTTTTTAATAGGTTAGAATCAAATATACTCAATTCTCCTAAACCCTAACAAAATCAATCTTTTAAAAAAATAGAAATCAATTTATAATTTTTTAATAGATTAGAATCAATAATATGAGAATTGAGTATATTTGATTTTAGAACTAATTGCACAAAGTGGAAGCATCGTAATAATGGCGATTCATCAGCAGAGTTCGAAAATTTTAGGACTAATTGATCGCTTGATAATATTATCACAAGGAGGAACATTATGCAATGATTCACCCGCGAATCTCTCACAGTTCTTCAGCAACCCAGAATTTATTCGAATTCAACAAGTCTTGGAAAGCATCATCAATGAATGATAATGGCGGCGATGATGATATTGTTTCCAACAAGCATCATCAATAATATGAGAATACAAGTATCATCAATAATATGAGAATTGGGTATTATTGATTCTAATCTATTAAAAAATTATAAACTGGTTTTTATTTTTTTAAGAGATTGATTTTGTTAGGGTTTAGGAGAATTGGGTATATTTGATTCTAACCTATTAAAAAATATTATAAAGTAATTATTAAATTTGATTTTTATTTTTTTAAGAGATAATTATAATTTTAGTCCTTTAAATTTTTAAAATTTTAAAAAAAATTAATGGTGTTCATCAGTGTTCATCGTTAGTGGTGTTCATCAATGTTCGTCGCCCGTTGTAGAATTTTCCTATTCTTAATCATTCGACAATGCACACACAGTCACACACCTTGCAGACAAAGCAATTGAACATAAGTCTCCTAAAATAAAAATCATCTATTTTTTCACTGCGATTGTTTGTTAAATTCTCAACAAATAATTTTTACTTTTTCAATATATAAGTTTTTAGTTCGTCAGACAACACTATTTATTATATTTTCTTTCGAACAAAACACTATTTATTATAGTTTTCATTACCTTACAGATTTTTTCAAGATGATGAATTCAACGAGTGGTAATAGTAGAAAAAATATATATTCATTCTCACAGATCCAGATTCAAATATCTGTGTACAATTGAAGAACTAATGTTTTGATATAATAATTGAAAAAATAGTTTTGGACTAAATTGAAAAGATTTTAAAAGTGCCCTTAAGTCCAAACAACTTAAAATATGTTTGATGATTGTTTTAAGAGGTTTTGAAGTGTTTTCTAAAGTCAACTTTACAAAACCACCCAGGTGTTTCGAAACACCCCTAGGCGTTTCGAAACAATCATTCACAGTTTCAAAACGTTCCGAAACAGCTCTGCCTGTTTCGAAACGTGCTTTAATCTGGGTGAGGATTTTTACATAGTGTTTGATACGGGCTTCATCGTTTCTATACGCCTATGTGGCAAAGACCTCAACGGTCAAAATCCCCAACGGCTATTTTCCCAACGATCTTTTAAATTGCAGCTCAACTGTCGCTCGTTTCGAAACGGGGTAGATACTGTTTCGATACGGATCAAGGTGTTTCGAAACAGCCAGAGGTGTTTCGAAACGAATTGCTACATCAGACTTCAACGGCTAGTTCTGAAGAGGTGTGTTCCGATACGGGCTCGACTGTTCCGAAACGGACAGCACCAGAACTGCATTTAATGTGAGAAATAAAGTCTTCAACGGCTCCAAAACAACCCCAACGGTCCTCAACGGCTACAAACTCATTTGAGAGTATAAAAGGGACCTCCAAGCATCAAATAATGGTTAATGCTTCAATTGTCAACAACACTATGATCAAGAATTTGTCTTAGGGCTTTATTGTTCTATTTATTGTATAGACAACACTTGTGAGCCTAATTATCAAATTTGCTCAAGTGTTTAGGTTTTGGGTGAGAGGTTTAATTGTGCAAACATATACCTTCTAGAGGGATTTCTAGTTTGCTAAGTTTTTCTTGTGTAAGAGAGTGTTTGATTAAGCTTTGGGTAGAAAACTTGATCGGTGTGACGGTTTCCTCCTAATCCGAGAAAAGAGGATGAAATTCTTAGTGAATTTGTTTGAAAATCCTTAGTGGGAAGCTAAGGTAGTGAATTTAGACCTTGGTTAGAAGGTTGAACCACTATAAATCTTTGTGTCAATTGCTATCTTTCTATTCCCACAAAATACACTCAAGTATCCAACTTCTCCAAATTTAGCAAACATTTTGGTTAAAGGAATCGAGCATTAAAAAAACCCAACAACAATGTATTTGTACGTTGTCAAAATGATAAGAAATGTAACATCATCTTATTTAAGAAATACTATGTTGTGGTAGGATCAATGTAACATCATATTATTTTTAAAAAATATTGTAGAGAGAACAAGTATATTTGACCGGTTGGTTAAGCTCCTAATCTCTAATCTCTCAAATTCTCTTAGGTTATAAATTCTAGACACACTAAGAACACTCTCATTTCTTCCTATAGAGTCTCTCTTCTAAACACGAAACACATACTACGATGGTCATCGGACGACAACAAGAGCAACACTTAATCAAAACAAGCCAACTGTATAGCTTTGGTTGCGGGGGAAAGAACATGTGAACACCTCGACGAAGATGCCCGCGCCCATGGGCGGAGCTACTAAGAGAATTGGGGTGTCTGGTGACACCCCAAAATTCTTTGGAAATCGTATTTTTCTATATAATTTGTATATGAAGAAATTAAAAAATATATAATTGACACCCATTTATAAATAAAATGACACCCTTAATAAATAAAATGACACATCTTTGTAAATAATTAACCCCTCTTAAATAACGTTAAAAAAAAATGACACCCCTTAAAAAAATTTCTGGCTCCGCGCCTCCGCGGTATCGTCGACTGCAACACGCTGTGTTGTAGAGGAGCGGGGAGGAAGAATACACTTTCCGGCTGCCGCTATCGGCAATGGCACCATTCTAAATCTTGGTTCACTCGGAACTGAAGTTTACTACTAGCATGAGCCATACCTTATGGAGAGATTAGTTTGTTAGAAACATATGAAATGAAATTAATCTGATACCAAGGCATAAAATGTCAAACAAACAAGGGAATTTTACTTAAAATTAGCAGCAAAAAACTGGCCATGTAACCAGAAATCAACGTGCGTTTTGCCGATAAATCAACACGTAAGAAAACAAATTTCTCAAAACCACCTTATTCCTCTCGCCTCTCAATATCTTCCCTCAACTAAGGATCTCCTCCCCATCCCACCTTTCTTCTTCTTCGTACAAAATTTGCTTCCTTTTGACGACAAAATGGTGAGTTCCATTTTGTTTTGATTTGATTCATATAATTTGTTGGTTTTCTTTCGTCATGCAGGCTGGAAAAATGTTAATTGATTCATATATTTGTTGGTGTTTTTCTTGTTTGTTTTGGTCATGTATCGGAACATGAACTTGGGATTAGGCGAACGCGGCATCTGGAATGGCTGTAGAGGATGAATGTAAACTGAAATTCTTGGAGCTAAAAGCCAAGAGGAATTACAGGTTCATTGTTTTCAAGATTCACGATCAGCAGGTGGTGGTTGACAAGCTCGGCGGCAAAGCTGAAACCTACGAAGATTTCACCGCAGCTCTGCCTCCCAACGAATGCCGCTATGCCGTCTTCGATTTCGATTTCACCACCAATGAGAACTGCCAGAAAAGCAAAATCTTCTTCATTGCATGGTATATATGTCACATTTATCGCGATCACAGACATAGTATATATAGTCACAGACAAATCAACACTATTTGATGATCTAGCGGCCATGTAAGGTGTAGCTGTCACGGTTTCGTGACAGCGACACCTCTAATGGGTCGTTATTTGAATCACTGTATGGATAATCTGTCTTTATTCCGTTCATTCACCGTAGATTCGAATCGAACTCTCTATTTTTGGCAGGGCACCGGATGGAGCAAGGGTGAGAAGTAAGATGGTGTATGCAAGCTCAAAAGACAGATTCAAGAGGGAATTGGATGGCATTCAAGTCGAGTTGCAGGCGACGGATCCGACTGAGATGAGCTTCGACATTATAAAGGCCCGGGCATACTAAACCCGCAGCTTCTCCAACATTCATCCTCTCCCTATGCATATTATTACCATTTCTGAGCATTGCTTGATTGCATTGTTTTTAAGATTTTTTTTTCTCGTTTTTAAAAGCATTCTTTTTAATGTGTGGGTTTTACAATGGACTCTTGTAGTTTTGATGTAATATTATCCATACCTTTATGCAAAATTTATACTTTTTTCATATCATTTCTCTTTGCTCTTATATGTACATTACATCATTGTTTATATTCAAATCACTATTGCATACGAAATCAGCACATAGAGGACCAATAAATTCGTTTCCTGAAACCTGGGTTTTGAGCTTGAATTGTGAGTTAGGCATTTCATTAGGATTCTGGAAGTTTGAACTCAAACCGGGATTAAATCCACCTGAGGAGGCCACCGGTTTATGTCCCGATAGCCGCTCTGCGAATATAAGCTTCTAGGAGGGTCTTTAGCGATGTCGGAATGCGGTGTAACAGCTTGGTAAGTACAGGCTGATGATTTACCAATGTGAAGGATGGATTGAGGAGAAAAGGTAGATTCTGCATTTTCTGAGCTTGAGGTGATGACCGGAGTTCTACATCGACCAGCTTCGAATTTTTCGACACTCAGGGACTCTCTTCATGCTTTATTTTTATTGGACAATGTTACATTAAATATGAAACTTATTAATTGAAGATTATAATTACATGTGGCTTTGATAAACTTTGAAATTTTAATATCTTGGTGGATAGGTGGTTGTACATGAAAAACATTCATATCTAATTAAAACTGCACAACCATAGCATGTTAAACATTCGTAAAGCGTATAAAACCATTAAATTAAACCATCTAACAAGGTACACTACAACCCACACTGATTAGTTGTGCCAAAATGGTTCCTAACCAAATTAAAGTACATGAGTTTACCATACATCATATTCGCATTCGATCAACTTATGAAACATAAATAATGTAAAAGTCTCGATGAACCAAAAATAAAACGCAATGCAGAAGTCTCTCGTTATGAACCGTCACGTACAGGGTAAAGCTCTTGAACCCGAAGCGATATTCTCCTGATGTAGCTGTCAGGAAGCAAGCAGAAATAATCGCGATGTTCGACATCCCATGCCAAGATCATGTGCTGATCATGTTGAATTGGAATCTAGAAAGCTGCTGAGGAATGGTTGATATGACTGGCCCATATCTCTGTTCAACATTTTAAATGTGGCTTGTTAGAAGGAAGAACCAGAAGAGCAATAAAGCTATCTTTTTTATCCTTTTAAAAGTAGGGTATACGCCTAACCTGCACATTATCGTAGAGCTCAAACAACGGTACAGCAAGAAGTTTCAAATTCTTCGGTACTGCAAAGTACTCTTTCTCAGACAAGTGAACGAGGAAGAGCTTCTTGCACTCCTGCATTATTAGTAATAGAGGAAGTTTAGCAAGCATAGGATAGCTCATAAGCAGTCACATGAAGCTGCAGATTACCTTGGGTTTAGTGATGTGGGGAGGGCAATATGGATACATCATGGTCTCAAAATTGGGCCTCCACCAGATGGCTACAGCCTCACCGATCTACAGCAAGTAACAAAGAACGAGCATTAGAAGAAATTGTTTCCAAACTATATCACCGCAACGTACAAAGGTAACTGTGAGGAAAACCTGCCCTCCTCACCCTAGTGAGATAATTACTACAAAACTATACCTGCCAGTCTGGCACAAGAGCAGGTGAATTAGCTCCAAGCTTGCTGGTCAGCTTCCTCTTCAAACCCTCAATCTCTGAAGTCAAAAAAGAGCACAGGTGTTATGATGAACACAGAGTTTCCGCAATAGCATACCAGAAAAGACGCATGGTGAGAAGATGACGGTATGATGTATAAAGAAGAAAGTAAAAAGAATAAGATGATACCATTTTCTCCAGGCTTCAGGCGCCCACCAGGAAGTTTGCAAAAAGTATTCCCAATTTGCAGAAGAAGAATATGAGGATGATTATGTTCTTGGACCTGCATGAGAAAATAGAAGAAAAAAAAGGATGGAAGAACAAGCATTAAAATGGTCTCTTAGAATCCTAATTGCCGTAAACACAGCATGATAATACTAATCAGTATGTTAGAGGTAAAGGAGAAAGTAGCAAAAGTACAACATAAACTCGTGATGGCCAAAAAAAAGACCATGAATTCTTTTAAGATGTTGTCATAGTCAACAAAAAACATTTAAAAGTTTTGTGCCTCTAAAAAGGAATTTGTGTATTAGGATGCAATTCCTCTTTTCTTGATGCACAATCTCCTCTTTACATATGCAAAACATAGTTGAAAATTTTTGCCAGGTTGACTAGTGGTCACACAAACACTTTCAAAAGGTATAGAACTGTGTGATACGGAAACCTCCCATTCTGTGAAAAACAAATTGAGCAATAGGCCAGATATATTGACCACTGATGCTCAAGCATGAATCAAGCTGTGATTCTGGAGCAGAATTAGTAAAAACAAAAAGCTGATATACAAGAACAAGTTTTTTCCTTCTTTGCTAAAGTACTAATACAAAACCTTACAAATGAAAAGAGTAACAGCCTAAAATTGAAAAGTAAGAATTAGAGGCCTTATAAAAGTTTGAATGACCTTTTCTTTCTAGTAAGCCTTTAGAAGTTAACACCAACAAATATGGTAGTTCCAAAGTCCTAGAGGCCGTAATGTTAAAGTTACTAACTCGTTTGTAACTTCAAAATTTAAAGGGTATTATATTTTTCTATCAGAAGAATGATAAAGCACCAAGTCCGCAATAAAATGCATTTATCGTTCCATAACAAAGGCAGATATTGTCATGAAAAAACTAAATAGAACTACAGCATAGTCTTTCCAAAGTTTCGATGCAATGAATATAACTACTAAAATCCACATAAAACAGGCAACAGAGGAGAATCATATCAGTAATTCAAAATAAAAGCAATGAAACATGATTGCTCAACAACTGTGGAGAAATCTAGGAGGGCAAAATATCATCATAAATTTTCACAAAAGATAATGAATCATAAACATTACAACCTAAATTCGAACAAAGTATGTTCTGGCATGATGCAAACCAAAAACACAGTGACTTACCAGTAAAATCGCTTCAACGCTTGTTCTCATACCCTCTTTCATATAACTGCAACTCATAATCAAAAAGAAGAAATTACAAACGTGTGCTTGTATAAAGTCTTTTAGGTTTCGACATGCCGGTCTTCACAGTAAACTTATTACATCCCTAATTAATCTTTTTAACCTGAACTTTTAGTTTAGAATTAGAGCATCAATTTCTTGTTTTGGGGTCTTGAATAAAAACAACAGGAAAACATTCATCAAAGCTCAAACCTTTACAGAAACAGGGAAATTCCACAGTCCAAATCTAATAATAAATTAATTAGTAATTTCGTTTCAATTTATAAATTCCACAGTTCCAAGTGAGTATCCTTCAGATTAGACCCTTTAGATCAAAACATAAACGAATCTTAATCGAAAACTAAAAACAACAACTTTGGCAATAGCGGAAACCGAAAGGGTAATCGGAGATATATTTAGGGCTTTTAAAAATCCTGCAAAAGATGTAACTGGAAAAGGGAGTGATAAAATTACTTGACTTTCATGCGAGCAAGGCGATCGGCGACGGAGGTGTCCTTCTCCATCTTGGGCTCTTTGGTGCCAAAGGTGTAGCTGGAGAGCGGATACGTGTTAACCACTGGTGACGTTACCATCTTTCTCCTCTCCCCGGCTTCTTCAAAATCGTATAAATTTATCGAAATCTTTCTCTTCCCGGCGGCATAAAATTGCGGTGGAGGCAAAAGGAAAATACAAATGGGAAATTTGTAGTATGCAATATGCATTGTTAATTAATTTAGGGGTAAACTACATTTGTGACCTTTCAAAAATTTATAATTTTATTTTGGTCCCCTAAATTTGATTTCTGACTTCACACCCTTGCCTCTACGTTTTCGACTTTTATTGATTAACCATTAATATTTAAAAGTAAATAAAAATTACCATTAAGTGAAAAATACAAATGTTTCATCATCTACATTTACAATTTTTAAGTGTCATCTCGATTGAAGCTTTAGACGTAGAGGACTAAAAAGTTATTTTTTCCTTTTTATAACCACTAGAGCAACAACTAGTGGTAAAATTAACCATAGTTAATGGAGACAACAAGATTTTCAAATAAAAATAGCACATGGACTCAATGTCATAGAAATAAAGTATATGGACTAAATTTTAAATTTCGCTAAAATAATTAAAAATTACATATATGCAGAGAGGTTTCATTGTTAGTTACAATCTTTCATCTGTTTAAAAACGAACAAATTGGATGAATTAAACAATGTTGAGGAATTTTATTTATGTGGTCACAACACAACTTATAAGCATGTTTTGAATACAACTATTGGTCCCAGCAAAAAAATAGACGGTGTTTATTTTAGGAAATTCGAGTTTAATCATTTTGTCTATAAAACATATTTGTATTGTCAAATAAATATAATAATATATATGAACAAATACTACCTTATAATCACCTTTAGAGTATTCAAAAAAAATGTAAGCATGTTTTTGTACCCTTTCTAATTCAATTCTTAGGAAGTAGTAGTATATATTTTGTGAACTGATTATAACATCAGAAACAGGGACGGTCATAGGATTTTAGATAAGTTGTGCAAACTATTAAGAAGTTATATAAAAAAAGGTTAAGGGTGTAAAATTATAAAATTTTAAGGGTGCGAAATTAGATTGTAAAAAAAAATATCTAAACTATAAGTAAATTTAAAATGTTTTGGGGGGCGACTGCCCCTCCAGCACCCCTTCAGTCCATCCCTGGTCAGAGAAGTAAATCGAGTGTCATATTCTAAGGGTACTTTGTCTTGTAAGTGATCTCTAACATGGTGTGATCAGCTGAAACTCTTTAGGGTTGCAGGATTTCAAGAAAATGAATCAGAAACTTCCCAGCTGTTCACCAGAATGGATTTGTTTTCCTCAACAAATTGCAGACTTTATCAACAATGTATTCAGAAAGTTGACTCTAGCACAAGAAACAGCTATGGTACAATGGAAGGGGGGGTAAAGGTGAAAGGACAGGTGATTTCAAGTTAACCATTTTTTTTCACTTTCTGAGGATTGAGGGCCATTCACATTTCCTATCAAATGTACAATTTATTCAATGCTTTGGTCCCTTGAAACACCACTAACCCTTGCTTGAAATTGACAGCAGACACCTTCAATCATTCTTGGCTAACAACCCTTTTTTGCCTTCCAGCGTTTTACCAAATATATGGAATCTTGCTGGATTTCATTAACATTTGCCGACTTAAAAACTTCGTATCTGATCAACAACCGATTGTTCTAACGGGACGAGGTACTAGGTCTTTTAAACAAAGTCAGTGGTTTGAATCTTGATGTTGTGAATGGAAAAAACTGAATTGGAAGGTTCATCCTGTATTAAGTGTCTACAAAACCTGATTCGAATAAGTCGGATACAGTTGATTAAACCAAAAAACTTCATATCTGATATGTAGTTTAGATGTAATCCCATTGTTGGCTTAATAATGATTAGGATATGGGCATGTTACCATTATATATAGACTAGAAACCTGGAAATCCAACTCAGAAGATCCATTTCCATTTGGGCAGTCCTTTCAGAGCATGAGAATTCATTTTCTTCCACTTCTGGTTTTCGCAATTATGCTGACAACACTCCATCTTTCTAGTTGTCGGCAGCTGATCACTTGGGCTTCCTACCGGGAAACACAACAACAACACCATTTTTCTGCTATTTCTGAGAACCAGAAAAGGCACACGCCGGCTCAGGATGTGTCGCATCAAGTCGTCCCCGGAGGACCGAATCCACTGCACAACTGATCCCATTTCTGTTCATGTTTTTTCAGGAATGTATGTGGTTCCTGGAAAGAAAGAAAGAAAGAAAGAATGGAAGCAGATTCTTTCTTCCCTGGAACCAAATTTGATGTTTTCAATTAGTTTCTTTCGTGTAATGATAACTGATAAGCATGTCCGAATGTTGGTGGAATGCAAATAAGCATGCATAGGGAAATTAAATTAGTTGATTATGCCATGATAAGACTGCATTTACAGTTGGTTGTTCACTATGTCAGGTGTATAGAATCATTTGTGTTAGGGTTGGGGAAAAAACGGTTACCCGGTCTCGGTTTCGCAGACGGTCAGATCCGGTGGATCTTTATCCGAAATTAGTTTTGGTGAAACAAGAACCAGATTTAAAATCTAAGTCCTGGTTGCAACCGAGATCGAGACTGGATTCTGATTTTTTAGATTTGATACCGGGTGGGTATCTGGTACTGGTATGTTATGATCACTTTAGTTGATGTTTTGGTGGATGTAGACTTAGAGTACTTTAGTTTATTCTCTCTCTTTATTTATGAATATTACGAGTATGACTCGTTTTAAGACTTCAACCTTAAGCCTACAATATTCTAACTTCTTTATTTAATATTATTATTGGTGGTTGAATTTTTTTTCTGTGGTGCTCAAATTTTCATAATAGTAGACCAATTGACTGAACATCCGATACTGGTACCGATACCTACTAATACCAAGATCAGTTCCTAAAATTTAGGACCCGATCTAACCAGAACCGGGACTGATTTTAATTTTCAAAAACATGTAACTACCCGAACCAAGACCAATTCTAAACAAATTAATCGGATACTAGATCTTGCCCACCCCTAATTTGTGTCGTGCATTATCAGTAACAGTTTGTTTTGTCTATTGCTGCAATTTCATGTGGATTACTAAACAACAAATTATGTCATTATTTAGATTTGTTTATTACAACATCGTCGTTCAGACCAAACTCATCATTTGTTTTCTTGTCACTTTTCCTTTCTCTCTTTTTATTCCCTCATTTTTTTTCTACCCAATCAAGTAAAGCAAGAAAATTGAAAGATAAAAAATTAAAGTGAAAAAAATAAATTTTTAATTTTCGTGGGATGCGGTGAGTTTTTAAACGTTATCATTTTTAATTTAAATTTTAAAAATTATAAATAATTTAGATGTGTATAAAATTAATCCAATCAATTCAACTTAAATATTTAGCTTTTAGGAATTCAAGCAATTGTTTCATAGAAAATGATGTTATTTTCTTCGAAAGACTTGAGTTAAACTTAAAAATATGTTTAATTTTTAATAATTTATCTATAGTGTGTATAAATTTTCATGGTAGGACCACGAAATACTTTTCAAATGTTCCAAAAATACTTTTATAATTTTATTACGTCATTGTTTAATTAAAACCAAGTTTAATTGCGCAAAGTACAACAAATTCAAACACACACATATATTTGTTAAAAAGAACAAATATATTTTAAAAACAACATACCCGGACTTGCTTGCATGTGTCACGGGGTTATTATAATTTTTAAAAGGATTCGAATATCACTTGTTACAAAATTATTATTTTTCTCTTAAAATATATTTTGATAGAATGTACAGCGCCATTATTTATACATACATATTTAATAAGCTCTTTTATTTCTTGAAGAAATCAAAGGAGGGATGGTTTGTTCCTGCCGGAAGAAATTTTGTGGATCAATCATCGTCTTCACACGCATCAACCTGTTGAAGTTATTCTTGAAATACTTCCGACCCCAGATGCTTGCTTCTGCATAACTCGTATTCCCGTCTTCGTTGTTCGTTCCGATGTCCAGATCTCTGTAATTTATATAAGCCTCTCGCGGAGATTTCGAAACGAAAGAACCCATATAATCGTAAACTCTTCGAATCCATTGTATGTATCTCTCAGAGTTTACGTTCTCATCTTCTTGCCACCCCACGTTGTACAAGATCTTGTACAAGTTTCCAGCTCTATGTGGGAATGGATTTGCAGTCTCCGGGATCTCAGCCATGATCCCACCGTAAGCAAAGAATCCAACCACCGCCGACTCCGCTTCTTCCTCGGAAAGCATCGACCATAAGCCCCTCAATCCCGTTTCCGGGATGGGTTTCTTGACGTAGTCCGATTTGGCTTTGTAGTAAGGGCTTGTAAGGGAGGTCTTGAAATTCCGGTCGAGCAGAATCTCCAATGGTTGGTTTTGGATTTGGCCGAAGTAACGAATGGAATCGATCCAACTCATTTCGATGCAGTCTTGTTTAACCACTCCGAGCTCCGGGAACCTCTCCTGCATTAATGAGACGAGCTCGTCGCTGCCGCCGAGAAACAATGAACTGAACGAAGCCATTACGGTTCCGTTCACCGTGTTTAGAGTAACCGATGAGTAGACCCCATCGGGAAGCTCATGTCCAATGTATTGCCAACGGTGAATAAGTTGGATTGCATTTTCTTGAATTGTTTTGCTGATGGTGAATGCAGTCACGGTTTCCGGAACCGAAACCAAACGTAGCTTCCACGAAAGGACAATCCCGAAGCTGCCGCCGCCGCCGCCTCGGATGGCCCAAAACAGTTCTTCCCCCATTGATTTTCTATCGAGAATTCTTCCGTTTACATCGATGAGTTGAGCGTCGATTATGTTATCGGCGGCGAGACCGTATTTTCGGAACAATAAACCGTAACCTCCACCGGAAAAGTATCCACCAGTTCCCACAGTGTGGCAAGTACCTGCAGGGAAGGCCAGAGTTCTACTTTTCTCAGCAATCCTATAATAAAGTTGACCGAGGACCGCACCGGATTGAACCCAAGCAACCCTATTTTCTACATCAACATCAACCGATCCGAAATTAACCAAGTCGATAATGATAAACGGAACTCGTGATACATAAGAAAGACCTTCGAAATCATGACCGCCACTTCGGGTTCGAATTTGGAGCCCGTGTGTTCTCGAGCAACGAATCGTTGCTTGAACATGGGATGTGGTCGATGGCGTTACTATGACCAAAGGTTTCGGCGTATCGGATGCCGAGAACCGGAGGTTTCGGATTGTGGACTCCAAGATAGATGAAAATGAAGAATTTTGAGGTTTAAAGATCACATTAAAAATAGGAGAAGAGCCATTAGAACTATGAGAAAGACAATAAAGAAAATCTTCATGTGGCAAAGTTGCACATGACAATGAGAAGAGAACGGGTAAAAGAAACAGCAACATTGAAAAGTGATGGGTAGACTCCATTTTTTGATTTTGGAATTTTCAAAGATGATTTAGCGTTGATATTGGATTGAGAGGCTCCCTATTTATAGTTTCTTTTTATCAAAGATTTCATCGTTCACAAGATTGCTTCAAAGGTGTTACATATTTTATTTGACCCAAATAGATTTTTCAAAAAAATATATATTTGCACGAATTAATTTGTTTCAGTGGTTAAGGGAACAATTGTTATTTTTAGAGGTTACGAGTTTGAGTACCAGCAACTACAGCATGTTGATTGAGCATGCATTGTCAAATAGTTGGAAGTATATTCAGAACAGATACTACTTGTAATCACCTTAGCATTCAAAAAAATATATATTCATGTAATATTAAAAAAATGGATAAAATAATGACAAAATATAGTGGATAGGGTTGTCCGAGCCGTCATTTAAGAATGCGGGCGGGCGGCAGCCAGTGCCGGCTGCTGCAAAGGCAAAATTGCTGAACTTGAAACAAAATCTTAGGAAATGTCTGCTTGTTTGGTTTGCCGGAAAAGTGAATGGAAAACGGAAAAGAAAATAAATTTTAAATGTAATTGAAATGAAAGAAAAGTGGGAGAAAATAAAATTAAAGAATGATTTTTTTAATTTTTCTACTTTTGTACCCTTTAATTTTTCATTCTTTCAAGCAAATCCTTAAAGATTGAATTATTGGATGAGTATATATTAATGGTTGGGATTAAAAAGTAAAAAAATAATTTTCTTAGGAAAATAAAATAAAAGAAATTAATCTTTTTTAATTTACTCACGGTCCATTTCTTTCCATAATTATATTATGAAAAAAAATGATATATAAGTTGCATAAATATTAATTTACACGAGTTTATTAACTTTTTAGAGTTTAGGGTGTTAATTTAAAATTCAAGAATTTATAAATTTAGGTTGTAGATTTTAGAATTTAGTTTTAAAGTTTAGAGTTTATGTTTTAAGATTTTAAATTTAAAAATTTAAATTTTAAATTTTAAAGAAAGATTTTATAATAATCTTTTACCCATTATTTAATCTAAAAAATATAAGTTATATTATATTAAGATATCATTTACTACAATAAACAAGCTTTGAAATTTTGAAAAATTGAAGCGTGGAAGGAACTCAATTTTTTAGATGAGCCTATATGCCTATCAATTCATTACAATTTAGAAAATGAGTTTAGACAAATAATAATAAAAATAAATCAGTGTTTAAATTCGTTGACATTTAAACTCTGCAAATTAAAATTTTTGACATTTACCATGTGCATTTCAATGACTCAACGATTTTAATATTTATTTATTTTAACATAATTGTTTTGACCCAGTATATGTCAAATATATTATTCTAGAAATGGACTGACAATTGTGGTCAAAAAGCGAACAATGATATTTAATTAAAACTTTTATATGTCAAATATGTTTTTAATTACTTTTCTCCTAAAAAGTTATAGATTTTATTTATTCGATTTTAAGTTTTAATAATGGATATTATCCTAATATATAAATAGTTATTATTTCATATATGGTTAATAAAAAACAATTTCATAAATAATTTTCCGATGATGATACATATTGTCACGATTTAAAAATTTAAAAGTAAATGAATATAAAATATTATTTTAATTTAATATAATAAAACATCGAAAGTTGAACGCAACAAGGGGTTCCATTGCAAAAGAGGATGATGCTCTTATTGGGAAACTCAGGTTCAAATCGTTTTGTCGGCAAGGTGTGTGCTTTATCAAAGGATTAAAAATACGTATAAACAAATACTACATTGTAATTTGTAATCACCTTGAAACTATTCTAAAAAAATATCGGAAGTTGATGGTTTCTAAAAAAAAGTTTTGTTTTATAAAAGTCGAACATATTTAAGTATTATTGTATATTTTGTGTATTTTTTATTGAGTAGAGATATAATTACATCCTCAAAATAAACGTCGAGATTCAAACGTATACAAGATGTAACAAAAAGTTTATGTTCAATTTATTTTAAAAAATAATATATGTTAATATAAAAAGGTTATTTTAACTTCTTTTTTAAATTTTTATTTTTAACTCAATCACTCCAAAACAAAATTTGTCTCGGTATACAAATTAATCAATGCTAAAATACAAAAAAAAAAACATATTAATGTTTCAAATATAATATTTAGTTAATGTATGGAAATATAATTTTTTAATTTGAAAACGTAATCCTGAGTGGGAAGATAAAAAAAAAGTGACAGTTCTTTGCTTCTATTTCAAAAATGGTAGTATTATGATTTGATTTATTTCACTATCGAAAATCAAAACGGAAGAGAGGAATTCACCCACGTAATAGGTTTTGATTATGTGACGTAAAATGAAATTATCTAAAAACGAATTACGTGAATAATTATTAGGAAAAATTATACGGGTAGTCATCAACTATCACATTTTTTCTGTTTTGGTTACATAATTAATTTTTCGTCAAAATTGTCCTTTCAGTTAGATACTTTTTCTGTTTTGGTATCTTTCGTTGAAATCTAACAGAATCGTTGACTTTGCATTTTATTTTTATTTATTGGTCATCTAACTATTGCTATTTTTCTGTTTTAGTCACCTAATTATCACCTTTTTTCTTGTTTTGGCCACCTAACTATCACTGTTTTCCTGTTTGGTCCCCTCGTTGACGTGGTTGGTCTAATAAAAAAATATTATAGTTTATCATTAGGTTTGACAAGAGGGAATAAAAATACCATAAATAAAATAAAAATATCAAATCAGCGATTTTTTTAGATTTTTAACGGATAGAACTAAAACAGGAAAAATATCTAACGAGATGGACGATTTTAACGAAAAAAATTAATTGTGTGACAAAAAAAGAGGTAGTAGTAGGGTAACCACCGGTGGTTATCAATATAATAACAATTTTTTCTTTCTTTGAAATGAAATTCAGATTTGACGAGAAGAATAAAACGATTTTACCTTTCTTTGTTGCTTGCGTATGTACATAAATTTTTAAGGTAAACTACATAAATGACCACCATACTATTGTAAAAGTCGCGATTTGACCACTTTACTTTTTTTCGAAGCAATTAAACCATCATATTATTAAATTGGGTGCAATTTGACCACCAACCGTTATAGGTTAACGGTAGGGTGACGTGACAGTTAAAAAAATAAAAGTATAATTACACATTTGGTCATTACTATTTACACATTCTTTCAATTTAGTCCTAATTTTAATTTAATAAATTAAATTGATTATTTAATTATGTGGTGACACGTGTCACTACCTTATTGGAGGAATTTAATTATTTATATTTGATTAAATAAATGTATTTTCACCCTCCAATCAAGTGGTGACACGTGTCACCACTTGATTAAAGGAAGAAAAGAAAAATAATCCCAAACGCAATTAAGGGGTGTCGAACCTACGTCTTTCAGAAGGTAAAACTGTTGGCTTACCACCACGCCAAATGTTATATTGTGAATGATTCTTGCAATATAATATATCTAAATTAAAATCAAAAACTGAAAAATTTCATTATCGTCATCAACAACATTTTTCACTTTATTGAGCTTCTCCAAATCCCTAGAAACTGTTGCTAATGACGATGATGGAGTTTTTAATCTCTTTTTGATCCAATCTCAGTTTAGCCTCTTTTTAATCTCTTTTTGATTTTTGTGTTTCTTTCCCAGGGAATTGCAGTTGTTGCACTTCTGCGCCATTTCGGATGCCCTTGTTGGTAAACACTTACAGTATTTACTATTTTTCTGTATGTGTACATTTATATGACTAATTACTAAACAAGTTCTGTATTGTTCATCTATTGTAAGCTGGGTGTTAGAACCAAAATATATTCATACAAATATTAAACCCAAGATCTATACATGTCAAATCATTAAGAACAAAGAATAAATTTTGCGGAAGCGTACCTGAATCCATTGATGGAGATTTTCCAGAGAGGGTTTGATCTTCCAAGATGATAGGTTACCTCTTGCTACACAACTCTCTGACGGAGAAGGAGAGATATGCAAGTTAACCTAGATCTCGGGGACCACTACCCTTTATATAAACTGAATTAAAATCAGTTTATTAATATTTACAACTCTGCCCCTCATTGAGTTATAAATATAACTTACGGTATCTACACTTTGAATTCCATGACAATTTAATACCTATAACACGTGTAACATAATTGGTCACTTTAATTTCCGTGTTAAACTTTATAATAGCAACATACATTATACATATGTGCCCATTATTATTGGATAACCCAACAATCTCCCACTTGGGCAACATATGTTTCCTAACAAATGTATAACCTTATGAGCTCAAAATTTGCTATCATACAATAGGTATTCTTTAACAATCTCGTCCATCAACTATATCTATATAGGATCAAAGCGGTCTTCGCCATATCAATCATGACTGGACCCATCAATGGTCACGTATACAAACACAATCAAATGACATAGATCAATCATGGATGTGTAGCATGGAAATTACATGTAAATGTGAACCGAACATGCCTATTTCCAACTGGTCCTCTTTAAACTTAAGTGAGGTCCTTATCAAAATAAGAAAAGAGTGAATAAACTGAATACTTAATTTCTGATCAGAAAAAAATAACCGAATACATAAATGTCCAAAATCAAACATAAAGCAAACAAATAACAAACTCCCACTCAAACAATAATATCCTCAAATGATACAACACCCATATGAGCAGTGTGCTCATGAAAGACCTTGGGTGGTAAACCTTTTGTGAGCGGATCCGCTATCATAGAGTTTGTCCCAATGTGTTCTATGGATATTTGTCCACTTTGCACTCTTTCTTTTACAACTAGGAACTTTATGTCTATGTGATTTGACTTAGACGAGCTCCTATTGTTGTTGGAATATAGTACTGCTGACTTATTGTCACAAAACAATTTAAGCGGTCTTTCTATGTTCTCCAAAATACGCAGCCCATTGAAAAAATTCCGCAACCATATTTCATGATTAGATGCCTCATAGCATGCTACAAACTCTGCTGCCATAGTGGAAGAAGCTACAAGTGTTTGTTTAGCACTTTTCCAGGATATAGCTCCTCCAGCTAATAGATAAATATAGCCTGATGTAGATTTTCTGCTATCTTGGCACCCAGCGAAATCAGAATCCGAATACCCTACGACCTCCAAATGATCTGATTTCTTATAAGTGAGCATGTAATCTTTTGTTCTCTGAAGATACCTCATAACCCTCTTGGCTGCTATCCAATGGTTCATACCAGGGTTGCTTGAATATCTGCCTAACATCCCAACAATGTACGCAATATCCGGACGCGTACAAACTTGAGAATACATTAAACTCCCAATAGCTGATCTATAGGGAATCTTCTGCATTTCTTGAATTTCAAGGTTACTTTTAGGGCATTGGGCAAGACAAAACTTGTCTCCTTTAGCGACAGGGGTGTCCATTGGTTTACTATTTTGCATGCCAAACCTTTTAAGTACTTTATCGATATAGTTCTTTTGTGATAATCCAAGAATACCTCGAGATCGATCTCGATGTATCTGAATTCCTAAGACAAAAGAAGCGTCCCCAAGATCTTTCATTTCAAAATGCTTAGATAGAAATCTCTTGGTTTCGTGCAATAAGCCTATATCATTCGTGGCAAGCAAAATGTCATCGACATATAAAACCAAAAATATATGCTTACTCCCACTGAACTTGTGATACACACAATCATCAACGATATTCATCTCAAAACCGAATGAGACAATTACTTGATGAAACTTGTGGTACCATTGACGAGAAGCTTGCTTGAGTCCATAGATGGATTTTGTTAATTTGCAAACTATACGCTTTGGGTCTCCCGACTCAAAGTTTTCTGGTTGCACCATATAAATTGTTTCTTCAATGTCTCCATTGAGAAACGCAGTCTTAACATCCATCTGATGTAACTCAAGATCAAAATGAGCTACAAGTGCCATGATTATCCTAAAAGAGTCTTTCGATGAAACCGGAGAGAAAGTCTCTGTAAAGTCAATGCCTTCTTTTTGAGTATATCCTTTAGCTACAAGACGTGCCTTATACCTCTCCACATTACCATTTGCATCCCTCTTGGTTTTAAATATCCATTTGCAACCAATTGGTTTTGCACCTTCAGGTAATGGGACAAGTTCCCAAACTTTATTGTCTTGCATGGATTTATACTCTTCCTGCATGGCATCAATCCACTTTTGAGAGTTAACACTTTGCATGGCATGATGAAAGTTGATTGGGTCATCTTCCATCATTCCATTATCATCCTCATTTTCAAGGAGAAATACAATATAATCATCCGGAATAGCATTTCTCCTTTCTCTCGTGGATCTCCTTAATGGCACTTGTTGTTGAGGTTGTTGAATTTGTTCTTCTGGAACAATTACCTCATCCTGAATAGGAGGAAGTTGTTCAACATTATCTTGTTGAGGTTCCGGATTCACTTCTTGATTGACAGGTATGGGAACTTGAATATTATCAAAAGTGATAGTAGGAATTGAGTTGGAACTCAATTCCTCCTCAAAAGTAATGCCTCTAACCTTATTTCTCCCTCCAAATTCAACATCCTCAAAAAATGTTGCAGTTCCCGTCTCAAAAATATTCTTAATTGTGGGATCATAAAATTTATAGCCCCTAGATCGCTCAGAATATCCAATAAAGTAGCTGCTCACAGTTTTGGAGTCCAATTTCTTTTCATGTAGCCTATAAGGTGTAACCCCCTCGTCCCGGTCTGGCCGGATGACCGGTCCGAGTGAGCTACACGGGGAAAACCGAGTGAAAACTCCCTAAGGAACTCTCCCTCGGTTAGCAACCCTATATTTTTTTCATTTTAATCTTGTCTAGATGAAAATTACATCCTAAGTGATCATACAGCGGAACGATATTTACGAAGCATTCAAACGAACCCAAACTAACATTTAAAAGCCCATTTTTAAAGTTAAACTGCAGGCGGTATCGATACCCTAAGGGGGGGTATCGATACCCCTAGACTAGGTCAACAGGGTTTGGTCAACCTGAGGAGATAGTATCGATACCCCCAATGAGGGTATCGATACCCTCCCCTAAAGTTGACTTCCCACGGTCAAAGCTAAGACAACGGTATCGATACCCTAGAGGCCAGTATCGATACCGAAATCGACAGTGGCTCCAGTGGCCAAAAAGGTATCGATACTCTCCCTCGAGTATCGATACACGAGGCCTGAAACCACAGGGCAGTATCAATACCAGACCAACGGTATCGATACCCCAGCTACGAATCTGCAGGTTTGAGCTGATTTAGAGCACAAGGATGCCCCTAAATCCCTCTAACACTTTAACCAACACACTAACATCAATCCCTAAGGCAAACCAACCATAAAACATGCTTCCACAAGAACCAAGGGCATTAAACAACACGAAGAGGCACACATATAATCAAGCAACTTTAGCAATCTAACACCATCTAAACATCCATACAATGCCCCAAAACACCAACAAACTACCAAGCAACTTCAAGGCAAGACATCCTAAGGTATGCCACCTATACTAGCATGCTTCAACAATATTTAGACATGTCCAAAACCAAGGTCACAACCCAAATACATGCATTTGATCGAACATCATTCAAGCACAAGTATAAGCTCTTAAAGCATAGACCAACATGTCAAGCAAGCCAAAGACATAAGTTAACAAACACCATGGCAACACAACCATGCAAAAGCCATACATATAAAGGAGTCTACACATGCTCCTATCAACCAACAACAACCACAAGACATAACACATCCCATTGCTCAACCATTACATGTCTATTATTTAAAATCCATACTTGGTGAATTCAATCCAAACCACACTTGGAGGCTCTCCTCTTGCCCGAGCAACCCACGATCTAAGGATCTGCAATGTTGAACAAAGAGAGCGTAAGCAAATAATGCTTAGTGAGGGTAAGCTCTAAAAACAAACCTCAACATTGCAGGGTCTGAGCACGACCTAGCCAAAGCAACACACGTATAACAAAAGTCCACAAGATATAGATGCATGAGCAATTATCTCACATTTATGTCATGATCATGAGCTTAACACAACCATACATGTAATCACATTTAACATCCAACAGCTCTTATATCTCAACACATTGTTGCATATTTCAATCAACATTGGCACCTAGATATGACCCAAATACGCGGATAGACTCGTTGGAAACTCATATCCAACAACCACATTACCTCGGTGGGATTCCACTCATCACCGGTCTCGCGGAGGGGATTCCACTCATCCTCACGCCCCGTCGATGGGATTCCACTCATCACCGACTATATTTAAATACCATTTCCGGGCATACCCGTACTCCTCCTTGGTGACTCAACGCCACCAAGGCCACGCGCGACTTTAGACTCATGTGTACACACTAACATCCTAATGATCGATCATTTGTATTTAAGTATACTAGTGCCAATATTTTGCTCATTCCACATTACTCATTTCAAACATTTCCGTGCTTAGCACGTACTCACCATGGACACAACCATGCACCATTACCATGCATGCTTTAAGCAATACAACCCATGCCTCAATTCACATGTATAAAGCAATATACATAAGCATTCATATCACAAGACATACGAGGCATATACATTCATACATTTGAGTTCATCCAAAGGCTTAGATCAAGTTTAGGATTAGGCTACCACCCTAATCCTAACTCTAGGTGGGTCTACCAAGCCCAACCTAGTCCAAACACTCAACCAACCAATCTAAAACCGTTTAAAACAATTAACCACTCACCTAAGCTTCCAAGCACAAGACCAAGCAAGCGTCCGTTCTTCAAATTCCCGGATTCGATCCCGAAGCTTCTTCCACGTTTCCCCTTGCTTCTAGCCAAACAAAACACATTCATCACTTCCCAAATCAATGCTAATTCAATCATCAATCCACATTGCAAAACACAACTCAATTTCCACAATTTCCAAATCACATAGCATCCCAAAAACCCAATTTTTCGGACTCCCACAACCAAGGGCTGAAATACTCAATTCCAAGCACCCAAATGGCTTCCAAAACATCCCAAAACACTCCCCTAACATAGGTAGACCATCAGCCCTTCATTCCCAACACAAATCCTCTTAAAATCCCAATTTTTCATACCCCAAAATTGGCCTTAAAGACCCACCACGAAAATTCACCCAAATTCTATCAAATTAAGATATGTTGTGAGTTTCATCATGCCCAAGCATAACCCCAAAACAATTTTTCAAAGTAGATTGAAAAGCCCCATCAAAACCCCAATTTTCCATAAGAACCCTAATTCCCAAAACTCATTATTTTTGAAATCTAAAACAATAGGTGAGTAGATAATGTAGAGGAGGTTAAGAATTTATGTTTACCTCTTGATTTGATGATGAAATTGATTAGCCAACCCAATGGAATAGTGATTAGGGCTTTAGGAGAGTTTGAAAGTGGGGTGAGGTTTTGAAATTGGTAAAGAGGAAAAGATAGAGGAAGATGACAACTTTTATGGAAAAGTTGTCTTCCTTTATTTTTAAATGGGGTAAATCACAACTTTGGTCCCTCCCTCTTTATTTAAATTCAATTAGGTCATTATCTAAGTTTGTTTTATTTTAATTAGACTTCATTTGACTCGAACAACAACCCGGCTAACTCCTAGGCCCGAGACACGGGTGTTACAACTCTCCCCCACTTAAGGAATTTCGTCCCCGAAATTACCTGGTGGAAACAGATACGGAAACTGCTCAACCATATCCGCTTTCCTCTCCCACGTGGCCTCTTCCACACCTCTATGCCTCCACAACACCTTGACCAACTCTATGGTCTTGCCACGCAACACCTTGCTATCTGAAGCAAGTATCTCAATGGGCTCTTCATTATAGGACAAATCCGGATTCAACTCTATCTCCTCAACGGGCATCACATGGGAAGGGTCTGACCTATATCTCCTAAGCATAGATACGTGAAAGACATCATGGATCTTCTCTAATTCAGAAGGTAACCTCAAACGATAAGCTACGGGCCCAATCCGCTCAACTATCTCATACGGACCAATGAACCTCGGGCTCAACTTGCCCTTACGGCCAAATCTCATTACCTTCTTCCACGGAGATACTTTCAGAAACACTTTCTCACCCACTGTGTACTCAATCTCTTTCCTCTTAAAATCTGCATAAGACTTCTGACGATCCGAAGCCGCTTTCAAACGGTCACAAATCAACTTCACCTTTTCTGTGGTTCCCTTAAGCAAGTCTGGCATAGGTAACAACCTCTGACCTGTCTCAGCCCAACAAATCGGAGTTCTACACCGTCTATCGTACAAAGCCTCATAAGGTGCCATCTGAATACTAGAGTGATAACTGTTGTTGTAAGCAAACTCAACCAACGGTAAGTGCTTCTCCCAAGAACCCTGGAAATCAATCACACAACAACGAAGCATATCCTCTAGAATCTGTATCACTCGCTCTGACTGCCCATCGGACTGTGGATGATAAGATGTGCTGAAGTGCAGACGACTACCCAAAGCACTATGCAAGCAACTCCAGAACCTCGAAGTAAACCTAGGATCTCTATCAGAAACTATAGACTTCGGAACTCCATGAAGTCTCACAATCTCACGAATGTACAAGTTTGCCAACTTGTCTAAGGAATCCGTAGTGTTCACTGCTAAGAAGTGAGCACACTTAGTGAACCTATCAACAATCACCCAAACTGAATTCTTCTTCGAAGGAGACAAAGGCAACCCCGATACAAAATCCATGGTGATTCTCTCCCATTTCCATTCCGGAATCTTCAAGGGCTGTAGCAAACCTGAAGGAACCTGATGTTCTGCCTTCACTCTCTGACAAACCATACAACGGCTCACATACTCGGCTACGTCTCTCTTCAACCCTACCCAGAAGTAATCATTCTTCAAATCTCGGTACATCTTGGTACTACCCGGATGCATAGAAAAGGGACTCGAATGCGCCTCGCTCAAAATCTGACGTCTCAGCTCAACATCTTCTGGTACCACAATTCTATCTCTAAAGCACAACAAGCTCTCACCACTGAAACTATACTCAGTCGGTCTTCCTTCGGCTATGTCTTGAACATGAGGAACTAAGCTCGCATCTTGCAACTGTTTCTCTCTAATCAACTGAATCAAAGGAGGCTTCACTTGCAACTCGGTGATCAAACCACCATCATCGGACACACTCAATCTAGCAAACATAGCTCTCAGCTCAACGGCCACTTTTCTACTCAAAGCATCGGCTACTACGTTTGCCTTACCCGGATGGTACTCAATAGTCAAATCATAATCTTTTAACAACTCTAGCCATCTCCTCTGTCTCAAATTCAATTCCTTCTGCGTCATCAAGTACTTCAAGCTCTTGTGATCGGTGTAAACAACGCACTTCTCACCATACAAGTAGTGACGCCAAATCTTCAATGCAAACACAACTGCGGCTAGCTCTATGTCATGAGTAGGATAGTTATTCTCATGAATCTTCAACTGTCTAGAAGCATAAGCAACAACTCTCTTATCTTGCATCAAAACACATCCTAAGCCTACGTAGGAAGCATCACTGTAAATCACAAACTCCTTACCTGAAACAGGTTGTACTAACACTGGAGCATTTGTCAAAGCTTCTTTCAATTTCTCAAAGGCCTTTTGTCTTGCATCTGACCATTCAAACTTGACTCCCTTTTGCAACAACTTAGTCAAAGGGGCGGCTACTCTAGAGAAGCCATCAACGAACCTCCTATAGTAACCAGCTAATCCTAGGAAACTCCTAATCTCGATCACGGACATAGGTTGTTTCCACTCAACAATAGCCTCAATCTTCGACGGATCAACACGAATGCCTTCGGCCGAAACAACATGGCCAAGAAATACAACCTCTCGAATCCAAAACTCACACTTACTAAGCTTCGCATACAACTGATTGCTCAACAATCTCTGTAGGACAAATCTCAAGTGCTCATCATGCTCTTCTTCTGTCTTCGAGTACACAAGTATATCATCAATGAAGACAACTACAAAACGATCTAGATAGTCTCTGAAAATTCTGTTCATCATGTCCATGAAAGCTGCTGGTGCATTCGTGAGCCCAAATGGCATCACAAGAAACTCATAGTGACCATATCTAGTCCTAAAAGCTGTCTTCGGAACATCACACTCTTTCATTTTCAACTGATAGTATCCGGATCTCAAATCTATCTTCGAGAATACTGAAGCACCCCTCAACTGATCAAATAAATCATCTATACGAGGCAACGGATACTTGTTCTTCACGGTCAACTGATTCAGCTGTCTATAGTCAATACACATGCGCATGCTACCGTCTTTCTTCTTTACAAACAACACTGGAGCACCCCATGGAGAACTACTAGGCCTAATGAAACCACGGTCTAATAATTCTTGCAACTGACTCTTCAATTCTTTCAACTCTTTCGGAGCCATACGATACGGAGCTATCGAAACTGGGTTAGACCCTGAAACTGTCTCAATCACAAACTCAACATCTCTGTCAGGAGGCAAACCCGGCAACTCTTCAGGAAACACATCTGGAAAGTCACACACTGTCCTAATATCTTTCGGTCTAGCTTCACTCATATCCGGATTCATAACATAAGCCAAATAGGCCCCACATCCAGAGTCCATCAACCTATGTGCCTCTAAAGCTGACACCACATTAGACAAGAACTTAATGTTCTCGCCCACTACCACTACCTCGTAGTCATCGGAAAGCTTCAAAGAAATTCTCTTTGTCTCAAAGTCCACACTAGCCCGATGCTCAACCAACCAATCCATACCCAAAATAATATCAAAACCGTAGAAAGGAAGTTCCATCATATCAACTGAGAACACATGACCCTGAATCTTCAGTGGACACCTCCTATACATACGTCTAACTACAACTATCTCACCAAAAGAGCTAGTAACATGCATACCTACATCTAAGATCTCAACAGGAATATCTAACTTCTGTGCATGCTCACTCAGAATGTAGGAATGTGTAGAACCCGAATCAACCAAAGAAAGCAAAGACATAGACTGTAACTCAAAATTACCTGCTATCACATCGGTGTCGTTCCCGGCCCCTCTCTGGGCATAGACCCTCGCTGGTCCTCCCGCCTCTGGCTGCACCGCCACAACATGAGCAAGGTTCCTCTGAGCATCTACCCTAGGTGCATCAGCCCTCGGCTGGAAGTAGCCACGACCGCGCCCACGGCCTCTCTGAAAATCATTACCTCTCACAGGAGCCTGAGCTATGTTCGGTGCCTGAGCTGCCTGACGCGGACAGTCCCTCCTAAAGTGGTCCCTCGAACCACAGTTCCAACAAGCATGGAAGTTACCCCAGCACTCTCCAGTGTGCTGTCTCCCACACTGTGCACACTCGGGCAAGCGCCCTCCTCCTCTATGGCCCTGATGGCCCCTACCATGGTGGCCACCGCCACGTCTCTGATCAAACTGATGTCCGCCACCCTTGTGTCTCTTAGCATCTCTACCATCAAAGTGGTTATGCCTCTTTCCAGAACCAGAACCACCAGCTCGTTTGGCTGAACCCAAACTATGCTCCAAATCCTTGGCCCTCGCGACCAACACATCAAAGTCTGAGTAGTCAGAAGCCAACGTGTACCTCTTAACCTCTTCATTCAATCCGTATCGGAATCGGTTGCAGCGTTCCATTTCAGTAGGAATCAACTCTGGGGCATACTGACTCAAGCGAACAAAGCGGATCTCATAATCGGTCACTGAAGCATCTCCCTGAGTAAGAGCCATAAACTCTCGCTTCTTCTCATCCAAGTACCTCGGTCCCAAGTACCTCTTTCTGAAAGCAAACTCAAAGAAATCCCAATCTATCTCGGCCTCTGGAACCCCGGTAGTGATGGTGACCCACCAGGTGTAGGCATCACCCTGAAGCAGTGAGATCACACAGCCCAATCTACGTGCGCCCGCACAACCCATCTGAGCCAAGATACGAACTGTCTTCTCCAACCATAACTCCGACCTCTCCGGAGTAGATCCTCTAAACTCCTCGGCTCCCAAGCTACGGAGCCTCTCCAAAGGTAAGCTAGCATCATCACACCTAGGCTGAACTGCAGCCTGAGCTCCCGCAACTGCGGCCTGGAACGCTCCCGCTATCGCTTGCACTAGCGGAGTCATATCAATTCCAGCTGGACCTTGGCCACCTTGGCCACCTTGAGGTCCCTCTCCTCCAACTCCAGGGGGAGGAGGTGGTGGTGGTGGGGGTGGTGGAGGAGCGCCAACTCCCGCTGCCCCCGGTCCTTCTATATGAGCCCCCGCACCGACTACCGGCTCAACAGGAGCTACAACCCGCGGTTCCTGACGAACCAACCTCGGTCTACCTCTCGGTCTAGACATTGCTCTCACAGATATTAACTACAACCACAACAACAACACACAAAATGGGTTAGCAAGGTGAGGCTCCCAAGTGTCCAAGTATGTCTCCTCACTTAAAAATCATTTTTTTTTTCAATGTAATAGTAGCAATGGGACCCACACACACGTGCTTAAAAGTAAAACAATCAGCATACTTGTCACATAAGCAACCATTCTTGCAGAACAAGCAAACACCGTGCAATTCAACTTAAAAACTTAAACTTACCTCACTTACCTGCCCAAGGTCTCGGTAACCTGGCTCTGATACCAACAAGTGTAACCCCCTCGTCCCGGTCTGGCCGGATGACCGGTCCGAGTGAGCTACACGGGGAAAACCGAGTGAAAACTCCCTAAGGAACTCTCCCTCGGTTAGCAACCCTATATTTTTTTTCATTTTAATCTTGTCTAGATGAAAATTACATCCTAAGTGATCATACAGCGGAACGATATTTACGAAGCATTCAAACGAACCCAAACTAACATTTAAAAGCCCATTTTTAAAGTTAAACTGCAGGCGGTATCGATACCCTAAGGGGGGGTATCGATACCCCTAGACTAGGTCAACAGGGTTTGGTCAACCTGAGGAGATAGTATCGATACCCCCAATGAGGGTATCGATACCCTCCCCTAAAGTTGACTTCCCACGGTCAAAGCTAAGACAACGGTATCGATACCCTAGAGGCCAGTATCGATACCGAAATCGACAGTGGCTCCAGTGGCCAAAAAGGTATCGATACTCTCCCTCGAGTATCGATACACGAGGCCTGAAACCACAGGGCAGTATCGATACCAGACCAACGGTATCGATACCCCAGCTACGAATCTGCAGGTTTGAGCTGATTTAGAGCACAAGGAGGCCCCTAAATCCCTCTAACACTTTAACCAACACACTAACATCAATCCCTAAGGCAAACCAACCATAAAACATGCTTCCACAAGAACCAAGGGCATTAAACAACACGAAGAGGCACACATATAATCAAGCAACTTTAGCAATCTAACACCATCTAAACATCCATACAATGCCCCAAAACACCAACAAACTACCAAGCAACTTCAAGGCAAGACATCCTAAGGTATGCCACCTATACTAGCTTGCTTCAACAATATTTAGACATGTCCAAAACCAAGGTCACAACCCAAATACATGCATTTGATCGAACATCATTCAAGCACAAGTATAAGCTCTTAAAGCATAGACCAACATGTCAAGCAAGCCAAAGACATAAGTTAACAAACACCATGGCAACACAACCATGCAAAAGCCATACATATAAAGGAGTCTACACATGCTCCTATCAACCAACAACAACCACAAGACATAACACATCCCATTGCTCAACCATTACATGTCTATTATTTAAAATCCATACTTGGTGAATTCAATCCAAACCACACTTGGAGGCTCTCCTCTTGCCCGAGCAACCCACGATCTAAGGATCTGCAATGTTGAACAAAGAGAGCGTAAGCAAATAATGCTTAGTGAGGGTAAGCTCTAAAAACAAACCTCAACATTGCAGGGTCTGAGCACGACCTAGCCAAAGCAACACACGTATAACAAAAGTCCACAAGATATAGATGCATGAGCAATTATCTCACATTTATGTCATGATCATGAGCTTAACACAACCATACATGTAATCACATTTAACATCCAACAGCTCTTATATCTCAACACATTGTTGCATATTTCAATCAACATTGGCACCTAGATATGACCCAAATACGCGGATAGACTCGTTGGAAACTCATATCCAACAACCACATTACCTCGGTGGGATTCCACTCATCACCGGTCTCGCGGAGGGGATTCCACTCATCCTCACGCCCCGTCGATGGGATTCCACTCATCACCGACTATATTTAAATACCATTTCCGGGCGTACACGTACTCCTCCTTGGTGACTCAACGCCACCAAGGCCACGCGCGACTTTAGACTCATGTGTACACACTAACATCCTAATGATCGATCATTTGTATTTAAGTATACTAGTGCCAATATTTTGCTCATTCCACATTACTCATTTCAAACATTTCCGTGCTTAGCACGTACTCACCATGGACACAACCATGCACCATTACCATGCATGCTTTAAGCAATACAACCCATGCCTCAATTCACATGTATAAAGCAATATACATAAGCATTCATATCACAAGACATACGAGGCATATACATTCATACATTTGAGTTCATCCAAAGGCTTAGATCAAGTTTAGGATTAGGCTACCACCCTAATCCTAACTCTAGGTGGGTCTACCAAGCCCAACCTAGTCCAAACACTCAACCAACCAATCTAAAACCGTTTAAAACAATTAACCACTCACCTAAGCTTCCAAGCACAAGACCAAGCAAGCGTCCGTTCTTCAAATTCCCGGATTCGATCTCGAAGCTTCTTCCACGTTTCCCCTTGCTTCTAGCCAAACAAAACACATTCATCACTTCCCAAATCAATGCTAATTCAATCATCAATCCACATTGCAAAACACAACTCAATTTCCACAATTTCCAAATCACATAGCATCCCAAAAACCCAATTTTTCGGACTCCCACAACCAAGGGCTGAAATACTCAATTCCAAGCACCCAAATGGCTTCCAAAACATCCCAAAACACTCCCCTAACATAGGTAGACCATCAGCCCTTCATTCCCAACACAAATCCTCTTAAAATCCCAATTTTTCATACCCCAAAATTGGCCTTAAAGACCCACCACGAAAATTCACCCAAATTCTATCAAATTAAGATATGTTGTGAGTTTCATCATGCCCAAGCATAACCCCAAAACAATTTTTCAAAGTAGATTGAAAAGCCCCATCAAAGCCCCAATTTTCCATAAGAACCCTAATTCCCAAAACTCATTATTTTTGAAATCTAAAACAATAGGTGAGTAGATAATGTAGAGGAGGTTAAGAATTTATGTTTACCTCTTGATTTGATGATGAAATTGATTAGCCAACCCAATGGAATAGTGATTAGGGCTTTAGGAGAGTTTGAAAGTGGGGTGAGGTTTTGAAATTGGTAAAGAGGAAAAGATAGAGGAAGATGACAACTTTTATGGAAAAGTTGTCTTCCTTTATTTTTAAATGGGGTAAATCACAACTTTGGTCCCTCCCTCTTTATTTAAATTCAATTAGGTCATTATCTAAGTTTGTTTTATTTTAATTAGACTTCATTTGACTCGAACAACAACCCGGCTAACTCCTAGGCCCGAGACACGGGTGTTACATAAGGCCTTGCCTCAGCTGGACATCTCCAAATGTGAAAGTGCTTTAGACTAGGTTTTTGACCCATCCAAAGCTCATAAGGTGTCTTTTCAGCTCCTTTAGTTGGTACTCTATTCAGAATGTACGCTGTTGTCTTTAATGCTTCTCCCCAGAGGGACTCGGGTAAGGTAGAATGAGCAATCATACTCCTTACCATATCCTTAAGAGTCCTATTACGTCTCTCAGCTACACCATTCATACTAGGTGATCCTGGCATGGTGTACTGTGGGACAATACCACATTCCTCTAGGAATTTCGCAAATGGTCCTGGACGTTGTTCACTTGAGCCATCATATCTACCGTAGTACTCACCACCACGATCAGATCTAACTTTCTTAATTCTTTTGTTGAGTTGATTCTCAACTTCAGCCTTATAAGATTTGAACACGTCCAAAGACTGAGATTTCTCATGAATGAGATATAGATACCCATAACGTGAGTAATCGTCTATGAATGTTATGAAATATTGTTGACCATTCCAAGATGCCGTAGGGAATGACCCACAAATATCAGTGTGAATTAATTCTAAGACGTCTGTAGATTTGTTGGCACCTAATCTCTTAGTTTTGGTCTGTTTTCCCTTGATACAGTCAACACAAACATTAAAGTCTGAAAAGTCAAGGGACTCCAAAATACCATTAGATATAAGTCGCTCAATCCTACCTTTTGAGATATGACCTAAGCGCTTATGCCATAATGATGCCGAATTTTCTTTATTTAATTTGCGTTTAGTACCACATGATTCCACGTGCAAGGTTTCATTATATGATGCAACTGTATCTAGCAAATAAAGGTTGTCATAAGCATTTAAATAACCAGTTCCAACAATACTTGAATTTAAAGACAAAGTAAACTGACTGTTTCCAAATGAACAAGAATATCCAAATTTGTCCAATAAAGAAACTGAAACTAAATTCCGCCTAAAAGACGGAACAACAAAAGTGTCTTTCAAATCCAAATAAAAACCAGTTCCTAATAACAACCTAAAATGCCCAATTGCTTCAACTTCTACCGATTTTCCATTGCCCACAAAGATGTTTCTTTCACCATCACTTGGCTTTCGGTAGCTCAGGCAATCCTGCATGGAAACACTTATGCGAGTAGTAGCACCAGAATCTAACCACCAAGTGTTTCTAGGTACTGAAGCTAAATTAACCTCAGAACAGACCAAAATAAGATTCGTACCTTTCTTAGCATGCCATGCGTGATACTTGGTACAATCTTTCTTCAAGTGTCCAGGCTTCTCACAAAAGTAACAATTAATTGGAACTCGCTCTTGTTTCTTTTGAGCTAGACCCATAGCAGCTTCATTCTGATACAATCTTTTCTTGCCCTTATCCTTAGAGGCACTGGCCAAATGAGCACTTTCAGTTTTATCACGCTTCAACCTATCTTCCTCTTGAACACAATGAGAAATGAGCTCATTTAGAGTCCATTTCTCCTTTTGACAGTTATAACTAATTTTAAATTGGCTAAACTGTGCAGGAAGCGATACCAAAACCATAAGAACGAGCAAGTCTTCAGAAAGCTCGATTTTAAGTGCCTTAAGTTTTGAAGCGATATGGAACATCTCCATAATGTACTCCCTTATATTTCCTTGACCCTTATACTTCATAGACATCAAAGAATTCAGAAGTGATGTCATTTCAACCTTATCGTTTTTAGCAAAACGTTGCTCAAGATCGTCAAGGAAAGACTTAGCCTGAGTAATCTCTTCAGATTCAGTGCCTCTAAAGGCTTCCGGAATGCTGTGCTTCATGATCATCAGACTCATGCGATTAGAACGATCCCACCTCTCAAAATCCCTTTTGGCATCAGGGGTGCTATCCGCAGTGAGAGGTGTAGGTTGTTCTTGCCTTAATGCAAGGTCTATGTCCATACAGCCAAGTACTATAAGTACGTGTCTTTTCCATTCCTTGAAATTTGTCCCATTAAGCATGGGTATAGAACTGATATTAGCAGATATCGTGGCAGCAAAAGAACTAGCTGAATATAGAACAAAATAAAAAATAAAACAGGCTCACATCAATATTTCATAAGTAAACAAATAAATTCAAAGAAATGACTAATTTCCCCTCAAGATACCAAACACAACATTAATATCAAGTCTTTGGACAGTAATATTAACAGTAAATGGTACTCTTGTTGTAGTAATCAAACATTGACAATAAATTATGTCGAACAACAGATTAATCTTTGGACTAATGTATTGCACACATAAAATACCTTATAATTGTCACACGTTTATTACCACATGTGTCGTTGAAATTCGGCCAAATATTAATTTTCCTTTGGGCCAATTAATAAACGCATGAATTACAAAAAACACAAACATCTTGATATTTTAAATAAGTTAATCTACGCAGAAGCGGTCACTTTGGTGACATTGTGTTTCAATTAACCCATTAAAATATTAGACATAGTCAAAACATGAATTTTATTCGTTTCTAAAGATTTATCTTAATACTCAATGATCAAAACTAAAATTTTGATCCAACCAAAATTAAATACATATTTTAAATAAAATATATATTTTATAACAGTAAACTGAATATGCGATTACTAAAATAAAAGACATACAAATTTTTAAGGGCATATTCATATTCAAGAAAGAAAAAAAAAAGTCATTGTTAATGAGTTCCATAACCCAAAACATAACTGCACAGATATTCAATGCTTAAAAAAAACTTCAATTGAATACAAATGGAGAACCAATCGCAAACTTTCAATTGAAAACCAATCGCAATTGAACAAAGGATAAACTTAATTCATTAATCAATCGCAAGTTCAACAGAGATAAAAAAAAGGATATTTCCAATTAAAACTAGCTATGCTTATCGTCACGCATCATAGGTTTATAAATCGGAAATTTCAAACAATATTAATATCAAACCCTAATTAAAATTTTTAATGATTCGACAAAACCTGGCTCGATGCCACTTGTTAGAACCAAAATATATTCATACAAATATTAAACCCAAGATCCATACATGCCAAATCATTAAGAACAAAGAATAAATTTTGCGGAAGCGTACTTGAATCCATTGATGGAGATTTTCCAGAGAGGGTTTGATCTTCCAAGATGATAGGTTACCTCTTGCTACACAACTCTCTGACGGGGAAGGAGAGATATGCAAGTTAACCTAGATCTCGGGGACCACTACCCTTTATATAAACTAAATTAAAATCAGTTTATTAATATTTACAACTCTGCCCCTCATTGAGTTATAAATATAACTTACGGTATCTACACTTTTAATTTCATGACAATTTAATACCTATAACACGTGTAACATAATTGGTCACTTTAATTTTCGTGTTAAACTTTATAATAGCAACATACATTATACATATGTGCCCATTATTATTGGATAACCCAACACTGGGAACTTGCTTTAGAACTGAAAGAAGCAAAAGCAAGATTTGAATCTGTCGGAGTTAAACTGATTGCAATCGGAGTTGGTACTCTCAACAAAGCACGTATGCTTGCAGAACGGATACTCCCTTTTTTCTGTACCGAATATTTTTATTGATTATTGCTAACAATTTGCATAATATCGGATTCAGCTATCATTTCCATTGGACTGCCTTTACGCTGATCCAGAACGCAAGGTAACATCATACCATTAATGGACTCATACGTGTAGTTTTCTTCCCTCTAATACTTTTTAACCATTAAAGTTGGAAAAATCTCATTTTTCAGGCATATGATATTTTGGGCTTGTATTATGGTTTTGGTCGTACATTCCTCAATCCTGCAAGTGTAAATCTCTGTTTCCACTCTCTACAAGTTGTTGGGGTTAAATCTCTGTTTCCACTCTCTGCAAGTGTAAATCTCAGGCATATGATGTTTTGGGTTTGTATAATGGAATTTTTCAGTTTTTAATTTTTATTTAGATATAATATATTGCAAGAATTATAACACAATATAGCGTTTGGCGTAGTGGTAAGCCAACAGTCTTATATGCTGCAAGACGCAGGTTCAACACCCCTTAATTGCGTTTGGGATTATTTTCCTTTTCTTCCTTTAATTAAGTGGTGACACGTGTCACCACTTGATTGGAGGGTGAAAATACATCTATTTAATCAAATATAAATAATTAAATCCCTCCAATAAGGTAGTGACATGTGTCACCACATAATTAAATAATTAATTTAATTTATTAAATTAAAATTAGGACTAAATTGAAAGAATGTGTAAATAGTAAGGACCAAATGTGTAATTATACCTTTATTTTTTAACTGCCACATCATCCTGCCGTTAATCTATAATGGTTGGTGGTCAAATTACACCCAATTTAATAATATGATGGTTTAATTGCTTCGAAAAAAAGTAAGGTGGTCAAATCGCGACTTTTACAATAGTATTGTGGTCATTTATGTAGTTTACCCAAATTTTTAATATAGAAAAAGTATATATTTTAAGTATAGAGTTTTGCATCTTTCTTTTGTTTGTCCCGGAAAATTTGTTTTTGTATCAGGATTCTAACTAATCCAGTATTTTAAATAAAAATTATAAATTTAAATTAGAGTTTAGGGTCATATATAAAATAAATTATTAATGCGTAAAAGTGTATATAACTTAATAATTTTAACATAAAAATTTTAACCCGAAGAGGATAACAAACATATAATTTTGAATTAATATTAGAAAAATTGACAAATTAAAGTGTAGGGACTGAGTCTTAAATTTTAGCATGGTGGACGGAGCATAACCAAAAATTGACCGAAATACATATTTGAAATGACAAAAAGAGGGTTTTGTGAAAAAGACACCCCAGCGATCAAATTCGTAATTCAAGGCTAGTATACGTATACCTTTGGAAAGAGATGTACCTATGGGCTATGGCCCAATCACTAACAACAAAAGGCCTGTAGGATGTATCTACTTTCGTCCGGCTCAATTTCATTCCTTCTTTCTTAATTCAAATTCGGATTTATATCCAATACACTTGACGGTAAAAAAAAATTAGTTTTCGTAAGTGTTTTAGTTTTAGGGTTCATGGACTTAGTTTAGAGCATATGGTTTAGGGGTTAATATTAGATTTAAGGGTTTAGCGGATAGAGTTTAGGTCATTATGGTGAGAATTTAGGTTTTAACCTATAAACCTAAAATTCTATTAATAGTCCCTAAATTTTAAATTATTAAACCTAAACCCCTAAAGGCATAAACCTTATACATTAAACTGAGTCCATAAACCTGAAAACTAAGACGCTTGTGAAAACTAAAATCACCAGTTTATCAAATAATTATTCTTCAAATTCACTAGTCTTATTCACTACCAAGTTGTGTATTAAAATATGGGAAAATATCTCATGCACTAGCAGCGAGAAGAAAAAGGTTCCACAAATGCCGTAATTTTAGGGTTTATGGACCTAGTTTAGGGTATGGGTTTAGAATTTAGTGCTTGTAATTAAAATTTAGAGTTTAGAGGTTAGTGTTTAGGTTTTATGGTAATATAATTAAAGATTTAGGTTTTAACTCATAAACCCTAAATTTTAACCTTAAAATCTAAATTATAACCACGCTTTTAAATTCAAAACTCGTACACTTAAAACCATAAACACTAAACCGTAAACAAAATTTCTAAACTATAAAATTAAAGTATCTGTAAAACTTTATTTCCACAATTGCTTGTACATAGGAATAATTACTCTTAAAGTATAACTCATAATATATATGAACTGATTTGAGCATTTTTTTAATTTATGTGATTGTTAAGCATAACAATTTCTCATGGAAGTAATACATACATCTCAGTAGGAAATATAATTATGCCATCTCTCATAAACATCAACAAATTTTGTTGGATTTTGATTAAAAAAAACAACAAATTTTGTTGGATGACATGATTAGAACTTAGAAGAAACATGCAAGAGAAAAGGAGGGGATGAATGCTTTAAGGTGATAATTTCCTTCATATAGTAACTGAATCTAACAACGTAGCCACACAGAAAAACTTTACAATATTATTACTGAAGAAAGCAGAATGACCTTAATCCTCCTTGATCCCCTCCAGGAGCTTCAGCACATGAAGCATTGTTGGCCTGTTGGCAGGATTTTCGGACAGGCATACTTGAGCAATACTCAGCACCTTCAGCATCATCTGCTTTGAATCTGCATTCAACACCATTGCATCTAAAACATCAGCCGCCTGTCCGCTTCTCATCTTCTTCGACACCCACCCCACCAAGTTCCCTCCTTCGATCTCCTTGAAATCGGGGCCCATTGGCTCTTTGCCGGTCACCAGTTCAAGTAGAATTACACCGAAACTATACACATCTCCCTTTGTACTGCACCTACCGCTCTGTCCGTACTCCGGTGGGATGTAACCCAAAGTCCCTGCAATGTCCGTGCTAACATGCGTTTCACATGCACTGATAAGCCTTGCCAGCCCAAAGTCAGCAAGTCTGGGTTCAAAGTCTTCACTCAGTAAGATATTGCTGGCTTTGATATCCCTGTGGATGATATGAGGGATGAAACCGTGGTGAAGAAAAGCCAGTCCTCGAGCAGCACCTATTGCGATTTTGAAGCGTTTAGGCCAGTGAAGGATATCAAGAGCTCCGGTGCGGTTTCTCAACCAAAGATCCAAACTCCCATTGATCATGTATTCATAAACAAGGAGCTTCTCCTCGCCCAATGAACAGTATCCAAGCAACGGGACAAGGTTTTGGTGCTTAACCTTACCCAAGGTTTCCATTTCAGCTATGAATTCTCGATTGCCCTGTGTTTTTGCCTGGCTTAGTTTCTTAACCGCAACGATCTTCCCGCTAGGCAAATTAGCTTTGTAAACTGTTCCAAACCCTCCATCTCCTATTATATTTGTCTTACAGAAGTGACTGGTGCCCTCAACAATGTCACCTAAGGTCAGTTTCAGGAGTGGCTGCTCGAACATTGCTATATTAATGCTCAGAGGCTCCTTCGACCTGCTGCTACTCAAGAAATAGAGCTCCTGATCTATAAAGGTTTTCAGTTTAGTTTCCTCAGTTTCTTCCGGATCGTTTTCCCGACTACCACTCGCAATCCATCGCCGTAGAGCAAAGGCCAAAGTAAAAACGATGAAGGCAGTTGCAGCTGCGATCGCAGCAAGGCCCCAAGCATTTAACAAAGAGGATCTCTCAAAACTTGTGAGCCTGCACTCTAAACCCATGATTCTGCCACACAGATCATTGTTCCCAGCAAGTAAAATCCTTGACAGGTTTTGGCAAATACCATTTCGGGGTACAGGACCTTCCAACTGGTTTTCTGCCAGATTCAAGTAGAATAGATTGAACAGCGCACATATTTTCTCAGGAATCTGTCCTGATAATCTGTTTCCAGATACATCAAAATATTCAAGTTGCATCAAGTTGCCAACTTCTGAAGGGATCTCACCAGTGAACATATTCCCATGAAGATCTAAGTAAGTCACATAAGACAAATTGCCCAATGAGTGTGGCAAGTGTCCACTGAAAATGTTGTTACTCAAATTCATGTCTTCAACCTTCCATGACAGGGAATCGGAGAACAGATTAGCTACACCACCAGAAAGCCTATTCTGCTGAACATATAGCCCCACTAGGTTACTCATCTCGGACAATGAAGAAGGTAGTTCACCAGTAAGATCATTCCGGCTTAAATCCAAGTGAGTAAGCTCTTTCAAGTTCCCAAAACTTGCAGGAATAACATCAGATAACTTATTGCCAGTCAAGTTTAACTTCACCAAACTACCAACACGACCTAAGCTTCCAGGGATGGCTCCGGTAAGCTCATTATTCCCCAAATACAAGCCCTGAAGCTTGAGAGAGTCACCAAATTCAACAGGTATTGAACCTGTTAGCAAATTTCCAGACAAATCCAAAGTTGTAAGATTTTTCAGTCGAGAAAGTGATCCTGGAATGTTGCCAGTAAGCATATTGTTGTTGAGAAGGAGA
The DNA here is from genome assembly GCA_958450335.1 of Hibiscus tridactylites. Lineage (NCBI taxonomy): Eukaryota > Viridiplantae > Streptophyta > Magnoliopsida > Malvales > Malvaceae > Hibiscus > Hibiscus tridactylites. Next base: position 69,175,912 of record OY288288.1, on the reverse strand, counting down.
TCCACCACCACCACACAGTTTCCCAGTTCTTCAGGTATTGGACCAGTCAACCTATTGTTCGACAAGTCGAATACTCCATGGTGCTGAACAAAGCTTAAATCAGGTATATTAACCTGACGAAAATACGATGATGGTTTCAAAGGGATCGAACCTGATAGATTATTGTGAGAAAGAACCAGGCATTGCAGCAGCTGCAAATCTGCAAGTTCCACAGGTATCGATCCACTCAAATTGTTGTTTCCAAGATCCAATGTTGTCAACCCTTTGCAGTCTCCAATTTCAACTGGTATATGCCCTTCTAAGAAATTTGAGTTCAAGTTGAGCACAGAAAGAGCTGTGAGATTGCCAATCTCCTTAGGTATACCGCCCTTCAAGCGGTTACGAGTAAGAACAAGAGTCTGCAATGCAACAGCATTACCGATTTCAACTGGCAGAGAACCTTCTAGCATATTATTTCCAGCAGAAAACTCCATCAAAGTCTTTGAACTCCATAAACTCACAGGTATCCTACCAGTGAAATTGTTGGAGTCGAGGTCAATAACCATCAATGGAAGCTCTGAAAGATACTCGGGCACTGAACCATTGATGTGATTGTTAAGCAAAACCAACTGAGCTAGATTTCTACATTTCACAAACACATTTTCAATGGTACCCGAAAGGTTATTACCATCAAGATCAACCTCCGAAAGCGATTCCGCATTGCATAACTCTCTCGGTATCCAACCCGACAAGTTGTTATTGCTCAAACTAAGGTGTTTCAGCATTGAACAACTCCCAATCTCAGGTGGGATGTTACCCGAAAAGCGGTTGCTTGAAAGCAGCAAGGACTCCACTTTGTTCCATTTCCCAAGCCAAGGCGGCAATGGCCCAGAGAGCTGATTCTTTTCAGCTGAAAATGTCAACATAGGCAAGTTGGAAAGCTCTTCAGGCAAAGACCCGGATATCGAATTAAACGACAGCATCACCATCATCAACTTCTGGCAATTTCCAAGCTCTGCTGGTAAGGAACCATTGATCTCAGAGTAAACAAGGTTCAATATACTCAAATTCTTTAACTTTCCTATAGACTTTGGGATGGAACATTGCAATAGGTTATATGAAAGGTCAAGGTTGGCAAGCATCTCTAGACTGAATAGTTCTTCAGGTAAAGGCCCTGATATGGAACAAGAAGGTGCAAAGAAAATCTCAAGCAGTGAAAGGTTACCAATTTGAGGTGGCAACTGCCCAGTGAATTGATTACTGCCAATGTAAAGAGCGGTCAGGTTTCTAAGGTCACCGATTGCCGGCGGGATGTTACCGGAGAATGAATTGTTGGAAATATCTAGAGAGATTAAAGATTGAAGGTTTTTGAAGAGAGTTGAAGGGAGAGAACCTGAAAGGAAATTGTTAGCTAGGTCCAAGAACTCTAACTGAGTCAACTGCCCGAGCTGAGGCGGCACTGTGCCACTGAGTGCATTGGTGGAAAGTTCAATGGTACGAAGAGCTTTCAGGTTGCCGAGCTCCGGAGGGATTTTCCCGGTGAGAAAATTGGACCCGAGTTTAAGAGTCTCCAGCATAGTCAACTCAGCCAACTCAACCGGTATTTCGCCAGAGAGAAAGTTGGAAGACAAGTCCAGACGGGTGAGGGCGGAGAGGGAGGAAAGAGACGGAGAGAGTGAACCTTTCAAAGACCGAGCTGTAAGAGCAAGCATGGTGACTCGACCGAGTTGACACACGACACCATCCCATTCGCAGTGATGAACTTTCCGGTTCCATGAAGAAAGGAGATGAGGGTTCTGAAGCCTTGTTTTGAAAGAAACAAGAGCTTCCCTTTCTGGGTCTCGCTCCTCTCGAGCTCTAATGGTCCCCGACGACAACAACAACAACAAAGACAACAGGTGGAGAAGAAAACAGAGGAAGTGAAAGGAAAGCTTAAACTCCATGGCGAAAGAAGCAAACTTTAAAGGGTGAAATGAGCAAGAAACACAGATAAAGACATGAATAATCAGAAAGAGAGGGGTGTGAATAAAACAGAGAAGGGGGAAAAGATTGAAGCTTGAGGAAGCGACATGGCAAAGAAAGGAGGGTTTTTGGGCAAAGAAGTCGTGTGTCAGAGACTGTGGCCAACGTAGCTCACGTGGTTTGAGCTGTTTTGTAACGCCAATTCCCCGTTTTTCATTTTGCGGTGTCAAAGAAGTGAATGACAATACAAAAATTAGCAGGAGGGAGTACATTTTTTGGTTGGGAATGATAGATTAATTAACATTGGAACCAAAATCTTTAAATCAAATTTAATAAAGGGTGCCCCTTGTAAATTTAGGAGACGGTTGGGACTTGGGAGTGTTAATGTGATAAATTAATGGGATTTGTTATTGAATTATGTTAGTAGGTGTGTGTGAGCAGAGACTTGAAAGGGCCTTTTATGGGATAATTGTAGGTTGTTCTCTTACATTTTAAAAAATTACACTTTGTTGGTCTCTAATTTTATGTGTGAGGAACACAAATTTTGTCTTTTTAGTGTTCCTAAGTATACTTAATATTAAAAAATTAAATTTACGTTTTTCTTAAATTTTAAACTTTAACCTTAAAACTTTGATATAAACTCTAAATCTATTCTTTTATATTTCTATTCGTGTGTTAGTGGTATGAGTTTTACTTTTACCAATTTTATTGGTTTTACTTTTTAGGTCTGGTGGGTGCAGCTAGCCAGCTAGGGCATTAAAAATTTTATCTTTTTCTAGGGTTTTCTTTCTGTGGATTTTAGAGTGTGATTAGGGGATCATGAAATGGATGAATGGAACTAATTATGATTACATATATAAGTGTAATAGGACCAAATAAAGAAAGGTTAATGGAACGTATACCATAATTGTTTTTTGGTTGTTTTTTCAATTTTTCAAGACTTTGTTTTGATTAATCTGGATCGATCTGCGTTATACACTTGATTTTGTTTGATGAGTCTCTATGTATAAATTTTTTATACACACAATACCTTAAATTTAATACATATTTAAGCGATACTAAACTACCTAATCACTTAGACCAACTGGTTGGTAACGTATGAATGCATCTCTTTCTGACTTTTTCCCTTAAAAATTTCTGGATGATTGTTGTCTAATGAGTAAAGCACCCCTTTTTGTCTATTGTTAGGAAAATGAGGGTTAGATTTTGTTTGTTTTTTTCTTAGATGGTAATAATTAAACAATTCATAGTCTCTTGAAATCCCTAAATCATAGATATTAGTGTTTAAGTTCTTTTCAATTAGATAATTATACTTAAACACATTTGAATTCACGACCTCTAAACATTAATGAAACTAGTGTAGGAGGCGAGATAAAACTATAAATTTCAGATGGTGAGTAGGCTTAAATTAAATGCGTGATATTAGGGATGGACTAAAATTGAAAAGTACCCATTAAAAGAGGGGTCAAGGCCTTTTAAGACTCAATCAATACTCCTATACTATTATGTTAAGGCTCAACGGTCAAATAAGTGCTTAAATTATATTTTCTTTTTATTTAGATAGGTGCCTAAATTTTTTTGAACCAACTAGGTGTCTAACGTTTTCAACATTTAGGGCTGTAAACGAACCGAACGAACACGAACGGGGTGTGTTCATGTTCGTTCGTTTAACTTTAACCGAACAAATGAACGAACACGAACATAAACGAACACAAAATTTCTTGTTCATGTTCGTTCATTAAGGAATGTAGCTTGTTCGTGTTCGTTCATGTTCGTTCGTTTAAATGGTAAACGAACATAAACGAACACTAAATAATACAAACGAACATAAACGAACATGAACGAACATATATAATTTGTTAAATATTTTATATTTTTAGTTAGTTCGATTAATTCAGTTAATTAACCGATTTTTAAACCGAATTAATCGATAATTAAAATTTGAAAACACTCTTAATTATTAGTCGAAACCTAAAATTATCTAATAGATTAGCCAATTTTGTTTTGGTTCGGTTTAACCGAATAATGAACAACCCTAGACATATGTGAATAAATTTAAATGAACATAAACGAACATAATTGAACGAACATAAACGAACGAACATAAATGAACATAAACGAACAAACATAAATGAACGAGCATAAACGAACGGATTACCGAACGTTCACGAACATAAATGAACGAACAAGCCTTTTGTTCGTGTTCGTTCATTTAATTAGACGAACAAAAAATATTGCTCATGTTCGTTCGTTTAATAAATAAACGAATATAAACGAACTTCCCGCCGAACGGTTCACGAACGGTTCGCTGAACGTTCGGTTCGTTTACAGCCCTATCAACATTACTCAAATAGGTGTTTCGTCGTTATTGTCCGTTAATTTTTACTGATAACTTCTGTTATCTAACACGTGTCATCTTCTTACATTTCCAAAATTATATTTAAAAATTAATAAAACAAAATAACCTCATATTTCAAAAAAATAGCACCAAATTTTAAAATTCCTAACACCAAAAACCAAAATATCGATATGACTTGATTTCGCCGCCGATTGCCATGCCGCCACCCATCACATCCGTTGTCGGACCATCACGCCCATTTACCTCATCGCCAGAAATCATCGAATGGTTCATTCGAATAATTCACGACGAACGATGAACAATGTGTGGGTCGTTCAGCGAGGGGAGTGCGCTTCATTTCGTCGTCGAAAAACGCAACCAACGCCGGTGGGAGTAGACAAATTTGAGAGGTTAGCGATTTTGGACTATTTTGGGATTATTTAAAAATTTCAAGATATTTAAATTTTTTTGGTTTATTTAAAAAAATAAAATTCAAAAAGTATTTAATATTTTCACGTGTTCGGTTTTGATTGGATAGCGAAAAAAATTAACGTCTATCACTGCCAAACCTTAAATGGGTCACGAAATGAAACGTTATGCACCTATTTGGCCTAAAATATAATTTGAGCACCTATCTAAAGTTGAATGGTTTGGGCACTTATTTGACGGAGCCTTTTGTTAAAAAGCTTTATATGCATGTATGTATGAATAGAGGGAATGTAAAAATAAAAATAATTTGATGTTCATTAATTGATCGAGTGATCTAAAATCTCATATTATTATATATATTATAAATTCTAATATTGGCATTTGTCTTTAGAGCGTAAAAGTTCTATGCTTAATGGTAAAATTAAACTTATTTAAAGGTTGGTCTATTTGATCAACTTGATAGAGATTCAATTTGCATGGTCAATTCCTAGACAATGATTTTACATATTTTAATTAGTCCAAATTTAGCAAAAATTTATTGTTTAGCATTGAATTTTGTTTGTTTAAATTTTGATTTATAAATAAAATAAGATATTTTTAAAATTCTATCCGAAAAAAGATAGGAAGGGACTTGGCCTGCCCCCTACGTTAGAATAGGGAAACTGATCTGACTCATATTAAAAATTTAATTTAATCCTTTCTATTTGGAAAGGTCCCCAAATTAAAAATAAAGAGATTCGTACTTGTACGTTACATTTTTCTTTTCTGCCAAATTTTTTTAATCCCGAAATATTTGGGAAAATCTGAAAAAAGAATCGTGGTAAAAAAGTAAAAAAAAAATGCAATTAAGGAATAAAGGTTGATAAACGTGAATTGGGTGTGTCCTTCACCTATAAAAATAGGATAATAAAGAAGGGGGAAATAGCTTTTTACCTAACCTCAACACAGCTGGAGTAAACTCAAGATTGGAATGCATGCATCGGGAACTACTCACCATGTTCATTGACACATCATTACAATGCAAAACAAATAAGTATATGATTTAATTAGATATTAATTGACCAAACGTATTTGACCGATTAACGAAGCTGTTCGTATTTGTTTTTAAATATTTTCTTAGATCATAGGTTCTAGACTTATCAAAAGCACTCTCTTTCATTTTTTTAGAGTCATGCTTTCTCTCTCTTTTAGGTAGGATTAAGATTAAAATTAAACTTTGTCAAAATAATAGATATTAATTACTATTATATTTATTGACTGGAGTTCGAACAATTTATTTATAGAATATGTATACATTTTTTTGACAATGACAGTTGAATTTTAATAAAAATTATAAAAGATATTACAAATACATTGCATCATAAGAGAGAATAACGGAGATAAGTCCATCAAAATCTCATACAAAAACCTAAAAGTGTAAAGAAAAGTAAAAAGTTTCTAGAGATTAGCATGCCGTTAAAATCCAAAAGACTTCATGAATCTCATTGTCTCTATCCAAACGAGACGCATTACAAGGGTGAAAAATGAGTGGTAAGCAAACTAAATTATCAGCCAGATCGCTCCGCTACCCACGACTGATTATATCGGCAAACAACCATCAATCGAGTGGGTATCTATCTTTCTATGACCACTGACAGAATCATAATCAGAAACTAGCGTTGTAAAGATCTCTATACGAGCACCAAACAACTGCTAACGTATGTTAAAATCATGCTAAAACGACATATGAAATAAAACAAAAAAAAACGTGCCACAAAGATAGAGGAAAAAACGTACCATAAAGACATAAATTCTTATTAAAAATATGACAAAACAAAAAAACAATAAACTCGATAATTGATAACCAATACTAAAATTAATTGTCGATCACCAACTAAAAAACAAAAGGAAAAAAGGAAAATGCGATGCTAAGAATGGTGCAAAGAAAAAATAGGTTAAAAAACTTAATCATTTCCCTAAAATTTTATCCAAGTCGGAGTAAATGGAAATGGGATGTTTTAAGGAAAAGTAAGAGACATTACACCAAATTATTCCAAAATGGATATTAATTACTAATAATTTATTTTGACAAATCCTTATCCAACTTAAAAGAGAAGAAAAAAGGACGGTAAATGAAAAAAAATGCTCATAGTAAGTCTAAAAATCATAATACAAATAAAATAAAAGAACAAAAATAATTAACTTGATTAACCGACTAAATACAATTACTAATATTTTTAAGGCAAAATGACAAAAGATGCCCCAAACGTTTGCATGTTGTGTTATTTGGCCTCTATTTTTTTGTTCTAAATATGCCCCAACATTTTAATTTGGTCCAAATATGCTCATGTTGGATGTAAACTGACGGTCAACAGCTAATATTAATTGTACTTGCCACGTGTTAAGATCTGTTGACGTGTCAACATTATATTTGTCATGTATCATCATCAGATTATGCCACGTGTCAGCATTATAGTCGGCCACGTGTCACCGTAAAGAAGGGTATAATAATTTTTTTTAAATCTGGCATCAGCAGATCTTAACATGTGGCAAAGTCCAGTCAGCATCAACCGTTGACTGTCAGTTGACTATCAATTTTCATCCAACGAGGACATATTTGGAAGAAATTGAAACGTTGTGGGCATATTTAAACTAAATTAAAACGTTAGAGACATATTGGACAAAAAAATAGAAGAACTAATGACAAAATATGTAAACATTGGACATCTTTTATTATTTTGCCTATTTTTAAATCTAAAGTGAATTGAAAAGTTTAAAAGTTTGAGATGTTCCAAAGTTGCAATCTGAAAATGCTGGGTTTGTATTCGTATATCTGTGGTGCAGGTGCAGGAAAGATTCCATGGGATCCTCAGATCAGATCAGAGAGTGGTCCCTCCCCGCCTCTCCTTCCTACATCACTTTCTTTTCAGCCAGTCCAAGATAGAAGATTTGGGTCTGATTCATAACTTGAGTTTCAAGTAATCTCAATAATTATCCATCAAATTTATCTTTTTTACTAAATAACCCAACTAAAATCAAAATTAAAAAGAAAAAAAAAACAGTTCATTAAAATTTGACCATATTTGTTTTTGCTCGTTTGACTTGTATATTATTTGTTTACAAATTTATTTATGTATGTATTTAATCATTGAATGGACTGCCAATTTCATTTACAAATCATTTCCAACTTAAAAAACTTATTTCACCTCTCCGAATTTTTTTTTCTCTTTTTTATAAACTGTTCTACTTTGCACCGACCTATTTTGGGATATTTATAAAAATATCATTTAAATTACTGATGAGATTATCCTTATATATATATATATATATATATATATATATATTATTTAGCTTAAAAACTCATCTAGCCTTCTGTCAGAAAAAAAAACTCATCTGGCCTATTTCTCATACTGGAGTGGAGTTTATAATATTTCGGGTCAACATTGCGACGGTCAAAAATTGATGTAATTTGTCGGTATGATTGATTAAGATGTTGTTCTTTTAGTTATTATGTCGATCTTTCTGTTTCAGACTCTCAAACTGGATTTAGATATGCGATCATAGTCACAGTTTCTTGTTCGCGATTGAATTATGGTAATTATCGTATTGTCAACGTGCCTCATTGTAATGTGCATTTTTAATTTTTTATGTTGTTTGTTGATGGTTTTATCTTTCATCATCGATCTTTGGTAATGTTTGTATTCATATTTTATTTCAAGTTTTTGAGTTGAGTTTTTACCCTTTTTTTTGTATGGTCTTATTATATTCTCGAGACACTAATTTCGTTTACTAAGAATATGTCTAAATTATGTGTTTTCGTTTATTATGTCGTGAACTTTTATTGTAATTTTAGATATATCTTAATTTTAATAATGCTAGTGGAATTCATTAAAAAAAATAAAAGCACAAACAACAAAATAGTTAGCTTTATTTCTATAAAAAAATTATAGACACCAACTGTAGATTTGTAGACTTAAAAGAAAGTGAAATGGATGGCAAGATTATAATACTTGTAGACTTGTAGTGTGATGGATTCGAATCTCTAGCTTTAGGCAATAGAGATAATGATATGTGTTCCAATTTGATCAACAAAACGTGAAATTAAATAAAAATATTTAAACAATAAATCAGCTTTAATCACTTAGTGGATTCTAACTATTGTCTAACAACTTTGATTAAACCTAAGTATGAGAAATGATCATGATAAATAATGAAAGCTACAAAGGTTTTAAATTACTAGCTCTTTTCCCATATTACTTTTTTTATTTAATTATTTATTTATCTATTCAAAATAACCCGATTTATTATTTAAGAAATCATCTAAAATAATTTTATTATAGTTAGATTTAAGTATAATTACGTGTGATTACACACATGTGACATGTTTGACAAACTATTGTAATTTACGGTCATGTTAAAATTGAAAATCTTCCTCTACACTTTTTCAATTCTTAGTAAGGTGAAATTTGATGCAATTACATAATTAATTATGTTTTTAATTGAAATTTTCTAACTGGCTGAGTAACTAATAATGTTTATTTTGGCCTACAAAAACATTTTGCTAATGAAAACCCTAACATAAACTTTTTATAACATGTACTAGCTCTTTTCTCATATTGCTATTTTTATAATAAAAATAATTTTGTTAATATAACAAGGATTTCATTTTTTATAACATGAACTTTAAATATGTAGTGAAATCAAATGTTCTCCAACACAACATAATTTACTTATAACATGTACTTTTTATATGGGTAAACTACATAGTCCCTAAATTTTTAAAGAGCTTGCAATATCGCTAAAAAACTTGCAACATATTTATTAAATTTTTAATTAACTTTAGTTACGATCATTGTTGTCAATTGTCGTTAAAAAAAATTAACGTAACACTTAACTTTAATAAAAAGTTAACTTTAAAATATTGAGAATTGTTATATAACAAAGAGTTCACTACGTTTCTAAAAGGCTTAAACTAAAAATAAGTGCTCAAATTGTCGTCGCTTCCGCCGCCCCTAAGCACTCTTCTTTGGTCGCCGGACTAATGCGGTCATTTCTCTCAACACGGCGTCGTCAGAAACGACGAACAACGTGCAGTCGGACGTTAAATGCGAAATCGACGTTCGGCGACGCCGTGTTGGGAAAAATGACCGCCTTGGTCCGGCGACCAAAGGGGTGTGCTCAGAGGTGGCGATCGGCGGCGAAAGCGGGGATGATTTGGGAGTTTAATTTTGAGTAATTTTAGGGATTTGAGAGCTGTTTTATAAAAGTTTCAAAATTTTGGGATTTAATGATAAACTAAATTTTTTGGGTGTTTTTGTTTAAAAAATTAAAAAAAATCAAATTAGTGCTACGTGTCAAGCATTAATTGATTAAATATTTTTTTAACACCAGTTAACGGTAAACACCTAAAATTATAACTTTTGAAATTCTGAACATTTATTTTTACAAAATAATACTTTAAACGCTTAAAATTAAAAAAAAAATATACTTTGAATACTTATTTTTAGTTGAAGCTTTTCTAGAAAAAAATAAGGAAGCACTCGTTATTTTAGAGAAAGGTCAAAAGGAGACCTCTTAATTGCCTCAATAGTGAAGATAGCCCAAGAATTTTGTGGTATTTTCTTCTGCTCCGATGAGATATTAATATGCAAAACATAATTTTCAGAGATAAAATGTTAGTAACCAAAACTAAACATCTACAACTTCTACAATTTTTTATTTAAATATTTGTTGGACTCTTGTTAATCGAATAATCAACAAGCAGTTGGTCTAGTGAGATAAGACATTACTTCCTTTAAGCAATGTCAGAAGTTCGAATCTTGGCGATGTGAATGAAATAATTAGTTTAGGAGAATCATCCTTATAATGAGTCTCAACAATACTCGATCCGAATTAGTCAACCAATAGTTGAAAACCGGTAGTTAGACCAAAAAAAATTAGACGAATTAAATTATGTCCGGACAATTTTTAAATTTCAAATTAATAACTTAATAATTAGACGTTAACCTTCCGTATTACTACTATTTATATTTGGTCTCAAATATTTTTATTATAATTCTGTCATTTATCATATATATCCTATTTTAACCATCCTAATTATATATCATATTGAGTTTATCATGCTACTTTATATCAATTAAACACAAATTTGGTATTCAAAATTACGAAGATATTGAGTTCTAGGAGTCATTGTAGTGATAAAAGGTGGTATGTTTCATTTAAGTGATATTTGTTCCAGCAATTTAGTATGTAAATGCACGTTAATTTTATATTTAAATTTAAAATTTAACACAAATATTAGTATTTTATATTCCAAGTAAAATATAACAAAATTTATGAAGATATCGACATGGTTGCAACTTATTTAAGGGCTAAAATAATTTAAATTTACTGCATAAAGTATGAAGTGCAGAGCAATGAAATCGAGAATATGTGGCGTCAGCACTCAGCCTATCAGCTAAACCTTTTCTTAAGAAAACAAACAAAGCATTGAAGGATAAAGGCAGAGAGACAGATAGGGAATTTGCTTCATTGCGTGCACGCATCCACATTTTATGTTTTATAATTGGACGAGTCTAAAGTACGACACGTTTAGATTATGGTTAAAAAACGACAAATTTTAAAATTTGTTCAAGAACTTAAAATGTTAGACTTTTTCTAACATTTTAAGTTGATTTTTTTTTCGTGATTTTTGACAAATTTACATACTTACAAAACAAATTTTGATACTTGTTTTTAAGAACATTTTAAGTTTTTGGACAAAGTATCAAAACTTGTCAAAAATCACGAAAAATTAACCTAAAATATTATCTAAAAATCTAACATTTTAAACTCTTAGAGAATTTTCGAAACTTGCCATTTTTTTATCCGCACTCTGAACCTGCCGCACCCGGGATTCACCCTTCATTATTATTAAAATCTTTAAATAAATACCAACAATTAGTAAGTCTAGCGGGATAATAGGTTAAGTCATTAAAACAATGTCAGATGTTTCCATTCTAGCGTTGCGGATGGAAAAAATTAAGTTAGAATGACCGCTTTCATATTAAACTCTTACAAAACTTGATCTAAATTAATCGATTAATGAGTCGAATATAAATAGTTAAACTTAAAAAAATATCTTTTAAAGAAACAAGCAAATCTTCCATAAATGGAAGAGTGTGAGATTCACATGGACTTCACCCTTTTTCCCTGTTTTGGATTTGTGACAACTCACAAACTCCTCTCCTTTCTTCACTCTTGTACTATTTTCTCTGGTTCGATAATATTTTGATTAATTTTACAAGGTAATAACGAGGAAAGATTTTGTTTTTAAAATATATATTAGAAATGAAGAAGAAATTCACTAATTAATCGAATGAACAACGATATTTATGTTGTTATATAGGTTCGAATCCCGGTATTTATTTTAAAAATGTAATATATTTTATTTAATTAAAAAAATAAACAAGGATTTCGGTAGTTTTATTTTGTAAAAGATTACATTCATTAAAATACATAAAAATGTACATACCCGAAAATAACATATCTCAAAACCATTGTAAATATGTAGAGATGGGATTTATTAAATTGTTTAAAATAACAATCATTAAATAAGTTAAATTTATATTTGTAGATGTAAATAGTAAAATTTAATAACAAATATTTTAATTTTTATTAATGTTCTTTTTGTTAATTTTTTTGGTTAACGTATTCACTGTCGATAACAGTGACTAATTCCCTCGCAGAGGGTGCTCTCACTAAGAAGTTAACGGTTGACCATAAAATTTACTTCATTCTCATTGGTAGTAATCGAACTCATGACCTCATAGTTGTTCTTTTGTTAGTATTATTATCACTTATATATATTTTAATTTTATAATAAAAGAATAAATTGTTAAACTAATAAGTTCAAATTATATTTATAGTTTTAAAATAGATTTTGTTATGATAAAAATATTTTTAGATACTTTTACATCATTTCAACCAAATATCATAATCTTACGTTCTTATAAAATGAACCAAATAAAGTAATGCAGTTTTCCTTTAATGCGAAAAAAATAATGTAACACTTTATAATCTCATTCTCGAATACAACCATACATTATTTGAACCAAACGCAATTTTAATGTACATAATATATTAAGTTAGGATCAATTAATATCAATCATAATCTAAATAAGTAGTAACTCAAAAATAAAATCTCAAAACCCAATCACTTAGTTTTATTAACTATGTCAAAACCTAACTAACTTATTTAAATATTAATCATAATCAGACAATCAAATCCTTTTAATTGTTTTTTTTATTAGTCAACAATCTTTAGAGCATGTGGTTAAAAGCTCTAGGTAGACATCTTCTTCTTTCTCTAGGTTGTCAGTTTAATGAAACAACATTTTCCTTCCCTCTCCTAAGTAAAAATGGTTTAAAAAATATTTCTTACTGTTTGTTTGTGGTTTAGTGTTTAATTCTCTATATCTACTTTATACTAATTAATGGTAATATTTGAGGTCAACTAATTATTTGGGATAAATGATAACTCCATGTTAATCTTCTCATAAACAATGATATTTAGTTATGTTGCCACTTACATGATTCTTATGGTTCTTATACACATGTCTAGCTAATCATTGAATCAATGCTATAACATGGTAATAATTGATTTTACTCTAAACCCTAATCCCAATATATAATATGGTAGACTCTAATATTTACTATAATCATATGTATTGCATAATTCAAAACATGCTTTGAAATTCCCACCACTTGTGTTGAAATAAATTAAATTTGATTCACTGGTTAGGAAACGATGTCACCATGTAAAAAAAGTTTAAATATAAAATTTATTTTATATGATGTACCCTTGCTGTACTTGTACCATGTAATTTAAAAATTGTCGTTTTCCGTCCCGTCCTATACTCGTATCAGTGTAACATAGTATTTAGTTTTGGTTCAGGTTGATTTTTGGTTCCATTAATATTCGGTTCGGTTTGCTTTGAATTCATGTCCAAATATCAAGTCGAATAAATCAATTTCTGTCTCAAACTTTGGGTCAAGTTTGTCAAGTCTATATTCAACTCACAGCCCATATTGGTGCGTACCAAATAATTTGATGAGCAGTGAATTAGAGTCCTATGAAACTATACTCTGATGGGCTTACCGAGACCCACATAATTTGATGCCCATTGCGATTTGAACCGCATATAATGCAAAAAAATGTTTACATGGGAAACATACAAAAAAAAAAACATATAAAATTTTAAACACAATCATAATTTATAAGATTCAAAGTGTGTGTGATTTGAACCGCATTGGTAAGCACACGCATTGCATTTCTAAGGAGAGTACTCGAATTCAAATTTTGGAGACGACATTATTGGGGGAGCAGCCTCACATCCACCCCTGAGAAGTTCTTCGGGCTGAACCGCATTTGTCGAACTCAAGCCTCTGCCTTGGGGCACTCTGGGACCGATACTTAGCCCGGGATGATTCAGTGTTCTCCATGTAATTTGGGTGATCAGAATATGCACTTAAATATCCCCATGAACATTCACTCCTTGTTGGTGTGAAAGGGCTTCTCCGAGCACTACTTCCAGGTTTAGATGATGCAGAATGCAGTTGTGGGCTGTTGTCAGCTGTTCTTAGAACTTCTGAAGAGATATTCGATATCGGATTTAAAGCTTTTCCAGATGGTTTTCTTGGGGAGTCGTATGCCGTATAGCTATGGCTATAATCCAAAGTTGAATAGTGCTGAGATGGCCTGAAATTCTTGTGACTCTGTTTCCAAGTATCAACTTCAAGAATTATGTTACAATTCTCATCATCAGCACGCTGCCTATGGCTAAACGAACCGCCGCTTCGGTTGTTCCATAAACTTTCCTCCGTCCAACGGTCCAACCAATTCGAACGCATCCGTGCTTTCTCTATATCAATGATGTCCCTCGTGTTTGAATTCGAACCACTTCTCTGCATGAACAAAACCAAATATGTTGTGGAGTAAGGTCTCGGTCGACAGAGCAAGTGGTTCCTCAGTATTTCAGTCTATTAGTGCTTGAAGCATATAACGTGAGTTCATAGCAAGCACATCAAAAGCATATGTTTACATCAATTCCACAAATGGATCCTAAACATCGACGAGAGTAGAGAGGTATGCTTACAGCGTTTCGTGTAAGTCTCGACATCTTGACGACAGAATCAAAAGACTTTGTCACGTGTGCACGACGAGCACGGGCTCGAGCTTGCAGTCTGACCAATGTTTGCATACGTCTGAGCATGTCTTCCGTTTGCTTTCTCACAATGTGGCCTCTCACTAGTGCTTGAAGCTTCACCAATGCTTTCAATGCTCTCAGCGCCCTCCGTGCCTGCACCATTTACATCAAATTAACCAAAAACCATCCATCTAATTGATATCAGATTAACCAATTTACAGCTTTACAAAAGTTTAACTCAATTGTTACAGTTCAAATCGGAATAAAGCTACGAATTCGGCATAATAAAAGTAAACTACAGGTATAAAGACCTAACAACTTTCAGGAGAATATGAATAAGAACATGATGTCATGAAATATTTGCATGCTACCATTGAAAGATGATGCACCAAAAAGGCAAGAAACCAAATTTGACAAAAAGCTTCAATTTTACTTTAAAACAACACTCTTGTTTTGAATTTAACAAAACAAAATCTGGAATATGTTTTTGCAGATCAAAGAAAGGGAAGAAAAGTGGGCAGTTAATAAGAACAAATGATGTAAAAAAATTAAAAAGAACGAAGTAAAAGTACTAACCAGATAACCTCGAAAAGCGGATTGTATTCTGACAGCCGCCATCTCCTGTGAGAGGGGTCGGTTGCTGCTACTGCCACCACCCCCACTTGTCAGTCTAACGACCTCAGCAGCCGCATGTGCAGCCGTGAGAGCAGCCTCGGCTACAGCAGCAGTGGCGGCTGCTACTGCTATGGCGTGCTTGTTGGCATCCAACGTGTCACCGCATGCATCTGTATGAAAAGTTGAAGACGTTGGATTGGGAGATCTAGCAAAGCTACAACGCCTCTGTTCTTTATCGGAGCGGGATTTGCCGGGCTTTTTGGCGCCAAAGAGTCGCCGGAATAGGCCCATGGTTCATTTCCGGTGAAGTACATGTGCACTTGAAGCCATGATTAACGGGAAAAACTGAGCTTTTTTTCTTTCTTTTGCGGTAAAAGAAAAGAGAATGGAAAGTACTAAGAGTATATAGGAAAGGAGTGAGGGAGGAGAGGGAGAGACTTGGATATTGTACCCAATGATCCGAATAGAAATGATTTGTCATTTTTCGGTGCCTGTATTTAAAATTTAAAATTAAGGGTATAATTTATATTTTAAGATTTAGAATTTATAATTTAAAATTTAAATTTAAATTTAAGACTTAAAATTTAATTTGTAAGTATTAAAACCCTAAACCCTAAACTTTAAACTCGAAAAAGTAGCTTATTATTTTTGTCCAGTTGATCCACAATTCAAAACATTCAAACCATACGTGTCTCCAGCCTTCAGGAATATGCACACCACGCGCGCATTTTATAAATAAAAAGGGAAAACTCATATTTAGTACCTTAATTATGTTCGCGTTACTGTTTTGGTAATTCAACTATTATTTTTGGTATGCCTGTAAACGAACCAAACGAATACGAACGAGGGTATGTTCATGTTCGTTTAACTTTAACCGAACTAATGAACGAACACGAACGAGTAGTTATTTTGATTTTTATTTTTTTTTGGGTCCATTTTTACTCTTGACATTTCATTTTGGATCAAAATGACTCCGTGGATAGAAACCATTAGTTGAAGTCAACGTGGGATGTGGGATGCTGACTTGGCGTCATCAATTTTTATAAACATATATTTTATATAAAAATATATATAAGGAATTACAATAAATAAAATTATAAAAAATATTAGAAATTGTATAATCATGCATTGGATAATAACTCAATTAAGGGTTTAATAAATTATATATGTATGTATCATCCTTTCGAGTTAAATTGTTCAAGTAAAATAAGCTCCTTTCATCTGTGTAGGGTCGCCGAACTCTCCCGGTGGTTAAAGGCGTTGCCTTGTAGCCTTCTTTTCCACCCCTTGCACTAGATTTTTTTAGGGGAGCGGTTCCTTTTAAAACGGTGGTCGAGTGTTCGCTTGGGTGGCCGTGCTCACTGTAGGCTCGGAGGCTTGACGGTGTTTCCCATGTCGGCGCTTTCGTTCTCAGCCATGTAGTAGTTGTCTTTTATGTTTTCTCCCCTGTTTTTTTTATTTCCGTCATTATGCGAACATTCAATTACAATCCTCTGCAAACGTACCAGCGAACTACAACCACGCGAGCAATTAATCTCGACCCTTTGCGAATTGTGCATGCAAAGGCTACCCGAACCACATGATAATGCACGTGATTTATATCGACACCGAGCCACGACTGTTGGTAAAATAGAACTGCAAAACTGGCTGTTAGCACTGACTGGAAAAATATAAAAAAACAGTATGTAAATATGTGAACCGTGTCGTGGTATGGTGGCCACTGCCTTAGAAACAAAACTGCCCCGAACAGTGTAGTCGCTTCACAGGCAGGATGTCCCCCGAGGTGCACACGGACTCTCCAAGAACCGTACACTCGATTCTGGAGTGAACAACAGTGGAACTGCTCGAACAAACAATGGAGGAAACAGAGAGAATAGAATGTATTTGTAATGTGTTTGTTGTATATAATGGTGCATGTAACACCTCTATTTATAGGCTGGATATCATGTCTATAATTGATATTTCACTGTCCAAATAATTACAGAATTAAATCTGTATAACAACAGTATTAAACATGCTGTAACAGCTTCACAATAACACCATTTTAATTCTGTAATTTAAGCTCAGTAACAACTCTAATAACCATGCAATAACAGTGCTGTTACACCTTGAATTTGACTGAAAAACAGTCTAAATTCATCTACTAAACAGACTGTTCATATTCGAATAATTTCGAATAAACTGCACAAAACGTTCGAATCAAACAATTATGCTGAACGTTGCAATTCATATATGAATTTAAAAATAAATTCTGATTGATTCTAACTGTTTTCTCAAAAGCCTAGAAATAAGAAAAAATTCTTTCACATATAATCTTTTGTTCTTAAGAAAATTCTATACGATTTTTTTCCAAAAAGAATAGAACCGCGCGCGTACGTGTCGAAGACACGTGTTACCCGAGCCCGAGCCAGCCGGACGGCGTCGGCGTCGGCGCGCGAGGACTTCCCTTGTTCTTTCCCACTCAACAAAGGAGGGAGGAAGCATGGGTATAAATACCCTTCACTAATCATTTTCCCAACCAATGTGGGATATGGCCTTAGTAATACTTGAAGCATTACCAACATTCCCCCACTAATGCGAAAGAATTCATCTGTATCTCAAACACAGACCTCCTTAGACGAGCAATAGCGGAATTAGTTGCTTAAGCACTAGTGAACGTATCTTGAACTAGCACATAGTGATAATGAGCGACCCTTCTCTTAGATAAGTGAAACTAGTCTTGAACTTTCTAAGATAGGGGTAAACTTATAACACACAACTAACTCCTCCATCCACCGTAGTTCTCGATGTGTAAGATATATATACACAAGTGTATATTTAGCCATCTTACCCTCAGGATTCTAGTAAGTGTTTTAGAAAAAACTACCCAACGTTTTTCACAGAAGGTGGCTAATCCTTCTCACTTACATAGGTTATTTCATCAAGTTTATCTCAATATAAACCACCCTGAAACCGGGCTATGAAATAATTAAGAACCATTTGTAATGGCTCAACCTCTTATAGACTTATGGTGATTTCTTCAAGTCCATTTAAAATGAACCACCCAGTCTTGGGATAAGAAATCATTAAGAATAAATATTCAACCTTATTGTCGGTGAATTCAAAATGTCCTTCTCAATAGGATCATTCAAACTTTGAATTCATTAAGAGTTTCTTGAAACTCAACCTTTTTGGCGGTAAGTCCATCTTGTCCTTCTCAATAGGACAACACATTCATACTTGTGTTATGAACTTATTAAGAATAAATATTCAACCATGATTCGGTAAATTCATCAAGTCTTTCTCACAAAGACCACCCAAAACCTGGGCTATGAATTTATTAAGAGTAATAGTACTCAACCTGGACATGTACATCATTCGTCATAGGGATAGGCAGTGAGAAATGTACACTATGAGTCTTTCCATGGTTTCGTTTGACCACATTGAACTTAGATAACTAAGTTGGGTATCCACCATGAATTCCTCAACCAATGGGCTTTAGACTCACCCCCCTCGACGAATCAAGGACCAATTTCCAACTTAACCCTTTGGTAAGCGGATCTGCTAGGTTTCTTTCCGACTTCACATACTCTAAAGAGAGTGCTTCATTCCTTATTAAGTGTCTAACAGATTCATGCCTTATGTGAATGTGTCTCTTTTTACCATTGTAAACTTGACTCTTGGCAACACAAATCGCAACTTGTGAATCACATAACAAGAAAACAGGAGGAGTCGGAGTTCCCCACAACGGAATATCGGCTAACAAACTCCTTAGCCACTCAGCTTCTTGCCCAGCCAAGTCAAGAGTTATAAACTCTGACTCCATAGTAGAGCGAGCAATACAAGTCTGTTTTGAAGATTTCTAAGAAATTGCTGCTCCTCCTAATGTAAATACATACCCACTCGTAGAGCTTACTTCATCACTATCGGAGACCCAGTTGGCGTCACAATATCCTTCTAATGTAGCAGGAAAGCCAACAAACTCAAGTCTCCAGTCCATAGTACCCTTAAGGTACTTAAGTAAGCGTCTAAGAGCAACTCAGTGCTCACCACTAGGGTTATGAGTATATCTACTGAGTCTGCTAACATCATAGGCAATATCTGGCCGAGTATAGTTCATTAAGAACATCAGACTGCCAATTATTTTGGCATATTTCGTTTGAGAAACGCTACTTCCTTTATTCTTAAAGAGATGTATGCTAGAGTCATAAGGAGTTCGAGCAGGGACGACATCAAAACTGTCAAATTTCTTTAACACTTTCTCGATATAGTGTGTCTGACTTAAAGAAAATCCCTTTTCAGATTTGATTACTTTGACTCCTAAGATTACATCGACTTCTCCCAAGTCAGTCATCTCAAACTTAGTGGACAAGAAACTTTTTGTTTTATTAATGGACTCAATGTTAGTACTGAAAATCAACATATCGTCAACATATAAGCTTGTAATGACACAATCAGTACCAAACATCCTCGAATACATGCATGCATCCGAACCATTCACAACAAAACCAAAACTAAGAATAGTTTTATGAAATTTCTCATACCACTGTTTAGGAGCTTGCTTCAGGCCATAAAGTGACTTTTTAAGTCTACATACTTTGCCTTCCATACCAGGCGCCTCGAAGCCAAGAGGTTGCTCTATATAGATCTCCTCATCTAGATCCCCATTCAAAAATGCAGACTTTACATCCATTTGATGTACTTGCAACTTGTGAATGGAGGCTAGTGCAAACAATGCACGAATCGTTGAAATTTTTGTGACAGGAGAGTAAGTATCAAAGAAGTCTTGACCAAATCTTTGAGTGAACCCTTTGACTACTAGCCTTGCCTTATACCTTTGGATAGAACCATCTGGTCTAAGTTTCTTTCGAAAGACCCATTTACTGTTGATGGTTTTAAATCCTCTAGGCAAGTCAACTAATTCCCAAGTATGATTAGACATTATTGATTCTAGTTCATCTTTTATAGCGAATTTCCAGAAACTAGCATCAATAGATCGTATAACTTCTTCGTAAGTTTTAGGATCCTCATCTAACAAGTAAGCTTGAGCTATAGGATCAGAAAGAGTGTCTAAATCATTTATCTCAGAAATGAATGAAGTTATGAAGTCTGGTCCAAAAGAGGTTTCAACTCTTTGTCTCTTACTTCTTCTAGGCTCAAAGTCAATCTCTTGAGAAGACCTAGCAGGCACACTAGAAGAAGTGGATGGCAAGTTTTCTATTTGTGTTTCAACATTTAATCTAGGTTTCTTGAGAGGAAAGATTTCTTCAAAGAAAACAACATCCCTAGATTCACAAATAGAGAAGTCTTGTAAAGTCATGAATCTATATGCGGCACTGTTAGAAGCATAGCCTATAAACACTGCATCAACGGTCTTAGGTTCAATGGTGGACTTCTTAAAGTCTGGCAACCCCACTTTGGCCAGACACCCTCACACTTTCAGGTATTGTAAATTTGGAGCATACCCTTTCCATAATTCGTATGGGTAGAATCAATTTTCTTATGAGGTACTCGGTTCAGAATATGATTAGCCGATAGAATGGCTTTCCCCCACATGTTGTCAGACAACCCAGAACTTATCAACAATGAGTTCATCATCTCTTTTAAAGTTCTATTTTTCCTCTCGGCTATACCGTTCTGTTGAGGAAAATAAGGGGCTGAAGTTTCATGTATTATGTCATTCGTCTCACAAACCTCTTTTAGAAAATTAGATCCATATTCACCACCTCTATCAGACCTAACACGTTTTATTCTCCTATCTAACTGATTTTCAACTTCTGCCTTATAAATAAGAAAGAAATTTTCAGCTTCATCTTTAGTTCTTAGGAGATAAACTTTTATATACCTAGAGAAGTCATCTACAAAAGTTATGTAGTAGTGTTTTCCTCCTTTACTTTCGGTGTTTCTAAAGTCTGTCAGATCAGTATGAATAAGTTCTAACAGTTCAGTCTTTCTTTTAGAAACATTTTTAAAGGTAGGTTTTGCATGCTTTGCTTCTACACAAACTTCACATTTATTATAGTTTGTTATGTCTAGTTTAGGCAAAATATTCATATTCATCATTTTCTTTAGGGATTGAATATTTACGTGTCCTAATCTAGCATGCCACATATCAACAGATTCAACAATATAAGCAGAAGTGGTAGCTTTATTATTTTCATTAAGTTGAGTTTCTATGACAAATAAACCTTCGCTTAAAAAACCTTTCCCGACATAATCACCATTACGGGGAAGTACAAGTTTATCTGCCTCAAAAACTAACTTAATGTCTGCCTTATTTAAGAGGCCACTACTGATCAAATTTCTACGCAGGGCAGGCACATATAGGACATTGTTAAGGGTCAAAGTTATACCGGAAGTCAGCTTGAGTAAAACCTTGCCTTTGCCCATCACTTGAGAGCTGCTGGAATTCCCCATGTACACACGTTCACCATTTTTCACGTCCTCGAACTCGGTGAAGAACTCCTTCTTTGCGCAGAAGTGTCGAGAAGCTACGGTGTCCACAACCCACTCGGTGTTCTTCTCTACAAGGTTGACCTCCGAAACCACTGCGGCTATGACATCATCATCCATGTCCTCCGTCACATGCATGCGTGGTCTAGTCTCGTTCTGGCGGTCTAAACGGTGCTGACATTGGTACGCCTTGTGACCAGCTTGCCCACACACGTAGCACTTCATGGTTTTCACATCGGGCTTAGCCTTGACCGGTTTCTTGAAGTTGGTAGTCTTTTGTGGTTTGGGTTTTTTGCTCTAGGGGCCTTTCTTAAAGGGCTTTTTGGACCCTGAAGCACCACTAGACTCAACTATGTTAGATTTAAAAGATAAGTGACTAAAGTTGTTCGTAACCTTATCTTTCAAACGGTTGGCCTCCTCGATTTTCATGTGACCGATTAGCTCCTGAAGTGGTATGTCCCTTTTCTTGTGCTTGAGGGAGTTGCGATAATCGGACCAGGATTTTGGTAACTTCTCGATAAGGATATTTGCTTGCAGAACTTCACACATCTGCATGCCTTCCGCTATGATGTCCGAAACAAGATTCTCGTAGTCATGGACTTGGTCCATGATGGGCTTGTTGTCGGTCATCTGGAACTTCAACCATTCGCCCACGACATACTTTTTGATCCCCGCGTCATCGGTGCCATATTTGGTGTCCAAGGAATCCCATATCGCCTTTGCACTCCTCTCCTTTAGGTACATGTCAAATGATTTGTTGGACATGTGACTTAGGAGATGGCCACGGACCGTCTCGTTGTCTTTTTCATATTTGGCAAAGGTGGCAGCAGGAAGGGCATCGGTGGCAGCATCAATTTGCCCTTGGTTACCGGCATGAATAGCAACGGTAGGTGGTGCAACTGGTGGTTCGTTGAGCAGCACACAGTCGAGGTCCAATTGCTCAAAGAAAATCAAGATGCGTTGGGACCACCTTCGATAGTTGCTGTCATCCAATGCATCGAGTTTGGAAAGGTCGGGAATGAGCTTGCTTAGTAGCGCAGATGAAGAAGCCATTTTTACAGAATCAGAGAAGAGTTTTGTTTCTAAATTGTTGGTAAAATAGAACTGCAAAACTGGCTGTTAGCACTGACTGGAAAAATATTAAAAAAAACAGTATGTAAATATGTGAACCGTGTCGTGGTATGGTGGCCACTGCCTTAGAAACAAAACTACCCCGAACAGTGTAGTCGCTTCACAGGCAGGATGTCCCCCGAGGTGCACACAGACTCTCCAAGAACCGTACACTCGATTTCGGAGTGAACAACAGTGGAACTGCTCGAACAAACAATGGAGGAAACAGAGAGAATAGAATGTATTTGTAATGTGTTTGTTGTATATAATGGTGCATGCAACACCTCTATTTATAGGTTGGATATCATGTCTATAATTGACATTTCACTGTCCAAATAATTACAGAATTAAATCTATATAACAACAATATTAAACATGTTGTAACAGCTTCACAATAACACCATTTTAATTCTGTAATTTAAGCTCAGTAACAGCTCTAATAACCATGCAATAACAGTGCTGTTACACCTTGAATATGACTGAAAAACAGTCTAAATTCATCCACTAAACAGACTGTTCATATTCGAATAATTTCGAATAAACTGCACTGGAATCAAAACGTTCGAATCAAACAATTATGTTGAACGTTGCAATTCAAATATGAATTTAAAAATAAATTTTGATTGATTCGAACAGTTTTCTCAAAAACCTATAAATAAGAAAAAATTCTTTCACATATAATCTTTTGTTCTTAAGAAAATTCCATACGAATTTTCTCCAAAAAGAATAGAACCGCGCGCGTACGTGTCAAAGACACGTGTTTTAGAAAAAATTGCCTAACGTTTTTCACAGAAGGTGGCTAATCCTTCTCACTCCTCTCCTTTAGGTACATGTCAAATAATTTGTTGGACATGTCAAATTCCATACGAATTTTCTCCAAAAAGAATAGAATTGCGCGCGTACATGTCAAAAACACGTGTTACCCTTACCCGAGCTGGACAAACAACGGCGGCGGTAGCGTGAGAACTTCCCTTGTTCTTTCCCACTCAACATGGGAGGGAGGAAGCATGGGTATAAATACCCTTCACTAACCATTTTCCCAACCAATGTGGGATATGGCCTTAGTAATACTTGAAACATTACCAACAACGACAATTCACCAAAACACATGTCTCTTCTGCACGACACATGTCTTTACCTCATCTAACCCCTTATAACTTATAAGGGGCCGTGCACCCCCAAATAAAGGCCAGGCCCCTCATTAACTCATACAAGCTCTCCACGACTCAGACCCAAGTTCTCCAAAAGCTTCATTAGTACTCGATACTCCATCTGCCCCATCCTCTAAAGGCATGATACAAGTACCCGACCACCACCTGAGCCCTCTCTTTCCTCCGTCCATGGAGGCAGTTCAGTTGAGCCATCAACATTATTCATAGACTTTGATAACTGGTTTATCACAGTATTATTTTATTTAAAAACCCGATAATGTTATTAAAATATTATAAATAGCATTGAATAAAGAATATTATTAAAAAGTTGACAAGACATTGAAAAGGAAAGAGTTAGGTGCATGAGAAGCTGGATTTAGGGTAAAGAAAACTAAAAACAGGAATTAAAGAAAGCTTGATTAGAGTGCATTTGATTAGCATAAGGATAAGCAAAACCCAAAACAGGTTTAGCAAAGGACCAGATGTCACTGTTGAGGTAGGCTGTCTCCGTGGTTGGCATTCAATTTTAAACCAATACGGAGTCTACGTGGATAATTACAAATACCATTTTAATCGGTGCTAGTATTAGGGTTTATATCAGTAATTTTTTTTAATATTCTAAAAGTGATTAGAAAGTAGTATCTGTTCATAAATATTCTTCACCATTTTTCGGGTAGGTGTTTTGCCTCAATCCTTGGTCATCATATTCTCAAGTTTATACGTTGCAGTGACAGATCCAATTTTTTTAAGGTGGAAACACACATATTAACACGACAAAATTTTTCGTATGCGAGTGGGCACAAATAATATCTCTTATGGACACACTAAGGAAATTTAAATTTTCAAGGTGGACACTTAATATCATGCTCATTTTTAAGCAGTTGATTACATGGACTTGATGGAATTCTTCGAGGCCCATTGCTTTTCTGCTGAAATTCTTAGTTTAGTCAATAGAAGTTTTTTTTTTCATTTTTGTTATGGTGTGTTTTGAATACACAATGTGATTGCATGGAAATGTAATTACTCTTCCAATAATTATAAAAAATTAATTTCTAGACATGTGGGGTGTAATTACATATTAATTTCTCATGTCATGGTAGTACAAATTATAATTACAAAGTTTATATAAATTTAAATTTTTAAATAATATTAATTATAAAATTTTAAGAATGTAAGTACATTCATAATTACATCAATTCTCACTCTTCTCCCTAAGAATTGAAGAGTGTGATCGGAGGCCTTCAATTACAACCAAACCAACGAGACCTACACATTATAATGATTGTCCAAACACATCACACATGTGTAATTACGCCCAACAATACCCAAACACATCACACATGTGGAATAACAAATGAATTGAAATTTAGGGCGATAACCCATTGAAAAATTTAGGGACTAAAATCACAAATTGCCCCCCCCCCCCAAAAAAAAATGCTTTTGTTCCTTTCTTCCCTTCTAAACCACCCAACAAGTTTCCAACAATCCAAATTTCAAAAATTAATGGCATTCTACTTTTACAATTAAAATCTTTTTCATTTTTTTGGTGTTTTTGCACTAAAGAGTGGGTAACATCAGTTGGTATTCTTGTCACCTTTGATGGCAATGGCAGCCGCTTGATCAGGGACGAGTCAAGATTTTAATTTAAGGGGGCAAAGTATATCTCATAAAAATTTTAATTTTAATATATAAACTAAAAAAATACAAATTTTGAGGGGGTCGGGGGCAATAGCCCCTCCACTATCAAGGTGCCTCCGTCACTGCGTCTGATCATTATCATCCTCACCACCACAACCTAATTCATTTACACGTTTTTTATCCGCATGATAATTTTATTCATGTAATAATTTCAAATAACAATATTGTCCCTCCTTTTTATCAATTGAGCCTTCACAATCTTTTAAAATCATCAATCTCGCTTCAAAACTTAATTCACCTCTTGTTTTTACTCTTTCTATAAACTATATATTATCAATCTCATCCAGAGAAACACACCCTAGTCACATTTGTTTATCATTATTTTTATTGAATTGAAGGTTTAAATATGTCATATGTTCATGTATTGTTTGAAGTTTTAAAATTTAATCATTGTAATTTACAACTTTTTTAGCCTTTACATCTATAGTTTTTATCAATTTGATTCTTAATATTTAAAAATAAATAGCAATTTTATCATTGATTGAAAAATATAATTTTTTTCAATCATTTATGCCTACAAACTTTTTAAGGGTCAAATTGATAAAAAGAAATATAAATATTGGGAGATAAAAGAGGTTATTTTTTATAGTAGTCAAGTCAGAAGAAGTTAATGATAAAATTGAACATGAGCCAAGGAAAAGGAACAAGATTTTCAAATAAAAATAGTATATGGACTCAATCTCGTAAAAGTAAGGTGTATGAAGTAAATTTTAGATTTTAAAATAGTACAAACATATTTGGCATATTTAAACCTGAATTTAATAACAATACCCTAGAATAAACATTATTTTTTTCACTAGAACCGTTGATTAGGTTCACTATAATTTTTTTAATAGTTTAAATGTGATTACAAAGTATTATTTTTTCCATAGATATTCTTAATCTTTTGACAATGCGCAAACATCTTGTAGACAAAGGGATGTGAATTTGTATTTTCTAAAATAAATTAATATAGAAAAAGAGGAGGAATATGTCAATTTCTGGATTACATGTCCAGGTTCAAAGGTGTGCTATTAAAATAATTACACGTGCTGCTGTTAGACTGAATCTCAGGTGGTCTCCAGCAGAAGGCCAGCTACTGAGCCACGAAACGAACGCGGCTAAGCTAAACGACAAGGCTGTCGAGAAAACCGAGTCTCCGGTCTCCGGACACGGCATTAACTGGCCAGATCCGTCCTTTTCAATCCATTCAGTTCGTACAAACTAACTATTTTGCTTCTTACCTTCCGCCCAACTTCCTCACTCTATGACAGTTGGACATTATTCAACTGTCAACCGTGTCATATGTCTAAACCCATCTTCCTTCCCCATTCCACTTAAGAATAAAAACTCTGTCTCTTTTCGGTGCTTCTATTATATACTCAAACACTAAAAAATATTATAAAATTAAATTTCAAGCAATAATCCTAAATTTTAAAACTTACACTCTATACCCTAAAAAATACATCATACCTTAAATTCCCTGAGCCCTAACCATAAACCTAACTTAATACCCTAAACTCTAAACTTCAAACCTAATTTCAAGTGTGACACATAAATAAAAATACTGAAAAGGCAAATGATTTTCATCCTTCACTTAATACCAGTTAAATAATTATGGCAGCCATCTCAAAACAAACTCACTGAGAGATATGGGTGGGAGGGGCAATTTTTTTTACCTTTATTCTTTTCATATACATCTTTTAAACTATTTTTAAATATTTATATTTTACCTTCCCACCTAAAATTCTAATTCCGTCTCTGCATGATACAACCGTTTTCGGAAGGTCGTTTCTACACAAACATGCAACTAAATAACAATAAATTGATTTATCTTAGTATGCTTAAGAATATATTGAATTTAATTTCTAATCAAAATAGAGCCACTTACGAATTCAATTAGACATTGAATTATATTTTGATACACAAGTTGTGTGAAAAAAAACACAACTCTTCATATTTAAATTATAAAATTTAAAACTTAAACTCTAACACGTTAACCTAAAACTTTAAATTTTAACCACAAACCCTAAATTTTAAATTATAAAGCATAAACACATAAACCCTACACGGCAACTTAAACCTAAACTCTAAGGGTGCGTTTGGTTCACGGAATATATAATTACTTCTGGGAATGAGATTCCCGGAATATAACATTACCTTGGGAATTTTACATTACCTTGTTTGGTTTATTTGGCAGGAATATAAGGTTACTGTGTTTGGTTGGAGAAATATAAGATTACTTAGAAGTAAAATTTACCAAATTATCCATGTGTTATATTTTCTTTCTAACATGTTAAACTTTCAATATTAAATTAAAAATATCTACATAAAAAGTCATATAACTATTTTTGTTATACTATATAAAATTTGCAAAAATTATATATTTATCATATCATTAATATAACTATTAGATTTAAAAATTAAAAATATAATTTTTATATTTTCATATCTTCGTTACTCTCTATTAACATAATTTTGTGAATTTTCAAATGTTAAACTTTTAACATGTTCAAATTTTTAATTTTTTTATTTCTTATGATAGATTGTCAAATAAATTAAAATAAATAATAAAATAAATTTAAAATTTTTAAACAATGATAAAAATTTTAGATCATAAATTTAGCCTACTAAAATGTTTTATTAATATGATAAATATCTTATAAATTAAAGAATAAAATTAAAAACATCAGCTACTAACATAAGTGTAACATCATTTAAATATTAAATTAATATTATATTATATTAATATTGTGTAAAAATACATTATATGAACAATATTTAAAAGATTAAATAAAGGATCTATATGAACAAAATTTATTAACTTAAGGACAAAATAGTCCATATGGGTGGGAATTAACAAATACCTAAGAAATTAGTGGGAATGACATTCCCACCATTTAAGGGGAAAAGTGACACTATTGGGAAAAGATTATTACCCCGTAGAGGGAATGCTCTCAAACCAAACATGAGAATATTATTCCGGAACCAAACGCCCCCTAAAATTAATAAAATTGTGTAAACTTTTTCAGACAATAGAAAAACTTCTATAAACTAATTACACCGAATTTTATATCAAAATATATATTTAAAATAAAATAAAACTATTTATGAACTCAACAATTGGTGAAAAAATGAAGATATTTATCCCAGAGTTACCCTAGGCTAAGTTATACGAAAGGGTCAACGTTTACTCAGTCCAAGAGATACTATGAATTGAGTAAAAATGGTTCCTATTCAATGTCAACTGGATATGTAACAAATACTGAAGTTGACCCTTTTGATCCTGACAGGTACAGGCAGTTACTTTTCCTCTCCAACTGCCAAACCCAGATCTTCAATAGTCAAAACTGTAAGAAATCCACGTGTCGTCCTCCGGTTGGTCCACAACTAATCTGAAATGGGAACAGCTGGCTTGTAAAACCTAGTCTAAATCCTACAAAATTGAATATTCCAGAAATGGCAGTACAAAGCGTGGATCCCCACCCAACAGCCTGGATCCTCTTCATTTTTCCGTGTTGCTTCAATATGCCAAGCTTCATATATTTCCCATTCACTCATCGTTTTCTAACTCAGATACTCCAACTCAAACGTTCTTGTGTACTGCAACTTCAAGTGTTTTAATTCACTGTTTTGTTCTTCTGGAAATGGAGTTTTTTGCTCAAGATTATGATGTTTTGGATCCTGGGTCGGTTTCGTCGCCCATGTCTGATACTGGTAGTGGAAATGGGCGTCCGGCGAATTTTTCCGACGAAGATATGATGCTAGCTTCGAGTTGTCCCAAAAAGCGAGCCGGGAGGAAGAAATTCAAGGAGACACGGCACCCGGTGTTCAGAGGAGTCCGCCGGAGGAACTCGGGGAAGTGGGTCTGTGAAGTGAGGGAGCCTAACAAGAAGTCGAGGATTTGGCTGGGGACTTTTCCCACTGCGGAAATGGCGGCGCGTGCACACGACGTGGCTGCCATTGCTCTCAGAGGAAGGTCGGCTTGTCTGAACTTCGCTGACTCTGCTTGGAGGCTCCGGTTGCCGGCTTCTACCGATCCAAAGGATATCCAGAAAGCGGCGGCGGAGGCGGTGGAAGCTTTTCGAATGACCGAACCTCCGAATGGGGACTCTGGGAATGATGCGCAGAGAGGTGAAAACACGGAGATGGGGTCTGAAAATGGGTTTTATCTGGACGAGGAGGCGGTTTTCGGGACCGAAAGGTTTATGGCGAACATGGCGGCGGGGATGATGATGTCGCCGCCTCGATGTGGGTTTAGCGGCGAGGAACCGGAGTTTGATTATATGCCTCTATGGAGTCACTCAATTTAAACTAGTCTAGTTTCGGACATTTCAAGTATAAATAGGAGCATCAGTATACATATACGTATACGTATACCCTGCAGCGTGGCTTGGAAATTTTTCAAAACCACGTATTTAAGTTTGATTTATTAATTGAGTTTAGTTGATAGAATTACTTTAAATTTCGATATTTAGAGTCAAGCTCTGAATATATTTGTTACTGTTTAATCAGTTTATGTATGTAGATATATTTAAACAAGTTCCTGATTTGGGGAAGCTTTTTTCTAGTCCAAAAATAAGTCATATTGAATAATAAGTGAAATGCTAAAAAAATGTATACATGTCAACAAAGTTTTGATGCAGTAGTAAGCAAGAGTTTTTATTAAGTTGAGAAGCTCGTAAACAGTTTAAGCTTTACTTGGTCAAAGCTCGGCTAACGCTTGATTTGTGATCTTAATGATAAGTTTACGAGAATTTCGTTATTATTTAAATATTAATTAAAAAATTTAAAAAAAAAACTTCAGTTCTAATATAAAAACTTCATATTGATAATAACTTTTTCATTCTTTCTTTTTATTTAGGTATTTTCTTTTCCTTTTAGTAAGACTTTATGTAACAGAAAAATGAAAAAAAAAAACTTCAGTTCTAATATAAAAAGTACAATTAAAAGTTAAAACTTTACAACCTCTAAGACATTTTCTAATTTGATCCAATACTCAACTCGCAATCGATTCGCGATCGACTCGCTCGGTAAGCACCCCTAATGGTAATCCACACAATTGACACCACACCCCTTAGGTTGTGATTACAATACCCATTAGAAACACATTTCCCCTCCCCTCCCAGCAGGTAGAAAATGTTAAAAAAAATTGTACTCCCTCTGTCCTATGAAATTTATCTTTTATTGACTTTTTTGATTTATTTTTTTTCAACTTTGACTCATAATTATTTAAAATTTATTATTGATCAAAATATGAGAAATATATTTTAAAAACCTCTAATCAAGTATTTTTAAATATATATTTTTTAAATTTCAATTATTTAAAATATTTAATATAATTATAGTAAAAGTTAAAAAAAATTAACTTTCAAAAAGTCAATAAGGGACAATCTTCTTAGGACGGAGGGAGTATATAATATTAGTTGGGTTTGATTTCGATTGTATTTAATTGTGTCTAATTCTTAATTGGCTGATTTAAATTAATTATTGTATTTGTCTCTTTAAATTTAATTAAATAATGTCATAATTTTCTTCGACAAATTCTATCTAAACCTAATCTTACTTAAAAGCGAATGGAGCAGAGACTCTATGAAAAGAAAAAGAGTGCTCTTATAAGTCTAGAATTCATGACTTGAAAAAAAATGAGAGAACAAAGATGAACAGCTTGACCAACATGCCAAACATATTTGCTCAATTAACATCATAATTTAAACTTTTAATTTTACATAATATTTATCCCATTATAGTAACCGAAGTTGGCAAAGATATAAGTGTCCGTCGCGGACTTAAAAAATTGTAGGCTTAAGGGTGCTTTAAGCTCCAGAATTTTTGAAAAAAAATTAAGTTTTTGATTTTTTTTTATTTGATTAAGCATTCGAACTAATAAATTTAATCAACTAAGTCACTTGATAAAATCTGACCTTAAATTTTTGATGATTTTTTTCTTAAAATATTACTGTCACGTGACTCACAATAATTCTGTCATTTGGCATTTACATATTTTTTTTAAAAAATTATTTTTTATAATCTTTATAAGTTTTTTTTTTAATTTTTAGAACTTTTAAAGAATTTTTTAAATAAAATAAAAAATTTTAAAAATGTCAAGCAATAACATTGTAACACGGTACGTTATACTAATTGGTTCAAAAAAATTGTTAGATTTAATAGTCAACATTGATCGAAAAGTTGAATTGATGAAATTTTAGAGTATAAAAACTTAATTAGGTGAAAAAAATAATTAAATACTTAACTTATATATATTTTTGAAAATTTTAAGTACTTATGATACCCATAATCCTAGATGTTATTGTCAGTTTGGGCCAAGGATAGAAAGGTTATAACAGATGGGCCACAAGAGATAAAGATCCAAAACGCTAGGACCCTTGAATTTCATTGGCCGCATTGCAATGTTACAGTCTGTTATTTTATGCTTTCGACTCCACGCTTATATTCGTAATTGATCCCAATAACATTCATTATGTTTTCGTCTATACAATTCTCGACCGAGGCCGATTTAAATGTTCCTTATCAGTATATGCAGGAAATAACTTTAGAACACATAATTTCGTTGGTGGAAATTTTCATTTCTTGCATGTTATGTCATATGCGTAAGCAAAACATGTTTGACATTTTTTCTGGTTGAAATTCAAAGCTAATATTGCTTCTTGAACCAGTTTTGACTCAACAGCATCAATCAGACAAGATAAAGATTCGACCCCCAATTGTTAAAAAGAGTGGAATCAATTTAACATGTTTCGAAGCTAGAATTCCGCTGTTTCGACACTCTAGACCGTTTTCGGTTTTTTTGGGAGATTGTGTTGTTATACCAACGTTCCAATTCTACTAATTTCATTCATTTTGGCCAATCCTGCTCGATAGAAGGGAACTGCTCAACCTCTCATAGATATTGGCCAAAAAGAGTGAAATTATAGAATTGGAACATTATAAGAATCTCCCAAAAAACCAAAAACTGTCGAGAGGGGTCGAAACATTGGAATTCTGGCTTCAAAGCATAAGTCCTTTGAAAAATTCATGAAAAGTCTTTAATAAATCTCAGATTCTAAAAATATCAAAAAGCTTTTATTTTTTAAGTTTCCAAAAAAGTATAATTATTTACTTTTAAAATAAAATTTTAAAAAGGAGAGATTAGAAAAAATTTATAAAATAAAAAAATTGAACTAATTTTTTAAGAGCTTATGATTTCTTTGAAAAGAAATTGAGAAGTTTCTATTTTTTATTTTATGATTTTATTTCATGAATAAAAATATAGATTAAATGTAGGCTTAAAGGTATCATAAGCCCTTGAAATTTTGAAAAAAATTAATTAAGTCCTTGAACTTTTTTGCACCCAATTAAGCCCTTATACTCTAAAATTTATCAATTTACCCATTTGACTAACATTGGCTATTAAATCTAACAATTTTTAAAGATCAATTGGTGTAAATGCAATGTGTTGTGCTACAGTGTTATCATGATCTTTTTGAAATGAAAAACGGAGTTGGTAATTTGTTTTACAAATGAAAAATGTAAGGATCAAATTGAACAAAAAAGTCTTCACATACCAAAATAATAATGAGATACAACTTTAAGATTCAAAACACTATTTTTAACCCTTTATTATTTAATCAAAATCATTGTAGAATTTCTAATCCCTTATTTCCAACGTTATCATATGGAGCATCAATGAACTTATTATGTTTCATGTGATACGTTTTTAGAGTGTCGCGTGATTTTTCTTACTCTTTAATTGTGAAGTTAAATTAAAATGAAACTATTTGCATGTAAAATCAAAATTTCAAGATAAACAATACTCGAATCTAAGCCTCCCCACTGAAATGAGTGATGATCGTTGAAAGTCAATTATTGATATGAATCATTCATTCATCACTTGAGTCCAACAAAAACAGGCATAATACCTCCCTTTGAACTCAACGTTTAATACTTTTGCTTTAATTTATCATTCGATTTCGACCTTATATCGCTTTGTCAATTATTGATATGAATCATAATCATGTAACGGGTGTAAAATTAAGTAACTTTTTATATTCGATATTTTGACAAATTTATGAATGAAATTAACAATATAACTATATGTGCAATCAGATATATGAAATTAATTTTTAATTTTAGCTAGAATATAATATTTTATCAGTTCAAACCCTACCCAGTTAAACTCAACCTTAGTTAGGGTTCTACTTCAACTTGCCCGGTTGTTGATAGTTCACTTACCAACCTCTCTGAAAGTTTAGTTGACGGCTTTATCTGTAAACATAACATTATGATTTTGTGCCACCTTCATTTTTCTATTTGGACCGACGTGATAAAATAGTTTGATATCACTTAAGTGGTAAGCCGTCATCTATAAAATAGATGATATATATATTAAAATTGTTTAAAATTACATCGATGAGGTTGGTTTAAGAGGTTAACAGTTTGATATCACTTAACTTAAGCAAGTCTCGAGTTTGAATTTTTGTGTATACAAAAAATTCTTGTTGAGAGACGCACCTACCAAAATCAGGTGCGCGACGCAGATCGGTCCATATTAATCAGGACAAAGCACTGAAAAATCGAAAGGACAACAAAAAAAATTGTTCAAATTACATTTCATTTTCTAAAATAATATTTAAAAATATTTTTATTTTTAATTAAATTTAAATAAAATTAAAATTCTATGGCAAGATAAAATTATTATTTCAAACAAAATCCTTCTCGAAGCCCTACCCTATTGGTAAGTAGACCCTATATACTCAACAAGTCTACTCATAAAAGTAATGCAATAATTTGAAGGAAAAACATAGATTTGAAAAAATTCCAAGATTTACTTTTGGTATATAAATTGGATTGTTTCATTTAACGTAAAATTTAGAAAATATTTCTAAAAAGAAAAAGAAAAACCTTTTTAGCACCTAATCTCATGTGATTCTAGGATGAAGCACGCTACAATGAGGCTATACAGAAATGCTTATAAAAATAGTAAGAATTTCGATATATACACAAATATTTACCAATTTTTATGTACTTACAGAAATCCTTACATGTCGATACACAAATTCTTATCATTTTTGTAAGCATTTCTGTATAGCTTCATTTTAGCCGCTCTGTGTTCGTTAAAGCAATAAATAAATAAATAAAACGCGATTATTAAAGAAGGACATCTCAACTTATAGATTATTCATACCTATTGGTTGACTCTATTGATATTATTTTTTGAACAACTCTATTGATATTATCAATAATTATAACATTTTGCATAATCCAGATTAGAAACTATATACCAATATTTGCATATCATCTGAGGTTTTGAAATAGTTTAAAAAACCCAAGATTCATTTAATATTTTTTGTTATATTTATATTTATTTAATAGATTAAAACAATAATACGTATAATGATGTATCTTCACGAGTTACCACCTTCAACACGTCAAAGATTTCGCCTTATTCATCATACCAAGCAATGCATACGTTCAACACATAAATTATTACAACATTAGAAATTAAATACCACACTTATTACCAACAAATCCTTTTTCAAACAATAAAAAATATTAAACCAATC
The DNA here is from genome assembly GCA_958450335.1 of Hibiscus tridactylites. NCBI lineage: Eukaryota > Viridiplantae > Streptophyta > Magnoliopsida > Malvales > Malvaceae > Hibiscus > Hibiscus tridactylites. Next base: position 69,140,490 of record OY288288.1, on the reverse strand, counting down.
CAAACATCCGAACAAGTAATGTTCATATAAAGCAATCGTTTATTTCCTCAATTTAATCAAAAAGATGTTCAAAATCCCAATCTTCTCTTCTCTCTTTTCCCCCATGGTTTCCTCTCGTAATTCCTCGAGCAAAGCCGTGAAGTCATCCATGGAGCTAGCTGATGCAGCCTCATGGTACTGCGCCTTGGTCTTGTTGGCCCTAATATTGATCGCTTCCATCAGGGCGAATTCCGTGTCGTCGGATGAACATGCGAGAGGGAGCCGGCTTTCGAACCGACCTTGCGACGAGATCTATGTCGTCGGAGAAGGGGAGACTCTTCACACCATCAGCGACAAGTGTGGCGACCCTTTCATCGTCGAGCGTAACCCTCACATCCATGATCCCGACGATGTTTTCCCCGGCCTGGTCATCAAGATCATCCCTTCAAACTGAATATAATAAGCTTCTTCAAATTAGTACATGCTTGTGTGTATATATCAAAACATCAGGGAAATGTTTATTCACTTGGAACTAAATACAGATTGTAATTGAGATACTTTAATTAGTCGAATAGTTAAGAATGTTTATCGCTTCTATTTTGTATAAATTTAAATTGCGACATTTGCATTTAGAACATTTATTATTACTCTATTGTATAACAAAATGCAGATTTCACTCTATTGTAAGCCTAAGGCCTTGCCTAAGTGATAATAACATTGTCTATGAAGATAAAAAACGTTTACTGAAATGTCCATTATTTTGCTTAAACTCGAATGTGACTGCCCTCATCTTTTCATATCCTTTACACTTATCTTCTCTTTAGCTCTTTGTGTACAGTAAGTTTTGAATGTAACTGTAACACAGGTTAAACATATTCGAATTCAAGCTAACTAAATGAAGATTTAAATAACGAATTATATTTATTTAATACATAATATGACAATTATGTCAGTCAAGTTAAGACTCATTCGACATATTTATAAACTTCTTCATATTATAATGATATAATTAGTGTAATTTCAGAATTAAAGAGTAATGAACGTTTAAACATTTTCATATTTAAGTGTTTAACTTATTCAAATTATTTTATATTATTAATTAATAGTTTGTGATACAATAGTAGCATCTGTTCAACTTTTTTAGTTTTTTTTAATAAGGCACACACCATGTAAAACGGGTGCTCGAACCCGAGTCACTTGGATAAATTACATTATCTTTTATCACTGAAACAACACGGAACGAGCAGTTATATATTATTTTTATAACATATAGTGGGGTTCAAGTCTAACATTACAGATTTAATGTCCGGATTTCCTTTTGGGTTTTCTAAATATCGGCCATGGGCTACTATGGGTACATTGAAAAAAAAAGAGCTACGGCCAGGGAAGATGTCAAACTTACTTTGGACCCAACTAAGCATTGAGTGAGTTTATTATTTTTTTAAGGCTCCGTCCACCTAAGATTTTGAGACCTCTGTTGGTCTTTAATGTTCATTTTATAAAATAAGCACATAAACTATACATCTTCTTTCATTTAGGGTTTTAAATTTTTAAGTTAAATAAGTGTTTAACGTTTCATTTTTTAATATTTTAAGTAATCTATTAAAGAATTGGATGAGTCTACCACGTGCGACAAACATCGTTAAACACCACTAATACTGAACACGGCTGAACACCAATTTCACTTTCACTTTCCCGTTACAAACAAATCCAAAAGTATTTTAAGACTAAATTTTTAGAATTGAAATCTCAATTTCACTTTCCCATGGAGTGCTTTTGTAGTTGAAGTGTTTTTGAATAAAATATTAAGTTAATTTTGATTTAGCATAAAAAATGAGAAAAGAGAGACATAAATCAAAATTAATGCATTGAGAATAGAAGAATTCTCATAATCAAAATATTTTAGAACATATTATTATCAATTTCTCCAAAATCAAACCAATTTTTAAAATTTTCCATTTGTTTTCCTAGAAAATTGTAGGAGAGAAAGAAAAAGATAAACATAAGTCATTTGCCACTTATTAATTGGACAAATTTTGACGAATGATAGAAAAATAATTACAGATCAAAACATACACATATTTTAACAAAAAATAATTAAACATCTACTTTAGAAAAAAACTTTAAACATGTAAAAAACAATTCAACTAATTATTTTGCATTACAATAAACAAATTACAATCTTTAAATTTATCTATATCTCAACGAAAGTTGAAGATATAGTTTCTCATCACGTGAATGCGTTTCACTCTCCCTGAAACTAAACGACGCCGTTTGGTTCTTGAAACGAGTCCTTTCAATTCAAGCCTCGTAAAGTTCAAACACCAGCGCCTCTAACATGTCCTTCTCTATCTCCGCCACAATCCCTTCCCCTTGTTCCTCGTACGCCGCCATCACACTCCGGAGCTCAACGTCCGGCGTATCTCTTCCGACCAAGGAATCAATGTCTTCAAGAACACGGCAATCAGATCGAGGAAAGCTTCTGATTCCCGACCGCAGCATGTGTTTGATGTACGTTTGTGTCGGGCTTTGAGCAGCTAAGACCTGAAACGCACTGAAACAAGTTAAGATTAATAGGAAAAATTTCCATGCTGAGGACATTATTTTTGCTAATATTGGTACTGGTACCTGTTTTTGCTGGATTCTTTTTACTAGAACAAGAGTGGGGACCTTGGCGTTGAGGACATCATTTGACAGTGGGGTTTTCCTGCATTTCTTGTCGGGAATGTTAACTCTGTTCGCCGTCGGACGACGAACGAAAGGCTCTTCTTTCTTGTTTCGGGTTGTTTCCGATGCTTGTTGTGGCTTTTTCAACCGGGAAACCAACTTTTTATTGGACCCTTTCTTGCATTTTCTTGCGGCGCTCGGCTGCTGCAACTTGTGATTGGTTTGCTTTTGGATTCTAGGAGATTCCGGCAATTTCGAACCGGAATTTGTCGAGTTCTTGACAGTGCTCGAATGGCTAACAAGCTCTTCTCTGTTTCGAACAGTGTTGGTTATATTCTTACCGACTTTCCTCGTAACACTCTGCTTCACCGTCTCATATTCACGTTTAAGCTCCTTCCTTTTCGTTAACGACGAGAGACGAGACATGATCAACTCATTGGTGACGCTCATGTTTTCTTTGTTAATTTGAAGCGAAAGGCGAGGACGATGATGGCGATCGGCATCCGACCGCCTGGCGGACGATGTTCTTGGAGTTACCGGCAATGACCGAGAGTGGGGTTCAGGAAGAAGATCCAGACCCATAAGTCTAGCAACCAGTGTAGGAGTGTTGGTTCCTGCCCCTGGGGTGTCATTATCAGGGCATCCAACTTTTGTTTTGATTTGAATTCCCATCTATGTTTTCAAAAATAATGTGAATATTCGAAATCGAGATTGAATTAACAAGGCTTACAACACATTCATTAGACTTACGGGGATATTCAAAATGTCATCCTCTTCTGACTCCAAGCAGCTCCTTGGCTTGAAAGAAGTATTACCATTACCACGACTGCTAGTGCTACTAGTTTGGCGATTAAAAGGGCAATGGAAACGATGGGACTGAAACAAGTGAAAGACGGCAGTGATGCAACCGGGGAGAGCGGTTCGAGTTCGAGTTCGAGCGGAGTGTCGGTCGGAAGGTTTAGCCCCACTTCTCCAATACCAATCCCTGCGCATCTTGGAGGAAGAAAAAGGAATAGCTGAAATACAAGGTAATATTAGAATTTGCATGAAATAGGGAATTGTTTGGTAGTGAGTACAAGAGTAGAACAGAAACAAGGTTTGAGTGGGAAGCTTGGTTCATGTGTTGGGTGTGGGTTTTAAATACGAGGTGGTTTTATTAGGGATCACCAATGTCAGTACCCCACGTTTTCAATCCTTTTATTTTCACTTTCCTGGAAATGTGCTAAACAGCCGCACTATCAATATCATTGTCCTTTTTTCTCACTCACTCTTACAACAAAAAAAGATACTGTTTTTCAATTTAAAATTCTGTCATTGCAATTTATTACAGTGATGAGAATATATATATAAGTTATGAATGAAAATCCGCTGAACTTTTTTGGTGTCTTTATTTATGCTCTCAAGTTTAAAATTAAGTTTAGGGTTTTGAGTTTTAGGTTAGTGTTTAAAAAATTTATGGTATGGTGTGTTTTTAGGGTATATGGTGTAGGGTTTCGGATTTAGAATTTAGGGTTAGAGTTTAAAATTTAATTTTGTACTGTTTTTTAGTGGTGTGTTTCTAGGGTATATGCTCTGTCTTGTGGTTTGCCACTTTAGTTTCTTGCCCCTTTTATCTTATTGAGGTTGTAACTTGTCAGACGATTTGCTGTCAAATTTATGCAATAAAGTTGTTGGAATCAATCTATTTAATTGTCTTCTACAAATACAAGTTGCAATGCTGCAAATTTGTGAGAAAATTTTCCTCATTTCAAGTGTTTTCTCACATTACAGTACATAAAATTAGCAGCACTTCTTGCTGAACTGGGAAAACTTTTGAGGAAAAACTAGAAAGAACGCTAATTAGACCAGGGATTTATTAATATGAAACTAAGCACTCTCTAAATAGACCAGTCAATGGAGAAATTAATATAGAAACAATCAAGATTCAACCTACAAAATCCCAACATTTACTAGCTTAAGGCTGAAGTATAAATTTGTTGAATCTACATTAAGCTTCAGTATGACAAGCATAGCCAAAAAGAGGATGTAATTATGTAGAAGAAACAATAGAAACTCATAGACCTCAAACTACACAGTGGTTGAGCCTTAATTTATGTATTTTTTATTGTATGTAAATTGGTTATTATATAGTCGGTTTTGTCGCCTGAATAATATATGATTGGTACTACTGCCTAAAAAATATATGATCGGTTCTACCTCCTGAATGGTGTATGGTCGGCACTGCCGCCTAAGTCATTGTGCACTAAGAAATTAAAAAATAGAAAAAGTAATCAACTCAAAGAATTGGTGTAGCTCTAGTAGTCAGTCTTAGGTCTTTTATAGTGGGTGTGTTAATTCCGTCAAATTTTCATCAGTGTTGTTGATAAACAAGCAGGAAGAAACAGTCATGAGAACCATAAACTATAAAAAGGAGTTGTGCCAGACATCTTTCGCACAAAGAATAAGCATATTGACTATAATAGTGCAAAAACATCACTCACTAAAGAAGGTGGCCGAAGCAGGGACATTGTGGGTTAAAAGTGAGGTTGAGAGAGTTTAAAGGTAAATTAGTATTTTGTCTAAAGTTCAAAGGTCAAATTAGAAATTAACCCTTTGACTAACGTGACACATCATCACACTAACGGGTGTTTATGGTACAACGACTAAAATAAAACATATAAAAAATATAAGTTAATATTTTTTTTAAATTAAGTGACCAAAATAGAACACACCCAAACAAAAGAGACCTTCTATAAAATTTACCCAAAAGATAGATGGTTTCTCGTTTCTTGTTTCCTGTTACAGAAAACACAATCAATTTCCATTTGAATTTCATAAGAAATCAGCATGAAAAACTATGCAAAAACAATTTAATGAAGTTTGAAAACGAAAGGACTTTGACAGTAAAGGGTTGGATTTTTTAATATAAATGAACGCACTGAAATTTAAACTTCAAAATTACAATTGTTCTTTTCTTTTCTTTTCTTTTCTTTTCAAAGTATATTAAATGCTTCGAGTTGTGCTTTTTTAACCTCATTCTTCCTTCGAAATTTCCTCTTTTTTCTCTACAATTTTTCGCAGGGAAGTGAGTGTTTGACGTCCAAATTTTTTGTGTCCAAAATGTGATTTTGGGTTAGTGAATTAACTAATTTACCCTTATAGTGGTTTAAAGTGAAAAAAGGAAAATTGTTAGACTATATGATAAAGTACACCACTCCCAACTTACATATTAAATAGTGATCATGTACATTATATATGTACTAGACTACTAGTGACCACATAAATCATGTACACACTTATATGTGTACTAGTGATCATGTACAAGTCATGATTATATTATCATTTACATGCATGCCTATATATAGTCATGATTAAAGTTTAAAAAAAATTAAAGGTTTAGTTAAATTTATAAATAATTCTAAATTTTAGTGATAATTTATAAAAATTTCTGAAACTTTTTAGTTTGGCCCAAAACTTTTTAAACAATATGTTTAATTATTATATTTGTTTTTGACAAAATTAGAAGTTACGTTTTCATTAAAAAAGCACAATGTACAAACAAAATTAAAAGTTATTTTTGATACAATCTTTAAGAAAAACCCCAATAACTATCAATAATCTACGTGTCTTTATTCAAACTATAGGTTATATTTAGGGACATACGCAAAATTTCATGTAACGAGGTGTGAATTATCAGAAACTTATATTACAAAAGTAAGGGTTCAAAATTAGATTATCAATAGAAAATACAAAGGAAATATATAAAATATAGGGGAACTTAAAACTTTTAGGGGCTGCGGCTGCCTCCCAACACCCCCTGTGTCCGTCCTTGGTTATATTATGCAAGAGTGAAGATCGAGTAAATTAATTTTACAGATTGTTCCACAAACGATTATGCATGCATCAACAAATTGCCACATAAGGGGATCTAACCATAAGAAATCATGGATTTTTTCTGTTCAGGGGGTTTACTGTGATGAATGCAATACGAAATCGTAAAAAATATAATAAACAAAAATCGTAAAAAAATAAAAAAAGATTTAGAAATACAGATGAAAGACGTATTATAAAAGCAGACAAAAGCAGAACACTTTGGCATATATGAAAAAAATCAAGACAAAAATAATATTTATTTAGATTTAAATCAAAAGAAATTAAGTAGAAAGGAAATGGGTGTGTGGGTGTGGGGAGGCGTACAGGAATCAACAGCGGCTTAAGAGTTAAGACGGCAATCCTTATACATTTTTAATATATTAATTAAGTCGTCCATTTTGTTTGAAAATTCTCATTTAAAATCATTGAAATTTAAACGGTCACCTTTTCAAAAAAAATCTTTAAACTCTCCCGAACTTAAATAATAATAATAATAATAATTAATCCTCTAAAATTTATGAAAAATTTATTTGGAGCCCTAAAATCTTTTGACAACACGACACTGTAAATCTATCATATGTATCATCCATTTTATTTTATTTTATCTTTTTGTAATATCAGTACCATCCATTCTGCATATGAATTAACGTTGAAGAGCACCTAAGGTTTTGTTCTTAAAGAAAAGCAGAGTGGGGTTATGCAAACAAGCAACATTCATATCATATTTATATAACGTTAAGGACAGGACAAACTTATTTATTTAGTGATTGTTAAACTTCGTTAAATCTTTTGTGTTCTTGTTTATTTGATTTTTTTTCGTTTGTCGTGTGCACAACAGTTCTTAAAGAAAAAGCAGAGTGGGGTTATGCAAACAAGCAACATTCATATCATATTCATATATCATCTTATTGGATTTGGAGGCCGAGACCCCAGTATCCATCTGCAATTCCGACACAGGATGGGCATTAAGACAGGTTTAAACTGTGTTGGGAGCCTCCCTAAAACTGATAATAAAATCCCAGTTCCCAGTGATTGTGCCGTGTTCGTTGATTCCCATGCAATCCGGTGAGGGAGGGACCACCGTGCTAGCTGTTTCTTTTTATAATTTAAGACGCCATCATCATGTTATGGCAACAACCATCAATTTCAAGTCTGTGGCTCAGGTGGAGTTACTGATTGTGGTCCCGCTTCTAATCCAAAGCTTCTAAACTAGGGATGATGACCCAACAGGACGATATGGTATTTTGCTATTTGGGCGGCTTCAAGAGTTCGTTTTTGCCGCTTCTAATCCAAAGCTTGTAAAACTATGAACTCTACTTTTCACTCAAACAGTGCTTAGCCTGTCTTGTTTCAAACAACAAACTTGAACCCCATTTTTATTACATAAATGCGTTCAACAACCTTATTAATGTGGGATGAGATGTCTGTCTCATGCTACAATGCCGACTAGGTGAAGATTTGAATAGAAAATCAGAAGCGTCTGCACCAAAGCTGTTATCATCTTGAAGAAACTGTTCAAAAAATGCAGAGAGCAGCGGAGGAGGAGACACTCCCTGTTAGGCAACCCAACATATCAGTTAATGTCAACAAAACGATGCCATCCCAAGTCAAAACAATATTCCAGAACTCACAGGCAGCATTGAAGAGAAATCAGTTTCATTAAAAAGATGACAGAATTGCAGGCAATCATACGGTTTCATGAACTTGAGCACTTGAAATTTGAATCTCCAAAACTTGCATTCGTATAAAAAGATGACAGGCAGTATTTAAAAGAATTGGACGTGAGTGTTGGATTATGATCTTTGAAAGCTCATACCAATATACCACAAAAAGGGATTAAGCTATTGAAAGACCACCAAGAACCACAAATTAGAGTCGAACATCGTGAGAAAATATCCACGAATACAAACCGCGTGTCTAAATTTAACCTGAGGGTTCAGAGCAGGGAAGATCAACAAGATTATAAAAAAACGTCATCTTGATCAGTTGTGGCGTCGTCAAATCCAACTCTATGAAAACATAAAATAAAATAAACAATCAAACGATTATAGAAATAAACATGCTAAAAAAAGAGAAAGACGTGCCACAATATTACCCTCATAGCAGAGGACCATAGGTATCCACAAGAGGTGTTTAGCAGCTGGGCTGAAGCTCCACTGAAAACAATTATAGGCTCGAGTCCGAGTCCAACCCCAATACATACAAGATTTTAGGGTAAAGTTTACGAAGTCATTAAATTATTTTAAAAAATATAAAATAGTCACTTAATTTTCAAAAGTTACATAGTATGTATTAAACTTTAACTTTTTTTTTTTACAAAATAGTGATTGAGCCATTATCTATCGTTAATAGAGTGACATGACAGTTATAGAAAATTTATATAATAACACATTCAATCCTTTCCATTTTTACACATTCAATCAATTTAGTTATAAATTGAAAAAAATTAATAAATTTAACCCTCATTATTTACAATTTTTATTTGATCTTAAATTTAATCAGAAATAATTTAATGATTTAGGGCTATTTTTTCAGCATCTGATTGTAAATATTAAATTTAAAAAATCATAAAGATACTAAAAGAATCCAATCATCCAAACCCAGCCCCAGACCAAGAACTATCCAAACCCAATCCCAATCTCAGTCCAACAATCTTCTTAAGTGAGCTCACAGTTGGAACATGCTTTGAGTGAATCACCAGTTGCACTCATTCTTTCTCGGAACCCAAACAGACCCATCCGTCTTGATTTGCAACCCTCCTTTTCCAATATTTCCACGACACCATGTGGTGGTAATGTTGTTGTCAATCATGGAACAAGCAGCATGAGATCATGTCCAAAAAAACATGTTTTGACCTTGATTAGCAGCTGGTTTTTCCACCAAGCAACATGGTGGCACCACAACACGCACTCAAACATGAGCTTTGCCTGTTGGGAAAGTTTTGCTTATCTCTAAAACCTTCCAAATACTTCATTTTCAAGTAGCTAACGTAACATATCACTTGCAACACTGAAAGTTAGTGCACAAAAAACTGCTTATTTGGCTTCATTTCTTACATCAACAATCTGGATTGAGGTTGAGTAACAGTCTATAGATGGACATGAGAACACAAACTTTTGATATCATTGCCATTGAACCCCATCTTTTTCTTCAAAAATCCAAAACCAAAACCAATCCAGATTTTTTAGATTTTCCACCACCAGACCACCAACAAATAATGGTAGAGACAGGAGAATAAAGCAACCGACCCTTTTAAGAGGATGGAACTGTGTCCTAGTTGTACTTATCAAAATACTCTATATATACCGATATAGGGGTATTCATGGTCGATTAATTATATTGTATAGTCTAAACGATATGTCGTTATAACGATTATTAAATTTTGCTAATAGTAATCTACGTGCGGAGAAACAGTTCAAGATAATTTTCTTTTTCTGGAGATGTGCTTAATCATGTAGGAGTATGTGGTTTCAATGAATTGCTGAAACCGGTGAGTAACACAAGTACGACGAATCACTTTAGATTCACCTCGGGTTTGTAGCTTTCTTTATGGGCAATATAAATATATATGATAGGGTAAACTATCGATATAGTCAATTTTCTTTTAAAAGTGTTCAACATTTGGACATTAATATTTAAAAAATATTTCGGTCACTTATATAATCGATTTGTTATATTTTGTCACTTACGTTATCAAACATTTTAGTCACTTAAATTAGCGCTATCGATTTGATACATTTTTGTCCCTCAATGTTAACTCCGGTTAGTTATGTCAGTAAATGGGGTTAATTTTTAATTTGAACCCTAAACTTTAGATGAAATATCAATTTGACCCTTAAATCCTACCAAAGTGTCTCGTCGCCGGTAGCCACTCACCACCATCGTCGTTACTATTGGTTGCCACTAACCACCCAGGGGGCGGATCTTGGTATAACAAGTTGAGGGGGTCAACTTAAAATTTTTGAAAGTTTTAGAAGCCTAAACTAAAACTTTCAAAAAATTTGAGACTTAATGAAATTTTTTAAAAATATATTAAAAAGCGGTTGATTAAAAATATTTAAAGAAATAAAAACTTAAAGATAATTTTAATTATTTTGAAGGGGCCAAATTAAAAAAATTAAAAACTTGAGAGGCCAGATGTGAATTATTCAAAATTGGGGGAGACAGGGTCCCCTCTGGCCTCACCAGCATATGCCCCTGCGACCACCATTGTCGATGACAGTTGGACCAAAAATTTATAATGAACTCCTTTTTGATACTAGATTCGCGTTCAAGAGGTTAAAAGTAATGAAATAGGGATAATTTTTTTGGGGGAGGGGGGGTTCAAAGGTGGTCGGTGGTGACCGATGGTAACCAGCGACGTCGGTGAGTGGTTGCCGACGATATGAGACTTTGGTAGAATTTAGGGGTCAAATTGATATTTTACCTAAAGTTTAGAGGTCAAATGATATTTCATCTAAAGTTTAGGGGTCGAATTAATATTCTATCTAAAATTTAGAGGTCAAATTAAAAATTAATCTCTTTTACTAAGGTGCTACATCATCAAACTAACAGGAGTTAACGGCTCAATGGCCAAAATATAACAAAGAGATAACATAAGTGACCGAAATGTAACTTTTTCAAAATTGAAGACCAAAAGTGAATACTTATAAAAACAAAAGTGACCATTTCAATAATTTATCCAATCTGATTCTATCAAATACACCTATTTATTTGTGCATATTTTATTTGATCAATTCTTTGTGCATATTCATTATTGTTATGTGTTGGATCTATCAATATCATGGGATTTGCTGTTTGCTCTTAAGATAGAACAAAAAATTGTCCCCACCTTGTGTCTCCATTGACATTGTAACGATTCCACCTACATGGTGTTTTATGAATTATGTCATTGTTTGATAATACTATAATTCATATTTATTCGATTCATTAGTCTTTTAATTCATATTGTATTGCAAATGTTTTATTTTAAGGAAGATCCTTCGATTTTAATTTGCTCTATTTACACCAGACTAATCAATAGTTGATTTAATTCAATATACTATCATGCTAGAATCAAATGTTGATTTTTTCATTTGACCTCTTCAAATTTATTCTTTTTCTCTTTTTCTTTGTTGCCCTTGGGGTGATCACAAACATTCACCACAATTAAATATTTTAATTCGAACAATGTAATTTTTTATGTGAAAACTTATTATCTCATACACCGACGGAGGAAACTTTAATTTTCACAAGCGTGTTAGTTTAGGGGTTTATGGTTTTAGTTTAAAGTTCAAAGGTTAGGAGTTAGATTGTAGAGTTAAGGTTCCAATTACAGTTATTTTTTTCATCTTTATAACACTAAACCCCCCCCCCCCCCCCCCCCCCCAATGGGGTGCAATTGCCCCTTGGTGGCCATGATGTAGGTCAGCCGTTGGGGCCACGCCCCTCTTAAATTTTGAGAAATTTAAATTTTACCTTTAAAATCTTTAAAAATTTAATTTGTCCTTTCAAAAATTTTAAAAATTCATATTTAGCTTAAAATTTTAAATATTTTTAATTAAATTGTCTCTCTAATTTTTAATTTTTTATTAAATCTCTCAAAATTATTAAAAGAATTTAGTTAAACAGTCAATTTTAATTTGACATGAATGAGTTATAAGTCTGACTTCTTTTTTTTTTGAATATGCTGGTGCGATGCAAGTGTAGCATCTTTCAACTTTCTAAGTCTTTTCAAAGACGGCACACTCAGCAGGGCATTACTGGTGCTCGAACTCGGGTCTCAAGGGATGATAAACATCTACCTTTGCCACCAGGACACAAGGAGATGAGCAAGTCTGACTTCTTAAATTGTCGTTATTACCTAACACAAAAAAGAAGCTCTGTTTTTTGCTTTGTCAAATTTTAGTCACGCAAAATCAAAGCATCCTCGCATTTCTAATTTCTCATTATTATTATTTTTGACTTTCCAATTAATTTCCGTTGTTATATATAATTTTTCTATATTCTTTTACAAATTGCTAGATGTTTTAAATTTAATACTATTTTATATCTACAATGTATTAGTATATATAAATTTTGACTAAATTCATGTCACCAGTTAAAAAGATCATTTGAAAATGACTGCAATACCCTTATTTTAAAAGATAAAATATTATTATAGATACTTATTAAACAAAATTTATTAGATTTATAGGGATAAAATTCGTCTGCCCCTTTTCGGTGCCCCTACATATGCCCCAACACTAAAAAAGACTACAAAATTAAATTTTAAGCCCTAACCCTAAATTTTAAATCCTAAACTCTACACCTTATACCCTAAAAATACATCATATCCTAAATTCCCTAAACCTTAACCACAACCACTAACCTAAAACCTTAAAACATAAACCTTAAAGTTAATTTTGAGCGTGTGGACATATGTAGGGGCATCGAAAAAGGGTAAAAAATTTCCATCCGATTTATAGGGAAATATCAATGAATAATGATTCCATATAGTGAAGTTGACAAAATAGGGCAAACAAACCCCATGGGGGAATGGTAGATTAGGGAAGAAAATAGAAGTATGAGTAACATTGTTCCCAAATCTATAACACGATGAGAATGAAGTGGATGTCTCTATTTCAAATCTAATAATGCTCTCTACTAGATAGGACCATGGTCTAAGCAAAATAGTAGTTCCACTAAAAATTTATGGAGAATAAGTAGGGACGGAGTCTGGAAATTTTATTTGTGGTATCAAAATTTTAGGTGTTAATTTATATTTTATTAAAAATGAATGTAATCAAACGATATGTGTCAATTTTCATAAAAAATCCGATGTCAATCTCCTTTTAATATAACGTTTGAGGGGTTATAAGAGACCATTGTGGTGAGATTAGAGCTCTTTATTTGGGTAGGTATATGCAAATGACTGATGAAGCTGAACTTCTTGTAATTAAGATGGTGTTGTATGTGTTCATCACAAGGGATTTTAACACCTATTCAGAGTACAATCTGATCTTTAATTTTAGTAGACAAATGTATTTATAAAACCATATTATATTTTGGTATGCAAACTTTATATATATTTTTAAAGGTAGATGTATGATTAAATAGAAAAAAACAAGCTCGATATGTTATTCTATATTATTTTACCTACTGTTTTATAACTTGAGGCTCCAAAACTTATGTTTATATTGCTATACCAAAATAAGTGCCTAAACTATTATGTTTTTACCTTTTAAGTGTCTAAATTATTTTTTGTCCCTTTAAGGTGCTCAATCTATTTTTTTGTCAAAATAGGTGCCCAAACTATTATTTTTTTGTCAAAATAGGTGCCTCGAATTGACATTAAAAAAGACAAAAAAATAATAGTTTAGGCACCTAAAAGGAGAAAATATGATAGTTCGGACACCTAAAAAAGACAAAAAAATAGTTTAGACATTTAAAAGAGAAAAACATGATAGTTTGAGTACTTATTTTGAAATTAAACCTTATATATTTAAAATTAGTACATTATGTATTTGTTCGGAAATTAAAATTTCTTATGTGATATTTAAACACTAAAATTTGGAGAGAGAAATGTGTAAGTTCAAAGTTGTTTGGGTGACCCAACGATCCATTAAATATTTCGAATCAGATTTAAGATGTTACAACCAACCTATCACTATCAAACTAACTTCTAATAGTCAAACTAATTTTGACTATTCATTCTCTTAAAAGTGAGTTAAGTTGGGGAATTCTAAATCTTTTACAAAATATATTTAAATTTTCAGTTTTGAGTCATAAAATTATCTTACTGTGCCAACAAATTTCCTTTCACAATAAAAGCTAAAAAATCGAGAAAAAGTGAAAAAAAAAACAAACAAATAAGTACGAGATGATTTAAATTATTTCATTCTATTAATTATTTGTTATTTTATATGCATATCATATTATTTGTCGATAATAATTTGAGTAAAGTACATAACTCATATATTATAGGTAGTATGTCATATCACATATTTATGTCTGGCCTAGTGCCTAGTGGTAAACTTTTACCACTTTCACCAAGGATTCTTAGGTTCAAATCCTACCATTGATAATTACATGGCTTTTATTTTTCTTTTTCTAATCGGATAACACATATACCACATATATTATATTTGGTATTCTATATACCAAAAATTTGCTTAGCCCAGTGGCAAGAGCTTTACTTTTTTCCCTAGTGACCCATGTTCGATTCCCCTTGGGGCCAGCTTCTATTATTTCATTTTTCTTACTCCAATTGGTGGTGACATGTGTCACCACTTAATTGAATAATTAATTTATTTTATTAGATTAAAATTAAGACTAAATTGAATGATTGTATAAATAAAGGGGAATGAATGTGTAATTATACCGATTATTTTAACAGTCCCGTTAACTTTTTCATTTTTAACGGCAAGTGACTACATTGGAACCAATTAAATAATTATGTGGTATATTTAACATAATTAAAATATAGTGGTCAAATTAACACCAACCCCATAGTATGGTGGTCATTAGTATAGTTTACCCATGTGTTTAAGTTTAAAAGTTTGTCCGGCATTTAATAAAACTTAAATAAAAATATATTTATTTATTTGAAAAATTGTTAAATAAAAAGTACTTGAATCATGAAGTTCACCATAAATTTCTTTACTCGAAATTCTGGAAGCAAAATCAAATGGGATTGCCCGTGTGTGTGCACAAAAAGGATATTCTAATTTTATATTGGACCCACCAGCCATTTGATGGTATAAATGCGGGGGGAAGGGCAAACAAACTTTTGTTACATATAAATATGTTTGTTTAAACTATTAATTTGACCACTGACCGAATCAAATTATTTTTTCTTAATCGTTAACTGAATAGAATTAATTTACTTCGGTCGGTAATTAAATTAATCGTTTAAAGACCCTTAGATATAAAAATAAGTTCAAACTTTGTATATTTTTCCCTTGCTACGTACGCCATCTAATCAAAACTTTTGTCTTTCACATGTAAAAAGCATTTAAAAAAATAGGGTTTGTTTGTCCTAGAAAAGAAAAATCGTTTTTATTTCTATTTTCTTGAGAAATGAAAAAATGTTAAAGAAAGCATGTTTGATTGTAAAATTAAAAAATATAATTTTAGAAAATGAAGACAAAGATTTAGTGAAAATTTGAAAAACATAAAAAGATGAAATAAAAATGTTTTTAAAAATTGAAAATAAAAATAAAAATAAGAGTTTTTAAATATTAACTTTATTTAATTCAAGTTTGAATTAATGCGTTTTTATTGATTTTGAAATTTTAATTTATTTAATCATAATTAGTTATTATTATTATCATAACATTCTTCTAATAATTATATTTTATTTAATTCTTTAATAATTATTTATTTATTTGTATTTTAAAAAATTAGATACCAAATACATTCTTAATATTTTATTTTGAAAACAAATTTATTTCTATTTATTAAATGTATTTCCAATTTTTAAAAATTAAAAATTAAAAAAATAATTTTTGAAAATAAAGATAAAAATAAAACATATTTTCTAGGACAAGACGAGTAATATAATCCATTGGTTTATTGTTTTCCTTTTGTCTTTGTTAGTATTGTGTGAGTGACATTCACACTGTGTCAGATCAACCAGTATCATATATAGTCCAAAAACACATTTAATTGTCACATTTTTAAATTGTTGCTAATTAGCTCACTTAACGTCCTATTTTTTCAGTTTAATCATCGTTATCTAATTTATTGGTTAATTAATTCATATCAAGTATTTTAAAGACCAGTTATGAAAGTGACTCTCTCAATCCAATTTGCTCCATTTACAATTTTATTTTTTTTAAATATGCTGGTGTGATTACAATATAATATCTGTCCAATTTTCTTAGCCTTTTAATAACGTACACACATCATGCACATAGTGACCTTATTTTTAAATCCCAATGTTTGGTTTTCGGGGTAAAAAAAAGAAATTTTAGGTTTGTCTATGAAAAGAACAATTTTGTGTATATAAAAGGAATTTTGAATTTATGTAAATGACATCGGATGAAAGCAATGCCATTTGAATGCGCTACTTTAGGCATCAGGATATCATGTTACCGCCAAATGAAAGTAAAGTATTATTTTTCGATTTCTCGTTCGAAGTTTGACTGATAAGTTATTTGGCGTTTTTGACGACGTCGTGTTGAGGGAAATAACTGTCTAGGTCCGGTAACCAAAGATGTGTGTTTAGGCGCGGCGATCGGCGGCGGAAGCAGAGGTGATTTGAGTGTTTGGGTTTGGGAAATTTTAGGGATTTGAGGGCTATTTTGTAAAAAATGTAAAATTTTGAGATTTATGATAAATTAAAAATTTTGGGGGTTTTTCCTAAAAAAATAAATAAAAAATCAAATTAGGGTCACATGTCAAGCATTGATTGGTTAACATTTTTTAACACCCCTCAACGGTCAGTCACTTAAAATTGTAATGGTTGAAACTTTGAACACCTATTTTTACAAAAAAAAATACTTTAAGTACCTAAAATTAAAAAATATATATATTTTAGACATCTATTTTTCATTTAAGACTTTTTATTTTAAACTATTATTTGGTGGTGAACATTTTCTACATACTAAGTGCTTTTATACAGAGAGAGATGAGATTCGTTTACACTATGTAAAACTCAACTAATTTTACACTAATTCATAATCATTAAATGAATGAAATGGATGGACGAGATCAAATACCTCTCTCTTTTTTTCTCCTTAAAATTTTTCTTATTTTCAATTTTTAATTTCATTCATCCATTTCGTCCATTCAATAGCCATGAATTAATGTAAAACTAGTTGAGTTTTACACAATGTAATTGAATCCTGGTGAGTACAAATAAATTCACCTCTAGTTTGGTTATATATATATGTTGCTTGGTCTAGTGGTGAGTACAAATTCACCTCTCAATTTAGGTTAATGATTCAAGTTATAAAGTTGTTAATATAGTGCACATCTGTGTATATAAAATAAATAAATAAAAATACACTTCAGTCCACCTCCATTTAACTTTAATTAATTGGATCGTTATTTGATATACTAGTCGTTTGTAGAAATTAAAAAAAAAAAACTACGACATCAGTGCATCAAATAACAAAATACAACTTTTTGGTCACTCAACTTTGCTCATGTTTATGTTTTGGTTACTAAAAAAATATAACTTTTGAATTCCATTTTTTGTTCACTCGACTATCAAGTGTTTAACACCATAAGTAAACCGTTATATTTTAGGTTTTTTTTTTTAATTGACCTAAACTTGCATCTTTCTTTTTTCTATTGATCAACACTCATCTCCACCTTCGTTCAATCGTTTTCGGCCAATATTTGTTACGTAACTTGTACCAAAACATTCATCTTTGCCTATTTTTTTACTTTTCTTTTTGAGTTTTCTCAAAATCAATAAAACTTAAATTAAAATTTTAATCTTATCTTGATTCGATCTACCATTTGATCAACATGGAGTCGATATGTATTGTTTTTCTCCTTACTCCAACGTTGGTTTGATAAAGTTAATCTCGTTTACAAAACTCTAAAAAATTAAAAAAAAAAAAAAACAAATCATTATAAAACAATTAAAAAAAATTGGTTGTTTTCATTCTATTTTATATAAAAGAGAAAACGTGGTAGGCAGCATAAGATGACAAATACATGACATTCAAATTCTGGACCACAATAAAGATTATATATATATATAAACAATGACTGAAATCAGAAAATATGTCGTGTAGCTCTGGATAGAAACAACTAAAAATAAATAAAAGAAGATTAATTTTAAATTATGTAAATCTTAGTTTATGTAAACTTGTTTATTTTGAGGTTTAAGGTTTAAAATTTAGAGATTATATTTTAAATTTATTGTTAGAGTCTTAAATTTTAAATTTTAAATTTTAAAATTTAAATAGAAAAAGTTGTATAAACTTTAGTTTGTGCAAATTGTGCATCAACCCAATACAAAAATATATAAAAAAACAATTAATATACGTAATCATACACAAACATATAAAGATTCAAATATATATATATATATATATATATATATATATATATATATATATATATATATGATAAAAAAATTCTGCCCTTTTCTATGTTCAACACTAAAAAATACTATAAATTAAATTCCAAGCTATAACCATAAATTCTAAATTCTAAACCCTACATCCTATACTTTAAAAATACACCATAGCCTAAATTTCCTACACTCTAACCAAAAACTCTAAACCTAACTTTTTAGTGTGAGGCATAAATAGGGGCACCGAGAAAAAAGTTCAATAATTATATTTTCAATGTCAAATTGTAAAAAAAAATACTTGAAGAACCCATATTATATATATATATATATATATATAATACTTGAAGAACCCATTATATGTTCTTCAATGTCAAGTCGTCACAAAAAAAGTAAGATTGCTCGCAATTTGCAAACTCAATGGTCTCAGTAGAAAATGATATTTTTTTAAAAAAATTTGGTTCAAATAATTTTATTTACAAAGTGTATATCTTATTAAAATATTAAAATAATATAAACAACACTGTTTTGTAATCATTTAAGACTATTAAAAAAATTAAGGCTATCCAAAAGAGTGGGAAAAAAAGTTAGCAAACGTGGATGCCTTGGGATGAAAGTCTAGTCCCCAGCAACCTTATAAATAGACCTCCAAATCCCACAGATTGCAATGTAAAGAGTTTGTGGCTCTTGTCTGCTCTCTAAAATCCTGTGGCCATTGCTGGTTTTCCATTACATGGAAATTCATGTGAAAGCAAACTCCCAGGCTTAGTCTTCTTTAGTTTTTGTCATTTTTCTTACAGTAAAACAGATCTCTGCTGATATGTATCCGACAGAAAAAAAATTCACTGTCTTTTTCCTTGGTAGTACTATGTTCTCAACCTCAGCATAATCTCACATACTTTTGATTAAGTTTCAAATGGTTTTCTTAGTTCTTCCCATAAAAGAAGGCACAGTGCTGTCTCAGGTTGGGTTTTTCCTGTTTCTGGGTCCTACAGTGTGAGGTGTTAGCTGGTGATTTTAGTGTATAAAACGCCAAAAACCATTGGGAAACGTTTTCCCTGGCAAACCATAAAAGACAACGTCCCTCGGAAATTTGCAATGGTTCAAGCACCAAACCTGCAATTTTCTCTTTTTACTAGAGCCCTTGTTTGCAAACAAATTTTGAGTCCATGTCTTAAAAGCATATCTTTGTTAGAATAATTTGTTTTCATGCAATGGCGATTGATTGTGTTTCCAACATGCCTAAAGAGGAGCAGAAGCAACTGGTTTTCGATGCCTCGGTGCTTAAATTTCATCCCACCATACCCAAACAGTTCATATGGCCCGACCACGAGAAGCCTAGCGTTACCGCACCGCAACTCCATGTACCGTTGATCGACCTACGAGGGTTCCTTTCCGGTGACCCTTTTGCCACGATGGAAGCGTCGAGACACGTTGGCGAGGCGTGTCGGCACCACGGTTTCTTCCTCGTGGTTAATCACGGGGTCAAATCGAATCTCGTGGCTGATGCACATAGTTACATGGATAACTTCTTTGAATTGCCACTCACGGATAAGCAAAGGGCTCAGAGGAAACTCGGTGAGCACTGTGGATATGCTAGTAGCTTCACCGGTAGATTCTCATCGAAGCTACCGTGGAAGGAAACGCTTTCGTTTCGGTATTCGGCCGAGAAAAACTCATCGAACATCGTCCAAGACTACCTCGTCGACAAATTGGGAGATGAATTCGAGCATTTCGAGTAAGAAATCCGGATGTTAATTAACAACTTAACATTAACATTAGTACATTACAAACATAAAAGGAAAATAGTTACATCTTTAGTGTTTTCCTTTGTCCAGGAGGGTTTACCAAGACTACTGCGAGGCAATGAACAAGCTTTCTCTAGCAATAATGGAGCTTTTAGCCATTAGCCTCGGCGTACGACGATCACATTTCCGGGAATTTTTCGACGAAAACGAGTCGATAATGAGGCTGAATTACTACCCGCCGTGCCAAAAACCAGACCTGGCTCTAGGAACAGGGCCTCATTGCGATCCAACGTCTTTAACCATCCTACACCAAGACCAAGTCGGTGGCCTTCAAGTGTTTGTCGACAACGAGTGGCGTTCAATCAGCCCGAATCTCGAATCATTCGTCGTTAACATCGGCGACACCTTCAAGGTAAAAACTAAAACCAACATTTTTGTTTTACTTAATCTCATTCTCCATAATGTTCAATCTATATTTATGTGTTTTCAGGCACTTTCAAACGGGAGATACAAGAGTTGCTTGCACCGTGCGGTGGTGAACCGCCACAGCATTCGGAAATCCCTGGCTTTTTTCTTGTGCCCCAAGGGTGATAAACTGGTAACCCCGCCGACAGAGCTGGTGGACGCCTATAATCCCAGAGTATACCCAGATTTCACTTGGCCTATGCTGCTTGAGTTCACACAAAAGCATTACAGAGCCGATATGAACACACTTGAAGTGTTCTCAAACTGGGTTCAGCTTCAACACAGACACGGCTGAACCAGTTTAATGTTGTCATTACAGAACAGGCCATGTCTGCCAAAGAAAATTGATTGAAAAGTTGGGATTTTTTTTTCTTTAATGTTTTCATGGGGTCAGCTGACATGCCTTTCTTAGTGATGACAAGGGATAATCTAGAAAAGGCTATCTGTACAATTATGTTTCTTCATGTAAAAACAAATTTAGGGTACTTAATTGCAACTTCATTTATTTCTCAAGGTCTCCTAGTGCCAAAACTAGACTCAACTCTATAAAGGGTCGTCCCTTCAGCATCTGATTGGAGCTGTCGGTTCACTCTATCTGCTTATCAACATCTGAGTAGGGACTATGAACATGTTTCATAGATGAATATCGGAAGAAACTTTGTGACTTACTGACTTAATCTTTTGGGGGTTCATTCATCTGTATCTCGACTGATCTGTTAATTAATTCGAATTAAATTTTGCGGATGTCTATTATGGGACGACTAGAGGTGGCAAACGGGTCAATCGGTTTGGATTCGGTTCAGGTCATTTCAGTTTCGGTTATTTCGGGTCTGATATTTTCAGTTCAGATTTGGTTTCGGTTCGGTTTTAGTTCGGATCTATTGTGTTTCGGGTCATTTCGGGTCGGTTGATTTTGGTTCGGTTATTTTCGGTTTAATGAGAGATAAGTTGTTTTTAATCAAATTTTTAGGTTGGTCAGATTTTTACACCATATATATGACTTTATAAAGTGAATATATTTGACATTTTAGTAATTTGTGCGGCTGTTCAGATTTTATCTTTCTTTATTTCTATTAATCGGGTCCATTCGGTTCGGGTCCATTCGGTTTAACTAAATTCGGTTCAGTTTCGGTTCGGTTTATTTTGGGATTCGGATCAGATTTCGGGTTGATTTTCGGTTTCGGTTCAGGTCTGGGTTCGAGTTTCGGTTCTTGGGTCAAGTTTGCCAGGTCTAGGGACGACCCTCCCAACTTAGTTTTCTCTATTCACAACTAGGGGTGTAAACGAGCCAAGTTGAGTTCGAGTAGTGTTAAGCTTGGCTTGTTAAGAATTCGACTCGAGTTCGAGCTTTAGTAATTTCTATCAAGCTTGAGAAATCTGAGTTTGACTCGGTTTGTTTAGAACTCGAGTCGAGTTCGAGCTTGATTCGAGCCCAATCGAGTAAAGTGTTGACCGATCTTTGACCGCATTGGACTCGAGTAACTCTTCATCTGTCACGTCTCATTTAAAGTACTATGAAGAAAAAAGTTTGATATACAAGTTGTGTAAATTCAAGCTTATTAATTTTAAAGTTTAATGTGTTAGTTTAGGGTTTAGAGGTTTAGGTTGTTGGGTTTAGAATTTAAGATTTGGATTTTAGGGTCTAATACTTATGTTTAGGGTTTTAAGTTTAAGAATTTAAATTTTAAATTATAAAAAAATAGTATATTATATTTTTAGTAGCTCGTGTGCTTTTTGAGTCGGGTATCAAATAGCTCAGCTCGACTCGTCAAGAACTTAAGCCGAGTTCAAACTCGAGTCAAGCTTTGACCGAGTCGAGCTCAAGTAGCTCGCGATCTGTCTCATCTCATTTACAGCCCCATTCATAACACCAAAATTTGAATCATTAATCATACTTAAGGAATCTAAAACTTTATCCCGCAGACCAATTAGTTACTGGTTGGTACTTAATCTTTTAACCAATATTTTTGTGGTTATGTTCAACAAACTTGGTATAGGTTACATATTACTATATTACTCTCATTTGATTTTTATGGGTTAGGTAAACATTGGAACAAAATCTTTTTTCATTATTTACATACCACATCTACATTCACTATTCACCAAAAAGAAATTATTTTCATTAAATAAAGAGGTATCCTTATAATAGAGGTGTGATCGATCCAAGTAAACTCAAGTTATAAGTTAAAGCTTGAGCTCTACTCGAAATATAAAATTTTAAAAATTAGCTCAAAGTTTGATTCGATATAAAAATGATGGCTCAATTGAATATAGTTAAGCTCATTTGCATGGTAAAATGTAGTTCAATTATGTACTCAATTTTGAACTCCATTATTCTCTTCGAGTTTGAATTGAGTATTTTTTAATTTTAATTTAAAAGTTTAAAGGGTAATTTTATTTGTATAGTAATTTCAAATCAATAATGTCATCTTTCTTTTTAATTAGCGATAACGACTGATGTTGAAGCAAATAGCGACCACATACACAAAATTTAGCGGCTTTGTCAATCAACAATAGTCAAAGGGCAGGATTGATATAATCCAGGGATTCGAGGGCTAAATTGATGAAATTAAAAAGAAAGATAATATTGCTTATTTCGAAAGACAATGATGGCCAAATTGATGCAATTAAAAACGAACAACATTATTGTTGATTTGAGATTCTTACGAGGACAAAATTACTTTAAAAGCACAATTTAAAAAACTCGAATATCCTTACAAGCTTCTCAAGTTAAGTATTAAGTTACCGCAAATTCAACTCTTTGATAACATAGACTTGAACTAAATAGTAATCGAACCGGATTCGATTTAGAAAAACATAAATAACTCGATATGCCCGGTACCAAAAAAATCAATTTAGATTACATAATGATTCGTATCCGATTGCACACATTGCATGCAGCAACCAATAAGTTTGTTTTATATGAAATTTCTTGGGCTTACATGGGGTATGGCTGGCTAAGGCTGTCAAATAAATCCAAAGGAGTATGTGGCCCACTCATTGAATGATTAAGAATCCATTCAGAATTGCAGGGCTTTCACTTAAATTTTGTATTCTTCTGCAATTATATATTTATTAAATTAGGTCATTATTTCATGCATTTTGTTTACACGAGTGTCATAATTTTAGGGTTTAAGAATTTCATTTAAGGTTTAAAGTTTAGAGGTTTAAGTGTTGTAGTTTCAAATTTATGAGTTGTTAATAGAATTTTAAGATTAAGGTTAAATGTTAGAGTTTATAGGTTAAAACCTAAACTCCTAACCATATTACCATAATCCTAAATTTTAATCATAAATCTTAAATTATACACTTCTACATCATAAAATTAAGACGCTTGTGAAAACAAAAAATCTCAACCGCATGTGTATAGAATAATACAAATACTTATTATATATAAATATATTTGCCCAGACTTCTGCATATAATTCATTGGGTTTTAAAATCATTTTATATTATATATATACACACACGGAGATTTGGAAGATTGTACTAGAATGCCAAGGGCCCAAGAAGTAGTTGCAAATATTGTCGTGGTGTCTAGGGGTGGGAATCTCAATCGATGGAAACGGAGAATAATTATGAGGAGGGAGATTCGTAAAAATTTTATCATTGAAACTTAAATAAGGATAGAATTATATTTGAATTATGGGGATAACGAAATTGTAATTGTATAAATAATTATGGAGATTCGTAAAAATAATTGTATAAATAATTATGAGGATCCGAAAAAATATGCAAGGATCTTGATATATTTTACTAGATTTTGAAAATATATACTCAATTATCTATATATCCCTAATATATATTAATAAAAAAAACCCCTTAAATATATTATTGTCACTCAACTTTCTCTCAAACCTAGCCACACTCAAGTTTCTCAACATATTTTTATTTTAGTTTTTAGATATAAACTAAAACCCTTGTCTAAATCTTCCCCCAACACAACACTCTTTCAATCTCCATCATCTCGTAAATGCTTCCAATTGAAGGATCCAAACTTTATATTTTGAACTAAATTCGTCATTTATTTTGGTTAGTAAAATAATAATTTTATTTATTTTTTTGGATGAGGATTCCTTGAAAACTGCGGGAATCTGCGTGGGAGGGTATGAGACAAAAAAAATCCCCGAAACATTTAATATGGATTTCTCAAAACTGTAACCGCAAGTATTGTGGACGGAATGGGGAATACAAAACTGTCCTCGCTCCACTCGATTTTCACCCCTAGTGGTGTTTGTCCTTAAATGCTGCAAAAAATTACTATAATTATATTTGAGGTCATTTTTAATTTAAACAGTAGTCAAATAAGATTTCTGCCCTTCTTAAAATTTAAATTTAAAAGTTCAATAGACTTTTACCCTCTTAATCCTAATTCTGTTTTTGCTTTCAACTATTACAATAAGTTGTCAATTAAATTATTGGTGTAACGACAAAAAAATCATGTTAATTTAAGTTTTTAGTTTTCAAATTCAAACACAAACCACAGTCCCTATATTTTCTAAAAAATCTATTACAATAATTTTGCCTAGTTTTCAAATACTTTGGAAGGCCCGATTTAGACGTGGATCTCAATCAGATTATCCATTCCTTTTGTTGGGCTTATTGGACAAATTATTCATTTATATTTTATGTGTTGTATTCTTATACTATAACACGAGTATGTTAAATTTCTCAATTTAATTTATTTCATTCATAATACTATAATTTAAATTATATATGTTGATTTATAAATCTAACATCTCATTTACTAAACATAACAATCTTTTACAACTTGGTACATAAACTTTTTTAAGACCGCTTTAATACATGAAGTTAGAAATATTTCTCAAATTGGTATTTATGTTGATTTGATATTAAATATCACGTGTCACAATTTGATTGATTGTTAAAATGATATATCATCACCAAATAAAAAATTAAAAAATTGAGAATGCGTATTAAAATGGTAAAAAAAGGGGGTTCAAGTGTTAAATTGAAAAGGATTGCTAAGCTCAAAGGCCAACTGATATATAAAGCCAATTTAAAATAATCCCCATATTTAAAAAAATTGAAAAGATCCAATTATTTGAAATAGAGAAATCTATGTATGAATAGTGTCTTCGAAGAGGAGTGAGAAATTATTTCATTTAACCCTTTTCATACCTTACTTTATCATTTTTTTATACATTAACAACCTACTCAAGTTGAAACTTTCAAATAATTTTTTAATATAAAATTTGATATAATGTTTATATTGCTCATATTCCTCCTCATCCATATATAGAAGGATATTAAGCGTTTAAGCATGTTCGATTTTACGTTCTCTTGTCTATTGTCCCAACCACATTCCAATCGAACTAAACTCAATTGGTGAAAATTTTCAAATAATTATTTTTTAATCATTTCTGAAAGCACACACCTTACAGACAAAAAAAAATATTTTTTTAAATGATGCAGAAATACAACTAAATGATTTCAACCCTAACCCCTCATATCTATTTATAGAGATAGGTTGCTTGATTACACAGAAAACTCGCATAGAAAAAAATTCTACTCAAACTGAGTTTTGTACTCTTCGATAAATATCTAAAAAGATGAAGTAGAGTTTCATATTGATTGATAAGTTCTAAACAATCCTCCACTTTTGAAACCGCTTCTTTACAATATTTGGACCAGATCAAAATAGAATTTGAATTACAACTCCAATATGCTCGAGAAAGCATCAACATTAGCATCGAAACAAAGATCTAAAGAACGATACGAATTCCATTTAACTATGATAAAAAGTCTAAAATGTGTTGGAAAACAACACCCATATTACAAATTAATATTCTTAAAATGCTAAGTACAAAGATTAGCTTAGCTGTTTCCTATACTTTTTTAACGTTCTAAGTGCATCCATTATTCTATCATTGTGGTTTAGAGCCTATATCTTGTTTTTCCTACTTATAATAACCTAACTTTTCCATAAATTGTAGGGTCATAGCCCTAACTTAGGGATCCCTCATTGGAGAAAGTGGGCTATATACTCAGTCTTTTGTTTTTATTTTATTGAAGTTTAAAAAGTGATGCCAATGAGTTTAGGTGCGGATGCATGCAACTTACCGTACCCTTTCCTAATTGGTAGCTTTTGCCAATAAAAACGTGTATTCGGTTTTTTAATAGTATGCTCATACTTTTTACTAAATTATTCGAATCTGAGTCTCTTTGAGTTCATCCAAAGCATACTTTGGGTCTTGAACCTCCTTGGATATGGATCAGATCGCCAGGAACTATCACGAACTTCACCCGAGCATTTACTTAAATCTTTTGAACTTATTTTAAGTCATATTCTACGTATTATTTTCAAAAAAATTAAAAAAATTAAACTTTCACGAAAAGCTTTAATTCGCTAGACTTAGCTTAAATCTAAAATTTTCGATTCTCATTTGTTTGAGCTTATTTTCGATATCCGTCTTTCCTAGGATGTTTAAAACACTAATTATGTGAGAAAACTAGAGTTTCACATCAAACAGAGTTTAAATAAATATCTAAACTAATAATAAAAAATTGCCCTAAAACTCTTGGATCTTTGCCAATTTATATTCTGATCTTCTTATTCATTTTTTTTTCACTGAAAGCAATCGTGGAATTCAATATATTCATTCATTCTAAAGGTTGGAATCACAGACATATTAATTAACTTCCATCTCAAGTCATCGCTTTTGAGATAGTACTGGATACAGGTATTGTCATTTCAAGTATTTTAAAATTCAAATTATATGATAATTTTTTTTAAAAAAATACGTTTTTATAACTAATATTGGGATCAGGTTTGAATCTTTATTTATTTATATATATATATATATAGGGAGAGAGAAATAAAGATTTGTTTAACCTATGTCAAGGTATATGATAAGCATTTAAGAATCACCTTTTGATGAATTTCCTTTTTGAACATTGTCATCTAGATTTTATTAACCATCACAAAAGATAATACAATACAATGCATAAAAAAAGATAAGTCCACTAAAAGTCTCTTACAATGGTGCAAAAAAAAAAACAAACACTTTCATCGAGATTAGCATATCAAAATTCAGAAACCTTCATGAACCTCCTTGTCTCTATCCAAACGAGACGCTTTACACTTTACAGGGTGAAAAAGAAGTGGTGAGCGAACCAAGTTATCATGCATATTGCTCCCCTACCCAGGTCTGATTACATCAACCGAGTGAGGGTCTATCTTTCTAAGACCACCGACAGAACCATAATCAAAGATTAGCGAAGATCTCTGTACAAGCACCAACCGACCGCGGAGATATGTTAAAATCATGCCACAAGGACAGATGAAACGAACCACAAAAAATAAAAAAAAAACGTGTCACAAAGACAAAGAAAACGCGTGCCACAAAGACATAGTTTGTTATTAAAATATAAAAAAACAAAAAAAAAATAATATACCCGGTGACCGACAATCAATACTAAAATAGTTATCGATCTCCAATAAAAAAAGAAAAACAAAATTGTTGATGGTAGAAATTTAAAATAGAGCGGTTAGATTATACCATATACATATTACTGTTTGACGAATTTTAAATGAGATTGTTTAATAAAATAAAATAAAGTATAAATAATTATCTAATATAAGACCCTTATCCTATGATTTGTGGCGTAGATTCACCAAACTCATGACAAAAATAATGTGCGAATAAACATTACCACTTATTTCGTGGCGGCAGTCGGCAGGTAATAAAAAATAGCTTCAAAGTAATATCCTTGTCATTTAATTAGCTGTAATCTGTAGTTGATTTGCTAGAAATCCAAGTCAAGGGAAATTAATCATTCTGCCACGTGATGAGCGTGCGTAAATAATTCTATAATCATCAAAAGTTAAAAAAAAGTTTTTTTTTCTCTTTTTTAAGGTTTCACACAGTGTGAAGTGAAAGTGATCGGTATTATTAGTCAATAAGTTTCATTTTAATAGATATTAATATTATATATCCAAATCTAATTTTTCATTTTAATAGATATACTATCAAGTACTTTTCATTTTAAATGTTAGTTAAATAAAACTTATATCTTTTTCAATTTTTAAATTTAAATATTTAATTTGGAGTTTTGACTCAAATATTGAAGTAGATTTTTTTATTTTAAATGTATGACACAACCGACTTTAATTCTCACAATATTGCACTTTCTACAGTGCATTTAAAGTTGAATTCAGTTGAATCCGACCATGAACAATATTTCCCCCAAAAAGCCCTAAAAATTGCTTGAAGTCGAATTCCCTTGTACTCATCTTTAGGGGTATTTTTGAAATTTACTGTTCAAAGTCGGATTCAGCTGAATCTGACTTTACATGTATTGTACTGCAATATTGTGGGAAGTAAAGTCGGTTGTGCCATAGATTTAGAATAAAAAAATCTGTTGCAATATTTGAGTCAAAACTCCATTTAATTTTGATCTAGAACAAGGGATAATATTTTATCCTAATTCTATCTCTTATTTGAACTAATATAAAAAATTTATAAATTTTAGAGACAAAATTCTAATTTCTCAAAAATTTTGAGGACCATGATCCCCTCTAATCTCTTAAATGTTCGGTCCTTACATCAAATCAAAATTTTCACAATATATTATATAAAAATTTATGTGTCATTTTAAATATTTACAAGATGAGATGTAGATTTTATAATATAGTTTTAAAATTATCCGTAACTTGAATCCTAAACTAAAAATGATTATATACTTAACATATTTAAACAGACGATGTTACACTAATAATAATGTCAACCAAATTAACATTCAACCTATAAGTTAAATTAGTGTTGAGAATTGAATGACCTCTTAAAGATTATTGAAAATTTTATTTCAGTAATTGAATTTATTGTTATTGAAAAAACTTTTTAATACACTGATACAATTAAATCCAAATCAAATAGAGTAGCACGTATTAAAAGATCCTTAACAAAAGAACTCGCTGAATGATCCAACTAGTAAAAGATGATGTTATTTCTCTTAGGCGATTTGAGTTCGAACAATGTAGTCTGTAAATGTGCATGAATTTATCTAAATTAAAATCAGACTAAAATACTACCTTATAATTGAATCATAATGCATAAAAGGTCCTCAACAAGAATTAGAGTTTTCTTTTGCTCGTGAATATTATAGTAGCATGATTCCACATCCATGACATAACCAACATAAAATTCATGAAGATACTGTAATATCTTTTTTATTAAAATAAAGAGATATTACATCTCTAAGATAAATGTTAAGATTCGAACTCATATAAAATGAGATACATAAGCATCATTGGCCACTAGACCAATTATCGGATCTCATACTGCAATTTCATTAAATACAAGTTGTCTACAACTAAAGGCAGCAGGTAGTATGCTTAAAGTTTGAACAGCTAATACAATCAGCTATAGTTTTCCTATCCAAATATTGTTCTCATCTTTTGGTTGAATTTCCTATCCAATTAGCTTGTTTGAACATCTAATACAATGCAGTTTGCAGTAGTATTTATATATATATGGGTTAGGATCAACTTACGTAATGTAAAACTCTTAAGTTTTACACGTTTTTTGAATCGTTGGATGGGGGAAATGGATGAATGAGATTAACTCCTTATTTTTTTCCCAAGTGATAATCTTCACATATTCTACTGTTAATCTAAGTCATCCATTTCACTCATCCAACGATTTAAAAAACGTGTAAAACTTAAAAGAGTTTTACACTGTATAACTGGATCCTATCCATATATATATATATATATGACAATTGAGATACCAGCTACTGTATTTTTAAACCTTCTCATATAATTACTTGTATATAAAATCCACTTGTCATTAACTACAGATGAAATAGCTTCTGCAGAATTCATTAACTATGAATGAATGATAAAATTTGTCCACAGTTCACTGCATAATTTCCTTGGAATATATCTAGAAACTGGTAAACATTGATCCTATAGGGAAATCAAAACAGTTCTACCTAGTAAATCAAATCCCAATACTAACATCATCATATTTTGTTCTAATCAAATTGACAATGAAGTTAATCTGGTTTTCATTAACTTGAAATGCATGGAAGACAATCAAATCATTTATCTTTAAGCTCCACTCCTCTGACACATGTGATAACAGGAAAAATAAATGCAGACCAAGACCATGGGAACACCTCGCAGAAGATGATGGGAACATGTCAGAATCAGATAAATATATTGTATATAGGGGTCATAATACTAAGTAGAGAAAAAGATCAATCTTACTCAAATCCTAAGAAAATTGGGAAAAAAAAATCTCCATTAAAGAAGATGACATGGTTTAATATTAGCTAGGGAGTTTGCTTCAAGGATGAAATTTCTTCATTCAGTTTCTGCTCCAGATAAGGCACATCAACTCCTCTCAGATCACTAACCTGTAACAAAAGAATAAAGAATTTGGAAACCCCTAATTAACCTAGTAATCAATGGATAATCATTATTCATACCTCGAGTTTTATAGTGTGAATCAGTCCTCCATCAATCCTGGTAGAGATACAGTTAACAACATCAAGCCCTTCCCCGAGCAGTAGCTGCAGCACCCTGGAGAGGGTCAAAGCTTGAGCACCAAGACCAGTGCTGACCACAACTTCAGCACCGTCCAAAGATTGGCGAACCACGACACTGCTAGGGAAAGCCTGGTTAGAGCCGCTGCTCGTCCCTTGGTGAGAAGAACTAGTACTCGAATTCGAATCGAATGATACTTTCTTCAAATCATCTCTCTTGGCACTCAGTTCATCGATCCTCTTCTGCAGGTCCTTTATATAGCTCGCTGCTCCGTTCATTTGATCTGATATTGCCCGCTTTCCCTGAAAAAGTATAACCCTAAATCATAAGCATATGCAAAACCAAGACAGCAGAAGAGAAGTTTACCTTGATGTACTCAAGGGGGAGAAGGGTTCGGAGAGAAGCATAAAGGGTGGACATTTCTTGCCTCCTTTGCCTCTCAATATCCCTATGCATCGACCTTTTCTTATCATCATCGTTACTTTTTTCCGGCAATCTTCGCTGCCGGCCTCTACTTGCCATATTACTGCTGCTGCTGCCGCCACCCATGGGAACAAAACCCACCAAAATCTCATCCTCTGGGACTGTGTTTTGAGGGTCGGAACTGGAAGAAAACTGTAAGAAAATCTCATCCATACTGCTTTTATTACTTAGTGGAGTATGGTTACTTAACTTTGTCTGGAAATGGGATTTGGGATTGGAGACAGGATTTTCTGGAAATAAGAGTGCAGGCAAAAGCAATGGATACGTTTGTTAGGGTGAAAGATCTTGAGATGGGGCCAAAGATTCCCTATAATCCTCCATCAAGTATGATATAAGATCATGAGAGATATGAACTGATCTCTCTACCCATTTTATATATACACTCCCTTTTGAATACTGTATTTTATGTTTTTAGCTGATAATTAAGCCACCTAACCCCAATTTTTTTCTTAAAATATGTTTTCTTTCTTACATGAGCAAAGGATGAGAGTTGTTCCGAATCGAACACTAATCTTATAATATGAATAGCATTCATCTGTCCTTTTTTAGTGTCTTTATTTATGTCTCAAAGTAAAATAAATTAAGTTTACAGTCTATGGTTAAAGTTTAGGAGATGTAAAGCAAAGTGTTTTTTAGGGTTTATGATTTAAAATGAAGGGTCGAGACTTATAAGTGGCACATGAAAGAGGATGGAAATCATATGCCCCCTAAGTATGCCCCCATTTGTGCCTCCACTTTAAAATAGTGTGTTTAGAGTTTAGGGTTTGGGGTTTAAGGTTGAGGCTTAGGGTTAGGGTGTAGGGAGTTAAGGGTAGGGTGTATTTTTTAGGGTTTAAGGTTTGAAGTTTAGGATATAAAAATTAAGGTTATGAGGCAAAATTTAATTTTTAATTATTTTTTAAGCAGGAGCATAGAAGAAAGTATGGTTAGGGGGAAGGTTACGCATGAAAGAGTAAATGATTTTTGTTCTTATAATAAATATTAAGATTAAAGCAAAAGAAAAAAAAACAATGGTCCCAAAATCTTAATAGGGATATTTCTTAATTTAAAAATAAATGTGTACAACTACAAGGTTTTTTTAAAATAATATCTCAACCAATATCATCTAAATGCTAAAAATATTCTTATAAAAAAGATAAAAGATATTATGAATAATAAATATGTTTGTATGTTTAGGATGAGACCAATAAAAAAAGTATGTTTTGAATGAGTTTTGCACTTATTCTAGCCAGTTGGATCATATAAAATAATATGAGACAATCGTTTTATATTTCATTAATTAATTCCAACCCTTCTCATTTCTGAATTTTATTTTAACACTTCAAAAGTAAACATTATAAATATAAGGAGTGTAAGGTGCTTTTTATTTTAATTCTAATTTGACTAACTTCTCTTTGTTTGTTGTTAGAGTTGAGTATTATTTAGTAGTACTTGTTAATCAGGGGACATTGTTTCCTCCCATTGGGGGTACCTACCGCTGGAAAAGCATATTGTATAATACACTTGAATTGTATTTGACACAGTCAAGGAAGGTTGAGAGACCTTGCCTAATTATCTAGATAAATTTATTTCTTTTATAAACTATGATACTGATGAAAATAAAGAATAGCGCAAGCACATTTGGTCGGTTGGTCAAACTGTTCACTCTATTCCTTTGTATTTTTTTAGGTTATAAATTTTAGACTTATTAGGAATACTCTTCTTCTTTCCCTAGAGTCCTCTTTCCGCTTTCCCTCTAGCTAGGTAGGATTATGATTAGATTTAACATTTGTCAAAAAAATAGAAATCTCATGTCCTTTTTGAGTGTTCCTAATTATGCCTATACTAAAAGCTTAGGGTTTAAGGTTAAGGTTAGAGTTCAGAAAATTTAAAGTACTATATATATTTTTAGAGTTTAAAGTTTAAAACTATAATTTATAATTTAATTTTTTAGTGTCATGAAAAGGAGTGCCGAAAAAAATTGTCCGGAAATAAACTATAAATCATGAATTATACAAACATTGATTATCGTACGAAGATCAATACATGATGTTACAGATCATACTTCTATATAGTGTAAACTACAGTCTTTGAACTTTTAAGACGCTTTTTACTTTTATCACTGAAATTAAATTTTTTTATTCACTAAATTTTTAATTTGTTTTTATCGGTCAATTTCAATAGATGGAATGGTTTGTTTGGCTAGAATTATTCTTATTTCTGCTATTCTCGAATAACATGGTTATGCAAATAAAAAAATTGGATTCGGTACAAATTTTTTAAATAAATTATTTCAATTTGGTTACGGTTCATAGTTTTAGGCAAAATTGATTAACCGATCTGATTAGTAATATACAATATTTGTAAATTTTATGCATTAAAATATCTTAAGTCTTGTGTTTTCTATACCCTTTTATATTTCTAGTTGTTTTTACATTTTTATCACGGCCAAACAATTATTAAATTTATCATATTTAATATTTTTATAAGCAAAGTGAAAAAATTATTACTCGAATCAAATATTTCAGTTAACTGGTCAATTGATTATCCAATTTATTTGATACCATTAAGATCAAGAATGGAATAATTTGATTTTACTAATTAACCAAAATATTTTTTAAAGATTAATCGAACTCGATTTTACACACTCCTAACCATAACTAGGGGTGAGCGTTCGATCAAGTCGAGTCGAGTAAAAAAATTGAGTTATTCGAGTTGACGAGTCATATTTTACAACTCAAACTTTATTTGAATTTTTTATTCGAGTCAAGTTTTCGAGTTCCTATAAAAATTTATTTGTAATTATTGATCATGTTATAGTACGTTTCGATTCCAATTTAAATTAATTTCTCTAATCATATAAGATATGCATATATATATATATATATATATATATATATATATATATATATATATATTTCTTCATATTTTTTTATATGTGGCAATATTTATTCATATTTTTATATATCAATATGTATATATCATTAAAAATTGAGAGACTCGTCTTGAATTTAAAAATAAATCCACTAATTACTAAAAATTTCGAGTTATTCGAACTTTTATTTTACAACTCAAACTTTATTCGAAATTTTTATGAGTCGAGTCGAGTCAAGACGAGTCGAGTCGAGCATTTTCGCCTCGAGTCGAGTTATTCAATTTTTTCTAGTCGAGTCGAGTTTTGCTCACCCCTAACCATAACAATAAAAAAACAAATCTTATAAGTATTTCGAGGCAACAAATTAATCCAACAACCACACACAATTTTTACATGTTTTCACCAATTCAATGCCTTGTGTATGTTTAGAAGGTATTGGAAAGGACCCCTAAAACCAATAAATTATCCACTTAATCCTCAACATATTCTTTTTTAATTGTATTATATTATACAACAACATAAAGTTTGAACAACAATAGCCAATTCTATTCTTGATTGTCTTATTCATTTGCTATTTCTCATAACACTCTTTCAACCAACAAGAATAAATTAAAAATGGAAATCGATATTTCTCCGGTGATAAAAAGTCAAGTCATTCGAGAAAGACCAAAATAGTAGCAATTTGAAAGATGAGTTATTAAATTGATAATTTTTAAATTTTAGTGACAAAAATAAGTGAGAAGAAAGTTGAGTGATTAAAGGTGTAGTTTATCAATTATTTTATTAAGGAAGAATGAAAACTAAATTGCCACATCAGCAACTTCTAATAGAAGGTAACATGAGGGACCATACTAAAAGCGAACTAAAATTTTAGTGACTATAACAAAAGATTTTAAAGTTCGGCGACCAAAATAAAAGCGCCTAAAAATTTGTTGACCATTTTTGTAATTTACCCATCACTTTAATTTAAAAAAATAAAAATTAACAAGTCTTGTCAACATTTTCTAACGGAAGGAACCAAATGAAAGCGAAATAAAAATTAAATATTTTTTTGAGTTGAAAAGAAGAACCTCATGATTAATGAGATTACCAATTACTCTAGCTTGCTTTCCTTTCAGTTGTTCTTAGTTCTCTTTGTGTTTCCGTTGCCTCTCGAGTGGCTAAGAGTAGCCACCCTAGTGCTTATAGCGCTTTCGCATCCATCGAAGCCTTGAGGGCTTGTCTGAGCCGTTGTGAGCAAGAGTACTCGCAAGGCGTGGTTAAGGCCAGGGGCGGAGCTAGATTTTTTCTAAAGGGTGTCATTTTTTTGAACGGTATTTAAAAGGGGTTAATTATTTATAAAGATGTGTCATTTTATTTATTAAGGGTGTCATTTTATTTATTAATGGGCGTTAATTATATATTTTTCAATTTTTCATATACAAATTATATAAAAAAATAGGATTTCCAAAAAATTTTGGGGCGTCATCAGACACCCCAATGGCCTTAGTGATTTCGCCCATGGTTAAGACTTACTTAGGCGCAAGAGTTTGATCAGTTAACGTCAAAGCGTCTAAGGCCGCATATGCCCGACGATGTGAATCTCTAAGAGCGTGACAAGTTTAGTAACAAAAATAAAAATATCCTAAAAATTTGATGACCATTTATATAGTTTACCCTAAAAAATTTTTATTAATTAACGTAGTATCATTCTAAATATACTGCCGCCGACATACCATGAAAAATACACAATCGAGCTTCGTCTTTGTTTGCAATTTTTTTTACTTGTTCCAAAAAGATAGAAATAGAATCATTCTTACTTTATTTTATTACCTTTAATCATTATCATTTGTCTTCTTGTTAAAGGTAATTTATATAAATTTGTTTGATTTAAAATCTATATTTATTTGTTCAAAAATCCTAAAATCCATATTTATTTGTTCAAAAATCCCATATTTATTTAGGAATCTACCCGATTTCGGTTGGGGCGTCAAGTATTGAGCAAAATTATATGGCCATTTGGGGTACGTGGATGTTGGATGCTTGACGCTACGTCTTGATTTGTGTATGCGCGTAACATGGTAAATTTGACTCGAAACTCGAAATTCGAACTGAAATAAAAAATTAACCAGAAATTGATCTGAAATTTGGTTCAAAATTTTATCCGAAATCCAAAATAAACCGAACCGAAATTGAACCAAATAGACCTGAATCGAATAGACCCGATTAATAGAAATAAAGAAAGATAAAATATGAACACCCGCACAAGTCATTAAAATGTCAAATATATTGACTTTATAAAGTCATACATAGGGTGTAAAAATCTGACCAACCTAAAACTTTGATTAAAATCGACTGATCTCTCATTGAACCGAAAATAACCGAACTGAAATTAACCGAACCGAAAATCAACCGATCCGAAATGACCCGAAACACAATAGACTCGAACTAAAATCGAACTGAACCGAAACCGAATCTAAACCGAAAATATCAGACCCAAAATAATCGAAACCGAAATGACCCGAACCGAACCCGAACCGATTGACACGTTTGCCACCTCTATATGCGCTTCTTAAAATTGACGTCGTATGTCGGACGATAAAGTGAGTTTATTTTACTCATATTTCCCGTGAGACAAATGGAATGGCAAATGCATTAGCAAAGCTAGGGGTTAACCGAGTTTTTTAGTTTCATGCCAGGTTATAGCCTTCTATTAGGGCTCAGGTGTTTAACGATGTAGAGTGTTATTCTCTTTCTTGTTTGGTGCTTCACTGGCCTTTGTAGGGCGGTGGCAGTTAGAAATTGAGTGTGATTGCTCTTGTTCAATGTAGAGTGCTCTATTGTTGTTCTTTGCTTTAGTTTAATTGTGTTAAATTTGGTTCGATTGAATTTCTCGACATTATTGGGGAGTACTCTTTTTTTCCACTTAAAATTATGAAGATTTTTAATGATGTTCATCGATAGTCATGT
Source organism: Hibiscus tridactylites (assembly GCA_958450335.1). Classification (NCBI taxonomy): domain Eukaryota; kingdom Viridiplantae; phylum Streptophyta; class Magnoliopsida; order Malvales; family Malvaceae; genus Hibiscus; species Hibiscus tridactylites. The sequence continues at coordinate 69,102,988 of OY288288.1, read as the reverse complement.
CTGTATGATTTTCTCATTAGTAAAATTATATTTAATTATTAAAAAATGTTTAATTTTTTTTCGAAACGGAAAACAACTCTCTTGTTGTCTGTATACATAATTCACAATTAGATCGAAAGTTGAACATATAGACTTAGCAATTTAAGACATAATGATTTTGAGCATGTGTTTATTTCTCTTAATTTGTCTCTTTAGCAGGAAACTACAATCATGTTTTCTAATTTTTGATATTTGGACATGGGATTTTCACTAAGTCAAATATTTTGTTGGTGTTCAGACTTTAAATTGTGGGCTAGTATTTGACCACGTGTTAAATAACACATTTTTTTAAATTATCTCTAACATGGAGAATTTTTTAAATATATATTTTCTTTGATTACAAGATTTGAATTAAAATATTAGTTTAATTACACTTTCAATCCTTGTACTTTTTAGAGTTTAAAATTTTAGTTCCTTTATTTATTTGATTATAAAAATTAATGTTCACTTGATACTGCATAGTCAAATTTAATGAAAGTCAATCAGCAAAGTTATCAATTGATATTTATTTTTAAAAAATCAAACAAATAAAGGGACTGAATTCTTAAAATCAAAACTAATGGAACTAAATTTCTAGAATCCAAAGACTATAGAGGCTAGAGGTTAGACCTAGAATATCATTACTATAAAAAAACAACAAATATTATTTCATTAATTGAAAATGGTCAGAAATTTTACAATCATGTTGACATATCCATTTCAACTTATACTTTTGGAAGTTGTTCAACTGTGTAAATATAATTTAGTGATATAATAATAATAAAATAGACAAAACCAACATCAAAACTGCTCTTTTGTGCAGACGACAAAAATACAGTGAAAATCATTTGAAAAGGGAAAAATCTTGTTTATAATTTAAAATATTAATTAGCATGTGTTAATTTGGATTCATTCTAGGGGGAAAAAATTTCTTCCTCTTCTTATTTCTTTTTGAATAAATAAAAGTCTTAACTACAAAATAAGTGTTTAATTTATGTTTTTTTTTGTAATAAGTGTCTAAAGTATTTTTTTGGCTGAAATATGTGGCTAAAGTTTATTTTTTACTGAAACATGTGCCTAAATTATTTTTTGGCTCAAGTAGGTGCCTACAATTTTATTTTTAGTTGAATTAGGTGTCTCAATTGACTTTAAAACAAAACGAAAATAAAAATTTAAGCACCTATTTCATCTAAAAAATACTTTAGGCACCTAATACAAAAAAGAGACATAGTTTAGGCACTTATTTTGTAATTTAGCCTAAATAAAATGGTCTTCAATTTTGCATGGGGTTTGGTGGTTGAATAAAATAAAAATTAAACCGAAATCCATTTATTGATCTAGTGATTAAGAATGCCTATATTACCGTATTTTGTATAGGTTCAAATCTCGATTTGAAAATGTAATTTCTATTTAATCAAAAAATAAATAAAAATTAAGCCATTATACCAACAGTATAATGACCAGATCACTCCTAGAAGAATTGAGATTTATTTTATTTAATTTCGGGGCAATAGTGACATAGGAGTATTTGATAAAAAAAAAGTGACATAGGAGTAGAAATATAAATGGGTGGACCCGAGTTGAAATTAAATAATAAAAATATGTTATTTAACAGTTATCCCAACATCACTGCTTATAATTATATATTTGTTTGAAAGTTTGTATGTAATTATATTAAGATAAGATTCAATCGACAACAAATCTCTTTCGAGAATGTGATTTTGTTTATTTGGTTAAAAAAACGGACTTCTTATTACATTATAGTTGAAAGTTCAAAGTTCAGATGTTAACTCTTTCTATTTTTTTTTTTAATTTTTGGTCGAGATAACAAGCAACCCTAGAGAACACCATATTGCCACACTAAATAGAAAATAAATGTACTTATTATAATTTTAGTGTTCATGTGCAGGGCAGAGCTAGAAAATTAAGTTTACGGTGTCAAAATTTTAGATATTAACTTATATTTTATTAATAGTAGGTGGACTCAAATATTGAATGTCAAGTTCCTTTAAATATAAAAATTTATCTTTTTAGACCGGTGTCAATTTATATATATATATTAAACAAATTCTCAAACATTGGCTCACTTGGCTCTGCCCATGTCTATGTGCCTCGTCTCTCTAAGCTTGCAAACCTTTATTTTTCTTTACATGAAAAACTATACACAAAAAATATGTTTTTCAAATTAAATTGAAAAATATTTTTGACCTGAAAAAAATTACATATTCTGCGTTGCTTATGGTCTCAAAAGCACTTTTAACCCTTAAAAATGCTTTCAAAAACATTGCAGAATGGACTTGGGACGGGCCAGAGCTCAATTTTCATGCGAGAGCCGAAGCCCTATTTTCATACAAGTCCTTGTACAATGTAGCTCCTTCTTGTGTAGCTAGGCTAGCACTTCCCATATACCATTTCATGTATCTTATAACATAAAACTTTCATGATTTGATCAACTCGAATTTAATCACATGTATAAGACATTTCAAATTATATGACATGGCAACTCTATCGAATGATTCTACACTACTAGGTAATTAAATTCATTTAATCACAAGCCACTATTTTCAGGAACAGACACAGGGGTGCTGGGCAACCGCACCCTCTAAAAATTGTAAGTCCCCCTATATTTTATATATTTCTTTTATATTTTATATTGATAATCTAATTCCCCACCCTCTAAACTCTTGTAATTTTGCACCTCTTACATTTCTAATATAGCTTTATGATAGTTCGCACTCCTTTACATGAAATCATGCATTAGTCCATGTATTACAAGAAGGCATGTATGACATTTTAGTAACAAAGTAGAAAGTTTTGTTTTTTCATAAGAATTCCCCGAAACCCGCAAAGATGAGAAGAAAAAATGTCCGGATCATTTAAGGATTTTTAAAAATTGTACTCAGAAGTGTTGGGGACAGACAGCCACATTGCCACCCTTAGTTTAAATCATTAATTATAAATCTTAATCACCTCTAATCATCCCAAAATGAGTGATTACGAACAAGATTTCCTAATCTAAATCACGGACCTCTAATTTTCTAGGAAAACTTATCTTTCTTGTTTAAAACTTCATTGATTCTTGCAAAATCCAATTATTAAGAATCATTTTAATGAGTTAGAACTCTTTGCATACTTAGAAGCTTACTAAAAACGATTTTGAATCATCAAATTACAACAGAAAAAAAAAACTACAATGAATGATCAAGAAACTTGAAAAGTGAAGAACTTGAATTCTTGATTTAGTTTAAAAAATCCGTTTAAAAACTTCAAATATAATAAAAATCAGATGACAAGAGATTAGGTTACCTCGAAGTAAATCTTGCAGATTGGACTTTGAAGAATTGATTGATTTTGAGTTTAAAAATTTTATTCATGATTTAAATTATGACATATAAGTTATTTTTACATAATGAAACATAAGTTTGAAGGAAGTGGTGACAAATGTATTTTCATTACATTAATATTTAATTTTTTTTATTATATGAATCATTTATGCAATTAATTATATGCTTTTAAATTAATCAACGTATATTTTAAGTATTTTATTCTTATATTTCATGGGTTTATATAAATTACTAAAGTATATGTTAATTATTGATATTATTATATATTTTATAGAAATATAGAACATATGAATCTATTTTTATATTTATAATCATATGACATGTATTATATATTTTTGAGATTCATACACATAATTATCTTTTTAATTTACTAATAATCATATTTTATATTTTATACTAAGAACTACTAGATCCAAATGAAATAATAACAACAATATTACTCAAATAATAATAATAATAATAATAATAATAATAATAATAATAATAATAATAATAATAATAATAATAATAATAATAATAATAATAATATACATGTTTGTGAGCAATTGAAAATATTAAGTTTAGTATAACTTGTGTTACCAAGAGTATTCAAGTAGAAATGACAATGAACGATGAGGAACAAACAATTTGGAAGGAAAAAAATGACTAAATTGATATATTTGGTAGTTAATTAGTTTGGATTAGGACTAAAGTGGTATAAGATATAAGTTTTAAGGACTAAAATTGTCATTATAAGTTTTAAGGACCCAATCATAATTTTTAAAAATCGAATGACTTAATTGTAACTTTTAATAACTGAATGACCTGATTGTAACTTTACTGATAATTATGTGACCTCTAATATAGTTTACCCAGCACTCCATAACTTGAAGAAATCGTGATTCGCCACGCTTGACTTCCCAATTCCTCTAAGTCATCCGAGTTGTTAAACAGGGAATTTAAGCAGCATTTTCAAAAGCGTTAATAATGGCGGAGCAAGCCGTTAAGCTTCGGTGCCAGCGAATCGGCTGCAACGCTACGTTCACCGAAGACGATAATCCCGACGGTTCCTGCTCTTTCCACGCTTCGGTATTCAATTCCCCGTTTTCAGTCTATATTGCACTTGTTTGTTTCTCACAGTCTATGATTGAGTTTTTAATTTCACTGGGTTACATGGATTTAATCAAATTACATTCCGTATTCAGCAGTTAATTGGAATGCCCAAATAAAAAATTACATATGTATTAGTCTTAACTTGTATTTAGGTTTGAAACTCAACAATTTGAATTTCTCCTCCTGGGTTATATTTTGAGATTAGATTTAAATTGGTTAAAATACTAAAGAAACCCTAGACTGCTTTACCTTTTCTTAAACTGGCCTTTATTATGCTTTGATTTGTACCCAAATTAGCTTTTATTCAAATAATTTGGGTGTTATCGAAATGGAGGTATAAAAGTACATAGTCTTTTTATTATTATTCTGGCCTTTGACTTATTTTGCTTGCATAGTTTACTCTTACAATATGATAGTTTTACCATCTATTATCTTCACATTTTGAATTTAATGTATTCTTAAAAAACCCAAAGTTAACCCTAGCTTTGGTTAATTTAATATTTGATTTTCCTCCCCGTTTCTTCTTATGATAAAGTCATGAGGGTTTCTGTTTTCCGGTTATAAATTTGTACAAAACTGTGTTATATCTCCCTCCCTTGCAGTTTAAGAAATATATCTTGGATTTATGTGGCATGTTTTATAAAATTTGACATGTTTTCGACAGTGATTATTATCAGCTTTTATTAATGCATTTTCGACGTGTTTTATAAAATTTGACATGTTTTCGACAGTGATTATTATCAGCTTGTACAAAACTGTGTTATGCCTTCCTCCCTGTCATGGTTAGATATGGATTTCGGAATGTTATTACATCTTGTGAATCATTCTTTTGTTTTTTTGTCTTGCATGTTGGCTTGATTCCTCTCTGCATGGGTGAATTTATGCAAACAGGGTGTAAGTATAAATTTATTAAAACAATTTTTTTATTCGTTGAAAATATATTTTGTACCATCAGTTTTGAGCTGATATTGCAAACATAAATTCCTTTTTCAGCCTATATTTCATGATGGAACGAAAGAATGGAGCTGTTGCAAAAAAAGAAGCCATGATTTTAGCTTATTCCTAGAAATTCCTGGGTATCTCTCTCAATTCTTTTAGGTCTTGTACTATTATTTGTACTGCTTTTCTGAGTAGGTAATATAGAGAAGGATTGAATGTTTGGGATCATGTATTCTACAGAGAAGGAAGTTCACTGCTTAATAAATTTAATAATTCATTTGCATCTAGTCAGTGTATATTTTTTTTAATGCAGATGTAAGACAGGTAAGCACACAACGGAGAAGCCTGTGTTGAATAAGCCAGCTGCTAAGGCAATTCGAACTCCTAGTCCTGTTGTTACTCTTTCCTCCAGTGCTACATCAAAAGAAACTTGCCCTAGGTGCTCTCAGGGTTTCTTTTGCTCTGATCATGGTATGATCATAGTTCTTTCTCGTGCTATTTTTCTAGACTATAAAAAATCATGTTATTAGCCATTTTAAAAAACTGAAAAAGAAAAAATGTCATTTAGGTCTCTTGAAATGAATATTATCTGAAATAGGGCACAATGGCACATTATAATCTAGTGCGGTAAAGTTTAACGTATTGTTTTATGGGTATTCCTTTCCTTTGGTCAATGTATTTACATCATGCCGCAAGTGGCTTAAATGAAATTTTAAGTGCATCAATCATCCAAAAAAAAATCCTGTGCATCATCATTTCCTTATCTGGGCATGCCGTGTTTGTCTTGAGAAATTGGCACGTCTTTTGGTTATCTCATAAAATTAAATATTTTAGTTTCTCTTTCTATTTTATTATATCTTCCAACATTTTTTGTGTAAAACAAACAAAATACATGCCAGAAAAGGAAAATTATTGGAGTCTTTTTGTCTGAAGACTCTGAACCGTGGTTTCTTTCAGAAACCTGATTATTATTAGCGGTTGGTTTCCAAGAAAAGCAAAAACAATCACTTGGCCACATTGTTCAGTTTTGAGTTTACATTTTGCAAGCAATAATATCCAGACTCCAGAGTATTGTATGCATATTAAAAGTTGAAGTATTCAGAAACATGGATATGATTAATGGTTGGTTTCTGAGTTCTTCAGTTTTTAGCTAAAAGTATTTAGGCAGCCCCTACTGAATGGTGACTGTACTTGTAGATTTAGTATTGGTGCAAACAAGTAAAACTGATTTCAATGTTGATGGAAAAACCATCTACATGATGACACGGATTTCTAAAATCTGACTGAACTCTGAAGCGTGAGTTGGAATCTAACAATAGAGACAACATTTAGATGGGTTTTCATCAATACTGTTATATTACTTGTTTGCACCATATGATGATGAACGTACTCAGTTTTATATATTATAGATGAAATTGTACTTTTACCATAGTATGCTGACTGCTTTGAGGTTTATATTTTGCAAGAGCTAAGTTTGATGTCTGAAATCTGAATATTATGCGCATCTTAGAATTTGAAATACTATCATATGTAGAGCTGAAGTTGTCTACTTTGTAGGTTCACAGCCCAAAGTACAGAACCCCAACCCAGCTGCACTGTCAAATAGCGGTGCAGATGTCAAGGAATCTTCTCCTCCACCCAAGAAGATAGTTGATATAAACCAGCCTCAGACATGCAAAAATAAAGGATGTGGTAAAGTTTTCAAAGAAATTGATAACCACGAGTCTGCGTGTAGTTTCCATCCCGGACCTCCTGTTTTCCATGATCGAGTGAGAGGGGTATGCTATATAATCATTCTTTATGATTAAATGTTGCAATTTAAAACAATATTTTAAATCCTTTGCCATTCTTACCATCCATCATTCATTCTTGTCTCTTTGCAGTGGAAATGCTGTGACATACATGTAAAGGAATTTGATGAGTTCATGGCCATTCCACCATGCAAGAAGGGGTGGCACGACGCTGATCCAGTGCCTTAGGCCACAAGCATGAGGAGGATTGAGTTCCTGTCATCTTAAAGAGGTTTCTTTTATCATTTTTTCCTTTATTTTTCTATTTTTGAAGGCACACTCCGATTACTTACAGCAACTGTAATCTAGGATATGCATCATCATCTATGCGTTGGAAATGCACTTTTTGCACTCATCTTGCAACTAAAACGTTTGAGACTAGTTAATTGTTTTATATGAACATGGTGTTCGAAATGTGAAACTGGATTGTATGTCAACCACCCGAAATTCAAAGAGTTTCCGAAGGGTTCAGGACTTTGTGCTTGAGTTTTGAACAGTGTACACTAGTGAGAACTCCACGTTTGAACAGTTGGATTTCACAGGTAAAACATAGTGAATTATATATTTTACTTCAGAGAGAGTTGTAATCTCCAAATCCATTCCCATTTGTTATAATTTCCCGGAGCTTGTTCCGCTTGCCGTTGGCTTAGTAGCAATTTATAAGCGGTTTCGGTTGAATAATACTCAGAAGAATGTTGCCGGACATCAGCTCCTCATTTCCTAGCTGTTTCATCACTCCACTGGTTGTAACATGCATGTAATAACCCAACCCATAGAATACAGACGATACTATTACTACCACATTAACCTAGTTGTAAAGCTTTGTTTAACCCTCCCTTGGAAATGAGTTTGCAAAGGAAATCTTAAACATGAGCATCTTTGACCACTCAACCAATTAGTGGATCTCTTAGTTTATTCGATTTTGATGATTCGATTTATTCGATTATTAATATATGAAAATTGAATCAACCCCAAAGAGAAAACAAAAAAATCTTGTCTTACTATTGGCGTTGTTATTTCACTTTTAAATTATCCAGTAAAAAGAGACTTGGGTTTTAACTTGATAAATTGAAAAATTAAATTACTAAAAGGTTGATTTTTACAATAATATTGTTATTGTCAAAAAAAAAATATAATTATGTTGTTTGGTAATTATAAATGTTATTTTTTTAAAAAAAAGTATAGTTTTAATTTTATTACAAATGTGTTATTTTTTTTTGGATAAATCAAATTTTTATTATCCAAAGAACCTCCAAATTTACAAACAACTCGTATACCACCTATCAACACCCCCAACAAAACCGCAAAAAGCTAACAACCCTATACAACCGAATTAATTAAATCCCCAGTTTACTTTTAAACATGAATTATCATGCTCAACCTTTGGACAATCACTCAAGCGAAATCTAACATCATTCTTAATTTGCATAAAGATAGATGAAATGGTTCTCTTCCCATGGCCATGCATCCTACCATTACGCTCCTGCCAGACGTAGTAATTGAAACACCCCCAAGCAATTCTTATAATTGCTGCCCGCAATGATTTCCCCTTTCCATAGTGCAACACCCAATCAAACAGCTCATTCCAAGGGTGCCCAACAGTTTGCAAACCACACATTTGCATTATACACTCCCAAAGTTGTGCTGAGAACTCACATTCTGCAAACAAGTGGTCCCTTGTTTCCAAACTCCTCCCCTCACACATAACACACATGGGATCCACGACAAGCCCCCATCCTATCAATCTACTTCGGGTTGAAAGCCGATCAAGCACTACCAACCAAGAAATGAAAGAGTGACGAGGCACAGAAGGTCCTCCCCACACAACCCGATCCCAGGGAACCCGCTCATGCTTGTGCCGAAGCATATCCCACACTTTACAAGCTTTGTACAGATCCAAGCTCGCCACCAAACTCAAATCATCACGACACTTCATCAGTTTTTTCCAAGCCCAACTATGATGTGCTTTAACTTGAACACTCCATATTGTTATTCCTTTTAACAGGTATTCCCGAACCCAAGCCACCCAAAGAGACCCGGCCTGCGAGAGAAGCAACCAAAGGGACTTCAAAATACATGCCTTGTTCCACACGAGAAAGTTCTTTACACCCAACCCTCCCTCACATTTCGGATGGCAGAGAAACTCCCAACTAACTCTTGCCCCTCGAGCCGATCCTTCCTTACCCTTCCAAAGAAATGCATTACAAAGCTGCTCCACTTTCTTAATCACTTTCGATGGCAGCAAAAAAATTCGGCACCAGAAATTGTGGATGCTAAAAAATACAGCATTGATTAGCTGAAGTCTACCAGCAAAAGATAGCTTTCTTGCAGACCAACTCCCAATCCTGCTAGTGACTTTCAATACCAACCCTTCACAATCAGCAAGAGACAACCTCTTAGTGGTTAAAGGAACACCCAGGTAGCGCACAGGGAGCCTACCAGCCCTAAAACCAGATTGCTCCAACAGTCCCTGCAAAGTATAAAGGCCCATACCAGCACTAAAAATCTCACTCTTAGAAGAATTAATCTGCAGACCAGACATATAGTAAAAAACATCCAAGACTGCTTTAACACCCATAACCGAATCAACATTTCCCTTAATAAACACAAGCAAATCATCCGCAAAGCAGAGATGAGTGAGGTTAATTCTTTTACACTTAGGATGGAAATCAAACGCCTTATACCTTCCAGCCCAATTTAATAAACAGGACAGCACATTCATAACCAAAATGAAAAGATATGGAGAGAGGGGATCACCCTGTCGAATACCTTTGGCTCCAGCAAAATAACCTACGAGTCCACCATTTAAATTCACCGAGTATCTAGGCCTAGTAATACAGGCCCTTATCCAACCACTAAACACAGCCGGAAATCCCAGAACTTTTAAAACCTGAAAAATAAACTCCCAGCAGATAGAGTCGAAAGCTTTCCTCAAATCAATCTTTATAGCACACTGTGGTGACAAATTCTTTCTACCATAACCACTCACCAACTCTTGAGCCAACAAAACATTTTCAACTAAATTCCTGCCCTCCAAGAAAGCACTCTGATTTTGCAAAATCACATAAGGAAGCCCAAGTTTCAACCTATTTGTGAGAATCTTTGTAATACACTTATAGACAGTGTTGCAACACGATATTGGTCTAAAATCCACAGGGGATATAGGATTTACAACCTTTGGGACCAAGGTAATAATTGTGGAATTCAAAGAATCAGGCAAGTAACTCACAGAAAAGAAATGCTGGACTGCATTAACAAAGTCTTCGCTAACAATTTGCCAAGCCACTTGAAAAAATTTTGCAGAATAGCCATCGGGACCAGAAGCTTTATTCCCATTCATTGCGAAAACAACATCTTTCACTTATTTCCGAGTAATAGGGGCAACCATACAATTCTGCATTTCCACAGGCAACTCCACCCCTAAGATCTCTTTGAGCAAAGTATCAGAGACTAATTGAACATTGGGATCAATTGTACCCAAAGAACCAGAGAAAAAATCAGTGAACACTCGCCCAATTTCATCATAATTGTCCACTCTATTACCCTGCGCATCCTGAATCACCTTAATAGTATTCTGCTGCTGTCGTATTGCAATTTGTCTAAAAAAGTACCCTGAATTTTGATCACCTTGTTTCAAAAACTGAGTTCTAGATTTTTGCAATAGAAATTTCTCTTCAACTTTTAGCAGTTCACAAACTTCTCTAGCAACCAGCCTCTCCTGATGTACAAGTTCAGTTGTAGGCTTAGTCATTAACAACTTCTGTAAATTCGCTAATTCCAACTTCTTCATAAGGACTCGTTGGGGAATGCTCCCAAAATGATCCTTATTGAACTTCCTTAAAACCACCTTCAACCTCTTTAGTTTAGCAAACAACATCTGAAGAGGATTGCCACCCTCAGGCATTTTCCAAGAATCCGCCACAGTTTGCAAAAACTCAGGATGATCAGCCCAGATTCTAAAAAACTTAAAAGGTTTGGGGGGCCTATGAACTGGGGATCGCAAACACACATGAGAAGGACTGTGATCCGAGCAGTCCGGATCCAAAAATTCTACCAAAGTAGTCGGGAACTTATCCAACCAAGCTTGATTCACCAACACTATATCAAGCTTCCTTGAAAGAGGAGATTCCTCCCTAAAGTTGCACCATGTAAACAAGGCTCCAACAAACGGATGGTCCACCACATCCAAAATCTCTTGACAGTCTTGAAAGTCTCTCACAGCCCCTGAAACAGCTTGGCTCCCATCATAATCTGAGCTCTCTTGAGGGCACCGTATGATGTTAAAATCCCCAGCAAGAATCCATGGCCGACTACCCACCCTGCTCTTGCAGTTTATAAGATCCAATCATAATCTTTTCCTATCTTCTCTACCATTACATGCATAAACAATAGAGAAATAGAAAACGTCTTCCCCAAACTCAAACAAACAAGTGATAACTTGGTCCGAACAATGCAACACCTCAACCTTCCAACCTCCCCTGTATAGCAACCATATACGCCCATTAACAGCAACTGAATAATTATTCACAAATTTCTAATCCCCAAACCTACTATTCACAATAGCACCAGCATTCTCTACTTTAACCCTCGTTTCCAACAAACAAACAACCTCAACCTTCAAATTCCTAATCACTTTAGTAACACGACTCTGTTTCATGGGATCATTCAATCCCCTTACATTCCAAATAAGGAAGGTCATAGTAAAGAGTTCTTACCTCCCTTATGCTATATTGCTAGTGCTTTGGGTAACCCTTTATACACGGATCGTGTGACTACTTTGAAGGGAAATCTAGAGTATGCTAAAGTTTGTGATGAGGTTGCTGCCAAGGATTCCCTTCCGAGCTATGTTGAAGTAGATTTGGGAGAGGGTGGAGTGGTAGATGTTACTGTGGAATTAGATTGGGCTCCTCCGAGGTGTGAGTCCTGTTCCATTTTTGGGCATTTGACTGCAAAATGTCCGAAATTCGTGAACCAGTGTTCTACAGAAGATGCAGATGAGAAGCAAGTTATTGATAGTGATGTTGATAAACAAGTGGAAGGGCTGGTGGAGAAAGACTCAGCTGCGATTGGGGCATCTTCTGGAGTGGGAAATGTCTCTGCGAGTTCAGATTCAATACCAAATGTGTTATATTATTATAGTTAATTTGGATAAAAATAAAAAATGATTTATATATTTAATTTTTGTAATTAAAAAATGTGCTTTAAATACACTTTAAACATAAAAACATGTATAAAATAAAATTTATGATATATTCCACATTAAATAATAAATAACTTTGAGATAAGGATAAAAGTTCTGTATTTAATAAAAATAATAATAAATAACTCTATTTATTCAATCCAAACACATTTTTGTTGGAAATTTTCTATTAATTTAATGGGACTATGGAATCAATTTAAGATTTATAGTTTAGGGGTTTAGGTTTATGTGCTTAGAATTTAGGGACTATAGTTTGAATTTAGAGTTTATGGTTAGAACTTAAGGGTTATAGGTAAAAATCTAAATCCCTAACATATTACCATGAACCCTAACCTCTAAACTCTAAATTTTAACCACAAAACCTAAATTCTAAATCACTCAACCTACAACCCTAAATTATGAACCCTAAAATGAATCCCAAACTGTTGAAATTAGGGCGCTTGTAAAAACAAAATGTTTCAACTTTTGACTGTCAATGCATCATAGATTTTTCCTTTTAACTTAATATTTTTTTTGATCAAATCCTTTTTACTTAATATATTAGTTACAAACACACATTGAAAAAAATATATATTTATACTCATCCAATCTAGAACATTTTTGTTTGAAAATTTTCTATTAACCAAGTATTATGAGTTATCAACACATTGAAAAAAATTAATTGTAAATGCAATTAAAATTCTTAAAAAGTTCCATATTCGTTTTAGAAGATGGGTAGAACTTAGAAGTGTGACTTAACTTAATGAATTCATTCTTTTTAACAACTGTACCAAATACTTATCCTTTAAATTAATACTTAAAAAAGTTGAATTTAAACTTGAAATCTGAATACAGGAATTCTAGAAATGAGAGATAAGAATCAGCTTTAGCAGTTTGCTTAAACATAAGACCTACACAAAGATACAGGATTCATGGTGTACATTTTATGCTCTTTTGCAACCTTTTTCCTTCCTTTTTTTCTCATTTCCTGGAAACCATGAGAAAAGCTATAAAAAAATCTCAGGACTGCTATACATTGCTATTGTTTACCAAAATCTTTCTTTTCTTTTCTTTTCGAGGAATACATATCATTCAATTATTTAGGAACAAGTATCCGCTCTTGTCAACAAAAACTTGTTTGCCGTTTGCCCGCTTTTGTAGCGCGAGAAGGTGGTGATGACCAAAACTACCGAGGGACTTCAGACTACTTCCAATCTCAAACTCCTGTGACCAAAAAATTCCAGCAAAATAAACGAAGATCAGAAGGTTATTCTTGTTCTTAAATGCCATATTCATTCATTTATCCTCTATATGCATCAGAATGTGTATGTATAGATGTTTTAAGGAGTGATGAAAAGAAAGATGATTTGGCTTCAACCATAAATCAGAAAACCTGTGCTAATGGCCTAATTCGAGACTACCACGTTCATTTCAAACACTATATATGGTTCTCTTGCACAAGAATGTAGCATATTCCCTCTCATTTCTTTGACTAGCCAAGATTTTTTATTTTGTTTCTGGTTATATGCCTAAATCTATACAAGGTAGTTTCGGTTTGTACGATAAGTACTTTTGAGTTTATAACGTATCTGCCTATGACAATAAGCTGCAAGTGCTTCGGTTGAAGAAACCAAAAAATGGCAGCTTGGTCAGATTGGAAGGTCTTAGGCTAAGCAAGTGATCAAATGTTTATATGGATTTAATTCTTGAGTTTGCATTAACCGGAAATAGTAATCAATCGTCAAGACAGTGCATCTCAAATCCTACAGGGTAAAATAGGCTATACCTACTAATGTTATCTTGTCGCCCAATTCCAATAATCTTTTCACTTCTACACTGGTACTGCATCCTTCTACTCCTTTGCAAATGTTCTTTGACCACTTCCATGATCTACAAATTGAACATTTTATATTCAATTTAATGAAGGGATCAGGAGGAAGATGTGTCATATTACTTCAATTCTGTGATCTAGTGGGTGCATATAAACATCGTTCGATGTACCTGGCGCTGCAGGAGTAAAGTACCTGGCTCATTCTCTTTCAATGCCTTAATTCAACAAGTAGAAGAACTTAATAAGAATACAATTTATAGATATGTTTTAGGTTCCAAAATTTTAAAAAAAAAAAAATCGAGCAAACCAACCTCAGAAATAGCCATTTTATCTTCAGAGTTTTCACCAGAATGGAGTTCAGATGACAGCGAGAGCTGGATATACATGCAAGTGAGCAGCAAAGTATTATCAAACCCAAATGAAGAGCAGATTGAGAAATTCTACTAAGGATGATTAAGGTGTGAATTATTCTGAAAACTTTTAGGTGGTTCATTTCAGACTAAAGGTTGTTGCTGAATAAACATTGGAAAAAGTAAGATGTAATACCTTATTTAATAGTTCCACTGGTGGTTCATCTGAAAGCGTCATGGCAGTTGTTTGGTTCATATTCTTGAGGACAGCATTTGCACCTTTACAAGAAGTTACCTGAAAAGCCAACAAAATGATTCCGCATGCAATATTTATTTTTAATAAAATATCTGTACAACAAGGAAGAATCGGTGTATTTGAGCAACCTTCTTATTAGATTTGTTAATAGATTCATATTTCCCCTCCTTGAATGAATTGATAGACTTGAAGCTATGCAAACAAAGCAAAAGGAAAAGAACATCAAGAGATGGAAGGAATGCGAAAGCTTCGAAGAAAAAAAAACTGAGTGAAGCTAAAAGCCAAAGTAACATTACCTTTTGAGGCATGTGTTTTCATTTCTTGAAGTTGACACATACATAGCTACTCTCATTGCCTGAAAAGAGGATATTATTAACTCTTAAGTTCCAAAAACTGAAAAAAGTAATGACATTTAGAATCCAAATAGGATGAAAACTTGAGAGAACACTTAAAATAATACGGGATCTGTATATAAATAAAATCATAAATAACCCACATTATTATATGCATGCTGCTTGGCTCTCTCTGATGTCCTCAGATGAAACACCTAAAGCAATGAAACAAAGTATAATCTGTGTCATGCAGGAAATTTCTCAAGAAAATGACAAGAAAGGCAGTACAAGAGGAGACAAACTAGTAAGTTCATGTGGTTATCAAATACCTGAAACTCCGGCGGCTGAGGCTGGCTTTTCTTGGGAATGGGAAATGAAGGAGACTCAAGAATCTATCAAGTTCAAGTAGAATATTGAGACTACACATTCAACATCAAAGATACTAGAAACTTCTCTAAAAGATAATGTTCCAGAAAATTTCCAGTAAAAATAATTACTAACTTTTTTGTTTAAGGGGAGTGCTTTAAACAAATGAACATTTGATTTTGCATTTCCATCTGACTCTTTAGACCTGAAATTGTCACCGTTCGACTATTAGCTTTTAAGCAATGCGCAAAAACTTAAATCTCGAGATGTATGACAGAAAAAATGATGGGAAATCAATTGTACCTATATCTCTGAGCCCTTCTTGCTGTTTGTAGCTCTGGTTCTCTTGGAATTGTGACTTTAGGTTTAGTCTGATTACCATCAAGGGATTGGACCTGGACAACAAACTCAATTTTTTTAGAAATCTGACAATGCTGACAATGTTAATCATTATTACAGTTTTATTGTCCCTGCAAACACATACACATGGTGATGGTGTGTTTGAATAAGCCGTGCGTAGTTATCAAGAAAAGAAAATACAATTGATATTAGTCTAACAAAAAACACTTTCTTAATTCTGCAACTTACTCTTTTTGGTTTCTTGTGCACAAACTGAGAGTGATGTTTCAAATGGGCAACCTGCTTTGCAGAAAATGGAATTATTGAACATATCCAACCATTAGCAAACAAACTTCAGCCGTAAGTGCAGTTTCAAATAAAACCAAAAATAACAGTGAAGAAACATGTAACAACAAACAAGACCAAATCAAAAACACAGCTGTATGCCCTGATACATACAACTAAGAGGTACAAGGAGGGGGATAACAATATCATAAGACAAATTACAGCTTGGGTTACAATATACTCTTGGCTGTAACATATTCAAAGTGTATATTGCTTTCCCAGAATCCCCATCACTTAAAATCTGACATGCGAGTTATAATGATTGGTCTGATTCCATAAAACAGAGACTATTTGAACCACAATACAGGTAAACAAGGTCCAATCTAATATCAGATAAACATAAGTGACAGCACCTTGCATAAGTAACCAGTTTCCAGCTTTTGTCTTTTGGAAGCATCGTTTCCATTCAAGGAAGGACTCTTATTGAATTTGTCTGCAGACTTTTGTAAGCTGTGTAGTAAAGGAACCAACAAGTTAAAACCTTTTAATCTATCACGACTCCAATAGAGAATGAACCCTTGAATTAGGAGCCAAAATCCAATTAAACCAGAGTTCTAACTACCAATGTCAGCATATATTGATATGCAACAATAGTAGAGTAACACCTTTTCTGAAGATGATTGGAAAGAACCCTTCGAGATTGGTTTTGCTTCGCCAAGTAACTTGCTGTAGGTTTCATCAATGTTGAACTCCTTGATAGAGATGCCTTGACCCGAGAATCAGACTTATCCCCAAGATTACCTTCGCAGCACCTATTACATGTTTCTGATCCACAAACAAAAAGAGGGGGGAAAGAACATTAGTACATTGCATTAGTACAAACGGAATCGGCCGAATCAAACCAAAGTTGCAAAGAAAAGCACCAATTATAAACTAAAACTACCATCCTAATTAAACAAAAAACAGAAGAAAAAATCATGAATATACCACCATTATATTCATCACATTCTGTTGAGCCCTGGCTAAATTCTCCATCCTCATTTATGTCACATCTCCATTTCAACTTTATTACAAAAGCTGAAAATCAAAATATATTATAACATTATCAGATGAGCTGCCAATAAAAAGGTTGTGATAGCATAATGATCCGATCATAAAAAACACAGGAAAAGGCTTACGCGAAGGCGGATAGCTTCCAGCTGATTCGAACCAGAGTTCGGCTTCTTTAGCCTCCCAATCAGTTTCTGTGCAACTGAAATCATAGCATTGCGGTGCATCAAACTCGTAATCAATATCAAAACATTGTCCAACCTCAACCGATTGCTCGATAGAATAAAATTGCTCCTCCATTACTTGACCGATTTCAAAAACCGATCTTTTCTTCTTCTTTGTGTGTATGTATGTTCCACCCCCAATTCTTCTCTGCAAAAACCACGGCACTTAAAACACCCACAATTAATGACCAAAGAAAAAAAAAAGGAAAACCCACAATTCCAACATTCATTTTAATTAATTCTTTTCGTGCAATCTTTTTTTACCTAATCTCGAGATATTTTTTATTTCTTTTTCCGCGTCTCTTTCCTTTAAAAACCGGGGCGATAACCGGAAAAGAAGAAACCGTCGTGAAATTGCGAAACCACTATCTCTCTCTCTCGATTCTCGAACTTGTTCCAAAAATTGAGAGAGAAAGTTCGTAAATGTTTCAAATTTCCATTGAATTTGGCCTTTCCCCCTTCTCTCTGTGAGGGCAAACTAGGAAACAAGGAAAAGAAAAGAAAGAAAGAAATTGATTGAATGAAAGAGTGAAACCCTAGTTTTGTAAGAAGAGGGAAAGAGCGAAGGGAAGGGCGAGAATATCGGCGGATGAACGGAAGAGAGCTTGGAATGGAAGAAACGCGGGAAAATCAAACTGATGTCCTTTTTATAGATATAATGCCAAAAATAACCTTTTCAGTTTTCACCTCTGATTTAATGTTATTTTGATTCTGTGATACATTAATTGTTCGAGTACATAAAAAATGCTCATATTATATCATCTTATGTGGATTCGAATCTTGATATAATCTTGTGAAATTAAATTAATTTTCTACTTAATCAACAAAAAATGTTATTTTGATTCTTATTTTTTAAAAGTATTTCGATTTTCCACATTTTAACTAGTTATATATATATTTTTATTTTTTAACACTACAACCCTCAACGTTTTAATTTTGGTTAAAATAATATTTTAGATAGAATTTCAAGTTTAATATAAAAACCATTAATAATAAAAATATATTAATTATGACATAAATTATAAATATTTTAATATAAGTTAACTAATATATTGTGATGTCGACAATAAGTATTGATTGTTACTCAATTAACAGTCATCTATAAAATTATTTTCATCAAATTTTAAACGTTGAAGATTGAAACGTTTAAAAAAAAGTGTCAAGTGATTATTCAGACAAACAATAAGAGTTGTTTTTACATTTTATCTTATATTTTTCAAATAAACCATAAGAGTTTGATAATTGTGGTGTTTGGTTTGCGCTCTAATCACACAACATATTGCAATCTCACATTATGATTAATGATTATGGTGTAATTTTAAGTGTAATCTCATACAGTCACTTTCTTTTCTTGGATAATCATAAATTGAGCATCATAAACCGAAAAATTAAAAATTCATCTGAACCGAAAATTTGATTTGATTCTTTCATCACCCGCCGGTTATGAACTTATTCCTTCATCACCAAAAAAAAACAAGAATCAAATCCATATCAATGATTATATTACCTAAAAAATGTTTTTTGTATATTGATGTGAGGATACATTATCATTTGAGCGTAATCTAAAAAAAACTGATAATTATTTTAAGGGTAAAGTACACCAGTAGTCACCTAATTTTTAGAACGCGTTCATTTTAGTCATCAAACTTTTAAAATTTTCATTAAAGTTATCCAAATTTTAATCTACTTTTATTTTAGTCACTCTCGTTAACTTCTGTTAAAAACGATGACGTGACACTTATATTTTTTCCTCAATCAAATAATATATTTTATAGGTCCCACTATTAATTAAACACGATCCTTCTATTTCTTCTTCTTCCCCCAAATCGCTGCAACTTTTTTCCCTGAGAGCCATAGACGGCATTTGCACAACCATTTCTTTTGCTCATCAGTCATCACTTTTACTGTGTTAAAGCTTTTTCTTTGTTGGAAGGCATATAAGAGTGAATATTTCTTTGGTTATGTCTTGGTCTTGCAACCACTGTTTTGTCTTTACCCCCCAAATTTTATGACAAAGTTTGTCCCCAAGCTCTGTCCGCCATCAAAAAAGTAGTTGAGGCTGATGTCCACCGCGCGCGGCGGATGGGAGATTCTTTACTTTGTCTTCACTTCCACGACTGCTTCGTTAATGTAACTTCATTCATTTCACACGCTTTTTATGTTACTTTATAGTTTATACCATTATTTTCTAAGTTCCATGCCTTGTATTGTAGGGATATGACGGTTCACTTCTTCTGAATTCGACACCCGCTCCTGAAACTGAGAAAAATGCTCGTGGAAACTTAAATTCTGTGAGAGGGTTTGAACTTTGAAGTTTTTGACCAGATTAAGTCTGAAGTGGATAGATTTTGCGGACGCCCGATGGTCTTGTGTGTTAATATCTTAGCCGTGGGGGCTATAGATTTTAAAGTTGCAGTAAAATCTAAATCTTTTATTTTCATTTTATTTCTTTTACCAGTTGCAGAGGTTTGGAGAAGGAGAAGAAGAAGAAAGAGATGTTCACGTGGTTTAATCGGCAGTGGGACACACAAAATATATTGTTTTATTACGGAAAAAAAGAAAGTTAACAATCCATTGGATGATTATTTTTTTAAAAAGAAAGTTAACGTGTCCCATCAGCGTTTTTAACGGAAGCTAATAGGAGGGACTAAAATAAAAATAAACTAAAAGTTGGGTGATTCTAATAAAAAAATTAAAAGTTAGGTGACTAAAATGAACGCGTCCTAAAAGTTCGGTGACCACTAGTATACTTGACCCTTATTTTAATAAATGCAATTTATAAACAAAATAGCGAATTCGATGGAGTGAAAATACCACATAGTCACGTTAACAATCCATTCATCTTCTTGGATGGTTATTTTTTTTAAAAAAACAATAATTAAATCAAGTTATAATAATTAAGTGGTCAAAATACAAATAAACATAGTATCAAACATAAATTTAAAATTCTATAGAAACAAATTTCTATTTTATTTGAAAATTAAATAAGGACGAACGTAAATTTTATATTATGTATGATCTCTTAGTAAGTTGTATTAAAAATTTATGTGTATTATCAACAATCTCAAGAGCATGTAGTTAAAGTTTTCGGTTGACACTTTTCTCTTCTCCTAAGTTATAGTAGGTTCAAGACCTAGTAGAAACAAAATTCTCCTTCTCAAGCACTAAAAGAGCTGCCTTGGGAGGATCGATGCTTAAACCCGATTCAGTTAGTTCCCCAAAAACTCCTCGAATTCATTCGAGTAAGAAAATTAAGCTTATGTTTCACAATCATGGGCAGGATGAGGCCATTCCAGCTTCCCCAGCTTGTAAGTTCTCTGTACATGCTTGTTACAATCAATAACTTCTCAATTAGACTTGTCAATCCATGTATTTGTGTTTTAAATTAGTCACAATCTTAGCTTTCCTTTACGCCAGAATTTTTTTTTAGCGTGGAGTATAAATAGTAACAAAAAAAAATAAAGGATTTCTATTCAAATTTAATAATTTTTGTCGTGAAATTTCATCAGTATTCATTATGCAGAATTAGAAAATTTCAAATTTACTGCAAATGCACTTTAAGTTATTATTTGAATAGTTTCTTTCCCTTTTAATACATTTTTACCCATTTTTACAGGTTATGATATTTTTTAAGGGTAAAATACATCATTCATTACTCAATTAATTTTTACTCTTATTTTGGTCACTCGATTTTTAAAATTTTTAATTTATTAACTAAACTTTCAAATTACTCCTACTTTGGTCACTCTTAATTATTTTATTATTATTATTTTTAATTTTTTAATATTATTAATATAAAAATAATTTAAAATAAATAATAAAATATTAATTTATTATTATTAAATTTAAAAATATGAAGAAAAAATACCACCACCGTTGGGTCTTAGAATTGACGACCGTTTGATCCCAAATTGCACATATTGACTAGTTTTGACACGTTGAGTCTGAATCTGGTGTTTGTTTCACCGAAAAGTGTCCCAAAACCCGCAAATCTCGTTTGAAACTTTACGATTTCTTAACTTCCGATCACTTTTTCGTGGACTTCGGAGCAATTTTCGACAAATGAAGGTCGGATTCGGACTCAGGGGGGCCGAGACGAATTGACCGGTGAAATATGAGGCTAAACGGCCACCATCTACGACCGTCGACGACAACATCCGACGACGACGAATGGTGGCCAATGAACAGTTGGATTGAATTTTATATTTTAAATTGTTTTTATATTAAATAATAATAATAAATACTACAAAATTTGAAAATAATTATAAAATAATCGAAAGTGACCAAAATATGAACAATTAGAAAGTTCAGTTAGTAAATTAAAAAATTTAAAAGTTGAGTGACCAAAACAAGAATGAGAAGATTGTTGAATGATGGTATGTGTATTTTACCTTTCCTTTAAAGAATAGAGTCGACTTGATTGAAACATAAACACATACAACATACGGGGAAAAAGGGTTCCACATCAACCTAGACAAAGCAAGCACACAATGTTTTAGACATGCGCAATTACAGCGACCACACAAGGCCTTAAAAAGTAAGGGCTTCAAAGATAAGGATCAAACATAAATTAAATATTTATAATTTTTTTGATTTGATAATTAACAACTTACGAACAACTTACACCATCCTTCAAATTAATTGCAAAATACGAACATTAATATCTCTCGATGAGTCATTTAGAATTAAATTTTTTTGTATATTGTCGATCAAGCCATTATTTCTTTGGATAAGAGATTTGAACAATATCAATTATATGAGAATGTTTTTGGTTTCTTGTTTTATTCTGATAAATCATTTTCTTTGGACGACGTTAATCTCAAAACTCACCGAAATAATTTTAAAAATGCTCTTAAAAAGAGTGAGTTATCTGATGTTGATGGAAATGTATTATTTATTGAGCTGAAATTACTTAGAAAAGAATTTTTACCTAAAGAAAAAAATGTGAGCAATAGAATTATAGATTTATTACGATTTTTAAAACGTTTTAGTTGCTTCCCAAACGAGACGATTGCTTATAGAATCTTATTGACTATTCATATTGTTGTTGCTTCTACAGAACAAAATTTTTCAAAATTGAAGTTGTTTTTGTTGAAGTCATACTTACAGACAACTATGTCGCAAGAAAGGTTAAATGGACTTACTTTGATAACAATCGAGAGTGATTTTTAGAAGAAGTTGATATTAAAAATGCTGTAAATTATTTTTCTTCAAAACATGCAAAAAGAGTGTCACTTTTTAAATTAGAATTTTAGATGTTTATAAGTGAATTTTTGTTGTTCAAGAAAGTAATTAAACATTTTTTTGTATTAAATTTTTTTTTGAAAAAAATTATTTTTACGGACTATAAATTAAGGACCTTATTTTAATAAATTGTACAGGACCTCCTAAATTTTTGAACCGCCCCTAAAGCACATGAACAACTTGTAGAACGATAAAGACAGAAAATCAAACAGAAACAAAGTACCAAAGGAACTAACAAGGAGAACCGAAGCAAGAAAGAGTAGTCACTTTATTCTTCGACTGCATGACAAATCAAAAGACACCAAATCATATAACATGAGGGAAAAAATGTAGAGAGAAACCATCAGGTGTTCATCATGTTAAAAAAAATCGTTGATGACAGATGGAAAATCAAAAAAGAGTCGGAGCTGAAGACGGAGATTCTAACAAAAAATAAGAACAATTTAAAAATTAAGTTATTAAATTAAAAAAATTAAATTTTAATGACCAAAATAAAAGTGAGAAGAAAATTAGATTATAAATAGTGTACTTTACTCATTATTTTATTTAAGAAATTAAAAATTAACTGACACAATTACAACTTCAAGGGATAGTACTAAAGACAAATTAAAAGTTTAATGATTATAATATAAGTTTTGAAAGTTTAATGACCAAAATAAAATACTCTAAACGTTTAATGATCATTTATGTAGTTTAACCTAAACTATAAACCCTAAACAAACGCACTATATAAAATGAGAAGAGGAAGGTAGGGTTAGTCTCTTGCGCCTAGTTGCCGACTGCATTGTACCTAACAGCAGCTGGAAACAGAGAAGCCTCACCACTGCCGCCGCCACCATGGGTCGTATGCACAGTCGCGGGTATCTTTCTCCTGCTCCTCCTCCTCCCCATTTCTTTATTTCGCTGTGTGTGTGTGTATATATATATATATATATACATTTTAGTTGTTTACATTGTTAACAATTTTCCTTTTGTTGCAGTAAGGGTATTTCTGCATCAGCTCTGCCTTATAAGAGAACCCCACCAAGCTGGCTCAAGATCTCTTCTCAAGATGTTAGTATTTGGAGCCCTTTTTCAGATTCCTTTCTGATAGAAATGCCCAAGCTCTATTTTTTTTTCTAATGATTGAATGTTAATGTGTTCAGGTTGAGGAAAACATTTGCAAGTTCGCAAAGAAGGGCTTGACCCCATCTCAGATTGGTGTCATTCTTCGTGATTCTCACGGTATTTCTCAGGTTAAGAGTGTTACTGGTAGCAAGATCTTGCGTATCCTCAAGGCCCACGGTACTATATTCTTCTTTCCTTTCGTCTTATGATTTGCTCAATTTTTGCTTATATGAGGAGTAGATTAGTTATGCATTTAACATTGAATCAAAATCCCTGTTTTGTTTTGAAAAAAAACTTAAATTTTGGGGTTTCATCTTTATGTATCTCATTTTTATAGTGGAGGGGTTTATTTGATTTTATGTATATAGTATTAAGGACCTATCTTGTTGTTTAACAAAAATATTTGACTGTGATAAGTTTGGCACATTGGGTTGCTAATTTGCTATTAACCTATTGTTTCCATAGGTCTCGCCCCCGAAATTCCGGAGGATTTGTATCACCTCATCAAGAAGGCCGTTGCCATCCGCAAGCATTTGGAGAGGAACAGGAAGGATAAGGATTCCAAGTTCAGGTTGATCCTTGTTGAGAGTAGGATTCACAGGCTTGCCCGTTACTACAAGAAAACAAAGAAGCTTCCTCCTGTCTGGAAATAGTAAGTCTGCATTTTAATGTTGGATATATCGATTTCATCATCTACTATTTGTTTGTGTTCACTGTTATCGTGTACATATTCGATTCCTTTATGCATGCTATTTTTGGTTTGGATGTGCAATGCAGTATGTTATGAAGGTTTCAAGGGATGAACTTAGTGGTTATCGCTATACATGCTTAATTCTATTTATATGTAAATCTCTTAGGTTGTACGGAATCCAATTGTAATGGTATAATTTGAGGGAAGTCTTAGAATATATGTACAAGGTTCATTTCAGTAAATGGTTTTGTATGTGTTGTTATGTGATCTGAAGCCATAGCATTAGATCATATTGAACATGTTAACTTGTCCTCTATAGGCGTACCGCGTGTGTCAATTCCTCCTATATTTCTTGGCTGTATAATATGTGTTTCCGTAGAAGCTTTATGTTGCTATATTGATTTGATTTCTTGGTTTGCAGTGAATCTACAACTGCCAGCACTCTTGTAGCTTAAGCAGTTTTGGGGTCATCTGCGTTGGACGTGGATGCTTCGAGGGAGCCTATATTGTGTTTTTCTTGTTCTAGTCAGGAATGTCATGATATAAGACTTCTATTTATAGCTGTTAAAATTCTCATTTTGTTTGAAAAGATAGTTGCTATCCCATTTGATCCTACTGGCTTTTGTTAGTCCATTAGTGCTTTGTTTGACATTTGAAGCGAGAAATCTTTTTGAAGTTTTGAAACTTTAAATGCAGCTTTTCCTATATTTAATGAGTTTAGCACTTTATCTCTGCCATCTTAGTATTAGCTGATTATGATGTTTAAAGTTGCATTGTGTCCTAAAATGGTGAAATATTGTTTAGATGCACTCCCATTGCTGAAATATTGTTTAGATGCAGCTTTGGTTCAAGTTTCCTTCAAACAGTGCCTTTCATCAAAATATCCAAACACAATCTTTAGGTTACAAACAAGAAACAAATTAGAATCTTCATTTCAAAACTTGTATGGGAAAAAGCACAAAGTACAGTAACCCTACAACACTCATTTTCGGGATTGATCGAAGCAAATAGTGTGAGTGATTGCGTTTCAAAGAGAGGCACGTTTAAGAATCTGCAATGGTGACCTCTACCTCAACACCAGGCTCAATGGTGATAGATGTAATCTGCTTGACCACATCAGGGGAGCTGAATAGGTCAATAACTCGTTTGTGAACACGGAGCTCAAATCGATCCCATGTGTTTGTTCCTGCAAAGCACACAAATAGTTATGTAGATTTTTCGAACAAATTACTCGTGTTACATGAAGCACTTAGCACACTTGACCAGATTCAAAACCCTAGCTATAGGATGGCTGTATAATTCAAAAGGTAGAAGACAGGTAAAGCATCCACAGTATCATCAAATATGTTAACTCGGGATCGAACGAGTTTCCGTATAGGTACGTGTCCAGCAAAGGTAAGTTCAAAATTTGTCTACGCTTTTCCATGGATTTAGAGGGGTTCTTGAAGGGTCATATCTCTATACCAATGTTCGAATGTGTCTAACGCATAGATTCTTCGAGAAAAATAGTCCGAGAGGCAAGTAAATACCTTCACCACAGGGAGACTTCCTGGTGGTAATGTGAAGAACCTTGGTGGGCATTCTTACCGGTCCCTTGACCCTCAGTCTCTTGTCCTTCGCACCGCGAACCAAATCAGCACAAACTACCAATGAAACAGAAACACATTAGACTAACCATTTCAACATGAATCAATCGAAACCATATGATCAATCGAACATGAATCAATCGAAACCATATGATCAATCAAACATGAATCAATCGAAACCATATGATCAATCGAACATGAATCATGATTATAAACGAAACCATACTACTTTCATTAAACAAAAAACAGTACCTTTTTCGAGGTTTTTGACATTCTTAGAGGAAAGAGTGATCCTGATCTTGTGAATCTGCTCTTGGGACTCCTCCAAACCCGGCTTGGTAGGCTTCATAGCAGCATACGCCATTGCTATTAAGCTGAATTTCTGCTTCTGGTCCAGAACAATGAATTACAACAAACAAAAATTCCTCAACACGAATTAATTCACAAAGTTCAAAACCTTAAAACTACGGGTACGAATCACAACGTGAAATTCAATCACTAGATTCTCACATCCCTTAAAAAGCTCAAAAGCTAGAATTATACAAAAACAATATATGCAACAAATATCCTTTTTTTTCCAAAACAAATTGAAGAAATGGAAGATGCGATTGGAAAAACATAAAGTGGAGTAGCACAACAATGAAAACCCAGAATAAAGAAAAATCTGAGCCCCCATTACAATGCAACCCTTTGCTTATTACACATCAAACATACGCAGAAAAATGAGAGGAAAACCTGGAAGAAATCGGAGCCGCCGCCTCTGCTGCCTTTTCTCGCAAAATGATGGGGATTTGACTGCCGAACTTTCTTATTAGGGTTAGGAATTTTGACAGACGGAAATGCTCTGCGGGTCGGGTTGCAGATACTTGACCCAGATTGGGACCATTCAAGTATTACTATGAAAATGATTTTTTGGGCATTGAGAATTATTTTCACTAGATGCCCAATTATGGTTATTTTATTTCAGGGGTAATGTAATATTTGTTTTTTTAACAATCGCATCTAAATTTTATTAATTACTATAAAAAATACAATATAATGCATTAAAAAGAGAACAAAAAGGGGTCAACAAATTTTAAAGTGAGTGGTTAAAAGCTCTTAGTTGACACCTCTCCTCCCCTAGGTCGTGAGTTTTAGACTCGGTATGAGCAAATTTCCCTTTCCCCTCTCTCAGGCAGGAATTGTTCAAAAAAAAGAGGAAAAAAAGTACACTAAAAGTCTCTTATAATGGTGCAAAGAAAAACATACACTTTCATCGAGATTAACATACCAAAATCCAAAAACCTTCATGAATCACATTGTCTCTATACAAATGAGACGCTTTCGAGCGGGGATCCATCTTTCTAAGACCACCGACAGAACCATAATCAGATATTAGCGTCGTGGAGATCTCTGTATGAGCACCAACCGACCGCTAAGGTATGCTGAAAATCATGTCGCATGAACAAATGAAATGAACCACAAAAATCAAAGAAAACATGTCACAAGGACAGAAGAAACGTGTGCCACAAAGACAGAAATTCTTATTAAAATATAAAAAAAATATTCCCGGTGGTCGACAACCAATACTAAGATTGATTGTCGACCACCAATAAAAAAACAAAGTTGTACGCGACAAAGATTTAAGAAAAAGTGGCTAGGTTAAAAAACCTTAAAAAAAGAAAGAAAAGATAGAACAGAAAAATAAATCAATATTTGTCAATTTAGTATTTGAACCCAATAATTTAATCTAACTTAATGTAAAATGTTAAATGAATCAAACTTGAATAAATTAATTGTTATTTATGTTTGTTTGTTTTTAAAAATGTCCGTATTTGTTCGTGTTCGTTGAAAATTTTAAATTCGTGTTCGTTTATTTAAAATTATATATGTTGGTGTTTGTTAATTTAATGTTTGAACATGTTTGTTTAGTATTCACAAACTTGTTGAAGTGAAATATGTTCGTGAATAAATTTTAACATGATCAAAAATATAATTGGACTAGTTTGCAAAAAAACTGAAACACGGCCATAATAGCATCTAGATTCTATTAAACAACATGAAAGATATAACAAATACAATGCATCAAAAATAAAGAAAAAAAAGACTAATTTACTAAAAATCTCTTACAAAGGTGCAAAGAAAAGCAAACTTCCATGGATATTAGCATACCGTCAAAACTCAGAAACATTCATGAATCTCCTTGTTTCTAGCCAAACGAGACGCTTAACGGGATAAAAAATGAGTAGTGAACGGATCAAACTATTAGACAGATTGCTCCGTTACACAGTTCTGATTACATCAACTAACAAACCATCAAACTAGTGGTCGTGGGGTTCAATCTTCTCTATGACCACCAACAGAATCAAATCAGAAAATTAGCGTAATGAGGATTTCTATACGAGCACCAAACGACGGCTAAGGTATGTTGAAATCATGCCAAATGGCATATGAGACAGATCACAAAAGTCAATGAAACGAATGTCACAAAAAAAGAAGAAACACGTGCCACAAGAGCAAAAATTCTTATTAAAAAAACTCAAAAAATTTAAATTATAAAAATATAAAATAATGAACACCAACGGTTGGCAATCAACACAAAAGCTGACACCATCGTTGGTTAATCAAAGGAAAAAAACCTTGCGGCGTAAGAGACAACGAGACATTAAAATATTTATTTAATATAAACATATCTACTGACCTAAATAAACCTTCAATGGTAGGCATGTAAACAAACCAAACGAACACAAATGATGATATATTCATGTTCGTTTATTTAATTTTAACCGAACAAACGAACGGACACGAACAACTAAATGAACATAAATTTTTGTTTGTGTTTGTTCTTTAAGGAATGTAAATTGTTCGTATCTGTTCATGTTCGTTCGTTAAAATGATATGCAAACACAAACGAACATTGAGTATTGTTTAATTTTTTTTTTCTTTTTCTTTTTCTTTCATATTTTTATGTTTTTAATTTTTTTTAAATATAATAATTTTGTTGTGAAAAATAAGAAATATAAATGGACATATGTGAATAAATTTAAACAAACATAAGCAAACGAATTACCGAACATTCAAGAACGTAAATGAATGAACGAGTCTTTGTTCGGGTCCGTTCATTTAATCAAACAAACATAAAATCATGTTCATGTTCTTCACTTAATAAATAAACGGACATAAATGAACTTCTCGTCAAACATCTTACGAACGGTTTGCTATCGTTTTGTTCATTTACAACTCTATTCAATAGCTTGACAATCTGTGAAACAAATATTTTAATTTTGATATAACTAAAAACCTAAGGACTAAATTAAAAGTCTAAACGAATTTTAAGTCCTAAAAATATCCCCATATAATTTTTATAATATGCCTAAGATAAAAACATACTTTTCCAATTATTTTTTTAAGTGTTTCAAGTCAAAACAGTGGTTTCCATGTACCCGTTCCGAAACGGCCTCAAGGCGTTTCGAAACAGTTTCACCACTGTCGACCACCGTTCCGATACGGGTATCGAAACACCTGGAAGCGTTTCGAAACGGCTCACCTCGTTTCGAAACTGTTCTTCATGTTGGATTAAAAAAGGGTTAAATTAATTCAAATATTTCAGATTTTTTAATATATAAGGGGTGTTTCGAAACGGCTAATGCCCGTTCCGAAACGACCCTTTGACAGTAGCCATTCCGTTTCGAAACGGATCAATACCGTTCCGAAACAGGGGCTAGGTTTCAGTTTGAAAAATATGACCGTTGTATGTCTTAACTGATTTTATCAAAACCGTTAAGGCGTTTCGAAACGGTCTAGGACCGTTCTGAAACGACCCTTTTACAGTGGCAAAACCGTTCCGAAATGGCCCTAAGGCGTTTCGAAACGGGCTCTTAAATGCACCCCAACGGCTCTTTCTATTTTAGTCCGTTCCGAAACAGGTTTCCCGTGTTCCGAAACGGGTTGGTGCAGACAGCATTTATGGTGGTAAGAGAGGGTTCCAACGGCTCCAATTACTTCTCCAACCACTCAAACGGCTAGAAATCAATGAGAAGGTATAAAAGGGACATCCAAAAGCATCAGCAACAACTATTGAAATTCAAGCAAACATCCAAACATCAAATTCAAGCATTAGAGCAAAAATCCCAAATTTGTGTAAAATCCCAATTTGTGTTCTTCATTCTTATTTTGTAAAATTGGGTTGAGTGCTTGTATTGGGGCTATCATTTGTATTGAGAGATACCTAATTAGCCTACAAATTCCTTTGTTCTCTTGTGTGAGGGTTGGGTTGATTTTTGGGTAGAAAAATCAACCGATATTGTAAAGGGTTGCCTCCTTGTCCTAGAAAAGGGGAAGATCAATTTAGTGAAATTGTTGCAAATCCTTAGTGAGACTAAGGTAGTGGATGTAGAGTTCATTTGGAACTTGAACCACTCTAAATTCCTTGTCCTTCAATTTTAATTTGCCAATTTCCACTACAATCCTTCAAATTTCCAATTCACCCCCCCTCTTGGTAAATATCGATCTTTCGATCCACTCAAAAATTGGTATCAGAGCTTAACTCTTTGAGGATTAACAACCACAAGAGGAGATCCTTGGAAGAGTGTGATCATCAATATATCAAGAGATGGCTTCAACCTCCGGTTCCGGCATGTACGAGTCACAATCAACCACCAAGCCTCCTTTCTTCAATGGTGACAACTACTCCTTTTTGGAAGAACAAAATGAGGCTATTCATCAAGTCAAGTGACTACCTTGTATGGGATGTCATTGAGGATGGGCCATACATTCCATTGAAGCAAGATGGTGAAGGCAAGATGGTGTTGAAGAAGAAAGCCGAAATGAGTGAAGAGGAGAGGAAGAAGATTCAAGTCAACGATAAAGCTCTCCACATGCTTTTTTGTGCTTTCGGTCCGGACATCTATTCAAAGGTCTCTTCCATTGAAAATGCCAAAGAAGTGTGGGACACACTTGAGACCACTTATGAAGGCACCAATGATGTCAAGGAAACTAAGATTGGACTTCTCAATCTTAGTTATGAAAATTTCAAGATGGAGCCCGATGAGACGGTGTCAAAGATGTTTGATCGATTCTCCACAATTGTCAACGGGCTAAAGGGCTATGGAGAGATCATACCGGAAGACAAGCTTGTCCGGAAGCTACTCTATTCACTTCCCGAAGCTTGGGATGGGAAGAGAACCGCTATCATCGAAGCAAAGAACTTGAAGACATTAAAGCTTGATGAGCTTGTGGGTTCTCTCCTTACTCATGAGATCATGAAGCAAGGAAGGGAAGATGAGAAAAAGAAAGAAGAGAAAAGAGTAGAGAAACTTGAAGTTGAAAAGAAGAAGAAGATGGGAATAGCTCTCAAGGCTAAAGCTTCACAACTTGATGAGAGCTCATCTAGTGATGAGGACGAACTTGAAGAACTGGCTATGATAGCCAAACGATTCTCACGATTCATGAGGTCCAACCGGGGCAGAAAAATCCAAAGAAAAATGGACTTCAAGAGCAAGAGCAAAGAAGAAGGAAAGGATCCCATCATTTGCTATGAGTGCAAACAACCCGACCACATCCGTTCGGAGTGCCCTCAACTCAAGAAGAAGAGCTTTGAGAAGAAGAAGAAACTCAAAGCCAAACTTGCTACTTGGAGTGATGAGGAGTCATCGGAGGATGACGAACAAGAAGTGGCCAACCTTTGTCTCATGGCACTTGAGGAAGATTCCTCCTTGGTAACCTCTAACTCATCTACTTTAGATTTTTCATATGAAGAATTAAATGATGCATATGATGAGTTGCAAGAGGTATATGATGAATTAGTTGAGAAATTTAAAGAGTCGGTCATTAAAAACAAGAAAATCATTTTAGAGCTAAATGAGAAAAATGACTCACTCACTCAAGCTAATTCTAAATTTGAGAAAAAGATTTTAGGATTAAAAGATGAACTTAAATTCTTTCAAGATGAAAATGTTGATCTTAATAATCTTTTGTCTCAATGCAATAGTGAACACCAAAAGGTGTTAGGTGAGCTAAATGAGCTCAAAAAGTCCTTAAAAAATGTTGGTAGTGTCAAACATGAAGTAGGAGAATCCTCTAGAACACACCAACCTAAGAAAAGGACTAATTACTACAAACAAGGTAGCTACCCTAGACATAGTAGAGCTAAAAGAATTAGAAGTGTATGGGTTCCTAAGGAACTTGTAAAATCTAATAATATTATTGCTATGTCATCTTGGATTCCTAAGGGAACCAAGGTTTTGGGAGCTAACACTCATGGACCCAAAATGATTTGGGTACCAAAAATCAAGGTTTAATATCTTTGTTTGTAGGGGGAGCATTGCTACAAGGCCAAAGCACAAAGTCAAAACTCATGGTACCTTGATAGTGGATGCTCGAGACACATGACCGGAGACAAGAGTCGATTCATGGATTTAAAGCCAAAAAGTGGAGGAGTAGTAACATTTGGTGACAACTCCAAAGGCCACATTAAAGGTATTGGCTCCATAGGTAATCACTCTACCATTCTCATTGAAAATGTCTTATATGTCGATGGTCTTAAACATAATTTATTGAGCATAAGTCAATTGTGTGATAAAGGATTTAATGTTTTATTTGATAAAAATGGATGCAAAATTGTTGACATTAAATCTAATAATATTATGCTCATAGGTCATCGCATAGGAAACATATACATGGTGCATTTAGATGACATACATACATCTCATGCATGTTTAGTTGCTCAAAATGAAAATGATGCATGGTTGTGGCATAAGAAGCTAGGACATGCTAGCATTAGTGTTTTGGAAAAACTAGTCTCTCTAAATCTAGTTAGAGGTTTGCCCAAAATTAAATTTTCAAATGACAAAATTTGTGATGCATGCTCTAAGGGTAAACAACATAAGTCTTCCTTTAAATCCATTAATGATGTTTCTACTAGTAGATGCTTACAATTAATTCACATGGATTTATTTGGGCCAATTAGGACTATGAGCTTGGGTGGTAAATCTTATGCATTCGTGTTAGTTGATGATTTTTCTAGATTTACTTGGGTTCTCTTTTTAAGTACTAAAGATGAGGCTTTGGAAAAATTCATCACATTTTCAAAATTAACCCAAAATGATCTTGAACTTAGAATTTCACACATTAGAAGTGATCATGGAACCGAGTTTCAAAATTTAGGGTTTGAAGAATTTTTGAATGAAAATGGTATTAGCCATAATTTTTCGTCTCCTCGAACTCCTCAACAAAATGGGGTAGTTGAGAGGAAAAATAGAACTTTACAAGAAATGGCTAGAACTATGCTTTGTGAAAATAATTTACCTAAATATTTTTGGGCGGAAGCCACAAACACCGCTTGTTATATTGTAAATCGAGTAATGATTAGGCCAATTTTAAAGAAAACACCTTATGAGATTTTAAAATCTAAAAAGCCTAACATTAGCTATTTTCACCCTTTTGGGTGTAAGTGTTTTGTTTTAAATAATGGAAAAGATAACTTAGGTAAATTTGATGCAAAAAGTGATGAAGCTATTTTTATAGGTTACTCTTTAACCTCTAAAGCCTATCGAGTATTTAACAAAAGAACTTTAGTAGTAGAAGAATCCATTCATGTTGTATTCGATGATAACCTCCTTCCTAGGAAGGATTCTTGTGATGATGATGATGTAGGAATCATAAATGCCTTTGATGGAGGTCAAACTTCAAAGGAGGATGAGATTCAACCAAAAGAAGAAGACACACAAGATCCACCTCTTGAAGCCTTGAAGGACTTGGCTATTGAGGAAAAGGAAGTGAGCTACCCAAGGGAGTTGAACTATGTCAAAGATGGTGAAATCTTGGGTGATCCATCCAAGGGGGTAACCACTCGTTCTTCTCTTAAATTAATGAACCATGTTGCATTTATCTCATGCATAGAGCCTAAAAACATAAAAGAAGCATTGAAAGATGACTTTTGGATTATGGCTATGCAAGAAGAGTTAAATCAATTTGAGAGAAGTAATGTATGGACATTAGTTGATAGGCCTAGTAATCAATCTACAATAGGAACTAAATGGGTCTTTAGGAACAAACTAGATGAGAGTGGTAACATTGTGAGAAATAAAGCTAGACTTGTAGCACAAGGTTACACTCAAGAAGAGGGAATAGATTTTGATGAAACCTATGCACCCGTAGCTAGAATGGAAGCCATTAGGATGTTGCTTGCATATGCATGTTATCATAATTTCAAGCTTTTTCAAATGGATGTTAAAAGCGCATTTTTAAATGGTTTTATAAATGAAGAAGTGTATGTGGAACAACCACCGGGTTTTGAAGATTCAAAATTTCCAAATCATGTTTTCAAACTTACCAAAGCTCTTTATGGTTTAAAACAAGCTCCTAGAGCTTGGTATGAAAGGCTTTCAAACTTTTTAATTGAAAAAGGTTTTGAAAAAGGCAAGGTGGACACTACACTTTTCATAAAAATGTATAAAAATGACATTTTAGTAGTTCAAATTTATGTTGATGATATAATTTTTGGTTCTACTAATGAATGTCATTGTCAAGAGTTTGCTAAGCTAATGCAAGGTGAATTTGAGATGAGCATGATGGGGGAGCTCTCATTCTTTTTGGGACTCCAAATCAAGCAAAAGAAGGATGACACCTTCATCAACCAAGCAAAATACATAAAGGATATGCTCAAGAAGTTTGGCTTGGAGAATGCAAAGCCTCAAGCCACTCCTATGAGCTCATCTACAAAGCTTGACAAAGATGAAGGAGGTAAGTGTGTTGACTCTAAACTTTATCGTTCTATGATTGGATCCTTGCTTTACCTTACCGCAAGTAGACCGGATATCTT
The DNA here is from genome assembly GCA_958450335.1 of Hibiscus tridactylites. NCBI lineage: Eukaryota > Viridiplantae > Streptophyta > Magnoliopsida > Malvales > Malvaceae > Hibiscus > Hibiscus tridactylites. Next base: position 69,068,165 of record OY288288.1, on the reverse strand, counting down.
GTTTAGTGTTTGCTTGTGTGCTAGGTTTCAAGCTAGTCCTAGAGAGTCTCACCTTATAGCCGTTAAGAGAATCTTTAGATACCTTAGAGACACTCCTTATTTAGGCCTTTGGTATCCTAGAGACTCTACCTTCAACCTACATGCTTATTCGGATGCGAATTATGGGGGTTGCAAAATTGATAGGAAAAGTACTTCGGGAACTTGCCAATTCTTAGGTAGTATGCTCATATCTTGGTTCTCTAAGAAACAAAATAGTGTAGCCTTATCTACCACCGAAGCCGAGTACATATCCTTAGGGAGTTGTTGTGCTCAAGTCCTTTGGATGAAGCAACAACTCTTAGATTATGGAATTAAAGTTGGAACCATACCCCTAAAATGTGACAACACTAGTGCAATATGCTTAACTAAAAATCCCATCCAACACTCTAGAACCAAACATATAGAAATAAGGCATCATTTCATTAGAGATCATGTCCTTAAGGAAGATGTGGTTATAGAGTATGTAGACACCTTGAATCAATTAGCGGACATTTTTACAAAACCTTTAGACAAAGAGCGTTTTTGGTCCCTTAGGAGAGAGTTAGGTCTAGCTAGCCTATCTTGACCTTTTAGGACCTCTTTTGTGCTTAAATATGCTTGATTTTGTGAAATGCCATGTTGATGTGTTTAAACTCCTAATTTCATCCATGCTTATAGTTAGGGGGAGTATGTTTATGCCTACATATGTTTTGCCTGCTCATTCATGACATTTATGCATGTTAGGCCTCTTATAAGATCATTTTTCTGCATTTTTAGAGCCTCATCTGCACTTCCAGGCCCAGGTGTATCGAAACAGGTGAACCCGTTTCGATACGGGTACCTTAAATCACGTTCTGAGAAGAGGGCGTTTCGAAACGCCTAATAGCGTTCCGAAACGTTTTTGATTCTGCCAAGGGGGTGTATCGGAACGCGTTCCGATACGGGTCAAAGGGAGTTTCGATACGGTCAACTGCGTATCGAAACGTTCTGTTTATGGTTTTAAAATGGTCAAAACCCTAGCCGCCCGTTCCGAAACGGTCTTGACCGTTCCGAAACGGCATCGCGGATTGCTATATCTAGGGCTTTTAATGATACAAATTTACTTTTTTATCAAACTCTAAAACCCTAAACCGCCTCCCTCTCTATAAATACCCTCTCAAACTCCTTGATTTTCACCAAATTGTGAGGGGTTTTAATCTTCAACTCAAGTCTAAGCAAGTTTCATCAATCTTGTGCAAGGATTTCTTCAAAATCATCCAAAATCCCAAACTAAGGTAATTTTTCAATTTTTCTCTTTTCTTTCAATTCATGTTCGAATCATAGGATAGAAAATCTTATTTTTGTATAAATTATACGTTTTTGTTGTGGGTTTTCAAAATCTTGTGAAATTTTTTTCAAATCCCAAAATTTTTGATTCGAATATAAAATTTTTCAATCGTCTTTTTTTTTAAACACTGTTTTATTTTAATTTTGTTTTCAAAAACCTAAGTGGGATTTCTTATTGGATTGATTTTAATTATCAATGCATACACTCAATTTTAAAACACTTGCTTAATGTTTTTAGATGGCGGATCAATCGAACAAAAAGCGCAAGGCCGTTCAATCCGGTGAATCGAGCATTCGTCCGAATCTCACTCTGCTTTTTCAGAAATCCTTCAAAACTTCGGAAGCACGTGCTCGCTTTGCTTATGTCAAGGATTTCGCGGTTCGTAAGGAACGTGTTATCGATCTTGAATTCCTCAATTCCGAGCGATTCCTTTTTCGTTATCTTCCTCGTTTGGATGAGTGGAATCTCATGGATTTCTTGAGCCTTCCGGATGTTTGCTACAAAAATATGGTACTCATCTTTTACTCTAATGCTCACTTTCTTTATGATGAGTCCAAAACCGAGATCATAGGGATTGAGTCATCCTTGCTAGGCAAAAAGGTTGTTATAAATGTTAAACTTTTAGAGTCTGCTCTTAAACTGAAAAATGAGGGTCTTGAGGATGAACGCCACTTTGGCACTTTTACCGGGAAAGCTCTTAACCTTGATGTGCATGATCGTGTCCTTCACTTAATGGTCTCTTGGTTTATTCGCCCTTCCGGCGGTAAATATTCCCATATCCGTCAACGAGATTATTTTTGGTTAGAGTGTTTCCGTAGGGGTGAGCGCCCAAATGTCCCTAAGATCATCTTTGCCGAGATTGTCAATAATATCAAGCTTATTGACACAAATGAGTTGACATCCTTCACTTATGGCATTGTCTTGAGCGCCCTATTTCACCATCTCGGTATTGATTGTACCTACGACTCTCCGGAACCTCGCAAGACCAAGATAGGTGAATCTTCCCTTCGCAAGTCCGGGTTCCATTATGTGAATGGTATTTGGGAAAGAGTTGATAGAGAAGCGGATCCTCCTCTTGTTGCTCCTCCACCGCAAGTTCAAGCCGCGAACAATGATGCCCTCACGGCTTTCCTTACCGAGCGTTTCAATGCCTTGGACTCTCGGTTCGATGCTTTGGACACTCGCATTACTTCGGGCTTTGAAACAATGGGCAATCGTTTGTCGAATGTCGAGGATCGTCTTAGTTCTCTTGAAACTTCTCATTCCAATTTGGATCTCTCCTTCTCCACTCTCTATGGGCAATGGACGAAGTTTCAACGTTCTCAAGCCAAGGACGATGACGATGAGGATGACGAGGATGATGATGACGAGGCTTAGGATCTTCATTTCATATCATATTATTTATGCTTTTTAGGATTTAGATTGCATCTTATGTTTCATCATGTTTTAAGACCTATGCTTATGGCTATTTTATTTTGGGATTTTGTTGTTTGAATTATATTGAACTTAACATTTTGAATTATGTTTTGGATATTTTGGTTATGAATTTATGGTTGCTTATTATTGCTTATTGGTACTAATCTTTTATCTTCTCTATGAGCTTATGTTATTCTTTTTGATCTAACAAAAAGGGGGAGAAGAAATTTAAGAGCCACAACACTAAAATTCGTTTTTAATTTTTAAAAGGTTTAAACTTCAAATCAAAATTTTTTTAAAAAACCTATCTTAAATTAAGGGGGAGTTAGAATATGTTCAAAACTTTCCAAATTCTCAAAAATTCTAACTTTGGTTTTGTTATATCAAAAAGGGGGAGATTGTGAAACAAATATTTTAATTTTGATATAACTAAAAACCTAAGGACTAAATTAAAAGTCTAAACGAATTTTAAGTCCTAAAAATATCCCCATATAATTTTTATAATATGCCTAAGATAAAAACATACTTTTCCAATTATTTTTCTAAGTGTTTCAAGTCAAAACAGTGGTTTCCATGTACCCGTTCCGAAACGGCCTCAAGGCGTTTCGAAACAGTTTCACCACTGTCGACCACCGTTCCGATACGGGTATCGAAACACCTGGAAGCGTTTCGAAACGGCTCACCTCGTTTCGAAACTGTTCTTCATGTTGGATTAAAAAAGGGTTAAATTAATTCAAATATTTCAGATTTTTTAATATATAAGGGGTGTTTCGAAACGGCTAATGCCCGTTCCGAAACGACCCTTTGACAGTAGCCATTCCGTTTCGAAACGGATCAATACCGTTCCGAAACAGGGGCTAGGTTTCAGTTTGAAAAATATGACCGTTGTATGTCTTAACTGATTTTATCAAAACCGTTAAGGCGTTTCGAAACGGTCTAGGACTGTTCCGAAACGACCCTTTTATAGTGGCAAAACCGTTCCGAAATGGCCCTAAGGCGTTTCGAAACGGGCTCTTAAATGCACCCCAACGGCTCTTTCTATTTTAGTCCGTTCCGAAACAGGTTTCCCGTGTTCCGAAACGGGTTGGTGCAGACAGCATTTATGGTGGTAAGAGAGGGTTCCAACGGCTCCAATTACTTCTCCAACCACTCAAACGGCTAGAAATCAACGAGAAGGTATAAAAGGGACATCCAAAAGCATCAGCAACAACTATTGAAATTCAAGCAAACATCCAAACATCAAATTCAAGCATTAGAGCAAAAATCCCAAATTTGTGTAAAATCTCAATTTGTGTTCTTCATTCTTATTTTGTAAAATTGGGTTGAGTGCTTGTATTGGGGCTATCATTTGTATTGAGAGATACCTAATTAGCCTACAAATTCCTTTGTTCTCTTGTGTGAGGGTTGGGTTGATTTTTGGGTAGAAAAATCAACCGATATTGTAAAGGGTTGCCTCCTTGTCCTAGAAAAGGGGAAGATCAATTTAGTGAAATTGTTGCAAATCCTTAGTGAGACTAAGGTAGTGGATGTAGAGTTCATTTGGAACTTGAACCACTCTAAATTCCTTGTCCTTCAATTTTAATTTGCCAATTTCCACTACAATCCTTCAAATTTCCAATTCACCCCCCTCTTGGTAAATATCGATCTTTCGATCCACTCAAAACAATCCTTTTTTAATTGTATTTTAAGGAAAATGTGTTTTAGAATACTCTACTTGAATATTGGATATATGATCATTACATACAAAAAATTCTTTAATTTAAATATATTTACTTTTTTTTCACTTTCTAAAGAATTATATATGAAAATATGTGAAAGATTCAAATAAATAAATAAAAATATTAAGAAATAAATATTAAAATTGACATCAAATTTATTTAAAATTGTAATATATGATCAATATTAGTTAATATTATATAACCGAGCATTCACATCAACTCAATGGTTAGGTGCTTTTACACTTAACGTTGGCAAGGTTTGATCGTTGGTAAGCTAAACATAAATAAATATAATAACAATAAAAAATAATATAATAAAATTAGATATTGAAAGAATCATCAATATTATTAAAAATAAAAGAATCACCAGTATATTATAATTACATAATATTATGAGTACAGAAATATATTTAGATCAATCATTAATTTAAAAATATTCAAATTGAGCAATAATTTAACACGGAGGAAATGTAACTCCACACATACCGGCCACTCTTCTAATCTGAATTCTTTCAAAAACTCTTCTAAAATCTGGATTCATCATGTACCCACAAAAGCATGGCACATGTTCTCTTGCATTGATGCAACAATCGGCTGATGGGACCGGCTTCTTATATTCATGCAAACACGGGCTCAACAAATTTAACATATAATCACAGTTTGATGCCGCTGATACCTTCTCTCCTGAAAACACCATCACAAATAGTGCTACCGCACACAAAATAATGGAAATTTTGCTCATATTGTTATTTTTCTGTACTAAAAATAAATACTGGTGATTATAATCAATTTGTTGATTTGTTTGCATGCCTTTTGGCATAATTTATAGCAATTGAGGTGGAAATTCTTGAAAATTTTAAACCGAACATGTAAATATGATAGAGAAATATATGGCTAAATATTTTGTGAGAGAGAATACAAGTGGTAACAAAATATGCAACGTGTCCACTAAAACGAACAAACAATATGAATTTTGATAAGTTTAAAATTAAGTATTTAATCAATATGTATGATTCATTAATAGAGCATTTGTTGTGAATAAAATAAAGAAGAACAAGAATAAGAACAAGAAGAACAAAGAGATGAGAGAAAGAGGGAGATTTGTATTATTCTCAAATATAGACTTGTATACAATGCCTTCAATGAATCATCTATTTATAGGCATAAGAAGTACATAATACATTAAACTCTAATTCATAGAGATAATATTCCTAATAATAAATAAATCAAACTCATTTGATAAAGTTCTAATCATGTTAGACATCCACATAGATAAATATTCATAACACTCCCCCTTGGATGTCTATGAAGATAATGTGCCTCGTTAAAACCTTACTAAGATAAAAACCCAGTGGGAAAAAAAATCTTTAGTGAAGGAAAAAGAGTACACACATATTTGATACGCATAACATGTTGCCTCATTAAAAACCTTACCAGGAAAACCCATTGGGACAAAACCTCGGTTAAGAGAAAAAGAGTGCAACGCGTATTTACTCTCCCTCATGCAAACATCACAGAAGATCTTTGAATCTTCATAATTTAATCTTAAATATCACTTTTCTAAAGATCGTGAGGGATGAAAACTTTAGAGTAATATGTTCCATGATGTATCCACTTTCAAACTGAGATATACATCTTGCGTTATCTTCACACAAGATAGCTTTTATCATATCTTGTAAAAGTAAATCCACATCTCTTTTGGATATGTTGGGTCAATAGTCTTAGCCAAACACATTTTTTTGGCTTGCCTCGTGCATAACAATTATTTCTACGACATTTGAGGAGGCATCAACAAATGTTTGAAGATCTAAATGTAATGATCTTTGTATATTCATAGATATTTCTTGACCAACTAATATATAGTGCTTCAAGACCAAGGAAATATATAATTATCTTTATTCACATCCAACAATCTTACAACTATTGGGATACTCAATAGATATGCTCTATTCATATTGAATCTTCTTTAAGATTCTTTCAGCTTATGTCTATTCATAGACAAAAGAAATATATAAAAATGCTCGATCTTCAGGTCGAGATAAACTTGATGTCAAGATTCAAGTACTTGTATTGAAAGTACTTCATGAGTTTCCAATTTGAAGCTCTTTAGGAGTTCTAAAATTATCATAATAAATCTTTATCCAAACTCCTTTATAAAATACATAAGGAAATCTAATTATTCTTATAGTATTTTCTCAATTAGTATTCACTAAGGCGATTATACCAAATGCGCCAAAATATTCATGAGACATGTCTAAATAAATTTCCTCAGAAATTTTCAAATGCTTATAGCATTTTAGATCCTTCAAGGATAAATATGGATCCACAAATAATTAGACGCATGTAAAATTTTCTAAACTGCCAAAGTAATTGCATCCACCATGAAGTAATTAAAAATTTTCATAAATCATAGTTCAAGTCGTATTTACGACTACTTATTTGTGCATCACTTGCATTACACCTTTAGGTGTTTGGACTGCTGGTCCAAATACTTCTATTTTAGAAGTTCAAAGCGTCTTTCAACATTGGCCAATTCAATATCTATACTTCTGGATAGATTTTATACAAGATCCTCGATTTCTTTCTTTACTTCTATAGAAGTATTTTATGTAAAATTGTTTATAAAATCGTTGTCGACAACTTTCCAATTTTCTGGTTCCATTCTCGTATTGACATAACTCATCGAGATCTCTTCAAGATTTCAATCTTTATTTCAGGTACATGAAACTCTTATAGAGTTTTATTATTTGTTATGTTTTGGGTCTCTTCAGGAGCACCCGCCTCCAATATATGACCATCTCATATTACTTTCTATTTACGAGAATTTTGATCATTGGAACCATTTCAACTATTATGCTTCAGGCATGATTTACATTCTCTCGCTCTAACATGTAATTTAAACTTAGAGCATTTCAGCTGGTATATGAGACTTAGTTACTCTCGTTGGGTCAGTAAATATGTCTGGCAGTTGACATGTAATAACATGAATTATCTTATGAACTTCTAGTTCATATACGAGGATCTAGATAATGATAATTCATTTTCCTCTATCCAGTTGATTATTATCTCCCCCTGATGTTGAGAAAAATCATATCATAAATGATTCTCCAATTAATGTTTAAGAATTTAAACATAAAAGGAGACCCGTACTCAATCTATATTCTCAACCCTTTTTATTTACCCATTTTGTGCGTTGTGGTGGAGCAATTCATATCGCACATTCAAAAATCATAAAATGGGAAATGTATGATTTCTGACCAAAAACTAATCACAACGGGGAGTTTATTATAACTCGTTGGCTTGATGCGTATAAGTGTTGCTATATGGAAACACCATATAAATAATAACTCTTTTATTCTCATAGTTTAGCTATTAAATAGGAGGCATCCAATTGAAATTTTGCTAAACTATATTTTTCATAATAAATAGGCTTTGTAACAACTGATATAGCCTAAAATATAAACCCACTAGCTTTTCAAGACGAATAGTCTAACTGCATAATCAGAATCTTTTTAGAATCAATCTCACAAACTTCTGGTTGTAAGTTGATAAAACAATGTAGATGGATCTACTAAAATCATATAAAACTTTCCACATTTGTGGATATATGGGCCCATATTTCGTTCAGATATGCAAGACATACAGTCTTAACTTCAGTACAAAAACTTTAAGTTCTAATTCTTTTGGTAAGTGGGATCATCTATATCCTTTGAGAACAAACAACACAAGAACTTCAAGTTTTTTTAGTAAGTGGAATTTAATCAATTCCTTTAAGCAACACAAGAACTTCACGTTCTTTAATAAGTGGAATTTAATCCATTCCTTTGAGAATAAGCACCACAAGAACTACAAGTTCTTTTAATACATGTGCATGTAAATCTCAATAATTTCTGCACCATTATTGATCAGGATGGTCTAACCGATCATGCCAGCTATATATATGTGTATATATCTCTGAATTTGTAAACTTCTTGTTTACCATAACATGTAATTCAATCTTACTCGTACATGTCTAGTACGACCATCAAAATTGTTCCTTTAAATAGGAATATATTTAGCTCTTTCGGAGCTTTCAATTGAAATTATCTTTTGGTAGCAATATATAGCTCTCCTAGAGCTTTCAACTGACTTTTTGGCTACCAGAACTTATATCCATGTTGACTTATTTCAAATGTCAATTAATAACATATGTTATCTATAATTTTCAAGGGGATATTTTGCGAACTCATATTGCTCTCTTTATGACTTTGACGAGTATAACGCAATGTGAATATGGAATAAAGTTCCATTTGACAATAACATATTTGCTCAACCAGATCCTTTTGTGATATTAGTACTTCCGGATATAGTACTCACATTATTCTCTTGCATTTTAATCGAGAAATGCATAATTGTGCACCTTTCAAAATGTGCTTTGTTTCATTTACTTCAGGTAATGAAAATATGTACTTTGTATCATTCACTTCGAGGAATGAAAAATATAAAATATAGCACATCATATCTAGTCGATTATCTATCAGAGATAAACTTTCAAGTGCTCTTCCGAAGTATTGATATTTTAGTACTTTGAGAAATACTACTCATGTTTCCCCTTGCGTTTAAATGAGAAAAATATTTCTTATGCTTAAGTACAATGTGAGTACTTGCATTATCTGCTAGGCATAAATAGCCACAATTTTAGGCATAAATAGCCACAATTCATTGTATATTTTATTCCGGAAGTAATCATATTCTTCAAATAATAAATTAACATAAAGCGTAAATAAATAATATGTGAAATAAATAAACACAAAGCAAACTAACATAAATAAATAATAAATAAAACGAATTAACATAAAAAAATAAAATAAATAAAAAACCAATTATTCATGTTAGAGGTTATAAGGGAAATAAACTAATTGGTAAATTATTCCCTTCAAAGGTTATGAGAAAATTAACAATATCCAATTGAGTTGGACCAATAACGCCATAATTATTTTCGCCATAAATAAATTTTGTTTATATTTTATTTCATTTATCATTAATGATTATGGATAAAGTCCATAATACTTTGGCATTTGACAAGTACGAAACCAATGGTTTATAACATCACATTGGTAAAAAGATTTCACTTCCTTAGAATGATCTTTATCACTCTTGTCATCCTTATAACTTCGCTACCGGCGGGTAGAAGTATTCTTTAAACGACTATATTTTTCATGTGTATATTCATAGCCTCGACCACGACCACAACTTTTAATGTGATTTTTTATTCCTTCCATAATATAATCTCACATTCACTTCAGGGAATAGAGTAGAGCCAGTGGGCCTTTAAAACCTTTTTCACATATCCTTATCACAGAGAACAAAGATTTAATCCTCGTACGCGGCATTGTTAAACCTGTCCACAAGGTCCTTTAAAAACCTCCTTTGAGACCAGTAGCCTCGCAGAACGGGATGTCCAGCCAATTATACTTGGATTATATCGAAATTATGTCTCTAATTGAATAATGATTTACCATGTTTGCATTCACTTCTGGGAATGAAACAGATCCAATAATCGCATGGAATAAACATCATGCTTGCATTCACTTCAGGGAATGCCCCATGATTGATAATTGCATGGAATAAACATCATGCTTGCATTCACTTCAGGGAATGCCTCCCATAAAACTTTTTGGATCAAGAAGAATTTTCGTAACTTGAAATTGGTAGAAGTCTATGGTCAAGTTTTTCAACGAAGAAGAAATATTGCTTTCGAGCAAATATAGACTTTATAATAATCTTCTTGTAAATTCAAAATCATCATGATTTATCACACTTTAAAATAATAATATAAAGAATAAAAATAAAACCAAAATTTACCGATATTGATTTTTCTCTTGTGGACAATGGAGACATAGCATATGACCGAGATAGCTTCTCATAGTCCCTTTATATCACATTTCTTTCCAAGCCATTTAAGCATATCATGTAAAACTCAAAACACGGTTAAAAATATTAACTTTTACCAAATAAAATGACATAAATAATAATACGAAAAATATCAAATATAATCATATAAGTAAAAGTATGAATAAGCATACCACTAATTAACCCTTTTAGGAACAAGAGAAAACACACGTAATTTACACCAAACGCAACATCTTCGTCTCTATCAATTCGTCTTTTGGTTTGTGAGAAGCCACAAATTTATCTCTTTCCAGTGTTCGAATAAAATCAAACATACTTCTAAAATTTTCAAAAATTAAAACAAAGTTAAAATATAAAGAGAAAGACAATCGGTAACTAAAAACAAATAAGGAGAAAAAAACTTATCTTTGGTTTATTCTATAATCGAATTCTTCTCGGTAACTTCTTTTGAATTATAAGGATGAAGACCTCAGTTGATTAGAGTCTCGTGCTGATAACGATTTGTGAATAAAATAAAGAAGAACAAGAATAAGAACAAGAAGAACAAAGAGATGAGAGAAAGAGGGAGATTTGTATTATTCTCAAATATAGACTTGTATACAATGCCTTCAATGAATCATCTATTTATAGGCATAAGAAGTACATAATACATTAAACTCTAATTCATAGTGATAATATTCCTAATAATAAATAAATCAAACTCATTTGATAAAGTTCTAATCATGATAGACATCCACATAGATAAATATTCATAACATTGAATTTTTAGTTTTATTTGTTATAATTTATTTTAGATGGTCATAAATATTAAAAAAAGAAAATATTGACATAAAAAAATAAAAATCAAATTAAAGGTCGTATGAATAAGAATCATTGGATCATTTTCTAGGAATAACTTCACAAAACTTATTATCCTCTTATACAATTTATTTTAGAGGATAAAAATCATAAAATTGCACGTACCTTGTTGAACAAATTTACCTATGAGATAAAAACCATAAAATTGTATTTAGCCAATTTTACTCTACAAAGGTACGTGAAATTCTTTGGTTTTTTATCATCTAAAGAAAAATGTAATAAGATAATAATAAGTTTTGTGAAATTATATACTTTAGAAAGGATATTTTAGAAGACAAAAAATAGGGCACATTGAACATATAAAAATACAAACACCACATTAAAATATTTGGCAAAGTACGAGAGACGTGGTATTATTATCCCATATAAAAAGCTAATTTTATTTTAAGCATTTATCCAATGACTTTGTCATAATTAAAACATATATTAAAAATAATTATTACAAAAATGTAAAATATGAACTTAGTTCAATCACTAAGTGCTCCAAAACTAAACAAGTGCCTTCAGAAAATCAAGAACAACATAATGAGTCGGTAACGGAAGAAAATAATAAAAAATGTAAAATAAGTTAGACATTCAGTCAAAGAGTAATAGTCAATGGTTGGTCAAAGTCAATGATCAACTCTAATCAACAAAATTCAACGGTCAACTCTAGTCAACAAAAGTAATGATTCTATGGTCAACGTAAGTCAGCGTTGGTCAATAGAAATGAACGATTAATGAAAATTAAATTGTAGTCAACACAGCCAAGTCAAACGGGTCAAGGCTGGTTCGAGTCCGATGCGAATACAATCCGAGTCAAATCAAAAGTCATGTCAATTCATAGGTTGGAACATAAACGAACGAATTGCCGAGTATTCACGAACGTAAATGAATGAACGAGTCATTTGTTCGTGTTTGTTCATTTAACTAAACGACCATAAAATCGTGTTCATGTTCTTCGCTTAATAAATAAACGGATATAAATAAATTTTCAGCCAAACGATTTACGAACAATTTATTGAATATTTTATTCATTTACGGCCCTATTCAATGGCGTGACTATTTTTTTAATTGTATTTTTAAACAAATATGTGTTTTAGAATACTCTACTTGAATATTGGATATGATCATTACATACAAATAATTATTAAATTTAAATATATTTACTTTCTTTTTTTTTTAACTAAAGAATTATATACGAAAATATGTGAAAGATTCAAATAAATAAATAAAAATCTTAAGAAATAAATATTAAAATAACATAAAATCTATTTAGAAATGCAATAATATATGATCAACATTAATTAATATCATATAACCGAGCATTCCCATCAATTCAATGGTTAGGTGCTTTTAGACATGACGTTGGTAAGGTTTGATTGTTGGTAAGCCAAAAATAAATAAATATAGCAAAAGTAAAAAAATATAATAAAAGTAAATATTAAAAAAATCATCCGTATTATTACAAATAAAAGAATCACCAGTATATATATGTAATTACATTATGTTATGAGTACAGAAATATATTAAATCGACTATTCATTTAAAGATATTTAAATAAAGTAATATTTTAACACGGAGGAAATGTAACTCCACACATGCCAGCCACTCTTCTAATCTGGATTCTGTCAAAAACTCTTCTAAAATCTGGATTCATCATGTACCCACAAAAGCATGGCACATGTTCTCTTGCATTAATGCAACAATCAGCTGATGGGGTCGGCTTTTTATATTCATGCAAACACGGGCTCAACAAATTTAACATATAATCACATTGTGATGCTGTTGCTACATTCTCTCCTGAAAACATTATCACAAATAGTGTCACTGCACACAAGACACTAGATACTTTGCTCATATTGTTATTTTTTCTGTACTAAAAATAAATACTGGTGATTTGTTTGTGTGTGCATTGGCACAATTTATAACAATTGAGGTGAAAATTATTGAGAATTTTAGACCGAACATGTATATATGATTGAAAAATGTATGGCTAAATATTCTCTGATTGAAAATATAAGTGGTAGAAAAATATAAAACGTGTCCACTAAAACGAACAAACAGTCTCAATTTTGAACAAGTTTAAAATTAGTTTAAAATTAAGCATTTAATCAATATATGTATGATTCATCAATAGAGTATTGAATTTTTAGTTTTATTTGTTATAATCTATTTTAAATGATCATAATTTATTTTAGAATATAAAAATTATCAAATTGCACGTATTTTGTTGAACAAAATTGCCTATGAGATAAAAACCATAACATCGTGCTTAGGTAGTTTTTACTTGACAAAGGTACGTGAAATTTTTTGGTTTTTATCTTCTAAAGAAAAATGTATAAGAGAATAATAAGTTTTGTGAAATTATACTTTAGAAAGGATATTTAATAAATTTATTTGTTAATGGATCTCAATGATAATAAATATGTATGTAAATGTACATGTATTTTATTTATTAGTTTTTTTTTACAAATATTTTACGAGTGGTTGTTTGAACGTTCTATTCGCTTATAACTCTAAATTGATGTTTAATTTTTCAGCGTCAGATTAAAAAAAATATCAAATGGTTCTCATGCCCTCTATTTTCTATAATGTTTTTTTTTATGAAAAAGAAGGACAATTTGCTCCAAAGCACCTTGATTTTAAGTATTTTTTAATAAAAATATATCACGTAACATTATAAAAGAGTGTTACGTGTCATAATCATGTCATTATCTAACACCATTAATCTCGAAAGACATTTTAGAAAACAAAAAATAAAGTGTATAGGTAACATTGAACATATAAAATACAAACACCTCATTGAAATGTTTAGCAAAGTACTAGAGAAGTTGGTATTATTATCTCATATAAAAAGCTAATTTTATTTTAAGCATTTATCCAATGTGTTTGTCATAATTAAAACATATATTGAAAATGATTATTAGACAAAGTAATAATTAAACCATCCATCCTAGATGGATGACCCATGTTCATTATCCATTTTCATAAATCATAGATGTCTTTGAGAGAAAATATTTTACTTTTGAATTAAGTTATAATATCATAGCTATAAATGTAATTATATCAGGTGTGAGTTATATCGAACACTATATTTGAGGATGGCTGTCAAGATCTGTATAGGTCTCATTGTTGTAGGATTTAAACTGCTTTCTTGGATAATAAAATCACAATTTATTTAAAAAATATATTTTTAAATAGAAAGATAAAATATCAAACCCGTTTGATTTGAATTTGAGCAAAGAATATTAAAAGGGAAAAATAAAGCTACTCCTAGCCTTACCAAACGGGATTGGACCAAGTTGTAAATAATTTAATATCGCTTAAATATGTCTAGAGTTCGAGACTTTATATATTAAAAAAATCAGAATAAAACCTTAAGAAATCGAGAGAGAGAAATACTAGAAATCCTGTAAACTTGTTTATTTAATTCGGTGAAACAAATAATGGATAAAAAAATAGTAGAAAAGACCCCGAAAGTTGACGTGAAGACTGGCGGGGCCTCGTGGGATGTTTGCTTAATGCTTACTTCTGCTGCAAATAGAGTAATATTTTATCTTTCTATTTTACTATAAAAAAGATATTTATATTTAAATCAATTGCCATGAAATTGTTTCAATTTAATAAAGATTTTATGTCTGAGACTATCAATACACCAACGTGTCAAACAGGTGCGGATTTAAATGAATTTTAGTGGTTGAATTGACGCCACTTGGTTCTACAAAGTTTTTGTAAAAATAGAAAAGTTTTAGGATAAAATGGAAATTAAATATACTTGAATTTATTTAACCTCACTTAGTTCGTTTAACTTAGGCTTTTTTAAACTCACTTAACACGAAGTCTAGACCCGCCACTGGTGTCAACCTTAAATATTTAATAAAATAATTTTGTCCTACTTTTCTTGTCATACTTATCGTCGTGATTAGTCTCTATTTAGACAGTATTATTAGTCTCTATTTAGACAGTATCACCTTTAAACTATTTAAAAAATAAATAATTCTATATATTATCAATGTGATATTTCACCGGATAATGTTATAGGATTTTTTTATTTATGAGATGGGATGATTGATTTTTTTGTTTTATAGAATAGAGATTTTACATTAACTAGGTAATGTTGTCTTATCTTTAAATCGACTTTGGAAGTCACCCGAAAAGCAAGGCGATTTTAGTGTAAATTACTATATTCTTAGAAAAAAATTTCGTAATTTATATATATTTATCTTCTCTTTTTTATATTTCAAACTTCGAACTTTTTTTATTCCCATTCAGGTAAAAAGTTTTATAAATTGGCCTATTTTTATAGTATACATCTTTAAAGGGAAACTGGAGTCCGCCCTTTATTTTTATTTTCATTTTTTTTTTCAGTCACTCGTAGCTTTTCTGTTTCATCGATTTTCTTCGGATCCACTTTTTCCTCCGAAAAAAGTGAAGAAGCAGGATTTTCTTTGCAATTCGATCTGATCCATTAGTCCGTAGAGCTATTTACTCGATTGCAGACATTTTTCGAACACCTCTAACAGAGAGACAAATAGTCAATTTTGAAAGAACTTATTACATCTTTCAGATATGAATCCATCTGGTTCAGAAGAGAATAACTTGCATCAGTATCTCAATTTCAATTCAAACATGAGCTTGATTCACACTCCATGTTCTGAGAAATATTTACCATCCGAAAAGCGGTCTCTTCAATCTCAGGGTACCACATCCTCATTTCAAAGGTTATTTTGATCATCCCTATTTTGTGGTGATAAAGAAGACATGCAGATTGAAAGTCTTGATCTAAACAGACATAAAATGAACAGCTCTACGAGGCCAAATTTCGAGTAAAAGCTTTTTTTATAAGTAGCGAGAAGCTCTCAAGAGTTCAACAACAATATTTAAATAAATAATGAGTTTACCACGTGCAATGATCATTGCAGAATACCACTAACGATGAACACTGATGAACATCATTAAATTAATTAATAAATATTTAAAATTTTAAGGACATGTCAAATAATTAATAATTACTTTAAAAAAATTTAATTAAATTATTCTTTATATATATTAAAAGTTTATGGTTGGATACATTTGCTGGATTGGCGGGAAATGGTGGGGTCTGTAGAATCTTGTACGTGTCATGTAATGAAGCTGAGAACACCAGAATATAGAAAACGCTTGCCGACAACCACCGTAAACGGTGCCCACTTGCCTCACCGGAGGGGAGACCATGTTTTAATTTAATTTAGTTCCAGAATTCGAAATTATAAAAATAAAAAAACATGTAAATTAATATACTAATATTATCATGAATATTCAACTGTAAATATTAAATAATACGCTAAAACTTAATGCAGATTAAAAGGGTAAATTATTAATTGATTACTGTCTTAACATTTATGTGAAGAAAAGCCCACTCTACTATTAGCCAAATCGAAGCTGACACGTGTCCCTTGTTGCTGCACGTTCCCGATAATTGACATAGACGACGTCGTTGGGGCAAACGCAAAGCAATAAGTCCCCGACGAGTCCACCGGGATCATATAATTGTTAGCGGCTAAATCCATTGATTTCCCGCCGCCGAAATGAAACGACACCGTTGGTATCTTCACGCTGCTCCTCGAAGACAGGTCGTAACACGTGTCGAACAACGCCACCGCGCTCGCCGTCGGCAGGTCCGTCGTCAGTTTCACGAACGCGTCTCGTAGCGCGTTGTACGCCTGAGTTTGCAGCCGGGTTATGGCGGTCCCGCAGTCTATGATAACGCCACCGTCCCCCGAGTCGTCCATGTCGAAGAGGCCGGGGGAGATTTTAACCGGTTGGCCACCTACACTGAACCCGGTCAGACCGATGTAATAAAACGTATCGATCTTTCCGCTCTTCATCAACGGAGCGACCACCGCGTCGTCCGGTAAGTCCGAGTTGAAATCCAACGTCGACGAGCCGGTCGAGTCACGATCCACTAAACAGTAAGAAAACGACGTCGCTTTCATCTGCGAAGTTAAAGACATGGATCCACCGCCGAGTCCAACCAACCCCGCCGCTCCAACAAACAAGCCTTCATTATCATGGCCACATCCCAAAGCGACGCCTTTGATGCTCCCGGAGTCACCCAACGACACCGTTTCGGTGACGAAATCGCCGACAGTGTAAGACCCATCTCCATACGAGACTTGGTACAGACATTTCCCGCCACGGCAAACGGAAACATCAAGAGAAGTACACTGCCTCGACTCGCAAGAAACCGGAGAGTAAGTGGAGGATCCGGATGGGTTGAAAATCGGGTCGGATTGTTGGTAACAGTCTGCACAGGGTTCACATTGGATCCAGTTAATATCACTCCCGGTATCGAGAACCATGTAGTACTATTTAGCCGGGCTACCGACTCCGACCCGGGTGAAATACTCTCCACTCCCTTGACTTGTCCCGGAAATAATCGGGGTAGAAAGCGCCTCAGCTTGGATCTCGGTCGGCACCGGCTTCACCTCGGATTTCTTGAGTCTGGTGTTGAGTGAGTCGACTCGAGCAGAGTCACGCTGGAGGCGGGAAAGCACAAGACTTTTGTAGTCGGTGTGGTGGGTTTTCTGTACAGATCCCCGAGAGTGAAGTGGAACAGAGAAAACAGAAGAGTTGAAGAAAAGGGGTTGGCTTTGGAAAGGTTCTACAGATTGTGGATCGAATGAAAGAATATGTTGAGTCCGTTGAAGAGACGAAGCGACATCGAGGGTGGTCGTGGTGGTCGCCGGAGAGAGACGAGCGGCAGTGGAAATGAAGAGCAAACAGAAGAGAATGAAATGGACAGAGGAAGAAGAAGAAGAAGAAGAAGAAGCCATGTTTGGGGAAGAAGGAGGAGTTGGCGGGGGGTTTTAATAAGGAAAAGAGGAAGGTCACGTCAAGCTTGCTGGGAGACTTTAAAGTGAAAAGCAAATGGCGGAGGCTGAGACGGCGGAGCTTTAAACCTAACTTGGCTTTGCTTTCCTCTTTCTTCGTCCATAAAACAAAAACAGAAAGATGCCTAGGGACGTACTCACTACTCACGTTGCTTAACCTTTAAAGCCATATTAAAATACGGCGATATATTTGTAATAAAATTTTAATTAAATAATTTAATTATATATATATATTTTAAAATAGTCATTTATAACTTAACACATAACATAACTAAAGTAACATAAGTGGAACTCACATCCTAAACGTTATGGATGCCAAAGCCACATTAGTTCTTTTATAGGTTATACTTGAATAAACAAAACAACCATCAATCGATTAGGAACTATTTTTTATAACTACCAACAGAATCATAATAAAAAATTAATACTGTAAAGATTTTTGTACGAGCACTAAACGATCACTAAAGTATGCTGAAATTATATTAAAACGGTAGATAAAACAAAATCACAAAATAAAAAAAAAACGTGTCACAAAAGCAGAGAAAAAAATGTACTACAAAAGCAGAAAATTTTATTAATATGAAAAAATAATAAATTCAATGATCGACGAACAATGCTAAAATTAATTGTCGACCAATTGACCACCAGCTAAAAAATGGTAAAAAAAATGTTGTGACGTTAAGAACGATACAGACAAAAAGTTAGGTTAAAAAATTAAGAGCGGCAACTTCTCTCTCACACGCCTATTAAAATTCGATAGCTGTTGAGCATATTAATTTTGTGTTTATATTTATACTTATATTGTAACTAGAGAAGGTAGAAAGTACAAACTATAAAGAGAAGGTAGAAAGTACAAACTATAAAGAGAAGGGGAAATTTTTTACAAACATAATTCAGGCCTAAGTAGTGCTTTAGAATTAAACCTTGAATATATTTGGTTTAAGCTTAAACGAGGCCAATGATGTGATACCATATATATCAATATAATCATCAATATTTAATTTATTTCATGTATTAATATAGATTAAGTATTATAAAGATTTACTATAAAAGTGACCGTTCAAATCACTATTCGAATCGTAAACGTTATTTAAGGGACTTATGACATCATACTAGTAGATCAACTGATAATTAGACAATACCATATAGTTTAAAATAGTAAACCTATATAAATATTATTGGGTATTATCAACCATTTGACAATGCATGCTCAATCACCATGCTACAGTTGTTGGTGCTCGAACCCGTGACTTCTAGGAACAACAATCGTTCCCTTAACCACCAAGGCAAGTTAGTTCGTGCGGCAAATAAATATTTTGGTAGAGAAATTTGGTATCAATGTTCAATTTGATATATTTTTTGTCTAATTATGTACTTGACCTTTTTTTCAAGGTTCAATTTGGTACATTTTTTTTTGTTGATCCAATTAGGTACATGAAACTGATTTTTTGGTTCAATTTGATACATAAACTTGACTTATTAGTCCAAATTGTCACTTACAAATTTTAACCAAATTGATTAAAAATGTCAAGTTCATGTACCTATTTGGAAAAAGAAATAAGCTCAAAAGTAAGAATGAGCATCAATTGAGTTACGTAAAAAAAATTTAAGTTAGTCGAGTTGACGATTTTTTATAACTCAAATTGTATTAATTTTTTTTAATCGAGTTGTTCAAATTAATTGTAAATATTTATAATATTATGATATTAATTGATTACAGTTTAATCATCTTTTTATTTTCTATAATCATATACGTCATACATATATTTTTTCACATGTGATATACATATATCAAACAAAATTAGAGAACTCGACTTAAACTTAAAAACTACTCCATTAATTACTAAATTTTTTGAACTATTCAAAGTCTCATTTTATAACTCAGACTTCATTAAAATATTTCCCGAGTTGAGTTTACAATATAATATTAAGTTTGTATTATTTAATCATCTTTTTTTGTGGTTTTGGATTACAAGTCGAGGAAAGTCAATTCAATTGCCGACGTCTTAAGCTAAAGATACAACATTGAAGTTGTGAGCATGCTAAAGGGACAATTGTTGGGGCGCATTAAAGAGGGGTTATCATATGACCCAACAGCTAAAATGCTGATCAATTATGCCAAGGAAGGAAAGACCCGAAGGTTCTGGTTCGAGGGGGACCTGTTGTATGCCCGAGGACATCGCCTCTATGTGTCTCAGTTCGGGAATTGCGCAAAGAGATCATGAAGGAGTGTCATGACTCTAAGTGGGCTGGACATCTGAACATGACTTTAGCACTCATTGCGGAGGTGACCGCGGTGGTGCACTGTTTGCGCACATGGCGGCACCACATCCTTGCGGAGTGTCATGAGTTTTGTAGCTTTAGCTCAAATGCAGGATGTTATGTTGCATTAAAAGATAAACACAGAAAAAGACCCATTCTGGGTTAGCAATTTACTTAATTAATTTCCCCAATCAATTACACATGATAACACTTTTTCTCTAACAAACAAGCAATCAGTGAAACCAAAAAACATACAAAACCACAAGAGAAGAAAAGATGAAATGAAACTCAGATGTTGATTGTGGCTTCCCAAAGCCGAAGAACTCCATTCCGACCCCCACTGCATATCCTTTTCCTTTCCAGGTCCGAAACCACACATCTTACCTACACACACACACACATCCATACCAGCATTGTTAAGGTCGAAATACGACCGCTACACAACTCAAGCGCATATACAGAACAGTCGAGAAGTGCACGAGGGATAAAAAAAAGTGAAAACCAACAACCAAACATAGGGGGGGAATAAAGCATACCACAGCATTGGTCTTTTGAGGGGTCCGATAGAGTTGCCACCCAGACATTTTGGCTCCCGTGTTAGGTACACCACCGAGCCTCTCTTGAGGCCGTTGGAAGAGAGACATGGAATTGTCGGCTGCTCCAATTCCTAACCACTGCTCTCCGGCATTTATAGATAAGATAGGAGCAGCATGAATGGTTACATTCTTCACGCATTTTATTCCCTCTGCACCCAAAATAAAATATAAACTAGTCGCCTTTTCGATGTAAAAGTCAACTTTAAGAGATATCTATTGAAAGATTATAGTTAGCATGCACAATGAAGAGTCAAACCAGTTTTAGACTAAATCTTCAGTAATTACTTTAACCAGGTTGGATAAAACCAAACCTAATAAAAAGATGAATAATGCTTGGATTGCAATACAGGACTTACCATCATCATTTTCCCAAAACCGGAGCAGCCCATCTGTTGAACCTGAGACGATGTTTTTCAAAGTATTACTACTATATTTTATTCTTTTCCTTTTCCAGCACCAGACAAAATCGTTGCTAAAATACAATAAAATAAACAGATTTAGGGCCAACCAGTTATTATTCCTTTGTCTGATGCTGAGTACTCAACACAAAGTAGCGGGCCAGCATGACAGGCAAGAACAGCATCGCATGTTCCCCGGGAAACAGTCCAAACTCTAGCAGTCCAATCATCACTCCCCGTAATCAGCGTGTCTCCAACCATTCTCATAGACCTGCATAACGGGCACGTGAGCACACTGTTCCTTCCAAGGTCCACACACACAGCAATGAGCCAGAAAAATTGAAAAATTGTTCATTTCTTTGCTAACCGTATCCATTTTGTATGCCCTAGAAGCTTGTGCATCTGCCTACCAGCACGGATGTCCCAGATATTTGCTACCCTGACAATGCAAAAGATCCATCAGTTTAACTTCAAGGTGACCAGCAATAAATTTAATTTATCATCTACAGGTGGATTGCAAGTGATTTATACATACGCGTCTCTTCCACCAGCAGCCAAGATCCCACTGGAGTCGTCATACTCCATGCATAAAACTGCACTAGAACAGCGACCGACTGTAGCCACACAAGTATCAGTTCGGACATCCCACATCTTAACAGTTCCATCATATGCAGCTGTTAGGACACGTTCACCAGACAGCATCTGCACACAGCTGACCTACAGTAACATAAAGATGGATGTTGTGTTTCAGTTATCCAATTCATGAACATTCAAGAAAAAGAAAAAAATATCTAAGATTCGCTAAGTTTCCTTGCAGAACGCCATTGAGGAAAAGGAATTTAGAATTAGGAATCACAAAAATAAGAAAACAAACAACATTCAAAGAAGTTGATGGGAAAGAAGCTTAGTAAAATGTTCACGGGTCGGGCACTTATTTTTATACAAAGGACTGCATGGAGTTCTCCCTATCGATAAGAAACCCAATACATAGGCCAAGCAGCTCACATATCCAAGATGAAAAACAGACATCTCTAAGGAGAAAACTAAAATCATATTTAGTAAATATTAATTCAGCATATGATTAATAATACTAAAAGTGGAATAATCATTTCACATAAAGGTAAAAGAACATAGGGCTTTAGAGAAATTTCTTCATACGTAACTAGATATGCATGTGTATGCTTGTATGCAGATTTCATGCTCCTGGCTTTACTGAGAATTGATACATTACATATTTAGTTTAAATGAAAAGGGGGTAAAGGACCAGAGTGACAGGGAAAAATCTTATGCTTGAGTCCTTTGGGGGGAAAAAAACATTTTCCCTTTGTTTACTTTCCACTCCATGCTATCTCAACCTCTTACTCCCCCAACCAACCCTGTCCCCCTCCCCCGAATTCCCCCTTTCCCTTCTGAAATTTTACATTATGAGTACTTCTGAATCCAACATTGTACAAAGAAACATTCTTTGATATCAAAGCAAATCTTAGGTTGGCTAAAAACCGGCTGTGTTGATACTATCATTAAAGTAAAAGGTCAGGATTTGCTAGATTATGGCTACAACAATGCTGATGATAATTGGCATTGCTCATGCAAATATATCTTCAATAATGCCAACTGCTTAGTAAAATTTGTATTCACCATTTACACATTCCTTAAAAAGGGCAACTTCAGAATTAAACCCAATTTGCAATCAAGGATGTTACGAATAAGCAAACCTGGTCATCATGACCCTTTAGTTCCTCCAGCAACTGGGTGGTTTGCTTGTCCCATACGATAACAGACCGGTCATCGGAACCAGAAACAACTTTTCCTCTATCAGAACTAATGGCACGGATGGTTCTGCATAGCAAGAGTGATAATGTTAAACAAACATTGAACAAGTAAAAAAATGACATGAAAAACATTTTAATGAAAAGAACAACCAGTAAAAGAGTTTAAATATCACATAACAGAGACCTTGTATGTGCTTTCAAAGTAGCCCGAAGTTCAGAACCGCGAAGACTTGGATCCCAAATCTTAACCTGGAAGAGTTAAAAACCCAAGTCATAACTATTGAACTGAACAAAAATGAGCAATCATAAATACTTGCACCAGAAAATGAAGCAATATTTCATAGAAGACGAGGAAACAAAAGGCTTTATTCCTTACACATGTAACACTAGTAATTTATCGAATACAATTTCAGATAACATAAATACATCTGTACTAGATATATCATAAGTCATAACCACACTTTGCAAGTGATTATGGATATGAACATGATGGAATTAACAGAGAGTAACTAAGTTTCAAAGAAGGCCCAAGAAGCCAAATTCTCTAGTGATGTAGTGACATTTTGATAAGCAGAAAAACTAACCAATGAAGTCTTAGGAGACAATTAAAAGATCGTACGACTGTGCAGAAAAAACTAGGGTCCCTCATTCTGAACATGATGCAAGATAGGGAAGAACAGAACATTTAAAGATTGAGATTAACAATGGAAACACTCTTCGAGAAACATAACCAAAGACTTACAGACAATATATTAACTTCTCCTATCGTTTGAATTAGGGGTGAGCAAAACTCGACTCGACTCGAAAAAACTGAATTTTCGACTCGACTCGAGGCGAAGAAACTCAACTCGTCTTGAGTCGACTCGAAATTTCATAAACTCGACTTGAAAAAGTTTCAAATTAAGTTTGAGTTGTAAAATGGAAATTCGAATAACTCGAAATTTTTAGTAATTAGTGGATTGATTTTTAAGTTTGAGTCGAGTCCCTCAATTTTCCCTGATATATATAAATACCAATATAAAAAAATATGAAGAAATATATGACACATGAAAAAATATGAAGAAAAAAAAAATATATATATATATATATATATATATATATATATATATGTGCATATCTTATAAATAATTACAATTAAATTTGTATAAGAACTCGAAAACTCGACTCGAATTGAAAAATATTCAAATAAAGTTTGAGTTGTAAAATATGACGCGTCAAATAACTCGAAATTTTTTGACTCGATCGAACGCCCACCCTTAGTTTGAATACTAAACCAACCGAAGTTTATATAGAATAAAAGATATAGCCACTCACTGTACAGTCGGTGCTTCCACTAATAAAGAAACCTGCATCTTCACGATCACCCACAAGATCCCACACCTCTCTTCTTGTTACACAATGCAAAGCAGTAACAGCACCACTATGACCCCTCAATATGCGAACATTTGTTTGTGTTTTCTTCTGCCCAGCAGCAGACAAATCTTGTTTGCGTGCATTCCCATTCTCTGATCAGTTAAAATGATAATCAGCCATGATAACATTGGGTCTGTGACCTAAATATAAAACACTCTAGGCATCTAATGCTAACAAAAGATATACCTGCAGCACCATCAGAAGCCCATTTACGAACACGGCTAAATGAGTTTGTTCTTGATGCTGTATCCTTACTGAACATGCTCTGCACCCAGCTCCTTCCAACACCAGAAGCCTCTACAGGTTGTTGATTCTCATCTACAGCATCCTTTATTCGTGGGGATGACAATCCAGGACCAGGAGGCAATACTGATTGTGGCTTCACAGATGCGACGCCCCAGTAATTGATACGAAGTTGCTGGATATGTGACAAAAGTCCTCTGAGTTTTATCTGAAACATAATTGTAAGTTATATAAGATTAGGATTCTAGAATTTGAATGTAAATAGATTAGATTAATCCTATCCTAACTCTAAGAGATAAGAGATTAGAGTTGTAAATACTTAGAACTCCTAGTTATAGTTTAACTCTTGTATTGAAGTCTTTAAAAGACTATCACTGCAAGTTTTACGTATATGAAAAATATAATACACTGAGAAAACATACTGTTTTCATCAGTTTCTTCATGGTATCAGTTTAGGTTCGATCCTTCCTTCTTCTTGAGAAAACAAAAAGACTTTCAACCTTTTCTCAGATTAGGTTTCGATTTCTAAACTCTAGTCGATGGCCCATACTTCTTCTTCCTCCGAAATTGATTCTGTGACAGAACCTATTAATGGTTATGATGATGTTTCTGATTCCTCTAGTTCAGTAGTTACTTGTCATAGACTGGTTGGCAATAACTACTTGGAATGGTCACAGTCAGTGAAGATTTTTATTATTGGGCGAGGTAAATTAGGTTATATCTCAGGGGAGATTAAAAAACCTGATGCTAAAGATCCAGGTTATGCCAAATGGATGCAAGAGAATGGCAGAGTAATGTCTTGGCTGTTGAATTCTATGGCTCCTACAGTGGGGAAAAATTTTCTTTTATATGAGTCAGCCTCTGAAATTTGGCGTGCTGTCCAGGAAACCTATTCTAGCACTGATAATACCTCTGAACTCTTTGGAATTGAGAGTCAAGCATCAAATCTGAAACAGGAAAGCATGAGTGTTACTTTATATTATAACACTCTAACTAATTTGTGGCAGCAGATCGATCTCTATGAGGCAAACGAGTGGGAGACTCCGAATGATGCAGCCTTATACAAGAAGATTACTGCTCAAAGAAGGATTTTTCAGTTTCTTAATGGACTGAATAAAGACTTGGATGAGGTGAGGGGCAGAATACTTGGTAGCACGACTCTCCCATCCATTCGAGAAGTGTTTTCTGCTGTAAGAAGGGAAGAAAGTCGGAGGACTCTGATGCTTCCTGATCCTCCTTCACATGATGGATCTGTCCTAATCACCCAATCTTCCTCTTCCAGTAATAACAGAAAAGGGAAGCCGTGGTGTGAGTATTGCAAGAAGGTTGGTCATTATCGAGAGAAGTGTTGGAAGCTCCATGGAAAACCAGCAGATTGGAAGCCCCCTCAACCAAAGGGCTCTCGGGATTCTCAATCCAATTTGGCAACGGCTGGTAGTGTTAGTAGTTTCACCAAAAAGCAAATTGAGGAATTGCAGCAGCTATTTGGCAAATTTGGTGCATCTAGTGAGGCTAATCTAGCCTTGACAGAACCAGAAGGTATAAAGAGCAATTCTTTTCATACTGTCCTACTTTCTGCACAAACTGCTCCAGCATGGATCATAGACTCAGGAGCATCTGATCATATGACTGGGAATCGAGATTTGTTTCATACTTTTGTGCCTACCTCTCCCAAGAGATCAATAAAGACAGCAGATGGCTCTTTGTCTCCTATAATAGGAAGTGGTTCTGTGTTTATAAATGAGAATATGTTGTTACATGATGTTCTTTTTGTTCCCAAGTTGGACTGCAATCTTCTGTCCGTTAGTAAACTTTCTAGAGATTTGAAGTGTGTTTCAAAGTTTACTGATAATAAGTGTGTATTGCAGGCAATGGACTCGGAGAAGATGATTGGCAATGCTAGGCTGCATCATGGGCTCTACATTCTACATAGCCAACAACCTTTGTTTCCTCAAGCTCTTTTTAGTAGTTCTATTTCTTCCTTAGGACAGCTTGATGATGTTATGCTATGGCATTTTAGGTTAGGCCACCCAAGTTTCTTTTATCTTGCTAAACTTTTTCCTGCATTGTTTATTAATAAAAAGCCAAAGTTCTTTAAATGCCATGTCTGCCAACTTGCTAAACACACAAAGACAACATATTCACCATCCATATATAAACCTTCGCAACCTTTTTCTCTTATTCATAGTGATATTTGGGGCCCTTCTAAATTAAAGAATATAAATGGTTGTCGATGGTTTATCTCGTTTATAGACGATCACAGTAGAACTACTTGGACCTATTTAATGAGAGACAAATCTGAAACTGCTTCTATTTTTCAGAGATTCTATACTATGATTGAAACCCAATTTGCTAGTAAAATTCAGATTTTTAAATCTGATAATGGGGGAGAGTATTTTGCTAAGTCTTTAGGTGATTTTTTCAAAGAGAAAGGGATTGTGCAAATTAGTTCTTGTGTTGATACACCACAACAGAATGGGATTGCCGAGCGAAAAAACAGACACTTGTTGGAAGTTACTAGGTCCTTACTGTTTTCAAATAATGTTCCTAAACATTTCTGGGGTGAGGCTTTACTAACTGCTACATATTTGATCAACCGAATGCCTAGTAAAGTCTTAAATTTCAGAACACCTAGGTCTGTGTTTTTGGAGAATTATCCTCATTTTAAACCTATGTCCTCTGTACTTCCCTTGAGAATTTTTGGTTGTGTAGTGTTTGTTCATAATAATAATCCTTCTCGGTCAAAACTTGATCCTAGATCCCTCAAGTGTGTTTTGTTGGGTTATTCTACTCTTAAGAAGGGCTACAAATGTTACCATCCTCCCACTAAAAAGTTTTTTGTTTCTTTAGATGTGACTTTCTTTGAACAGGACCCTTACTTCACCAAGGCTGTCATTCAGGGGGAGACTTGGGATGAATTTCAGCCCTTAAACTGTTCAAGTTATAATCAGGTTTCACCCCTTATATCTTCTACTAAACCTTTACATACCTTTCCTACAACTCCTTCTAATAATCTGTCATCACCAGAACCTAAAACTCCTATAAATCCTTGTGTTCCATCACCTATTACTTCCCCTGCAGCCCCTCAAAACTCTCCTTTAACAGTTCCTTTACATACGCAAACTCCTACCAAAAACCTAAGTGTTTATACAAGAAGAAAGAAAGTTATTCCTGAGGACATTTTGCAGTCTGACATTTGCCAAGAGTTGGAACTGAGTCCATGTGCTCCAGAAGGTAATGAAGGTAATGAAACTTCTCAAATTCATGTACCTACTTTGGATATTGATGATTTGCCCATTGCTAAAAGAAAGGGTGTGAGACAATGTACTAAGCACCCAATAGAGAGATTTGTTGCATATGGACATCTAATGCCTTCATTTAAAGCTTTCACAGTCAATTTAGATAGCCATAAAATTCCAGCAACCATTGAGGAAGCTTTGCAAGATCCTAGATGGAGGAAGGCAGTTGAAGAGGAGATCGAGGCACTAGAAAAAAATGGTACTTGGACTGTAACGGATTTACCACAAGGAAAGAAACCTGTTGGCTGTAAATGGGTGTTTGCCATTAAATATAACTCTGATGGCAGCATTCAGAGGTACAAAGCAAGGCTTGTGGCTAAGGGCTTCACTCAAACATATGGGATTGATTACAAGGAAACATTTGCACCTGTGGCGAAGCTCAATACTGTTAGGGTCTTACTCAGCTTAGCAGTGAATAAAGATTGGGATCTTCACCAATTAGATATAAAAAATGCATTTCTGAATGGTCGGTTAAAAGAAGAGGTTTATATGAGAATGCCTCCTGGATTGAAGGGTGATTTGGGAGCTCAAAAGGTGTGCAAACTTGACAAATCACTTTACGGGTTGAAACAATCACCAAGAGCCTGGTTTGATAGATTCACTAAGGTCATCATTCAAGATGGTTATAAACAGTGCCAAGCAGATCATACACTTTTCATCAAGGTAACTTCTGAACAGAAAAGAGTTATTTTAATTGTGTATGTTGATGACATAGTGATTACAGGAGATGATTACATCGAGATTAATAGGTTGAAAAGTTTGTTGAATGGTGAATTTGAAACAAAGGACTTGGGAAAACTTAGGTATTTCCTGGGTATGGAAGTTGCGAGATCCAGTAAGGGACTTGTGATAAACCAGAGGAAGTATGTACTGGATTTATTAGCTGAAATTGGCATGCTGGGCTGTAAACCTGCAGACACACCTATGGAGACTAACTTGAAGTTTAATAAGAAAGAGTTGGGTGCTCAAGTAAACAAAGAAAGTTTCCAAAGGTTAGTAGGGAAGCTGATATATTTGTCCTTAACCAGACCTGATATAGCTTATCCTGTTAATATTATTAGTCAGCACATGACAAACCCGAGAGAGGAACACCTTGAAGCAGCACATAGGATTCTGAGGTATTTAAAAAGAACTCCAGGTCACGGTTTGTTCTTTAAAAAATCAGAAGACAGGTCTGTTAAAGTCTACACAGATTCCAGTTGGGCAGGAGAACTCACTGAAAGGAAGTCAACTAGTGGTTACTGCACATTTGTGTGGGGAAATCTTGTAACTTGGAGAAGCAAGAAGCAAACAGTGGTGTCTAGGAGCAGTGCAGAAGCAGAGTACAGGGCTCTAGCGCTTGGGATGTGTGAAGGAATGTGGTTACTGAGATTACTAAAAGAGTTAGAGATGGAACAAGGAGGAAAATTTGAAGTTCTAAGTGATAACCAATCTGCTATTCAGATTGCCAAAAATCCAGTTCACCATGATCGAACTAAGCATGTTGAAATAGACAGGCATTTCATTTCTGAAAAAGTGAATGGTGGTATAGCAGATCTGTTTTATGTTCCTACTGAAGAGCAACTAGCTGATTTACTTACTAAAGCACTGCCTAAACAAATTTTCGATGAATTTATATCCAAGCTGGGATTATACAGTGTATATTCACCAGCTTGAGGGGGAGTGTAAGTTATATAAGATTAGGATTCTAGAATTTGAATGTAAATAGATTAGATTAATCCTATCCTAACTCTAAGAGATAAGAGATTAGAGTTGTAAATACTTAGAACTCCTAGTTATAGTTTAACTCTTGTATTGAAGTCTTTAAAAGACTATCACTGTAAGTTTTACGTATATGAAAAATATAATACACTGAGAAAACATACTGTTTTCATCAGTTTCTTCAATAATGGGGCACCATCAATTCAGCAATTATATTTATGTATTTTTTTATTATTTTAAAAAAAAGTTCCATGGACAATCAGGCCAGGAACATGGACCAAATGATTACTAGTTACAATTTATATGGCACTCAAACGTTTTCTGGAGCAATGTAGAATTTTACTGATTTAATTGGCACCATTGGTTAAAGGTAATGCATGTAGAATCACATGGGAATTATTTTCAATTACTAGCGTGTCTTCTGTGAGAAAGCAAAGCAAATGTACTATAAGGCGATTTTTCATCTTTATATACTAAGCCTAGCACAAATGTGGACTACAGAAATGACAAAGGGTACATTTCAGAAAAAGTATTGACTTCTAGCTTGTGCAAAAGGGGCACTTCTGCACAAGTTGAAACCTTAAAAGCCAAACTAGAGGAATATTGCATGAAGGAGAGAGAAAAGGTGCTAGATGGAAATCAAAATTAAATTCAAGGACAATGTTACAGGCCGAATCTATGTTAAGGAAAAGCCATTAATTTGTGTCCTTTAAGTAAAGCTTAGATTACGCTTCTATTTCTTTCCTTAATTTTCTTGATTATATTTTTTATTTCAGTTGATTTAGTTTCCTTCTAGAATAGGTTTTTTTTATTTACTTAATAAGACTGGTCATTATTTAAAGGGTTATATGAAATAATAAAATGCTAAGCAGAACTTTCAAAAATCCGAAAGAGATCTGGGTTTCTCTTTAATGAATCAAGGTTTCAATATCCCTTTGATGAGCTGAAAGTTTTCAGTCCCCCTTTGATGGGCTTAACTATCAATCCCAATCCCAATCGGCCATAACAAATGTTAAAATAGAGTAAAATTCAGTGAAAAACTGTCTTACTTTCTTTGTATTTGATGCCTACATATATACAGCTTATATCCTTAAGCTAGGAAACTCATAAGTTAGGAAAGATACTAACTCTAGTAAAGATAAAATCCCTTTAAGTTAGGGATTGTGACAACTAACAAGAATCTACAGGATTCCATCTATCTACACATAATCTCCCTAATTTACAAGAATATTTCTTGACACTCCCCCTCAAGCTGGGGAATGGATATCTTCCATCTTCAGCTTGCTTGTTAACTTCTGGAACAACTTCCCAGGTAGCCCTTTAGTAAGTATATCCGCAATTTGATCTCCAGTGGAAACATAGGGAGTACAGATCAATCCACTGTCAAGTTTTTCTTTGATAAAGTGCCTATCCACTTCAACATGTTTAGTTCTATCATGTTGAACTGGATTATGTGCAATATTGATTGTTGATTTATTATCACAGTACAGCTTCATTGGTCCTTCCCACTTAACTTTTAAGTCCTCCAAAACAATCTTCAGCCACAATAATTCACAAATCCCAAGAGCCGTGGCTCTAAACTCGGCTTCTGCACTGGACCTAGCTACAACATTCTGCTTTTTGCTTCTCCAGGTCACTAAATTTCCTCCCAAAAAAGTGCAATATCCTGATGTTGATCTTCGATCAACTAAGGACCCTGCATAATCTGCATCAGTATAAGCTTCCAAAGTCAACTTTTCCCCCTTTTTGAATAAAATTCCTCTACCTGGTGTGCCCTTTAAATACTGCAGAATTTGGGTTACTGCTCTTTGATGTGATTCTTTAGGATTGTGCATAAATTGGCTTACCACACCGACTGCATAGGCAATGTCTGGTCGAGTGTGTGCTAAGTAAATTAATCTGCCCACAAATCTCTGATAGGAACTTCTGTCCACAGCTGCATCCTCTGTT
Organism: Hibiscus tridactylites; assembly: GCA_958450335.1. NCBI lineage: Eukaryota > Viridiplantae > Streptophyta > Magnoliopsida > Malvales > Malvaceae > Hibiscus > Hibiscus tridactylites. Next base: position 69,036,448 of record OY288288.1, on the reverse strand, counting down.
GTATCTCCAAGCTTATGATTAGCTTCTATTGGTGTTTCTGCTGGTCTGCACCCTAATTTGCCAGTTTCTGTCAGCAAGTCTATGGTGTATTTTTGTTGAGATATAAAGATTCCTTGCTTTGAATATGCCACTTCAATGCCAAGGAAGTATTTCAGTCTTCCAAGATCTTTGACCTCAAACTCTTTGACCAGACATTTCTTCAAGTTGATAGGCACTTTATTGCAGAAAAAGTCAAGAATGGGACTGCTCGACTATCATACGTACCATCCGCTAGCCAACTCGCTGATCTACTCACAAAAGCTTTGCCTCCAGCAACATTTACTACGTTTATTTCCAAGCTGGGCATATACAATGTATATAAGCCAGCTTGAGGGGGAGTGTAGGAATATACTTGTCGATTAGGACTAATATTTAATTCTTTCTAGGACTCTAATATTTAATTCTTTCTTCCTGCAGATTTGTATATACATAGTTTACTTGTATTAGGACTTTAACTTTATCTCTACTCTTGTATAGATTAACTAGGAGTCCTAGAGTCCTACTTTAAGTTAGCCTTATCTTGGTAAGAGTTTTACCTAACATAGGAGTTTTATTATTAGTCTAATTCCAACTCTTGTAGCCTATATAAAGGCCCCTATTCGACAGAATTAAATCAAGGAAAACTTTTCTTCTGTCCATCTCAATATCTTACATTATCAATTTCTCTTGAATCATTTCCTGTGACAATGATGTCATCTACATAGACCAGTAAAGCAACAACTCCCCCTGAAAAATGCTTCACAAATAGAGTGTGATCTCCCCGACTTTGTTTGTATCCCAGCTTCAACATCACTTTTGTAAATCTTCCAAACCAGGCCCTTGGTGATTGTTTTAATCCATACAGAGCCTTTTTTAATTTGCACACAGTTTGTTCACTGTTTGGACTAAATCCAGGTGGGATGTCCATGTATACTTCCTCCTCAAGATCTCCATGCAAAAAAGCATTCTTGATGTCATACTGTTGTAATCTCCATCCTTGATTGGCAGCCAATGACAATAAAATCCTCACAGTATTCATTTTTGCTACAGGGGCAAATGTCTCCATGTAATCTATCCCATAGGTTTGAGAATACCCCTTGGCCACTAACCTTGCTTTATATCTCTCCAAAGATCCATCTGAATTGTACTTAACTGTAAACAACCATCTACACCCCACTGTTTTCTTTCCTTCTGGCAGCTTTACCAAGTCCCATGTTTCATTCTTCTTTAGTGCCTCCATTTCAACCTGCATAGCTTGTTTCCAATTCTCATTGTCTAAAGCCTCGAAAACAGCTTTAGGAATGACAATAGTATTTAGGCTAGTAAGGAAGGCTTTATGATTGGGAGATAAATTTTTATAGGACATAAATAAGTAAAGGGGATTTTTTGTGGTACAAGTCCTTTTTCCTTTCCTAATTGCAATGGGAAACTCAAAATCTCTGTGATCAGAATAGAATTAGAAATTTCAGTAGTATTTGAATCAAGGATGGGTTCAATAATTACCTCAGTTTGTATAGGAGAAGGAGGAGATGATTGAGCCTGCATTGGTACCCTTTTTCTCGAGAAGACCTGTAGAGGACGAGTAGTGTTCTGAATTCCTGTTCGAGGTGTAGTGGGTTCAGGTTGGAGGATAATATGTTGGTCAACAACTGGTTGAAATGGTGGCTGGACAGATTGATAAACTTGGACAGGCTGGTCATCAATTTGGACAGGCTGGGCAGAATCAATTTGGGGAGACTGTTGCTGATCAATTTGGATTTGGACAGGCTGGACAAGTTGTTGATCATTAAAAAAAAGGTTGAAGAAGGAAATGATTCATGTCCTTATCTTCCCTAAATAAAATCTCCCCTTGAAGATAAGGGCGAGTAAAATAATTTTCATTCTCAACAAAAGTGACATCAGCAGAAACAAAATATTTCCTTGTAGGTGGATGATAACACTTATAACCTTTCTGAGTGGATGAGTATCCCACAAAAATGCACTTTAAAGCTCTTGGATCAAGCTTACCCCTATTTTGAGAGTGGATATGAACAAAGGCAACACAACCAAAAATTTTGGGTTTAAGATGAAGAGATGGACTAAAATTAGGATAGAAACTGGTTAAAAATTGGATAGGACTTTGGAAATCAAGAACTTGAGTAGGTAATCTGTTTATCATATGGGTGGCAGTTAACACAGCTTCCCCCCAATACTGTTTAGGAACATTTTTTTGAAATAGAAGAGCTCTTGTGACTTGAAGAACATGGCTATTTTTCCTTTCTGCTACACCATTCTGTTGAGGGGTGTTTACACAAGAAGATTCATGGATGATCCCTTTTTCTTTGAAAAAAGAGTTTAAGACTTGATTGAAGTAGTCTTTAGCATTGTCAAACCTAAAACGTTTTATATCTGCCCCAAACTGGTTTTTAACCATGGTGTGAAAAGTCTTAAAAGTAAGGCTGACATCAGATTTTTGTTTTAGAAGGAATATCCATGACACCCGAGTACAGTCATCTATAAACGTAACAAACCACCGAGCACCAGAAATATTTGAAACAATTGATGGTCCCCAAACATCACTATGAATGAGAGTAAACGGGGTAGAAACCCTTTTATTGCTTATGGGAAAGGAGGTGCGTTTGTGTTTAGCAAGCTCACATATATCACAATGAAATTTTTCATTATTTAAAGACTTAAACAAGGAAGGAAACATGAGCTTTAAGACTTTAAAAGAAGGGTGACCAAGGCGGAGGTGATGAAGCCATATCTGTCCTTTATTGGTTTTTGGTTCTGATGCTAAGGAAAAAAGTGAAGAGTTCAAAACACTGACTTGTCCACCGGGATCTTCAAGATAATATAAACCATTTACTTTAGCACGCCCAATCATCTTCCTCGTTCCTGGTTCCTGGAACACACATTGAGTTGGGTAAAAAAGAACACAACAATTAGTGTCTTTAGTAATTTTTTGGATGGACAGAAGATTAGTGAATAACTTAGGCACATGGAGGACATTTTTAAGAGTAAGGTTGTTATTTATAACAATATCTCCTTGACCAGCCACAGTTATCTCACTTCCATCCGCAACAGTTATTTTCCTATTACTAGGACAAGGGGTATAATTGGTAAATCTGAAGGATGAATTGGTCATATGGTCTGTAGCTCCTGAGTCGATTACCCAGGGACTTTGAGCAGGAAAATTCGAGACTTTAGATTTCTGAGAAGAAGATATACCTGAGAAGGCCAAGCTACATGTACCTGTGGAGGAGGGCTTTTCTAGAGATCCTAGCAAGTTCTTTAATTTTTCTATCTCCTCTCTGTTGAATTCAAAGGACTGTTCTTGAGGATCATCAGTCATCTGTTTGGTGTTGTATGCTCTCCCTTGTCCTCTTGATGGTCCTTCTCTTTCATAAACAAATTTACTTGTTGTTTGTGGCTTCCCATGAAGTTTCCAGCACCTTTCTTTTGTATGGCGAGACTTCTTGCAATAGGTACACCATAGAGAGTCTCTATTTGCTGGCTTAGTTCCTTCTGATCTATTCTCTTTAATTCCCTACTGATCCAGATTCAATTTTCCCTCAATTATAGCTCTTGTGGCAAGTGCTGAGCTCTCCCCTTGATTGTTCTCAATCATGACTCCTCTTCATCCTTCCTCAGCTCGAATGGTGGCAATAGCTTCATTTAGTGAGGGCAAGTCCTCTTTTCCAAGAATCTGGACTCTTACTGCATCAAACTCAACATTTAGTCTAGCCAGAAAATCATAAATTCTTTCTTTTTCAACAAACCTTTTCAGGACTGCTGCATCCTCACTACACTTAATTTTGATGCACTGGTAGTGATCCATTTCCTGCCACAGATTTTGCAACAAGTTGGAATACTCTGTGATGGATTTGCCTCCCTGCTTTGTGGATGCAGTTTTGGTCTTGATTTCATATATTTGAGCAGCGTCTTTGACCTTCGAGTAAGTTTGTTTGATAACCTCCCATATCTCTTGGGCTGTATTGAGAAACATACAAGTATCACTGATTTCTGGTAGCATTGAGTTCCATAGCCAGGACATCACTAGTGAATCTTGTTCATCCCAAGCATGAAATTGAGGATCTCCCTCCTTTGGTCCGGTTCCAAGAAGATGACTTAGCTTTCCTCTTCCCTTTAAAAAGGTACGAACCAACTGAGAGCATTTAAGATAGTTCTTTCCATTCAACCTATAGGCAGATTGTATGTTCTGCAAGTCTCCTGTCTGAGAATGACTTCCTTCACTCACTGCAACTCCTTGCATAGTCTCAGTAACATCACCCACGTCGACCATTTTTATTATTGGATGAAAAAGGGATACTCACAGGAAGGTGGTTGAAGAAAGAAATATTAAAAAATGGAGACTGACAGGATTAAAAAAAGGCTTAATAAGGCTCTGATACCATGTTAAAATAGAGTAAAATTCAGTGAAAAACTGTCTTACTTTCTTTGTATTTGATGCCTACATATATACAGCTTATATCCTTAAGCTAGAAAACTCATAAGTTAGGAAAGATACTAATTCTAGTAAAGATAAAATCCCTTTAAGTTAGGGATTGAGACAACTAACAAGAATCTATAGGATTCCATCTATCTACACATAATCTCCCTAATTTACAAGAATATTTCTTGACAACAAATAAACCCAAAAATTGAACACGGTGTTCAAGTCATGAGAATTAAACTGACTATGAACTTGGAAGGAACAACGGAGTCAAGTGGGCAAGGGTACATGAAGGACAGAGATGTTTAGAGAAGTCCATACTCAGTATCACTATCATTTCATTCTACAATGATGCAGTGTCTGATCTAGGAGCTGTCAGCAGATTAGTGGAGCCTTTACAGCTAGAACACATAGAAGCTAAAAATACCTGAAGCTAGGTGAGCATCCAGAGAAGAAACGAGCCTTGGGGATAGAGAAAAAGACCAAACAGCACAAAGTAAAGGAATAATAGATGTACACTACTATCAACAATGTAACTTCATTGTCAATCACAATAACACACCACAGAATAGATGTACTTACTAGCAACTTATATCCAATATTGTTTCTCTCTGCTATTGTTTCAATAATGTACCAAGCCTCGTTATCAGGAAGTCCCAGCCCAGCCTTCAAGTTAAAATGTAATATTGTTAATGCTTAAGAGTTTTGGAAACAAAAAGCAAGTGCCCGAAAAGGATTCAAAATTACAAAAAAAAAAAAGCTACCATGTGCGAGGCTAATACAATTAGCTGTGCAGTCACCAGAGTTGCATAATTGGCAGATCTGAGAAAAAGGAAACAACCAAAATAGATAGGCATCAGTTTCGGTTTAAGACTTCATTATTAATTGAGAAAGAGAAACTAAAACAAAGTCTCATATAACTGGGTTAGCCGATGTGCATGGGAAATAGGGAATTCGATGGAACATAATGAAAAACCAAAGGACAATTTGACTGGATACAATTATTAGGAGTAGGTAGGATAAAGAAATAATAAAGAGTACGTGATAATGATACAGCCCTGAAACTCATCCTTGTTAATATTAGAAATTGCATGAAATTCAGAACCTATCAAGCATATCTGAAATATTTTTACTAGTCATTTTCTTTGGAGTATGTTACACTAAGTTCACTTTGTCATTTCTCAAAGTATCATCCAGGTATTTTTAAATTAATAATTTATTTCAAAGTCATCTTTGACAATAAGTCATGTCATTGTCCATAAAACAAGTAGCAATCGAGCTGAAAAGTGAAGAGATCTAAAATGAACTCGGTGAAATCCACAACAAAAATTGTAATGCAAAATAATTCCCCTATGCTTTCTTCCAAAACAGCTCCTTCAAAAGCAGACCCAGTTCCATGAGCAGCCAAAGTTCAAAACATATTAGTACCATATATACTAATAATAATATCAAACTTGAAGATATATTCCATGCACATACAATGATCAGAAATATAATAATTCAGAAATTAACTTTTAAAAGTATTAAAATTTTCAACTTACTTGTTAGACGACTGCTCCAAAAGATGGTCAAAATATCCTTCCCAAAACCTGAAAGAACATTGCCTTAGTTATCTAAGATTTCAGTATTTCGGCACAGAACCCCAAGAACTAACCAGAATTCTCTAAGCCAATTGAAGAAAAAAGCAATGATCTAAATTTTGGAAGAAATAAATACTACTTCTAAAAGTAAATCTTGTTTAAGCATAGCTGGTTTAGCTATTGATTTATAGGAAAGTCCAACTTGCAAAAGAAAATATGACGGTAAAACCTAAGCTAAGAGAGTAATTGATATGGATCCACTACCCAACAAAGTCTTAACCACTTGGCATACACAACTACCAGTACTGCCATGTTTCCATTATTTCCTTTTTTAGGACTTTAACTTTGTTTTCCAGCAAATATCAGTCCAGACTATTTATTATAAATAGGCTAGGATTTGTTCTTAGTTTTAGGATTAAGATTATTGATTATTGTTATTTGAAATTTCTAGTTTATTGGTTGTATAGTGTTAAGATTCTTCACTACTACTTCTAATTAAACATTATTTTTCTGTTTTCATCATTTCCTTTCCTTTGAAATTTGGCTCCTATCAGTAATACCCAGTAATACATACCGTAACTCCTCCCATATAGACAGAGAAATAAGATGACGCTGGACATAGTCTGGAACATTATTAGCATCTTTCTTATACATCTCAGCAGACACTTCCAGGGCACCTCTAATAGTCAAAACATCATTCCGAGAGGTTGCTCGACTGATAGCTGTTTTGAGCTGAAATTGTGCACTAAAGTATTCAGAAAAATGATAAAAAAATAACAGTTAAAACAGAAAGAAAGCATTGTTACAAGATGAACATAAAAAGTAATAAAAAAAAGTCCAATCAGAAAGTAGGAAGAAAACAGCTTATAGGAAGTTAGTGAACAATTTACTTCATTAACAAAATTATTTAAACTTGATCGTGCTTATGATTCTTAAATTACTCATTCTGGAAATCATTACCAAGTGGAAAAGAAAAAAAAAAGGAAAAAGAAAATTGCTGAAACCTGAATAGCCACATCCACTATAAAAACCCAAGAACGGAAACACTTTGCATAAACATACCAATTCTTTCACAGCTATAAACTGTTCTTCAGTCAGCTGACCATGCCATCCCTGAGCAAAATATCCAGTATAAAGTTACTAGAGCACTGAAACAGTTATTGTTAATACGGGTATGCTTCTTATAGCTATACATACTGAATTTATGTGCTCGCTTATACACTCAACGAAACCACTACCACCAATTCCCTCTGCATCCGACTCAATCAAAGCTGCACAAATTTAGAGCACATATCGTTGTTATTTTGCAAATATCTTTGAAAACGGAAGCAGATAAAATTCTCAAGTACCATCATAAGATGTCAGCCTAAACTACATGTTAGATTTTAGCAGTTCGAGAAACATACCCAGAATTGTGCCATATTCAAATGATGAAAGTGGATCTTCCCCTGCTTCCAATTTCAGAAGACGTAGCCATAATCCCTATTAAAAGAAGAAACACAAAATTTAATAATAAAAAATACGAGAAGATGACAAAAGACCACCACAAGCTTGACATTATAATGCAAGAAAAACAACTTCCTCGTCTTGTCAAAACAATACAAATTCATGAAAGAAAAAGACAACTGCTAACTTTTCTCTATGCACTTTATTTAAGACCGACCTGCTTAACTCCAATACATACAAAGCAAACTCTCCTACTGGCTGACTAGTGCTTAAATTATACATTATTTTATTAATAATTACTCCTTGATTAGTTGTTTTTAAGATGCTTAGCTGGTGATTTTCTGTTCTTTTCTGTGCAGGGCATCAGATTTTGGAAACTGTGCTAAAAAGGCTGGATTTTGCAAGTTCTCTGGATTCATGGCTGGATTAGTGGGCATGAATGCGCTGACTCGACGCCACGTCAGCAGGCTTCTAGAAGATGACGTCAGCAGCGCGTGATAAGCTATCAGCCGCGTCCGATCACTTATCAGCGAGATTTGGATCAAGCTTGGGGATTTATCTTTTATTTTTGAATTTTAAACATTTTGGGATTTAATTATTATCACTTAGCATTTATCTTTTGTATTTTAAATATTTTACGATTATCTCTTATAATTTAAGAGTACTTTTAGGGTTTTAGGATGCTATAAATACCCCTTTGGGGTAAGACTCAAACCATCTCTTGTTCATTGTTTCATTTACTTTGAATTTATTCTTTTCTCTTCTTCGTTCTTACTTTCTTTTTAAAGTTTTCTTTTCTTTTTTATTTTAAAATATGCTAAGCATGATTTCTTCCATAATCATGCTTAGCTAATTTTCTTTAAAGCCGAGGGCTACAACAATGACTCAATTCCAACGGGAGGATTGAAAAGCACTTTCAAAATTTCAGGAATCTCTTTCAGTTTTCTAAGGTTTGATTTCTAAACCAAAACGATTTCGAAACTAAAGATTGACTTTGGTTAGAATGTTGTTTTTGGTTAAATATGTGGGAGGAAGGATCGACTATTGAAGCACATTCGACTTCCTAGGAACACACTTAGTAAATTGATTACTAAGAAGAAAATTGAGATCGGAACCATTGTTATTGAAACAACATAATCCGAGTCGGTTTTTACTGAACTTAAACGATTTTGATCTACAACATTGTTGTTGACTAGATCCATTTCGTAAATCGATATCAAAAATAGAACTTGGGTATTCGGTTACAAAAGCGTAGTCTCAAGGATTGACCCTTGTAGGCAATTAACCGACGTGAATCCTGAAGTAAAAATTCTTTTACGATGATCCGAGGAAACTGAGTTGGAGCCAATGCCTAAGGCTTATTCATAAATATTGAATCTATTTACTTTAATTTCTTTGTGTTCTTGTTATTTCGCAAACCCCCCTTTATACTGAAATATCATTCAACTCTCTTCTTGGCTCACCGATTGAACAGACATTAATCAGGAAGCTTTCTGAGTCCTTGTGGGATCAACCCTTACTTCTCTTTTACTACGTATTATTTCCTTTATTTATTATCAGGGAAGAAGGAATTATTTTTGACGCGAAAACAACACGTGTCACTAGCTATCATAACAGACAAATATAGCCATAAGGTTGTCACAACCAAAACCCTATTTTGTATAAGAAACAATACAAACTAATGAGAGAAGAATATTTTTCTCTTTTCAGATTCAGATTGTAACGACAAAAGGTTTCACTCATACATGTAAAAGCAAAATGGAAAAGTAAAAGTTCATGAATTTTTACCTGCAACTTAACTTGTATGTCCAAAACCATGCGCTCTCTTTCTGCCTGTAAAACAATGAGAGTAGAATTCATTTACAGAGATCCTAATCTTGATGAAAAAGCTACTGAAAATAGTGTAAGTAACTTACAGCCCTCTCCAATGAACTTATAGAAGGTGAACTGGAAAAGCAAGAATAAACCTGTTAGTTAGCACTTAGCAGCCTAAGACAAAAGACCAAGCACGCAAAAAACTTTACTTATAATATACCTTGGTGTTTGCCTTCCCGAGTATTCAATAGCCCCATTTACTGCAGCAAGAATCTGCTTTCTCTTTTCTTCTTGCTCTTCTGTTCTAACATTAGAAGGGAACCTGTCGTAGCAATACTTGGCACCAGTTCCTGAAGAAACAAGAACATGAGAAATGGTTATTTATTTACAACCTTGCTTGTATTTGCCACTTCGAATAAGATAATGAATCAGAAATTTGACAAAGGTTCATGCAAGTTACTTGATACTCCAACATCTGGATCTGATATTGTTATGATCTCAGGTTCTGCCGACGTGGAAGGAAGAATAGAAAGAGGATTTTCCCCTCTTCCTAGAGCATCTTGTAATTTGTCGAGTAGATTATCATTGTTTTCATCAGAACCTAGTCCACTCTCCAGATAATCCAAGAAACCATGAGAATCTAGAAATTGTGCAATCTGCCCAAGAAAAGACAACAAAGGTAAACTAGAGGAGAGCAAATTTTAAGACGATAAAGATTTTTAATTCACAAAAGAGTAATAACAAATAACAAAATAACAGTATTGAGAACCTATTTAATCTTTCAAATCAAAGCACAAGCTTGATATTATTGAAAATCAATGTATTAACAAATACCTATGTAGCTCTTGGCCAAGAGAAAAGAAAAGGACAAAAAAAGTATCTTCCATATTTTAGTTCGTTGAAGCATGAATGAATGGCAGTATTGAGTGCTCATTTTCTCCTTTCTCTCTAGCTACAATGTTCTCAAGTTATTTAAGACAGAATAACAAAATCAGCCATAACCTCCATCTACTTCTGCTGCTGCGGAAAATTGCAATAAAGCACCACTCAATTTCCATCCCTCAAATGAGATTCAACCTCAACTAAATGAAATCCTGATTGTAACAAAACCTAATTATTTATACCACTTAGCAAACTCCTCAAAACAGCAGTACACCATGAGAATTGACTTTGAATCCACAGTCCTAAACAATTAATCATACTGAATTGTCTGTCAAAAAAATCATACTGAACAGAATAATGAGGTACAAAAGATGCTTAAAAAGGGCAAACAGAACATTTCAATTGCAATACCCTTCACCGCTGAACCATCACTAACAAATTCATTAAATGAAGATAATGTAAACAAGAAGGCAAAGCATCACCATAGGCTCTGGTGGCTGGTTGGTTGTCCGAGACCGCTTCTTCAAAAATGCCTGAGTGTTAAACACATGAGTGGCATTGTTTTCCTAACAAAACTCATTTCAACAAGATACTCAGGTTAGATTGGTCCAAAGCGAAAAACCAAACTCATAAAAGACCAAAGACAAATTTTCATACCATGAAATTGCGGTAGCCAGCTAAGATTGAAGCAAAGAACTTTAAAAATATCAACCTGGACAACCAAAAATTAAGAAAAACACTAAATTTTCCATGTTAATCAGATGTATAAATAAAATGTTTACATCACATGCTAAAAGTTTCACATAAACAAGCATTCACAATAAAGTTTCTATAAAGATTAATTGAATGAATATCCACAGCTTAGCTATCAAATACAGAATAGAGTAGAGAGAGAACAAAGGAAACATATGGCGAGAATCGGATGAAGCCTTATTAGAACCATTGACAATAGTACAAGAGAGGAAAAAATCAAGAGGGAAAATCTCTGAACTCAAACTATTCACATCTCAACAGCTTTTAATACGAACTCATAAAAAATAAATAACAAATCGAAGTATTTATAGATTCAATCCATAAAACCCTAAGATAAATTTAACTCCAAAATATTTAATCTTAAACAGCAAAAGACAGTCCTTTACATAGGGAAATCAAATGCCAGTAGTTTTGAGGCATCAGAAAATATACTATTTGCAATTATACCAAAAAGGAAATGTTTTAAAACAAGAATAGATCAAGCGATTACATAATCAACCAAAAGAAGATTTTTTTTTTTGCAGTTCAGCGAATAGAGAATACAAGGTGAAACTTAGTGTTGTTTAAGAAACGTCTTAAGATGATGGGTATATAACTATTCATCTAATAATATTGATTTTAGGTAAATAGCCACAGGAAATCTTACTTAATTTTCTCAATTATCTGAAATAATTGTTAAAAAATATCAAAATTAAAAGGCAGAATCATGTAATAACCATGCTCATCAGTAAAGGTGACAGCTAGATACGAAAATACATGGTGGTCAGTTCACATATTACTTCTAGAGAGAGAGCAAGAAGACATTTCAAACATAAAAGGTCAGAAAATAAGATAAAGCATAACCCACATAGCTAACTTTTCCTAGATAATTAAATGAGAATGAAAAATTAAACGTGCACTCAACATCATTACAGCAACAATCTAAACCATATGTCATAAAACAGGAAATTCGCAGTATAAAACAGAAATTTATATAGCAATGAATAACGTTCTTGTAAAGATGAAAATATTAGAGATTCTTCATGTCAATGCACCTAGTATAGAATGCATTGTATGGGACTGTAAATATACTTCAGAAACATTTCATATGGCAATTGGCATCCAAGAATCACCTAAGCTGAAGGTTGTGATCTTCTCCCCAAGGCTTGTTGACGATTTTAAAATTATGATCAGATGAACCACAGAAATCAGTCTTCATCAGATCTATCCCCACCACATTTGGATGCAATAATTTCAGTATTTCATCACGCAGTAAACTTAGTTCAGGTTCAGGAATTGGTGGTATTTCTTCAGTCGTGGTGATTTGGTTTAACTCGAGATCCACGATAACTACCTAAAACAGAAGTCAAGGGAAATTGCAGCTTAAAATGCCAAAGTAAAAGGTTCAAAATGAACAAGATAAATTTACACAGCAATCGGCTTACTAAATATTAGGTAGCAAATGCTTAAGCTGAATAATTATATGGACATAAGATAATATATTTATTTAAAAAAAATTATATATTGAACATAAGGTTACATTTAAAATTAGATTAATATAGTTTTTTTAAGGTTGATGAACAGATTATAATTTGAAAATAGAGCAACTCTATCCAAAATTCCAAATTTTAACTAATTATGTCTCAGCAAATAGATCCATTTAACTAGAGGCTTTCAATAGAATCAGAATTCTTATTTGCAACTTGCATAAATCTTATTAACAATAAAAAAAATTAATTATAACTCTTGAGTAGTTAAAAATGGCATTTTTATCAGTTCGAAAGATTCCCCACATACATGTTTTTATATATTATAGATACTTTTTCATATCTTTATCCTGAAAAAGTAAATAAAAATGGGTCAACATGTGGCAAGTTTATAAGGAAAAAAGGGAGTATCTCACAACTAAATGAAGTTAAGAACAGACTCATGATTCAAAATTTTTGGCTTGATGTTCAAAATCATAAAAGGAAATTACGACCAAGCCAGAATCATTCCCAGTGCTACTACAATCAAGTAAAAGTTATGAATGAGTACTTTGCTACATGATTTCAAAATGATTAAAAGACCTAGATGCATGTGGTCCATGCAACAAGTGGAAAGAAAATGACATTCAAGTGTTTTCCAAAGTTATTTTTCTCTTTGGCGCAAGGGCTCTACAGTCCAAACCTAGGATCTCAATCCAAACAACCATGGCCCAACCCACAGTGGCTTTGGGGAAATCATTTACATAAAATGAATTAAGAAATAAAATAATATGAACTAACAATAATTACCGTCATATAATAAAATGATATACAAATACTGTAGAAACAAGCTAAAAATGAAAAAAAAAATGCACGGACATGTTAAATACTGAAGTTCATGAAAAACTTACACCATCCATAAAAAGATTTGATGTATCAACACCTGAATGGAGACCCATCATATATGGTGTAGGAGCGTCAATGTAGTCTACTCCACTGAAAAACAGTAATGGAATGTAGACATGCTTCAGCATGAAAAAAAAAGTTCAAAGATCAGATTAAAGTTGACAAATTTCACATACAAGGGAATATTCGGTGGTGATTGTGATCTATCTAACTATATAAAAAAGAATACAAAGATTAGCTGGGGATTATCCATCAAACAACAGATAGTTCCAACCAGGTTTTTACTAAACTAAAGAGAAGTTAGTCAAATACATAAACCTACCTGCCACCGAAATGGATATATCAAATTGCATATCGCCTCTGATACTAGGGTTAGAAGTGAATACCTGCCATAAGTTAACAAAGAAAAGGAAACTCAGTAATAGGATAAAAACCACCAGAAGAATATGAAGAAAATGGTGACAAAACCAACATCAAAGACGATACTAACAATATGGTATCAATTAGATCTCTTGGCAGCCTTAAATACATTTTATTACTGCAACCACATAGTCCTAAGTACAAGTAACCAAATTAGCTGAATAACATAAGACCACATCAAACAAATGAAGCCTAACATGCATAGTTTCAAGAACAAAATGACTTGAGTTACCGCTCACTTTACCAAGGTTTTTCTTTTCTTTTATAAGGAATTCACTCAGTGGCAGATGCATGCAGCCCCCTAGGGGAGCAGTTGCATCCCCATTTTTTCGGAAACACGCTTAAGTTGGTGTGAATTTCTTCCTTAAAAAATTTTAATTCAATGTGTAAAGGTAAAAAAAAAACATTTTTGCATACACATTTTGGAGAAAAAAAATTATTTTGGACCCCATTTTTAAATTTCTAGATCCGCCACTGAATTCACTTGACCAAGATAAAACAGGAGACAATAAGAACAGTTTGATAAAGCATTTGAAAGTGGTTTTGCATAAAGGTCCCTACCAATGAGCTATTAGTAGAAAGAGACATGTCCCTTCAAAAACCCAATCACTAGCTAGAATGCAATTGCTAAAACAATCTCAAGAAGAAGCTGACAGCAATTATAATTCAAAACCACAATGAAAACTGCATCAAAGTCCGTGTATTCAACAGGCGTCATGAGTGATGTAGACAGTCATTACCATTCCATCAGAACTGCTCATATCTACAACATAGTAAGAACTGAAAAGAATTTCCTTTTCTCTAGATTTAGAAAATTACTTGTTTGATCGAAGCAAAATCCTCCTTTCAAGTAACACAGCTGTAAAAAGTTTAATCAAATTATCAACATCCAAGCACTGTACCAACGGCTGAAAAGATATCTGTGCCATTTGGTGAATAGATGTCAGCTACTTTATCATTTATGTTGTCCTGTTCATAAATTATTGCTTAACAATACAACCAGAATAAAGGAAAAAATCATGCAGTTAACAAATAAGAGAAGAAATATATACTCATACATCTGCATGGGGTAGACCATCTTTTGGAGGAGCCTCCACAGAAAGCAAGTAATTGTCAATAGCAAATAAAACTCGCTCTTTCCCGGGTGTAGGCAAAGGTACATTGGAGACCATATGTGCAATAACATCCCATAATGGCTTGCTGGAATTGTCACAGAGATGACAAATTAAATGTACCAAAAAGAAAACCAGATTTTTATATCTCCATCAATCATCTAACATTTTTTCACAATTGTAAACAATAAAGAAAAAACAGAGGGAAATAAAATATTGATATCATCTTGAAAAAACGGCAGCAGCACTATCCATGATTGAGTAATCAATCTATTATATTTGCGTACAGTTGATCCCTTAACTCTTCTACGGTAATTTTGGGTTGAATAAGGGTTCTTGAAAGAAAGGAAAAGAGGAAAAACTGTATTTTCTCTTTACTGGCACTTGGGTTGGAAAAACTTAAACAACCCCTATGTTGCATGTTGCCAGTTGGTGCCTAAATGATAAGAAGATACATAAATGTTTTGGCCAAAAAAGATTCAGAATTCTTTTCGGCCAAAAAGAATCCATAAATTAATCTATTTATTTTAAATCAAGATAATTAGAACTGGATTGGATTTCAACTTTATACTAATTAAAACTCATAACCAACCCTCACTATATCAGAAAGCTAAAAATAATAATAATACTGAAAGTTGAAGTTATTAAAAGTCTGCTTAGCAATGCAAGTTGGACAGAACAGGTAATTTAAAGAAGGAAAAAAAAAACTACAACAGCAACAGAAGGAGAGAGGGGACGAGAGAAAGAGAGAGATGCCATTTGGTCACATCCATTATAAGGTTCTCACAATCAACTTTGGAAATCAAAGTTAAAGCACAGGATTAAGCACCCTCACATTAACTCTGATGTTGGAAGGTGAATCTAGGATTGGCTGTGTTAACTTGGCAGCAGTTGGCCAGATCTAACATTTGACCCTGATTGGCACCAGACAAAACCCTAACAAGTACTGGACAACAACAAACACAGCACACATAGCTCTGAACATTACATTTGAACTGGTTTCAGCATAGAAGGTGCATTTGATGCCAAATGGCTCCATCCAATGCAAACCAATACAAGTCTAACTATTGATGCCAGATCAGTGTAGTTTGACATTTCGTCCAACATTGATAAATAACAAACGAGAAAGAGCAAAGATGAAAACTGAAATAGAAAATATATATATATATACACATACATATTTATATATATATATATATAAGAAGAAGAAATAAGAAATCAAAAGAAAATTCATTAATAAGAAATATTTACTCTCACAAGTTATCTATCTTTTCTAAAATTTGGTAAATGAATGCAACTCAAATTTTAATAAAGATTAGATATTATTTAATTAGCTTGATTTAAAAGTAAGATGCATCATTAAGTTTTTGCAATGTAGGCCACAATCAGAACATGTAGTAAATCATGATTAAAGTTTTTGACAAATAGGCATACCATATAAGGCATGATAAGTGTTCCTATTCAACTTCAACCAAACTAAGGAAAAGAAAATATAAGGGAACAATTAAAGTTTCTAAAACAAGTTTTTGGTTTCCAGAACAAAATGTTTTTGGTCCTCCAAGCTACTTACTGTTTATGAAAAATGAAAACTCACCTACTACCACTAGGAGAAAAGCAAAGTGTCAATATCTCTTCTAGTGCATCCCGAAGAACACGAAAACAAGGTGAACGTGAAACAACACAGATACATTTGTCAGCAAATGAGTTTGCCGGTATACGATAAGCTTCCGCAATGTCCTCACAAACTGGATCCCTAAATGTGATGCAACAGACATAAATTTTTGACCCATCTCCCTCTGCAGAAAATAGTTCATCAAAACTGATGAAGTCAAGGATTTTTGGGACAACCAAGAAACAATAGCAACTGAGCTTTACTACAGCATAATCACACAAAATGGAATCACTACAATAAAGGAAATAAACTAAAATTAAAAAGAGCAAATCCTTACACTCATTTCGTGAAACATGTTATTGTTTGAGAACAGCCTCATTGAATTGCATATCCTACCAGCAATTTTACCAATAATCTCTCCTACTAACACTTTCTTTAACATGTCTTCCTTTCTGCTCATCTAAATCCCAAATTGATCCCTAAGCAGCTTTTGTTCCTTAGCTTAATTATGTACGGAAAATATGAAAAATACAGCTTTTGTGTAGTGCTATAATTTCTATTGTCGGACTACCTTGCTATCCATGTAAAAACACAAGTAGAGAACTATAGAAGAGATGTCAGAAGATACAATATATCATTTAAACCATTGGTTTGTACCAAGCATTTTTCTGAGTAGTTGTTGCATTTAATTTAACCCAAGTAAAATTTAAGTATCTATTCTCTCCCAAGTTGCAAGTATTCTGTTCTATAGCAGTTCAAACTTACTGGAAAACTAAGCAGAACCCCAAACAACCAGCCAATTAATTGAATCCAGCAAAATCTGACAAAGTCACAAAACCATATCATCCACGCTATACTAATGGGGCATGCTCCAATCATCCAAAAAGCAAACTAAGCTCTAGGAATTCTCATTGTAACAAAACAAAAGCTTTCGTAACAGCAAAATCTTCTTCACTGCAACACTGACTTCAAAAAAATCTTACATAAAAAACAATAGAGAATACCGCATCATACATACCAGTCAAAACAATGGGATAGCTCCGGGGATAAGTTGAGGGATCATTAGCATCATATCCCGATGGAAACAACTCCACACCAGCTGGCAACACACACTGCAAAAACAAGGTTTTCAATACAGAAACCGCGAGATTAGGAAAAGCAATTCATAATTCGAAAATGATTTGGAAGTGGAGGACTTACGGTTGGGAGCTGAGGTGGCGGCGGCGGATAGAGGGTATGATTGAGAGGCGGATACTGGTCAAGGAGAGAAGGCAAATACATGTACTGAGTTCCATGGTATCCTTTGGTCCCGTCTAGTGTTCGCATCTCGGGGCCGAGACCGCACACCACGAAGTACTCAAATATTCCGGCCATTTTTAGACTTTGATTGGATTTGATTGGATGAGTTGATCTCTGTTGGTTGATTAGCTATGCTTTTTTTTCAGATCTGATCTGCAATTTTGCTTTTCTCTTTCTGGGTTTTTGGAGAATACATTTGAGAGATTTGGGGAGACGACGGAATTTAATCGAGGAAAAATCAATTGGAAGCTTCTTTTTGCTGTTTTTTTTTTTACTGAGATTAATGATGATTTTATACATGCATAATTTTCAAATAGTTCCAACCTTACTCAACTATCAAAACTTTCATTTGATAAATAAATTTTTATTTTTATATTACTCGATCGTTAATTTTTAAAGGTCGCTTAAATATATATATATATATTTAAATTTTGGGTAAATTTATGCAAAGTCCTTGAAACATTTCTCCATCAATATCTCAAACATAGATTTTTATACTCCTTTAATTCATCGAAATTAGAGTATTTTCTTTTAAATTTAATGAATGTGAAGTCGAAAAAAAGCATAAACTCCACTCTCTTTATTATTTTACTTTTTTTATTTTTGCAGTGGTTACAATTTTTGGTAAAAAATTTTTAGTGTTTTCAAGCTAATGGTGACGGCTTTAGTCGTCTACCGGCGGTAATTTTTTATATTTCTTTTTTTGTTTTTTTATTTTATTTTTTTTTTGTTTTAATTTTTTGTTTTTCGTCAATTATTTGGCATGTTCTTCGTCTGCCGTTAAGGCACGCTCTTTGTCTGCCCTTATGGCATGTAAATTTTAAAGACGTTTACAACATGGTGCATGCTACAATTGAATCTTGCCGCACAACATTGTGTAAGTTAATTGTTCGTGGAGTTAGCCATGGTGTTTTCTCTTTTCTGTTGGTTGGAGTAATTCATAGTCTGCGCTCTTTCAGTGAACACTCTAATATTTAGCTATGGTGTTAAATTTGAAGAACACTAATGGAGATTTGAGTTTGTTATTCACGCTTGCATACTCTTTGTTTTTTAAAATTTAATTTTATATTTTAAAATATGCTTATTTGTGTATTTTAAAATAAGCTTTAGTTTTTTTTTTATCGATTTCGAAGAAAATTAAACTAAGAAGATGAAAGTGGGGAGAAAAGAAAACATTGTCTTGCCATTTACATTGGAAATAAAATTAGTTAGGCCTATTTATAATTAACCTCAAAGGACTAACATGAAAATAACCTAATTATTAAGGACCACAACTAAAATTTCTCTTTAACAATTTACCCACTTGCCGTTGGTGCATTAATTTACTACCTTCATTTTCTCCATTTGATACAGTCACCCTTAGTAATTGCCATCTTAAAATTTCAAAGCCATTTCTTAACACTTTCATCTTGTTGAAAGTGCATAAGATCATTGCAGCTTCATCCAGTTGAAAAGTGGTGAGGATTAATTCTTCATTCCACTATCTACTATCTTGTAACATAAAGATCCGAAACCATATCGATAGTATTTACTTCGGATAAAATTAAAGTGCGACATCGATGCAGGTCGTAACGACCCGCGATCGAGAGTCAACATTCGTGTGTTGACACGAAGTGGTGATAAACCGAACGTTGGACTCGATTGGATTTAGGCTCCGCGCAATTCCATTCGCCTTTTTCTAATCTTCAACCAAGATGTTGTACGCAGATTCTAAAACTTCAGACATCTACACAATTTGGACCAAAGGCCAATGGACTCTCTTGCTGCTGCTGGTAGCTCCTCGGGTTCCTTAAAGTTCGCTGTCTCGCTCAGCTCTTCAAATGCATCAACCACGTTTTGCATCCTCGCAACGAATTCAATCAAAAGTGAAGTAAATGTTGCCAATGACAATGCACTTGCATTCTCATATGTTTTTGACTTCTCCGGAACTTGATTCGCTTCGGGAATAAATGAAGGGTGCGGTGACCATGATACCTGTTTCTTAAGTAAATACGCGGGGGGTGCACCGGGAGAGACAATGGGGTTGACATTGACAGTAGTCTTGAGGTTATCCAAACTATTCAGCACGGTAACCGATCGGAGATCAAGTACTGCCTCACTATAGGACTTATAACCCAGCACTTTATGTTCTTCACTATCTGAGTTGAGCAAATCTTCAGGCTCTGACGGAACCAGTGGTCGATTCCCGATCTCCCAACTCTCAGCATTGACTAGGAGGTAGGATTTCCGGTCAACTTTACTTTGCAACTCTTCTGCAGCCTCATGTAATTCAAATAGTATGTCGTTATGACCTAATTTCTCCATCTTTTTGACTTTGTTCCCGAGCTCACGCAACACTCTAGCACCTTCTGCACCGACCCTCTGAAGTTCTTGACGAAAGACTTGTCTCCGTTCTGGTGGAGCCTACACATAAGTATTATAATTCGAAATACATAAAGCTGTCAACAGATTGTCTCCGGCAATTGCAATGATAATCACATTTCAACAAGGGAGGAATTATAACGGATGATCGATCATCAACCGGTAAATTCTGATTGCCAATCAAGATTCCTATACATATATGAGGTACACATGGATGCCAACAGATGAAGTTAGAGCAACATAACAATGCACCTAGTTCTAAATGAATCACTGCTAAATGAAAAAGGGGAAGCCAATGACTCGGGACAGTGTTGCACAGCTATAGAACAAACAATGCACGAAGAGTGATGGAAACTGGCCGTCAATTGCATATATTCGAAATAGGTAAGAATAACTACCTGTATTTCCGAAAGTATACATCCATGTAAAGCCATGACCATGAATGCACAATGCCTCAGGGCTCCACTTAATCTAACATACGTCTTCCATGGGTAACGAAGTGACCTATAAGGACCATGCGGTGGCTCCCAGATGGCAAAGCCCAGCTTTACACCAGAACGAGAAGAAGAAAAAAGGCGGAAACGAGATAAATATGAGAGTACCATCTTTTCAAGTACCACGCGGAAGATGTAAGTATAATTAAAATTACCAGTGCATCCTCCTGACTTTTAGATTCTACAGCCGCTCTGTAGCCACTGTAAACCGGATCATCTGAAGCTTCGTAAGTTAGAATTTTGGAAGGGACCCTTTTATATTCAACGCAGTTAAGGTAACCTTTAACACATTCTGATCAAAAGTAAAAGGAAACAAGTATGAGAACGATCGATTACTTTCAAGATTCCAAGAGATAAATAAGTGAACTTTAGATGCATGTTAACCTTCTAGAGAACTTGCGACGCTCACGAAATTTTTAGCCACCGAGTTGTGTAGATCCTCACCGGCCCAGATGGGGTAAATGCATATGTTAACAACTAAACAAACACAGGCCCCGAGTGCTATTAGCAAAAACCGAGTCACAGCTGTATTGACAAATTCCCCTGTATTATACCCTGATACTGTTATGTAACAATATGTTAACGTGAACACTCGGAATCCGTACTCATAAGCCTTCATAGTCGGGTATAGTTTTGCGTAAGTTGAAAAGAATCCTGCAATGTATGGCATGTCAGAGAAAACCTAATAGTAGCTCGTAAAGAAACTACTAACTAATACCATAATACATGAGTATGACCACGAAACTGAACCTATTATAAAGATGCTAATAACAATAACAACTTCTTCCCATTCTCCAGCCAACTGCGACAATTCTGCCATAGCGAGAGCAAGCCCTCCGGCCGTTAATGTACCCAGCCCACGGTTAAATCCTTTGCTAAGAGTTGCTCCTGCAGAAAGAAAAGGCAGCCATTAAAGTTGTCAAGAAAGCAAAACACCATTTTCCTTTATGCTAATGATGATAAAAAGAACTTCTAAAATCGAAACCCGAAAAGGAAGAATGAACTAACTTACTAACAAGAAAGTAAAATGCCTAAATGAAGCTTGGCTGCTTAAACATACATGATTACTAGTTCGATAGACTAACAAGATATTATTGGATAGAGTAAACAGGACTTCATTTACTTTAGTAATTCATATTCTTGTAACAAAACTATTAACATTCTGGGCATGCAAAATTCAAGAACAACCCAAACGCACATAATTTCTACATGAACTACCCATATAAACGTGTATAAATACACATGTGAACATAAAACTGAAGATGACAAAACGAAACAAGATCAACTCTGCTAAGAACCAAATTTCTTGTGGGAGGTACTAAGTAGGGCTGTAAACGAGACGAGATAGATCGCGAGCTACTCGAGCTCAACTCGGTCAAAACTCGACACGATTAGACTCGACTCGACTCGAACTCGGCTAGAGTTCTTAACGAGCCGAGCTACTTGATACCCGACTCGAAAAGCTCACGAGCTACTCGAAAATATAATATACTAAATTTTTTTTATAATTTAAAATCTAAATTCTTAAACTTAAAACCCTAAACATAAAATCTAAACCCTAAATTCTAAACCCAATAACCTAAACCTCTAAACCCTATACTAACACACTAAACCCTAAACACTAAAATTAACAAGCTTGAATTTACACAACTTGTGAATCAAAGTTTTTTCTTAATAGGACTTTAAATGAGACCCTAGAGATAAAGAGTTACTCGAGTCTATTGCGTCAAAGATCAGTCAACACTTACTCGATTGGGCTCGAATCAATCTTGAACTCAACTCGAGTTTTAAACGAGTTGAGTCGAGCTCAAATTTTTCAAAGCTACTTAAAAATTGCTCTAACTCGACTCGAAATCTTAACGAGCCGAATAGAGCTTAGTACTAATCGAGCTGGACTCGGCTCATTTACGCCACTAGTACTAAGTACTAACACAAGAAAAAATAAGCCTCTTTTTTGTTTTAAGAAGCAAAAGAACAAATAAACAAAGAGATTATATAGTATGAAATACGAATAGTTCTTAAAATTACATACCTATACTGAACTCAAAGACGACGACGACAGTGAGAATAGCCCAAACGGAGTGGTCACTGAGTTCCTTGATGGGTTCTTTCAAGAAAATAAGCAATGAAA
Source organism: Hibiscus tridactylites (assembly GCA_958450335.1). NCBI lineage: Eukaryota > Viridiplantae > Streptophyta > Magnoliopsida > Malvales > Malvaceae > Hibiscus > Hibiscus tridactylites. The sequence continues at coordinate 69,013,739 of OY288288.1, read as the reverse complement.
TAAGCATCAAGGCCAGACCCATCTTGGCAGAGAAAATGATCTTCCTGGGATCCGACATCCCCATCTGCCATGCCTTGCCTGCAACATGTCGAACCGCATTCGAGAACCCAGCTAGTTTGTCGCTTAGGTACCTGTAAGAAAACCACCTCCGTCCTTGTCCTTGTCCTTGTTCTAGTTCCTCTCCTTCTTCGTACAATCCCAGTACTGAATACCCCTTTGTTCTCCCCCTTTTCTCCAGTAGGGAGTGCCTAAACGAACCAAGCTTCGCAGGAATCGTAGCCATTGAAACCCAGGGAAAAAAACACTTCTTTTTTTACATATGGTTCATAAATATACGAATCTGGATTCTGGGGAGAGCCAAGATTCAAGTTTTCTCCTTTTTTTGATGGATTTTATTTTAAAAGTTTAAGCTTTGTTTGATTAAAGGGAAGAAGATAAACCAGTAGGCGAAAAGCAGGGATTTCGGAAGAATATTGAGATGGTGAGAGTGGAGAAGTGAGAAACGGCATCTCTTAACCAGAAATAGGAGGGGAAACGGCGTCGTAAATGTGGACCTAACTACGGGATTCAAATTCAAAGTACGGAACAGTGGGACCCGCGGGGACCGGATTCGGAGGGTTTCAACCGTCCAAAGTGGGGGCCATGTAAGTTTGTAAGAGATCCTTATAAAGTAAATAAATTAATAATATTCAATTTCGGGGGGTTGATCTGGATGTTTTTTCTTTCTTTTTTTATATAACTTTTTCCGACATATTTTTTTTCGGTCATGCTTTGTCCGATTTGTTTCTTTAGATATTGCAATTTTTAATTATGAAAATATCGAAGATTTGAGATCATTCATTTATCAAGATATATTTATGGATGAGTCTACAATGAATGTCGTACATTGATATACACTACTAATGCTATACATTGATATACACCACTATTTTTTTCTCTTATTTATATTTTTAATTTTAATAAATTCTCTTACATAAATTTTTGAGACCCACCACAAGATTTAATCTTAATTTAAAAATAATATTAAAATTGTCTTTTTTAAATTAACATAACAAAAATTTAACCCTCAACTTTTAAACTTTGTTATAATTTAGCCACCATCTTTATCACCACTATTTTTTCTCTTATTTTTTTTTAATTTTAACTTTTTTCTCTTATTTATTTTTAAAAATTTTGAACTTTGTTATAATTTAACCCTCAACTTTTTAACTTCGTTATAATTATTGACATTTTGGCCCTCATTCTTTTTTAGGATAAATTTGGCCCTCAACCTATATATTTTTGTCAAATATTTACTCATTCTTGAATTATCATGTTGATTAGACCGTTAAAATTTAACGGTGATAATATGACATATACATGTGATAATACATTTTAAATGACATGTAATCTAACTTGTTACATACTTACATGTATAATAAAATTTTATTTAAATTTAAAGGCTTAAGGGCTCGAGAACCCCCTAAACTTTCAAAAAAAAATCAATTAAGCCCTTAATATTTTTTTTTTGCACCCAATGTCACCCTCAAACACAAAAAATTAACTAATCCGACCCTTTGACTAACGGTTTCCGTCGTTGACCGTTACAATGCTGATGTGGCAGTTTACGATGCTGACGTGGCAGTTCACGGTGCTAACAAGGCAGTCTTCATGTGAACGATGACATGTTTAGAGGGGATTAATTGATTTTGTTAGAAAATTCGAGGGCTTAATTGATTTTGTTAAAAAATTCGAGGGATTATTTAATTTTTAAGAAAAAAATAAAATTAAGAAATTATTTGAATTAAATTAAAATATTAAAAATATAAAAAAATATTATAATACTAAAAATATAAAATATATATATTAAAAATACCAATAAACTTTTAGAGATATAAAGTTACATTTTTTTAATATAAAAATAATTCTTCTTTGACCATGAAGTGATGTCACTATAAAAAAAAACTTGGATTTTACTATGATATTACTACTAGGATGCATCGAACAAGATGAAGTTTATTGTTTGATCGGATGAAAAAAAACTCTTTAGTAAAGTCAAGCACCAGATAATCCTTGTATACCGCAAGATTGTTTCTTAATTTTTCTTATTTTCTAACTTGAATTCCATGAAAGCTAGTTTAATCAAATAAAAGTTATGTAACTATATTGTGATATGAGTTTGCATCATATGTATTGAAATGTACTTAAGATTTTACACAACTTATTAGGTTAGAACATAATTTTAATCTTATTTTGTTATTACAATGGTCATATGTTTTTTTTATTAATTTTTAATATTTATTTTAGAATATTTTAACATTTTTTATTTTTACTTAAAATTAAATAAGCCCTCAAACTTTATAAAAAACATTTAAAGCCTCAAATTTTAAAAAAATCAATTAAGCCCTCTTCCACGTCATCATTTTCTTTTAACATGGACCGCCATGTCAGCACTGTCACGGTCAACAACGGATTTCGCCAGTCAAAGGGTCGGCTTGGCTAATTTTTGGGGTTTGAGGGTGACATTGAGTGCGAAAAATCTTAGGGTTTAATTGATTTTTTTTCCAAAAGTTCAGGGGCTTCACGAGCCCTTAAGCCTAATTTAAACTATTAAAGATAACTAAAATTAAAACAAAAATAAAAACATGGAAAAGAATGAAGTTAATCATAAATTGTGTTGGATTTAAAATTCTAGCTAAGATTTATGAAATCAGTCTACAATTTTCAAAGTAAATTTATTCTAAAATCCAACAATACATACCATACAAACAAATAAGATTTTACCCTCAATTTTGAATTCACTTTGAATCAAATCTTGTTCTTTAAAATTTGAAGCACTTTGAACCAATAGATAAAATATTACAGAGAAATTTAGGGCGATTATTAAAACTTTTGAACTTTTGATTTTGGTATTTAGTATTTAAAAATGAATTTTAAAAATAATATCAAATGATGTTTTTATAAAATTTAAAAAATCACGAAAACACTAAAAATGGAATAAAATAAAATAAAATTATAGGTTTTGAACTGATATGAAAACTTAATTGGGGTTTAAGTAATTTGAATTAGGTTTAGAAATTCGTTTATTAGCTTTGTGTTTAGGTGTTGAATTTTCCGTGATGATTTAGTTGTTTGTTTATGCTTATTTTTTGTTAGTTTTTTTTTAAAATAGTTGAGAAATATATTTTTTAAATAAGAATATTGACATGTCATCACCGTTTAAACTTTTAACGGTTTAATCGAGATGCTAGTTAAAAAAAGAGTAGTTTAACAAAATGATATAGGTTAGGGGGCCAAATTTATCCTTAAAAAATAATGACCAAAATGATAGAAATTGTAAACGTTAGGGATTAAAATTATTTTTATGCCATAATTTTATATTGACATAAATTAAACAAATAAGGAATAACAAAAATAAAGAAAAGCAAAAAGACAATTGATGGGTCTCACATATTTATTTAAAAAACTTTATTTAAAAATAAAATAATAAAAAATAAAAATTAGTGGTGTAAATCAATGTATGTCATTCATTGTAGAATTTTCCTATATTTATATGGTATATATTTAGGAGTGTCATGAGATACGGTTTTATAATAAATAAATAAAAATAGTTGATTAATTTAGACTTTAAAATTTGTCGATCTAAAAAATAATTCTTCAAAATTTATCGAGTGAATTCAGTGAAAAAAATAAATTATTATTATTTTAATAGTATAAATTTGAATAATTTATTTTTATAAGTCATGTGCGAGTATCATAAAATAAATAAAATTAATGAATGAATATTATTCTATAATCGCATTATATATTAGAAAACACTCTTTATATCTGTTGAAAAGGACAGAAAAAAATGTTAAAAATATACAAAGAGAAGTATACGGTGATTATTATTTTTAGATGAAAGAAGTATACGGTGATTATTGAAAAAAGAGAGTTTTTTTTTTAAGTTTAAAATAATAAATGTATAGTCATTGTTTTTATATGTTAGTTGTTTTATATAATTCCTTTCTATCTTTTCCCTTTTTTATAAATTAAGAAACTTAAATCAATCTCATTTATTCTTAAAAAAAACTTAGGCTCTTTTGATTTTTTAAAAATAGAAGTCATTTTTATTTTTTAAAAAATATTAAATATTAAACAGAAGATTTTATTAAAGTTTTTGAAAAAAAAATTTAGAAAATGGAAATATGTGGAACTTAGAAAACAATATAAAATTAATTTATTTCTTTTCACTAAAAATGTTTTGTAAATTGAAAAGGTTGAAAACAAAGATTTTTTAACTTAATGTATTGATTCGAGTTCAAATCAATATAAACACAAAAAGATATTTTTTCCAATATATATATATTAAATCTATAGTCCTGGTTTGAATACATATAAATGTAATAAATTTTTATTTTATTTATCATATTTATATAATAAGAAAAAAGATAATCAAGCATGTTTTTTTCATATATTTGTCATTGAAAATAATTATTTATTTATATTTATCAATAATGTTTTTTTAATTTCTAAAAAAATAAAGAATAAAATTATATGAAAAAAATATTTCCGAAAGCCACACCAAACCTTAAGTTTTAAAGAGTGGTTTATTTCTTTCCATCTATTTTCGAAATAGATAATCTCTTTTTGGCTTCGTAAGTTATCAATTTCAAAGTTCGATCTTGACAAATTGACATGACATAAAATTTTTATGGATGATTTTGATCTATAAATTTCATGAAGTAGGTATGAATGGGACATTATTACTTACATGTCACGCAAAATTGATTCTAAATATAGTGTCTTGTTTAACATTAAAAAAATTTAATTTAAATTCAAGTCGGTCACATTTACCAAGAATAAATATTATTTTATAATCACATTATATATTATTATGGGAAATAATTTTCTTTTGGTGCTATTATGGGAAATAAAGTTTTAAATAATGTTATTTTAGTGATAATGTCGATTAATTGGAACCCAACAAGTGACTCCAATAAAAAAGAGAATGATGTTCGTCTTAGAATATCAAAGTTTAAATATCTTGTGAGTGCATGACATATATGTTTGTCAAAGGATTAAAAAATGAACAGATAATAAATAAAAATCCATCATTGAAAACAACATAAATATTTTAACGCACTTTCCAACAATCTGTTTTAATTATTAAAATTTAGTATTGACCTACACTATCTAAGCTTATTTACTTTTATACTTTTTTTGAACCGTTAAATGAAGGTAAATAAACAGCTCAAATAAATTCCTTATCTGTTTTTTTTTTTTAATTTGATAATCTTCTCATTTCTAATCATTAATATTTCACAGAGTGACTTAATTTTTGTTTATCACTTTTCTGTAAACACCAAAAAAAAAAAAAGTTAATCACTAAAACAAATCACAAGAATAACACAAATGTGTAACATAGATTGTTAGTTGATAAAGATGATTGCTTTGATCTCATCGAATCCTACCACCTTTTAAGACAAAGAAACCAAATCTGAGTTTATAAAAATTCAAAGCTGGATCTTGACACCAAACCAAACTATTGGTGAATGATTTTGACCTACAATTTTACAAGTGTTCTCATTAAACTTGATGTGGATAGGTATAAATGAAATATGTAAACGTAAAAGTTTCTCAAAGTTGTGAGTCTTAATCAATTTTCTAGTATCGTTTTTTTTCACGTATCATATATGTTATGTCTACCTAGAGAGGAAAAGACGGAACTCTAGTGAAAAGAGTATTCGTGTCGAGTCTAGAATTCACGATTTAAAGAAAAAGAAAAGTAACGAGAAGCTTGGGCCACCCGACCATCCTTACTTTCTCAATTTCTAGTATTGTTGATCAATGTGTTTGGTGGATATCTTTTAGTAAAAGTTTATTAGAGGACTGAATATTGGAAGAGACCAGAGTCTATTGAACTTTTAAATCTAAAATTATGAGCGACAAAAAATTATTTGACTAATATTTAAACTAAAAAAAAACCTAAAATAATATTATACCAACAAAATTTAAAAGGGACAACAAACTTCTAATCCAATAAATGACTCCGTCTTGGTTCAATCATTGATGTTCTTAAATATTACAAGTTATCCAAGTGTTTCGTAAGATTATTTTATATGTATCATTTTCTGTTTCGTTCAATTTTTTTAATTTTTTTATTAAATAAGGAAGTATTTTCATAAAATTAACTTGACCCTGGACGCAACCCTACTAGTTTTACTAAATCTTTTTTCTTCTTGATTTATTTCTTTTAGTTTATCATTCCAATTCGTTCCTTTCATTTTGAGTTCGTGTGTTTGTGTTTAGATGTAAATCTTACTTTATACAGGTCTCATATTGTTTGACGTTATTTCAGTTTAATCTCGAATATATTATCTCTAAACATACAGAGAGGCATTATAATAATTATCTCTAAATATATAGAGAAAATTACACCACCGTCTCAGGTCGGTTTATATGATTTTTACCACAAATCTAAATCCAACCTCATCATTCACAAAACTTAACCCAGCCTGAACCCGAATTTATAAAACCTGATCTTATAGAGTTAGGTCGAGTCAAAACGTGTCACAAAATAAATAAACATGTATAAACTTTAATTTACATAATCCATATGTTAAATAATTTTCGTTGAAAAAATAATAAAAAAATATTATAAAATTAGCATTAGGCAGAATGTAAAAGTTAAAATGTAATATAATATACAAAATATCGATTTTCCCTGATGATGATGTTAGTTGAAAATGCAGTAAATAATAAGTGAACTTGATTAATCAATTATTGTTGTTGTTGTTTTTTCTAGATAAATAAATTGGAGTTATTAAAAATTATTAAAATTGTCAAAGTTCTCACATTACCAAGAGGCAAGAGAAGATAAAATTATATATGGAATATATGTGTTCATGAGAGGGGCTAGACTGTGTCCAAGCAAGGTAAAATAAACACGGGCTTCTTGTTCTGCCAAAGCCCAGCCCATATAAATTTAAAGGAATTTTTACATGCCTCTAAACTCAAAATTATTACACTTAAAACTCTTAAACCCTAAATCTTAAAATTAAAGCGCTTGTATAAACGTGTGCGTGAAATAATTACTCATCTTTAAATTTATCTTTATGCCACCAAAATCTTAGGAACTGACACGAATGGAAGGGTATTATTAGGGGTGTTCATTTTCGGATATCGAATTCGATTCGAAAATTCGGATATTCGAAAAATTCTAATCACGTAAATAGCGATCCGTATCCGATCCGAAAAAATCGGATATCCAAAAATTCGCATATCTGTATTTTCGGATCGGATATCTGAATATCCGAGATTTATGAATTTATTTGATTGTTTTTTTAATTTAATGGTTTTATCCATGAAAAATTTAGGTTTTCGAATATATAAATTAATAAATTATTGAATATAACAATATTTGTATCCATGGAAATTTTAATTTTTCATATATAACAAGTAAAAATATCGAATATAACAAGATTTATACCTATAAAAAATTGAATTTTCGGATATCGGATAATCGAGTATCCGATTCGAATGTAAAACCATTATCCGTATCTGATCCAAAATTTTCGAATATCTGATCCAAATTTTCCGAAAAATAAAAAACAGATCGAATATCCGAAATTTCGAATGGAATCAACGGATAATCGGATCCATCAGGATCGGATTTTTTTGAACACCCTAGTTATTATGAATCACAACATCAATTCACATCATATTAACAACAAGAGAACGCCTAAGCGGAAGGCATCCAGATAGCAAAAACGCTATCAAATATGTACTGCGTACAAAACATCAAGGGTGCCAGAAACCGTAGAACGATTCCGGCATCGTCGTCCCTGCGAAGAGCTTTACGCATCCGGTTTCGACACTTGATTTCGACTACGGTCCCGTGAATAGTTTTGCTAAAGAAAAGCAATGCGTAAACCAGCAACAACTTGAAGAACACAAAACTAACCAAGAGTGAAAGGTTGAAGTATGACCAAGTAGTGGTCGGGGACAAGATTGTCATGGAGCAGAAGTAGGAGAGAATCAGCAAATAAAGCGGGGCGGCGAGCAGCAGGAAAAGGCGAAAACTCGAGAGGAGGAACACCGTCACCAGCTCCGTGAACCCGAAGGTGGCGAGGTTCAAGAACCAAAACAAACCGTACAACTGAGGGTTCATGATCGTCGTACCGGCTTGTCTCCAATCCTTGCCTAAAACAGATTTAATGGTGGTTGTGGAGTTGCTCGAGGGGGCGGCGCTGCTGTCGTCTTGCCAAACGCCGCCGGGCGGGCTTAACGAGGACTGGTAGATTGCTGTTATGACCAGAGCCAAAACAACCAGCATTGTGTTGATCATGTCCACGGACATGCTGTTCCTCGTACGGTCACCCACAACTCTTATTCTTTCGAAAACGACTCTTTCTTTCAGCTGCTTGATATTGGTATCGTCTTGGTCAGTCGTGTCGATGTTCAAGCCTTGTCCTTGAATGTTTTGTATGATTTCTTGAGCCGTCAAACCTTCCGAGTTCTTAGCTTTTACGTGTAACCAGAGTTGGGAATCTAACAACATTTTCAATGCCTGCATCATTAATGGTATATGAAATAAGATGATAACGTTGGTTTTAGAAGATCTGGGTTCGAATATTTATGTATGTTCGCGTTGTCAAAAAATTAAGAAAAAATTATAAACAGATATTACTATGTAATCACACAAGTGCGTGGTAGGCAGACTTTTAGAAGAAAGAAAAAAATGAATATGGCATACTCCAACTCTATAAAGTAAACAATATTTTGTTTTTCTTATGTTCACTAGTCCATAATGTATCTTTTATTTTCCTTTGTAAGCATTTAGCCTCACCTATTTTAACTTTAAATAATTTTTTTTTGAAATATATGTGATCGCTACTATTGTACATGTTCAAAATTACCCCTACCCCTGTCTAAGATCTAAGATGTTTATTTGGTTGTAGGTTTAATGAAAGCTAGGGTAACCTTTTTGCCCCTCCAAATTTAATGATTTTATCATTTTATTCCTTAAAATTTTATGGTGTCCTTTCAGCCTTAACCTTTTATTTTTAACCCAAATATAACAGATGGAAATCGTCTACTCCTTAATTATGCCCCCATTGATGCCTCCACTTTAAAATAGTGGGTTTAGGGTTTGGAGTTTAAAGTTAGGGCTTAGGGTTAGGGTGTAGGGAATTAGGGGTAGGGTGTATTTTTTAAGATTTAGGGTTTAAGATATGAAAATTAGGGTTAGAGCTTAAAATTTAATTTTTAAGTGTTTTTTAGTAGGGGCATATAAGGAGGCATGATTAGGGGGCAGGAGATTTTTACTCAAATATAACCAAACAATAATTGATTGTTAAGCTGACAACTAAATTTTGATGGTGCGATAAAAATGACAAATTAACTAAAGCCAGCTTAATGATGACTTTATTGTTTTACCACATTTGGGTCAATCTGAAAAAGAAAAAGTTCGAGAGTAAAAAAACACAATGAATGTTTAAGTGCTAAAGTTATGGGTGTTTAAATTCGAGTACTCGAGGTGCTGGGTACCCAATTTTTCGAATAATATATTTATCGGCCCGTATTTTTACCCGTGTATATCGGGTATCCGTAAAGTCCGACCCAAATACCCTAAAAAATAGTGGGTTATGTGCTCATCCCGACCGGGTATTTATTTAAAAAAATGCTTGGTTCTTAAGATTTGGGTCATCAAATCAACTAGCCGGATTACCCGAATCAGATGTTTTTAAACACCATTAGCTAAAATGATTAAATTGATAAATCTATGGTAAAAAAATAGTTATGCCTTAATTGAAAGAAAAAAAAGAAGCTATTTTTAGCTACACGATCAAAAATTGAATTGCATTTGCATATACCTCATGTTGTCCTTTCATAGCCGCAATGTGCAACACAGTGTTGTTATCGTTGTCTCTCCAATTCACCAATTTCTTTTCGAAGGCGAAAATACTCCCATGAGTATGCCGGGTCCTCTGAAGCCATCCGATCAGGAGGCTAAAAGCTTCGACGTGGTCCTTCGCCAAAGCAAGATGTAAAGCAGTCTCGTCTCGGACCGTCACATCCTCGATGCAACCGGGGCAAGCCTCAAGAAACTCGACCAAAAGCCTCGAGTTCCCCATCGTAACCACGTAATGGAAAGGAGTCATCCCTTCCCTTCCTTTAACACGAACCAAATCTTTATCGGTCTTCAGCAGTCGAAGCACGAGCTCGGTCCTCCCGTTCATGACCGCCAAGTGCATGGGGCTGAACCCGTCTCGGTTCAGCTTCCTTGCGAACGAAGGCATCAAGTTCATCATCTCCCTAGTGAAACTAATTCGCCCTCCGTTCGCTGCTACATGGAGTGGAGTATGGATGAAAGGAATCCGGTTGATTCGTTCCAAAATATGTGGATCTTCTTGAATCAGAACATACAAAGCATCGATATTTCCCGTCTCGGCTGCTTCTCTCAACCTCGGATCGATCTCCATGATTCTTTCTTCTATTTTCTTGTGAAGGAAGTAACTGAAGAAGTGTAATGGAAATGATGGAGATCGTTTATAATGCATCAATCTTTGAAAATGACAAAATTTTAATTGTAAACGAACATGTCCTAATTGCTTCCCACACTCTAAGTAAAGAATGATTCGATGTGATTGATTAAAATTAAGTAGTTTATTTAAGTAAAGCTGGAGAATTAAATAGAAAAACCAATCTTAATAGAACCTCCTTTCCCCACTTTTTTGTACTATAGATATGGATTGTTAATTGAATGACACGTGCAAAATTTCATGTTTAGTCACTTTTTTAGCCACTAAACTTCAAGAGTTACAAAATAATAACTAAAATTATCAAAAATTTATGTTCTTGACGTGACACGTTAACTCAATGATTAATATCTCATTCATTGTCTCAATTATAATTAAAATTTTATTTTTGTTAAGTTTTTCAATAATTTTAATTCCAAAAAATCAAAAGAATGTTAAAAATCGGTTTTTTTAGAAATATATAAAAATTCTTAATTTAATTTTGATATTATAAAAATAAATTTAAAATTATAATTATGTGTAAATTATTTTTAGAAAAATCCATTTTTTTTAAAAAAATATATCAAATGACAATTGTCCTTAACATTTGATTGAACGATAACTTTAACCTATATTTTTTTCGCATTTTTAACTCTCAACTTTTTTAATGAAAATTATTATTTTACTAAAGATGAACACTTACGGTCTAGACATATCTGCATGGTTTAATGGAATTCAAAACTTTCTGTTAAAAATAATATAAAACGAGAGATGAAAGCTTAAATTATATTTATCGAAAAAAAGAGAAACCTTAAATTATATTTATCCAAAAAAAAAAGCTTAAATTATATTATTTTTATGAAAACACCTCATGTCCGATGAAATAATAAAATTTTAAAAGTTAAAAACATTTTTGGTACCAAAAATTAATAAAAATAAATTTTAGAATAAAAAGTGTTTTTCAAACACATTTTTTAACTGCAAAAACAAACACTTTCAATTAACAGACTATATTTTCCATACTTTAGCTTTTCATATAATTAAACTTTTTAATTTTCTATGTATGTATATATTAATTAGTATGAAAACATTTCAATTTGAACTTAAATTCCGTTCGAATTTGAGTATAAATAATCAAATGAAATTAATTGACCCCAATCAAATGAGTTTGAATTAGTTCTATTTTCATTTCAAGTCTAACTTGAACTAAACTTTAATGCTTGAATTCGGAATCAAACTCGAACCAAATCTATAACCTCTAATTCCCTGTCGAACTCAAGCTCAAATCTTTTTACGACTCGAACTCAGCTCGACTCGTCTACACATCCTCAACCAAAACAATGTGTTGTTTTAGCAAATACGAGTTTTATAAAAGCAACTTCAAGTGTTTATAACCAACGCATTAGGTTTATACATATTCTGCTACTTGATATAAGCAGCACCTAGCAAATCATCTAAATTCATATACATATACACATATATGCAGGCATCAATATGAACATGTTAAACAGGTTTCAATCTGGGTTTGGTGGGATTCAAGATTCCAAGTATTCGAACCGATCATCAATGGCTTCTCCTCGTGACTTTGTTCGTCGTTGATGTTGAGCTCTTGTACTTCCAATATCTCCACTCTTCGATTCGTCTTCTTCCGTATTTTGATGGCCACATCTCGAGGGTTGAATCTCCCACAAACGCTCACCCTACACTGCCTCTTCTCTATCAAATGCGTTTCCAGCTCTGCACACACACATCATCATCATCATCATCATATCTATGGTTGCTACCGAGTTTTCGGTTGCATTTATCGCAGTTGCGGACATAACATATGCTATTACGATGACTGCGGGTATCGCGGTTCTCATTAAGCATGTTTGATGAAGATGATAAAGATTTGATCTCACCTTTGATATCAAGTAGGGCTCTTCTAACTTTTCTATAACAGCCATTGCAGTCGATGTGGATCCTCATCACCATGCAACAAAACTGCAAATGCATGATATGTTTTTGCAGAGAAATTAATACAAATGAAGAGTTAATTTTTAAAACAAGAAATCAAAACATTGTGAAAGAAAGTGGGGGAAAATGGTGGAGAACTTGCCCTTTCTGTCATGAAGCCTGCAGACTGCTGCAAGCAGGAGTTTTCTCAAGATTCCAAGAAAATGGGGGGTTTTAAACTACAAGAAAGTTTATCTTAAAAGGCAAAAAATGATGGGAATTTGTTTAGAATGAAGAAGGAATCATGAATAAACTTGTTAAATATGATTAAGTAAACCAAAAACCGCCGTTCGATATATCAGACGATAGAGTACTGTACTCTCATTCGATTTCTTTTGCTACGTTAATCAAAATACGGGAATCAATCTTAAACCTTAAACCGTAAATAAGAAAACTAATTAAGTTATTGGAAGTCTTTTTATCTTTATAATAATAGGAATCTGATTCTTTCATGGCATAGCTTATGGCCTATTAATTATATATTCTTGACCTATAGGAGTTGTTCCTGTAAATACATAGTTCCATTTCTCTTATTGGAGAAAGCATCAGTTTATTGCTTATTTGCTAAGCTTTATTCTCTTTCACACAAGGAAAAGGCATAACTTTGGACTTATATTTGTTCCAAATCCAATCAAAGCAAAACAACAATTATATAATATAAATGGCAAAATCACAAAAGATGACCCAAATGTTTGTGTGTTTTGTCATTTGGCCCCCTATTCTTTTTTTGGTCCAAATATGCCCCCAACGTTTCATTCATAGTCCAAATATGCCCCTGTTGGATGTAAACTATCAATCAACTGACGGTCAACGGTTTATAAAAATATTTTGATGTGACATCAACAGATCTTAATACATGGCAAGTCCAGTCAGCATCATCTGCTAAACGTCAGTTGATTGACAGTTTCCATCTAACGGGGGCATATTTGGACTACGAATGAAGCGTTGAAGGCATATTTGGACAAAAAAAAAGAATAGGGAGCCAAATGACAAAACACGCAAACGTTAGGGGCATCTTTTGTCATTTTGCCAATATAAATATGTACTTTCTGACCAACATTTCATGAGATGCTTATTCCATGGAACATAAAGATGAAAAGAGCTCAAAATTCATGGGAATTTCAACTTTGCCCTTTAATATATGCTAGCTGACTGTCATACTTGTAACATCATCTCAAAATCATTAGGATAAAGTATTTGCAAAGAGAAGTTACAAACATCAGCTTATAAATGAAGGGGAAAGGAAAACCAGAACCATATATGCAGACCCTGTAAATGTGCATCTTACAGCAACTACTCCAAACTGGGTGCAACTTCAGTAGGGTTAGATTCGAAGACATCCGAATTAGAGGCATCGGGTTGTTCTAAAAGCTCTCGAGATTGGACCGACTCTTTGTATGCAGGAGTTTCCTTGAAATCTGTTGCCCCTTCGTTGTAAGTTGCCACGGCAATCCCACATGCAATCAACTGATAAAATAGAATGCAAAAAACTTAATCAATTATAAAATGCAGAAAGACAAGCAGAATATTTTACATGTTCCATGGGTACCAATGAACCAAGGAAAGGAAAGAAACTTTCCAGTAATGAAAATTGTGTTCTTCTTTTCATTCATCAAATGATATGGAAGCTTTTCGACAATCACAAACTACCAAGCATGGAAATAGATACGGATCCGCAGTCTAAATTCTTTTCTTCTGCTAATTTTTAGAACTAGCTTCCCAGTAGATTAACTTGTAAATCTTTTACCGGATATTTTCCCCACCTAATTGCCTAGACTTACATTCTTTCAAGTTATTCAACAATATGAAAGAGATCATTCTTGACCAATTGTCTTCAAAGTAATATATAACTTGATCTGCAACAGGTGAGGAGTTAATAAGATACGCGGATCAATCATCCACAAAACTTCTCAAACCCTCTTTTAAGTAATCCAGGAATGAATCTACTGAAAGTCTACATATCACGCAAGAGCGCCTTATCCATTTAGACATTAAGAAAAAGAGAAGGCAGTGCTTTATCCAATGAGAAGTATTACGAAAAAGAGAAGGCTCGAGCATAAGACTGAAAGTTGTCAATTGTCATATAACTTCCAATCTTCAGCAGTTTTTGCTCATTAAGATCAGATCTCAATTGTGTTAAGTAGTTTTGAATCACATCCATATTTCTTATAAACTATAAGGACAGCCAAACACCATTCTAACCAAATGCTTTAACATTCTATAAAATTTCCATGCAAGGCAGACAGGGGCAGGACCATTTGTTTCCTTCAGTGTATACTAAAATAAAATTTTAGACCACACCATGTTTTACCGAACTCGGGAACCCTATTTTAACTTTCGATAGGTGCACAATCAGGGCTTTCAACCAGGTGCGGCATGCTGATTATTGCTGTCTACCTTCTCTAATTCCCATACTATGTTACTTGGAGCGCGGATCAGTCCAATACGAGCAACAAAACTAGAATGTAAATCGCTATTTGTTTGATACATAATTCGATAGGCACAAAATCCGGGCTCTCAACCAGGTGTTGTATGCTGTCTACCTTCCAAAATTCCCATACTATGTTACCTGGAGCACGGATCAGTCCGACACGAGCAACGAAAACTAGAATATAAATCACTATTTGTTTGATACATAATTCGATAGGCACAAAATCCGGGCTCTCAACCAGGTGTTGTATGCTGTCTACCTTCCAAAATTCCCATACTATGTTACCTGGAGCGCGGATCAGTACGAGCAACGAAAAGTCGAAAACTAGAATATAAATCACTATTTGTTTGATACATAATTCGATAGGGGCAGTTCTCGATTTGAATTCTGAACTGAATTCTCCGAACCCAAATTCTAATTCTAATTTTTTCCATTACCAGTAGGCAGTAATGATCATATTCATAAAAAATTTCTAATTTTTATTCAAACCAACTAATTCTAATCCTTTATAGGCTTATATGAATTCAAATATCGACAATTTCAGGCATCACCACAACAAAAACTAAACAACGAAAAAAACAAAACAAAGAAAGGCAGTGTTAAGAGCTTTGAGAATTACCGCGAAAACGATTCCGAAAGCCCACAAATACTGAACAAGGAAACCAAGAGCATCCCACTGCGGACCCTCAAATGGACCCGGCTGAAGACCCGGAAGATCAGGAAACGGCTTGCCGTCAGCCGAAACCGCCGACGAACTCCCACCAAGTCCAACGTTATCTAATCCAACTCCAATTCCAACAACACCGTCATTTTCTTCTTCAATCCCAGCCGTCCGTTTTCGCTCCAGTTCATCGTCTTGTTCTTTGGTCGTGAGATTGCTCCTCCGGTTCTTGCTGTCGAAGCGTCCGGTTCGGAACTTTTTGGCAGCTGAGGTCAAGTGGAAGGTTCTGGGGGAGGGTGGGAAGAGAAGACGGCGGCGATGGGGGAGACCGGTGGGTAAGTGGTTTTGGCGGCGGATTGGGACCCCATTTTCAGTGCTGCAACTGCTACTGCCATTGCTGATGGTTAAGGTTAGCGCCATTTGAGTGGAGAGCAGCGAGCAGGATAAGAATTACTCCTAGAAGATTTTTTTAAATAAATTATGGCAACGGTTTATTATTTTTGTTTAAAAAAATGGAAATTTCGCATTGGTTTTATTTAATCCATGGACTTTTCCCAATCTGACTGGCCCAAGTTTTTTCTATAATTATTTTCATATAATGTGCAAAGAAATAATAATCAGTTAGTTTAGGGAATTTTTAGCTAAATATTGTAGAATAATATTTTTTTCCCAAAATGTTGTACATTGGTTTTTATTTCTCAATATATTGCACTTTCTACAATAAAAACAAAGAAGGACTCATCTGAGTCCGATTTTAAATAGTGATTTGTAATTTTCGAATAAAAAATTAAAGACTCACCCAGGTGAGTCCGACTTTGAACAGTAAAAAATTTAAAGACTCACCCAGGTGAGTCCGACTTTGAATAGTGAAAGACACAAACACGGGAATGCATGCATAGTACATGGAACACTATTCAAAGTCGGATACAAATGAGGATGCCTTTAGGAAGATCACTGTTTGAAGTCGGATACACATGTGAGAGTCTTTAATTTTTTATTCGATTTAATAAAATCACTGTTTAAAGTCGGATTCAACTGGAGTAGTCTTTAGTTGTACTGTAGAATCTACAATATTTTGGAAAATAAAAATGAACATACAATATTTTGGGGAAAAAATAATCTCACAACAATATCTATGTAAATTATCCGTTAGTTTAGTGAGATAAAACATTAAATTCTTTAAATAAGGTCAGAAATTCGAGTGTTGTAAATAAAATAAATTGAATTGAGATAATAATCCACAATAAATTTTGGATTAAATATCTTATACACTGGCGGTGGAAACCAAAAATTTCCACAAGCGCCTTAGTTTTAGGGTATAGAGAGTTAGTTTAGGGTGTAGGGTTTAAGGGTTTAGGTGTAGGGATTTAGAATTTATGGATAGTTATTTCAATTTAGGGTTTAGGGTTATAATTTAGGGTTTATATGTTAGGGTTTAGTTTTTAGGGTAATATGGTGAGGATTTAGGTTTTAACCTATAAAACCTAAATTATAACCCTAAACCTTGAATTAAAACAACTATCCCTAAATTATAACCACTTACACCTAAACCCCTAAACCCTATACCCTAAACGAACTCTATATACCCTAAAACTAAGGCGCTTGTGGAAACTCTATATTCAGTTTCCACCGCCTGTGTATAAAATATTTATCCATAAATTTTTATAATATTTTTATCTTTATAAAAAATAAATTAAATATAGATAGTTATAGAAATTCAAAAGAATTATTCATCAAAATTTTGATACTTGTTAATCGAAGTAAAAATAAAACGATAAATTCGATGTCTCGTATAAAGTGATAATTATTATCTTGAAAAGAAATTTTCATGTGAGAATATTTTGGTGATTGTAATTTGTATGAATTATATTTATCAACCTATTTTAGGTTAATCAAATACATTAAAAAAACATACTTTTCATAAAATAAATTACATAAAACAAACGTACTTTTACTTTTATAAAAATAAATACGGGGTAACGTGTAAAAAATAGAAGGATTGAAGGTGAAAATTTTAAAGCATAAGAAGTGTAAAAATACAGTATCTAGTATTAGTGTTTTTTTTTTTGGCTTAATGCACAATTTGCCCCCTAATATTTATCACGTTTTTATCTTGATAATTAACATGTTTTTGGGGCTCATGTGCCCCTAACATTTACACCGTTACCTATTTTTTTTCCCGCCAATGACATCGTGCAACATCTTCTACTCTTTATCTAAGTCAACCAGCTTGGTTTATTTTTTTGTTGAATTTAGTCCTTGAATAGTCTATTTTTTATCTAAAATTGACTCTTATTTGTTTCTAAATTTTATAATTTAGTCCAATATTTGTTTCTATTAATAATATTAATTTATTCAAATATTAATATTTAGTAAAAATATTATAATTTGAATAAGTAATTATTGGGTCAATTTTAGGTAATTTAATTTATCTAAAAAGTTTCTAATTTAATATTAAAATAATAAATTCAATTTATTTTTATTACATATTAACATTTAAATAAAATAATGTTATTAATAATATGAACTAAATTATAAAATTTGGAAACAAATAAAGGTAAATTTTAGGTAAAATAGACTTTTCAATGACTAAATTGAACAAAAAACAAATGTGCCAGACTTGACACGATATTTACCCTTTAAATAAAATCAGACGAGTTGACTTAGTCAAAGAGAAAATGACGTAGCGTGATGTTATTGGTTGAAATTTTTTTAACAGCATAGGACAAAATAGGTAATAATGCAAACGTTAAAGTCACGTAAACCCAAAAAATACTTTAATTATTAAGGTAGGAAAAGTAGTAAATGTTAGGGGGAAATTGTGCCTTAAGCCTTTCTTTTTTGTTAAACTAAATTATTAGTCAATGAAATTTTATATATTTTTATTTTATTTACTAAATTATAAAAAAATGCAATTATAATATTAATGTTTTTGAATTTGTCTTTTAGTTATTGAACTGTTAATTCTTGACACCAATATATTTCTCTTTCTCCCTCTTTCTTTTTATCGGTTTTTTTCTTCAAACTCAACAAAAATCAAACTAAAACTTCGATTTTATAATACCTTAATCACAACTGACAATTCGTCCGATAAAACTAGTTTCAAGCTTTATTGTTCGTCTATAAAAAAAACTTTTCCAGTTCGATTTTTTTTATCATCACTTCAAATCATTCAAAATTTTAAAAAATAGCCTAACCTTCAAATTTTAATAGAAGATTTAAAAAAGTATAGGAAAGGCATATTGTTGTTGGGAATTGGGATGAAAAATGAAATGTTGTACTTGTAAATCACATGTGCACAGGGCATAGCTATACGAAAAGAAACGAAGCACATACACTTTCCTTGCCAATGTCATTAAATTTGTTTATAGTTTGTTCAATGTACCTTAAGTTTCAACCATTCTCTTTTTTTCATGCGGTAATTTTAAGGTGATTATCGAGCGAGTCGATATTGGTTGAAATTATAAAATTTAAACTTGATAAAAATAAAATCATAGTAGAAATATTGGTTGAAATTGTAAAATTTAATTTCCTTATTTTTTTAAGTGATAATCTTCATATTTTCTATTGTTAATCTCATTCATCTATTTCATTCATCCAACAATTCAAAAAAAGTGTAAAACTTAGAGAGTTTTACAATGTGTAACTGGATCTTATCTCTATAATATATGGATTAATATCCTATACACTAGCGGTGAAATTTAGGGTATATGGAGTTAGTTTAGGGTTTAGGGTTTAGGGGTTTATGTGTAGGGGTTTAGAATTTAGGGATAGTTGTTTCAATCTAAGGTTTAGGGTTATAATGTAGGGTTTAGTTTTTAGGGTAATATGGTGAGGATTTAGGTTTTAACCTATAAACCCTAAATTATAACCATAAACTATAAATTGAAACAACTATCCTTAAATTATAGTCCCTTACACCTAAACCCCTAAACCCTATACCCTAAATTAACTCTATATACCCTAAAACTAAGGCGCTTGTGAAAACTTTCTGTTTCTACCGTCTGTGTATAGAATATTTATACATAATATATATAACATATTTTTTTGAATAAATATAGGCTTAAACGTCAGATAGATGCCCAAACTATACCCTTTTTTTCCAGTTAGGTGCCTAACGTTTGTTTCGGGTCACTTAGGTGCCTAACGTTTGTTTCGGGCCACTTAGGTGCCTAACGTTTCATTCCGTAACCCATTTAAGGTATTAGCCGTGACAGACGTTAAAATTTTCCGTTAAGGGACACGTGTCACATTTTTAGTGCTTTTGATATTAAAAATAATAAAATAAATAAGTTAAATAAATTAAAAATAAAAATAACCTTGGGTTAAATTACCTTAAACCCCCCATCTTCTTCCCCAATCAAACCGTCTCCCCCTTCAGTTTAATCATCCATAAAGCTTTACAACTTCATCCATGGAGGGTCTCACTGAAGCCACTGGGGCACAGCATCCCAATGCAAGCTTTAGTGCCTGAACTAACCCATCTTCCATCGAACTCCGGATACCTTTCAACACTTCTACGTCGAAAACCTCCATTGTCATTTCTTCCAAATCTGCTACTTTCACTATTGAAGGCTGAGTTGAACCTAGAATCACGTTGATTCCAAGAAGAGTTATCCCTTCCTCTTCCCCGACCAGGACCAGAATCACCACTGAATGTTTGGTTTGGCCTAATTCTCTGGTTCATGTCTAAATGTCCTCGAGGAAGTGAAGCTAATCCAGGGCATTTTCTATCAAACTTAGATGTAAGACTTTTTTCAGAGGTAAACTGTTGGAAATTTTCCAGGTTTCATTTGCTTGAGATTCATTATGCTCATTTTTAAAAGGTTTATTGCGCTTTCTGTATGGCCTTAGGAGAATTGCATATTCTTTTAAGAAGAAGAAAGCCATGAAAAAATTCCAAATTTTTGCTATATTTTGCATGCTGGTTCTTCTTTTTGCTGTTGGTAAAAGACTACTATTTTTTAATATTTTCTCATTCATTTCTAATTATGTTATCTTTTATTTACCTTCTAATTTAACATTGTAAATATCATTAGAAAAGTACTAATGAACCCAATATTATTGGTTGGGAAAAAATAGGAAAAGAGGTGGTAGCAGCAAGAGGAAATGCAAGAAGTTGCAGTGAAGAAATAAGATGGCCAGACTAAAACTGAAGGGGGGGAGACGGTTTGATTGAGGAAGAAGATGAGGGGTTTAAGATAATTTAACCCAAGGTTATTTTTATTTTTAATTTATTTAACTTATTTATTTTATTATTTTTAATATCAAAAGCATTAAAAATGTGACACGTGTCCCTTAACGGAAAATTTTAACGTCCGTCACGGCTAAAACCTTAAATGGGTTACGGAATGAAACGTTAGGCACCTAAGTGGCCCGAAACAAACGTTAGCCACCTAACTGAAAAAAAGGGTATAGTTTAGGCACCTATTTGACGTTTAAGTCATAAATATATATATATATATATAACATATCTTAATAAAGTGAAATGTAAGTTAATATATAAATGAATACAAGACAAAGAACAAGTTGCTGACTTGATGCCCAGTGTTACGTAGGCAAAATCCGACAGGCAAGTGGGAAATGTCCCACAAAGATTTCATTTTATCCAACGAGAACCTAAGAAGTGAATTCTCCCATGTGTTGGCCAAAAAAAATTCTCCCATGAAAATAATGGTCAAACTTTGTTATTAGTCCTTTTATTTATGTATAAATCATGAATTTATTTTAAATAGATTGAAGCAAAGTTCTATGCCAAAAAAATATTGCATCAAAGTTCGTACACAAGTGTTATTTTTATGATATACCATGTTTTATGCATTTACCCCATTAGGTTTTTGAAAAAATCTCTAAAAAAGTCATAAAATTTTCAAATTTCTTGAACCCTTGATCTACACTTTTCAATTTCATAGTAAAATTACCTCTGACTCGAGATATATTTATCTTACCAACGACATCATTTTCACTGTTCGGATTATCGAATAGAGTCATTGATCTTTGAGAAGTCCAAAACCCAAAATGAGTTTTCTTTTCTGATTGATTGAGTGACTCGTTTGTTGTGACTTTTAAATTGGCCGACCTACTTGTATTATCATTAATGATTAGGTGACTCATCTTTTAATCTTATTAATAATTGGGTAACTTGTGTAATTTATCCAATACGAAACATTAAAATATTGCCTAACGCCGCCTTCTTACGTCGTTTAAATGTTGTGTAAACTACATAATAGTCCTCCGACTATGTGGCACTTTTTTGTTGAGTCTTCCCGACTATAAAAAGTTGTGAGATGGTCCATCGACTTAAGAAAAATAACAAGTTGGTATAGTATCGTTAAAAATTTAACAGTCGCTGATGTGTCAACTAACAAAAATTGGTATAATAACACATTTAGTCATTTATATTTATATTTACATATCCAATCAATTTAGTCCTAATTCGAAAAATTCAATACATTTCTATTTAACCATCCACTCCTGCACTACCTCCCTGTTTCAGCGACCCTCTGTCTGACCTCCGTGAGCGAGGCACAAGTACAAGCGTCGAAGTGTGTCGGCTGGTCAGACGAGTGAGTAGAGTAAGACGGAAGGGTCGTCGAATGAAACAAAGGTCGAATAGAGGGTTGTCAGAGCAAGGAGACAATGCTGGAGTGGAGGGTCAATTAAAAAGGGATAAATTGATAGAATGAGTAAATACATCTAATTTTATTGATTTTTTTCTAATTGTGATTAAATTGATTGAATATGTAAATCTAATAGATTAAATGTATGATTATACCAATTTTATTAATTGTCACATCATCAATCGTTACATTTTTAGTGGCACCAGATTAACTTGTTACTTTTTTAAGTCATAGGACGATTTTGTTACCTTTCTTTGTCAATGGCCTCAACAAAAAAATGTTTTATAGCCAAGGGGACTATTTATGTAGTTTACCCTTAATTTTTAACGATCCATTGACATGTTTTTAGTATTCGATTAATTAAATGACTTGTTTGTAACTTTTTGAAATGGAATGACTCGTTTATAATCTAAATCAAAATTGAGTGAGCTAGGCGTGATTTAGCCTAGAAAAA
Source organism: Hibiscus tridactylites (assembly GCA_958450335.1). Lineage (NCBI taxonomy): Eukaryota > Viridiplantae > Streptophyta > Magnoliopsida > Malvales > Malvaceae > Hibiscus > Hibiscus tridactylites. Next base: position 68,991,097 of record OY288288.1, on the reverse strand, counting down.
TTAACACAAGGGTGCAATAGAGAGCGAATGGGCGGAGCCACACATGATTAAGATGACAATCAAAATTTTGAAAATTTATATTTTTTATATAACTTGTATATAAAAATTTAAAAATATATAATTAATATTTATTTATAAATAAATTTTATAAAATTTTACATCCGTCGCTGATAATTTTATTTCGTGAAATATTTTTTCACCCACCACTTGTCCACTCCCGATTCTTTAATCTTATCAAGTACTTGCCCTAAACTACAACCTACTACTGGGAAAAATTTGGAGAATAATCCAAATAAAAATAAATATTTGAAAATTAGGAGATATTGAAGAATATTTGGAGATATATGTCATTTTCTACAGTGCACAGGGGACCTCGCCATGTGCAGGTGGTGAGGTCTAATTTTTTAATATTTTTTTCTCGAACCTCGTCATGTGCAGGTGGCGAGGTCCAATTTTTTAATAAATTTTTTCTCAAACCTCGCCATGTGCAGGTGGCGAGGTCCCCGTGTACTGTAGAAAATGGCATATATCCTCAAATATTTTCCAACATCCCCTATATTCTAAATATTTACTTCTATTTTGGCCTACAAATCCAACGAAGCCCCTACTACTGCCTTGTTCCTACAACAAACAAGCCCATACCCCATTTCTTTTCGAATATAACATTTTTTAACGTCTGATATAATTTTATTATAATATTTACTAATTTATTAATCTTTTAATAATGTATACGTATTTTACGAATAATTTATGCAAATTCAGACATTTTAAAAATAAAAATATTTTTTCTATTTCCATCAATCCAATCAAATCATTATTAAACCAAAATTATAAGAGATAGTTAGTCAAATATTTAAGGAACTTAAATAAGTGTTTTACTTTTCGTCCGATTAAATAAGAAATTTGATGTTTTTAATATTATTTAAGTGTCGAGTGTTTTTAATTTTTTTTGACACAAGTGTCTTTTTAATATTGATTTGGTTAAATTTGGTGTAGTATTATTTTTTGATATAATGATCTCATGACATTTAATTTATTTTGTTGTTTTGGCCATAATTATTTTGACAGGCCGTGTGATCATTTATGTATATTTTATTGATTGGCTAAATAATTTTATTTTAAATATTTTAGTTTTTTTTAATTTTGATATTTTTGTAATTTTATAAAATACAAGTAAATTGACAAACAAACTATCATATTAGAAGTGTTAAAAATGTTAATCGTCTAGTATTTCATAAAACAAAAACATCAATTAAACTAAAATTTATAGATCGAGAGTAAAAATAATAAAAGAGGGACAGAAAAAGTTAAATCAAGGTCATATTTATTTTAACGAATATAGATATATAACATTAATATTTAGGGTTAATTTAGCACTACTTTTAAAAAATGCTTTTAAAAATACTGTTAGGGAGTGATTTTAAAAATTAATTATAAAATTTTAGTGTTTAGCATTGCTGTCAAAAAATGTTTTTAAAAAAATAAAATGTTCATTTTAAACATTACATTGTAAAGTAAAAATAAATGAATGTAAACGATGTTTAAATTAGTTATCATAAAATTTATTAATATTATTATATATGAAAAAAATCAATTTAAATTATAAAAATATAAAAACCATGACAGTTCATTAGTAATTATATATATATATATATATAAAATATAAACTTCAAATATTAATAATTAATATAAAAAATCAAATTAAAAAAATTAGCCTCTAAAGTCTAAACTATATTTTTTTATATTATTGTAATATAACTAAGTATTAGTTTAATATAATAATTAGTATCACATTTAATATTATTTTAATATATTACTATTAATATTAGTGTCAATAATTAAGGGTAAAAAAAACTTCACACCTAAAAGTGACTTTCCACCTCAAATGCTAGAAATCTTAGCTTTCCAGGTTGGGTGAAAAAGGCATTTTATTTAAGTGATTTTTTACACCAATTTAGAAGTGTTTGTCATTGCTTATGAGTGATAAATAATTTTTTTAAGTCATGCCAAACGGGGCCTTAATAAGTGTAAATTTATTGTTGAGATTATTTACTTTTCGATTCTCCTTAAAAATCTCATTATTTATAATTTTTAATCTCAACCATCAATTTACCCTCATCAAATGGTCCAAAATAAACATAAAATTTAAGCAAATTAAATTTTGTAATTAAATTCTATCTCTACTTTCAAATTGATAATAAATTAGAAAATGCAAATAAATAGTTCATTAAACCTTTTTCTTTCTTTCTTTTCAAAGCCAAGTGTTTGACAGCCTTGAATTAGATAGAAGTACGCATTTACTTCATCTTCTCCACACATTCTATTTCATTTTAGGTTAAAGTATATAATTAGTTAAAGTATATAATTAGTTATTAAATTATGTGAAAAATGATCTTTTATCGTTGGTTTTTCAAGAATTAAAAAATTAAAATTGATTACAAAATAAAAATCACATAGATGTCGTTAACTACTCTATTAAAGAGTGACATCACATCAATTTGACATCACATTAAATTGATGTAGAAATATATGTTTTATATAATAATTGAAAAATGTTTTGGACTAAATTAAAAAGAATTTAAAATATACTTTTAGTCAAAACAACTTGAAATTAAGTTTGAGGTGTTATTGTAAAGGTTTTGGCAATGTTTGAAATGTTTTTAAGTAGTCAAATCAGTGCTTTTAATGTACACGTTTCGATACATGCATAATTTGTATCAATACGTTTTGAAACTGCCAGAACTCGTTTCGATACATGGCTTATCTATTTCGATACGGATAGATGTTGTTTCGAAACACCTTTTAGTGTTTCGATATGCCTACGTGGCAGACACCTCAACGGTTATTTTCCAACGATCTTTTGAATTGCAGGTGTTTCGATACGGCACAAAGTGTTTCGATACGGCGTTTCGATACAACATATGATATTTCGATACGAGATGCTAAATTAGATCTAACGGCTAGTTCTAAAGAATGACGTTCCGATACGGCTTCGAGCGTATCGAAACAGACATCACCATAATTGCATTTATTACGGAAAATAAATGCCACAACGACTCCAAATCATTCTCATCGGTCTCCAACGGCCACAAGCTTGTTCCTAACTATAGTATGAAGGCTGGAATACTTGAAGTTTGAGAGAGACAACATCCAAGCAACATGTTCAAGACAAATTGAGTCAAATTCTTATATCTTTATTTCTCTTGTAAATACTCTTTAGAGAGTGAACTTTATTGTAAGTCTTTGTACTCTTGTGAGCTTAAATTTGTGTAAACACCCACATTGTGAGGTATTAAGTTTACCAAACAAATTCTTTGTCAAAAGAGAAGTTATAATTTAGCCTTAGACAAAACTATAGTGGTTCTATCTTAGCTGTATAAAAGATAGAGTTGTAAAAGTTTCTTCCTAAGCCTTGAAAAGGGGACGAATTCTTAGTGAATTGAAAAATTTTTAGTGGTGTGCTAAGGTAATGGGTGTAGACTCGGTTGGGTAGTCGAACCACTTTAAAATTCTTGTGCAAATTGTCCATCATTATTTTAATTTTTAGCCAATTCATCAAAGGAGCAAAATCTACCCTCTTGACGAATTTCGGTGATCGATTCGAGCGTGCAACAAGCCTAACAATTGATGAACGATATTTTATTTGGCCATCAACTGTAACTGAAATTTTATTTTACTTCTAAGCAATAATTTAAATAATTAAACATTTAAAACATAAGCAAATGCATATATACTTTTTGAAATTATAATTTTGAGGAAAAATTACAAAATATCAAATTTTAATAAAATTATTCACATTTCTCATTACTTAGACTCTCACCCTCCCTCTACCTTATAACAAAATTTAATTGATCAATATTGGTATATCTTCTGACTATAGTTAAAAACAATTAATACTCATAAAAGCGTTATTTATATACCACGTTATCACTTTGACAAAAGTTAAGAACAATTAATAATGTGGTGTCCAATTTATAATAAATTAAAATTTTAATGTTCCCTTAAACAAAAAATCATAAAAAATTTATATTGAGAATAAAAAAGTTAAGTAAGAACGATCGTTTTCGTAATGAATCTATATTATATCCGATTAGAATAAAAAAATAATGAGTTAAATACATATAATTATAAAAAATTATTAGATACTTTAATAAATATCAGATGGTTCGAGTCTCTACATTTACTTTAATTTATTAAACTTTAATTTATTAAAACCTCCATTTCCTTCAAATTACAATTACATGGGGAAGGAACAATTGATAAAAACATAAAAATATATTACAAAAAAAAAGTCTGTGAAATACTCTAATTAAAATACATTAAAGAAGAGCAAGAGCAAGAAACCTTATTTTTATTTTTCACTCTCCCCCTCCAGTTAATCAAAAACCCAGAATTTTCAATTTTTTTAATCTTACATTTACAATCCAAACACTAACTCAATTTCTCTTCTCCCTCTCTCTTTTTTCTCATACAAAAATCTGATCTTTTAACTTTTTTTTTTAAATTTAAGCCACCGCGGAGATGCTGCAATTGCAGTTATCTCGGCTGAGACAATCGAACCCCTCGATTCGTACGGCCGCCGGTTTCTGCCCGAATTTCACCCTCACGCGCCCTCCTCCCCTCGAGGAGGGTGAATATGGCGGTGTCGGCGATGTTAGCGGCGCCATCTCGTTGTTGAATCGGACGTCTTGGATTAAGGGGTTCACCGCCCTGCTCGGCGGCGATCCACAGAAAAACGGAGGCGATGAAGCCGTTTGGTTCCCTCCCTGTAATTCAATTAAAATATCGAGAAGATCGGCACCACCGTCTGAGTCCGCCATCTCACTCTGATAACAACTACTGAAATTTTTCCCCAAAAAAATAAAGGAAATTATTACTAAAAAAATACTAGAAAAAAAGAAGAAAATAAATACAAGATTAAAAAGGGGGAATTACTTGATAGGCCATCGAAAGTTCGAAGAATTGAAAACGCCAACCCGACGAGGCTTAGGGCAAACCACAGAATCAAATCCTCTCTCTTCAAACCTTCCCATGGCGTTGGTGTTCATTTATAAACTTCTTCTAAAATCTCAGACAAGGCAAAGATCCGAACACCAACAAAGCCTGCCCAAAAAAAATGAGATTTAATCTACGAAAAAAACACAAAAAACTACAGAGAGAAATCTGGGTTTTTTTCAGACAAACCTGAGCTCCTCCAATGGAGGATTTAAAGAGAGAGAAAATCTGGGTTTGAGATTTTGAGAAAGGGAAAGTTCAACGAGAGAGATGGAACAAAGGGATTGGGCTGAGTATTCATAGAGAGAAAGTGACTGAGGTTTGGATACGGTGTGGCCGAACCCAGAATGATGTGATGTGAGATCAGTTTGTATTGACCGTCTGATTTGAGTGGAATGATAATGGATGGTGGATGATTGTGGGATTTGGAACCCAGATGGAATCTGATGATGCTATTGATTCTGGGACACACATCAGATATCAATCAATCAATCAATTTTTCTTTCCTTTTTCTTATTCAGCGATTGTATATTTTATCCGTCTGATGCATGCACGTTTCTTATTTTAGTTACTACTATTTCCTTAATTTATTTTTCCATATTTAAATATTTTCCCTGGAAAATTGGTAAAATTCTGTCATTAGAGCAACGCATTTCAAATTTTGAAATTTGAGTCTTTAACGCAAACTAAAATGCGACTATATTACAAGAAGTTAAGATTGATTAAATTTTTAATAGTTATTTTACGACCGTGTACCATAATATTATAAATAATTATAATTAAATATGAAGATAAATTCGAATAAAATTTAATTAAAATTTAAATCATAAAACAAGATTTGTCAACTCAACTAACATTAATTTTTTTACTCGATTTGACTCAAATCAATTGTATACTAAACCCTAGTACCCTAGAGGTTAAAGTGCAAAGATTAAACCTCATATATTGACGGTATGGATGGCAAAATTACTCGAATCCGATGCACATTGCCCCGCCCATGTTTTTCCTTCTTATTTTTTAGTTTAAGGTGGGTCGGGGTTGGTCAGGGCGGATTTAAGTGAAGTTTAGTGGGGTCAATTGATCTCAATTGGTTCTAGAGAATCCTTGTAAAAATAGAAAAAGTTTGAGAGTAAATGGGGAATTAAGTATATTTGAACCAACTTGACTCCACTTAGTTCGTTTAACTTTAATTTTCTTGAGCTCACTTAATATGAAGTCTAGATTCGCCATTGGGGTAGGTTTTGAAAATAATTGAGTCGGGGTGGATGAGGTTCGGGTTTAGAATAGATATTCCCCACCCGCCCCGACCTAATATATTTATTATATTTTTATAGATTAGATATTTTTTAATTATTTCTTTTCGAAACGAGTATAATTTAGTAAGATTTTTTTGTTAAAATTTTAAGGTTAAATCAAAATTATATTATATTTTTATTATGTCAAATCGAATCAAATTAAATATAAAATATATTAAACTCTGCGAGAGTTGGGCGGCCAAAAACCCACCCCGACTTGCCCGTTGCCATCCATATTTAACAGAGAACCAAATCAATAAATTGACCTAGATCGAATATATGTTATTTTAAAATTTTAAACTAATAAATTATAAATTTGTCCATAGCACTACCAGACAATGAAGCAATTTTGCTTGCTTAAAACACGTAGAGTAGGCACTAGGCACACTAAGCAATTGAAGTTAACGCCGGACGCCCAATCGGACTCTGTGTTTCTTAGAGGATTCAAAATATTCATTAACCAACTAAGGTTATTACATCATTAAAATTTAAAAGAGTTTGTCTTGTTAGAACCATTATTTAAAATTAGACAGTATCTATGCACGCATGATGCTTGAACTCAGGTCACTTAAAGAAAATATATCATCTTTTATCACTGAGACCACTCCACAAATTTATTTACAATTGAATTTTATTTTTAAACAAATCGGCTTCGTTAAAATATAGAAAAGAAATGTTTTATATTGAGGAAAGAATAGATGAACAAAACATAAGAACAACACAATAAATAGAACGACGGACAAAAATTAACAAGAAGTAAAAGAGCATAAAAACACAAAGGAACCAACAACAAACTGAAACACAAACATCAAAGGAAAGGCGAAACATGTCTCCAAGGCCGAAAGAAAACTAAAACTAGGACAAGAAGAGCCAACAAAGTCATCCAATGCTTCATGTCATTGCGATGGTTGCCGGAACATAAATCGGTAGTGGAAATGCATCCGGATGTGCCACCAACATCCATCGTCTTAAAGATATGAGGTCGGTGATGAAAGATGGACGAAAACGAATGAGTTGGGCCTGAAATTCAGGTTGTCAGTCATCATCCGACGGTATGAGCTTACAAACTGTCACCGAAATAAGACAAAAATAAGGCAGAGCTTTAGAGTTTATATGTTAGGGTTTAGGTTAAGTTGGAAGGTAGGAATAAGGCAGAATGTTTTCGTGAAGAGAAAAATCTCTTAAAAATTTGAAAGATAAAGGGTAGACAAGGGTAGACGGTAATAAAAATTCAAAATGACAGCGTAATCAAGTTTCTATACGTATACTTTAATTGAGAAAATATTAAAATGACCATATACGATAATTGATATAAAAATCTATTTACCAAATAAAATATGTCAAGTTTGTATACATTCTTCAATTAAATTTTAATTGTAATCATTGTTAAAAAATTATTTTTTAATTTTTTAACTTTATTTAATACTCCTACTAAACATTTCTATACTTATACGTGAGTGAAAGAGAATATTTTATATAAAAAATTTATCTTACATATAATATTAGGTGTAATGATAAATGATTTGCATTTTAAATTTATTAGCTAGTCACGTTCTTTAAAATAAATTTTATTAGTTATGTGTTCCATTCTCAAGTAATAATTTTTAATTCGTTTTATTTAAAAGTTGTATAAAAGAGTGAAAAAAAGTATCGTTAAAATAATCAATATTACACTCTTAATAAAAGTGGTTTAATAAATTCTAATTGAATTGACATTTTAACTCAAATATTTTATTTTTATACTATTTACGTATCTAACATTAAAAAAATTAATCTAATATATTTTTAAAGGAACTCGCCTAGCTGGTGCAACGAGATTAATGTGTTTTTGTTTTTTTAATAAAACTGGCCTGACTGATATAGCAAGTTCCATAGATTTTTGTTTCTTTTAATCCTTCTTTTATAGATATTCGTTATCCGTTTCTATTTAAAAAAAAGGTTAAACTATAACGGAGGTTACTCAATCATGAACAAGGTTATATTTGGGTCACTTAATTATTAAAATTATATTCCAGTCACTTAATTATGGGTAAGATTACATTTGGGTCACTCAATTATTAAAAGTTACACTTTGGTCTTTCAAATATGGGTAATGTTACATTTGGTCTCCTCCATATTTAAAAAATATATATCAATTTGTGTATTATATTAATTAATAATTTCAAATGAAGTACTCTAGTGTCAATGATATACAAGTGATTTGAAAGAAAAAATGACTAAATTAATATATATATATATATATATATATATATATTAAATATGAAGGGTGACCCAAATGTAATATTACCCGTAATTGAGTAACCCAATGTAATCTTTAATAATTGGGTGACCTAAATATAATTTTTAATAATTGGGTGACCTAAATGTAACCTTACCCATAATTGAGTGACCTCCGTTACAGTTTACCCAAAAAAAAACTCATGGAACTTACAATACCAAGTTACCAACCAAACGAGTTTCATAAAAAATAAAAATAGATGGAGCTAGTCATACCAGCTGGGTAAGCTTTTGCAAAGGATGTTTTAGTAAAATGCCAATTGAATGGTTGCGATTTTTTTTGTAATTACATACATAATATATTCTATGGTTTGGGAGTAAGTTTATTTGAGTGGACTATATTTAATTAGGTGAAATTCCTCCGGCTCAGACACTAATAAGTCATAACTATTTTTGCGTTTAATATTAAAAAATATAAAAGTAGAAGCATTCAACCATGGAAATAGTAGAAGAGATATTGTCGAATTTTAAAAGTATAATATTAAAAAATGATCTCAACATTTAATTGAATGGTTATTTTAGTTAATATTTATTTTTGAATTAATTTAATCTTTAATATTTTATTTTGAGTCAAAATATTTTATCTACAGGTGAAAATTGCTAGTCAACTGACGATAAACAACTTGAAATGATGTGACAAACCTATATGACAATGCACGCTGCAATAGTAATGTCATGTAGACAAATATGTTGACTTTACATAATGACAGACCAGTTAAAAAATATTTTTATAAAATTGTATAAAATGTTTTCGTGTCTTCTGATGCGACATTTTGTTAAGTTATTTCAAATTGTTTATCCTCAGTTAGTTAACGATTTTCATCCGCAAAAAGACAATTTTAATCTAAAATGAAACGTTAGAATTAAATTAATTTAAAAAAGAGAGAATAAAGACCAAAATGATTATTTAGTCAAACATTAATTTTTTTTAAATTGATGCCGATTTTGAAAGAACTAAAATCCAAAATATATGATGAGTGTTAATTAGAAGACAACAAACACACAAACTGAAAATAAAAGATAAGAAAGGGGCATAGGTTTCCACATCCAAAGGTGGGAAAAGACAACAAACTATGAGGATGAAAAAGAGAAAAGAAGACAATATAATTATATAAAATAATAATAATAATAATACGAATAATATATATATATATATATATATATATATATATATATATATTAAAAGTTACATAAAATATATGAACAGGATTAAGTGTGCGTTGAATGTAAGAACGCAGAAATGATTGAATCAATCTCATGGAACAAAAAGGCAACGCATTATCAGTTTCATTCTTATCCCTATCCCTTAAAAGAAAAGAAAAAGTTTTATTCCCGGCATGTTTTTTTTTAAATATAGGGTAAATTATTCTAATGACCACCGAATTTTAGGAGCGTGCCTATTTTGACTAACAAAGTATCGAATTCATCAATCAGACCACCAAATTTATTAAATTGACCTATTTTGACCATCGTCGTTAAAAAACTAACGAATGAGTGACGTAGCAGTTAACAGAAATTTGGACCAAATTGATATAATAGGTAAATAACATGGACTAAATGTGTAACTTTATAAATTTCTGTTAACTGTCACATCACCCCTCTGTCACCACTCCGTTAGTTTTTTAACGGCGGTGGTCAAAATATGTCAATTTAATAAGTTTGGTTGTCTGATTGACGAGTTCGATACTTCGATGCTCAAAATAGGTACGCCCCTAAAGTTCGGTGGTCATTGAAGTAGTTTACCCTTAAATATATCGGTGAGGAGTCTAAAACACAGAGATTTAAGGTACGGTTAAAAAAGGTAAGTCTCAAAATTTGTCCAAGATTCAACTAATATAAGTTTTGAAACTTGATATTTTTTTATAACATTTTAGGTTATTGGACAAAATTTCGAAACATGTCAAAAATCACGAAAAACTCTAGACTCACCCATAATTATATGCTACTCGTATTTTTTAAACTCTTGATAACACATGTCTTGTACATACGTGTGCTTGAACTTGAATCTCCTAAAATAAATATCATTATCTTTTCAATTAAAACTATATGTTGGGTTCTATTCGCAGTCTGTTTTAAAGTATACATTTTATCTAATTTTATATTTTAACTCTATAGTTTTCCTCTTGAATTATCATTTTCATTTTATTTAAAAAATCATTAGCATCTAGTAATAATAGTTCATGAGTGAATTGAGGGGAAAACAATTTAAGGTGTAAAGGGAGAAATATGTAAACTTTGACGGAGAAAACGTGAATTAAAACAAAAAGAAAATACTAACATAATCCTTACTAAAGGAGTTCTTGTTGCGAGATTTCATGGTGCTTTCAAGGGATCGACTTGCTGCCCCAGATGCGATGAAAGAACGAAGTTGTCTGAGCACATACTGTTTTTCTGCCCCTTTGCCACAGCTGTTTGGAGAGCATCGGGTTTTAGCTACTCCCATGAGACGATAGGTTTTTCGGGCTTCTCGAAATGGTGGCAATCAATTCTTACTCTTCAAAACAAGGCAAGTATTGACGATGATGGAGCACTCATTGTCTTTCTTCTCTGAGCCTTATAGAAATCTCATAACAAGCTTCTCTTTGAGGGACAGATAGATTCCCTTGAGAGGTTTGGTTAAGAGCTGAAAGAGCCTACCTTGAATTCTTACATTCAACCCCTGAAACATCTGTGAAGACAACAGCTCATGAGGAGGGTCCTCAAAACTGGATTCCTCCACCAAAAGGAGTAATCAAGTTAAACTGTGATGCACCTTTTGAGGGCAGGTCAGATAAAGCCACGCTCGCCGCCGTTGCACGTGATTGCGAGGGTACTGTTATCTTTTAAGACTCAACCATTCTACTCGCCCCATCCGTCCAAGCAACGAAAATGACTGCGATTCGGTTTGGGCTGTCTCTTGCCCACAAAGCGAGCCTTACCAAGATCATTATAGAATCTGTTTGTAAGACTGTTATTGAAAACCTCAAGACTGGTTGCAAATTTGACTGGGCTTCATCCGCTATTGAGGAAGATATTCGCCTTCTGACACGGAGATTTATGTCTGTCGCTTTTCGCTTCATTCTATGTAACCGTTCCTTATTATATAAAATTTCCCTTTGATCAAAAAAATTCTGATAAACTGAAATCGAATAAAAATTACGAAAAAACCGATCCATAAATTCAATTTTTGTATGGGTTTTTTATAAATAATTCTGATTCGGTTATGGTTCACATTTTTGAACAAAATCGGTTAACCAGTTCAATTGGTTATATATAATATTTACAAATTTTATGTATTAGAATATCCTATAGTCCATCGATTTTGATGCCCCTATGATTCTTTGAAGACTTTTTGGTCTTGAGTTTGATTATTAGAATATGTGAAAGTCTCATTTTTTTATTTTTTTAGTTTTTCCCCTACTTTTATGATTTTATCGCATCTGAACAATGTTAAATTTACCGTATTATTAAATTTGATATTTTAATAAACGAAGTAAAAAAAACTTTTATCGAATTCAAATCAAATTGATCTACTGATTAACCGATCAATCGATTATTCAGTTTAATTAGTACAATTTAATATCTAGGATTGAATAACATGAATTTATCGATTAATTGAAATTGTTTACCAATAGTTAATTAAATCTGATTTTACGCACATGGGAAAATAAATTATGTGAAATATATATACATATTCAAGTGGTAAACAAATTGAATGTGGATTCATTAATCTCATATCTAATTTTTTATTTGAAAAAAAAAATTTCAATCACTTATCAATTGAATTTGGTAAAATTTAACCGATGACACTAACTAAACTATTTGAAACATTTTTATAAAGGATTAATATCCTATACACTGGCGGTGGAAATTTTTTTATTTCCACAAGCGCCTCAATTATAGGGTTTAGGGTTAGGGCTTAGGGTTTAGAGTTTAGGGGTTTTAATGTAAATGTTTAGAATTTATGGTTCATGTTTAGAATTTAGAATTTAGGGTTTAGGGTTAGGGTTTAGTTTTAGGGTAATATGTGTAGGGATTTAGGTTTTAACATATAAACCCTAAATTTTAACCCTAAACCCAAAATTTTATCAACAATGCCTAAATTCAAAACTACTATACTTTTACCCCTAAATTTTAAACCCTAAACGGAGTCTCTAACCCCTAAAATTAAGACGCTTGTGTAAAAAAAATTCCACAAGCGTTTGTGTATAGAACAATTACCATTTATAACTCCTATATAACAAGGATAAATATTCTATACACAGGCGGTGGAAACTTTTAGTTTCCACAAGCGCCTTAATTTTAGGGTTTAGGGACTTAGTTTAGGGTGTAGGGTTTAGGGGTTTAGGTGTAGGGGGGTTAGAATTTAGGGATAGTTGTTTTAATTTAAGGTTTAGAGTTATAATTTAGGGTTTATAGGTTAAAACCTAAATCCTCACCATATTACCCTAAAAACTAAACCTTAACCTACAAACCCTAAATTATAACCCTAAACTTTAAATTGAAACAACTATCCCTAAATTCTAAAGCCCTACACCTAAACCCCTAAACTCTATACCCTAAACTAACACCTTATACCCTAAAACCAAGGCGCTTGTGGAAACTTTTAGTTTCCACCGCCAGTGTATAGGATATTAATCCATATAACAATAATAATATTAATAGTTAATTTTCTCCAGAATAATTAAGGTAAAACAAACAAAATATGAAAATACATAATAAATTATTGGTGTGCTAAAATTAAACAAATTCTTTTTTTTAAAGTAACATCGGTCATTTATTTGAATAATAAAGAAAGCAAATAAATACATAAAACAGTCATAAAAAGGAGTGAAAAAAAGACAGCAAATAATAAAAGCTTCTGACCGATGGTATACCTCTACCCTTTGAGATATGTCACTTAGGGATTTCGGTAGAGATAGGAGAGGGTTGTGGCTCTGAAGAAGCCTCTGGAAACACACTTCAATAACACCCCCCACAAAATTTTTCGATCTTCAGCCCGGATCTAAGGTGGCTCGACAAAACGGCGGTCTCCTTCTACTAACCGGCAGATGTGGGCCGGCACCTCTTCGATCCAGTACCGCTCGTCGGTGTATCGCAAGCCTTCCGCCGCCAACGCATGCGCCGTTTGGTTTCCGGAGCGGCCGACGAATCTGAAGCTACAAGAGGTAAAGTTCTTGCTAACTTCCTTTGAGTCACAGATTATTGGACCGATATCTAATAGATCTGTATCTTGGGAGGTGAGCTTAAGTGCGACGGATCTACTATCACCTTCAACTGCGATACGACGGAGACCCAGATCACATGCAAACCGGAGACCATGCAGAATACTGAGAGCCTCTGCTTCAAAGACGGAGGTAACCCTTAATACTTTCCGGTGACCCGCTCCAATAACAGCTCCTCTTGAGTCTCGAATAATGAAACCTAAGCCTGCACATTTGTCTGTAGTTTTGTAACTGGCATCAGTGTTTATCTTGTAGGTACCCTCCAGTGGTGGTAGCCATCGAGCCTCGGCGAAGCGTGTCTGATGTTCGAACCGGGAAGTGGTAACAGAGAGCCCCTGGCTATAGCCCACGGTGAAGGTAAATACCTCGTCGGTGCGTTGTAATTTGCCTTCATAAATCAATATGTTTCTTGAATACCACAATGCCCAAATTGCAATTAAAATCTTGCTGTGCATAGATTGATCTGTAGCTTTAAAAACATGTAGTAACCAATCCTGCACATTTGTGAACTGATTCCAATTGCTACTGTAAACTGTGAGGAGACGCCAAACTTCAACTGCAAAGAAGCAATCACAAATAACATGTAGGGCACTTTCTAGGAATAGCTTACATCTAGGACATAATGGATCGTTCAATACTCTCTTTGCTACCAGATTTAGCATTGTAGGCACTAGATTTCTGGTCATTCTCCAAGTTAGGATTCTTATCTTAGATGGACATTGAATTCGCCAAATGGTCTTATAAATGTTTGTCTGCGAGTCAGCCATGGTAGGGGCACCCAAGAGAAGCTTGTAGCCACTTCGGACTGAGTAAATCCCCGAGCCTTCACCTTTCCAAGCTAGGATATCTTCTTGATGGAACATAGGCAACTTAATCTTTAGGATCTCCTCTGCCTCTCGAACTTCAAAAGTGGTACGAATAAGGTGCTGATCCCACCTATTCGTATCTTCTTGGATTAGATTCGATACCATGTTAATTCCTTCCACTGGAGTGGATCGAACCCGGCCCGAAGGCAAACCCGGGAGCCAGTAGTCGTTCCAGATGGATACATTGGACCCAGATCCAATTGTCCATCCAAGGCCCATTTCAAGGAGCTTCCGCGCACTCCAGATACTCCTCCACACCATTGATGGCGAAAAGCCCAACTCAGCTTTAAGGAAATCCGAACGAGGGTGATATTTTGCCTTTATCAAACGGGCCACTAGGGAGTTGGGCTTCTTTAACAAACGCCAGCCCTGTTTAGCCAGCAAGGCAATATTGAACTTCCCAAGATCTCTAAAGCCCATCCCACCTTCTTCCTTGGGTTTACATAATTCTGCCCAAGACACCCAGTGAATTCCTCTTCTGTTCGCATTCTTTTGCCACCAGTATCTCGCTAAGATAGCTTTCAGTTCCTTGCAAAAGGTTAGAGGGAGCAAGAAACAAGACATTGCAAACAATGGTATAGCCTGAAGAATGGATTTAATAAAGACCTCCTTACCCCCCTGCGACAACGTTTTTGCACTAAGAGAATGGGCTTTACTCCCAATACGATCTTTTAAATAGCTAAAAGCCTTCTTTTTTCCTCGGCCCACTATAGTTGGTAGGCCCAAATATCTTTCTGGGCAAGTGATCTCTGGGACATGTAAGATACGACACACGTCTTCTCTATTACCAGCAATAACATTGCTACTAAAAAATAAGCTCGACTTGTCATAATTAACAATCTGTCCCGAACATTCACCGTATTCACGAAGAAGGGAAATGAGCTTACCCGCATCTGCTGCCAAGGCTTCCCCAAAGATTATACAATCGTCGGCAAAGAGTAAGTGGCTAACCAGTGGAGCTCCTCTAGTGATTCGTATACCCCTAAGACTCCCCGCTAATATAGCTGATCGAAGAAGGGATGAGAGACCTTCCCCACATAGAAGAAACAAATAGGGACTGATGGGATCTCCTTGTCGTAGACCCCTAGACGGGAAGAAATACTCACTAGTGGTTCCATTGATGATGACAGAATATAATACCGTACGAATACAACGCATTATCATATGAATAAAACATGTGTCAAACCCCATTCTGGTTATAATACATTCCACAAAATTCCATTCTACCCGATCGTAAGCCTTACTCATGTAGAGTTTAAGGGCAAAAGATCCACGCTTTCCATATCTCTTTTTCTTTAAGGAGTCTAGAATCTCATAGGCTGCCACGATATTGTCTGAAATCAAACGACCAGGAACAAATGCACTTTGAGCCTCGTCTATACAGTCCTCCAAAACAACCTTCAGCCTGTTCGCTAGCATTTTGGAGATTATCTTGAACAACACATTGCACAATGCTATCGGTTGGAACTGTTTCATCGAACGGGCATCTGAAACTTTCGGAATCAAAACAATATGAGTCTTGTTAATTTCTTCAAGAGGGAACTCTCCTCGAAGAACCCCGATACAAAAATTCGCTATGTCCGTCCCGAGAATTCCCCAGAATCTCTGGTAAAACACAGCACCCAGTCCATCTGCTCCCGAGGCTTTGAGGGGGCTCATCTAATTAAGCGCAGCAAATACGTCGTCCTTTGTGAATTGCCTGAGGAGGGATTGATTCATCTCCTGGGTAATGCAAGGAGTAATACCCTGGAGGACATTAGAAGGATCGACACTACAATCGGAGGTGAATAAGTTTGAAAAATACTCTACTGCAACACGCTTTACCTCGACACAATCTTCATGAAATGTACCCTCATCTGTCATAAGACCCCGAATATATTTTTGTCGTTTCCGGTGGCTGGCATAGCGATGGAAAAAACTCGTGTTTCTGTCCCCATTCTTTAACCAGTTTGCCATTGCCCGTTGCTCCCAGAAAAGCTCCTCCTTATCAAGTTCCAGATTCAATTCGAGTTTTGACTCAATTAGCTCACCAATTGTTTCCTCTGTTACCTCCTTCTCCGATAGCTCGGTAATACGAGCTTGTAGCTCCCGAACGGTTAATCTCTTCACTTTTTTCAAAAGACGAAACCATTTATCAAGGCCCGAGCTAACCATCAATAAACGCTCAGGTACAGAGCCCATAGAGTTCGTCCAAATTTGTCGAACTTCCTCTTCGCATGATTCTTCAAGTAACCAGGCCGCCTCAAACTTGAAGTGCCAAATTTGGTATTGTTGATACAAATTGGGCTTTGTATTGAGTAATAAGGGGCAGTGGTCCGAGAGTGAATGTGGGAGATGGTCAATCTGATAATTGGGAATAGCTTCCTCCCATTGGAGGGACATTACTCCCCGGTCAAGCCTTTCGCGGATATTATTCTCCGTTGTCCTACCCCACTCCCAGGTATACCAAACACCTTTGTATCCCATGTCCATAAGCCCACAATCTTCTAAAGCCGAGTGAAAATTCTGCATCTGCCAATCTTGTCGAAGATTGCCTCCGGATTTCTCATGTTGATATAACAACTCATTAAAATCACCAATGACACACCATTGCACATCCGGCCGATCATTCAATCGCCTAAGAAGATTCCACGAGTGAACTCTATTCTGAACCTCCGGGGCACCATAAAAGCCCGTCAATCTCCAACAGCGTCCATCCTCTCCTTCTACAATCATGGCGTCAATATGGTTAATAGAAAAAGACCGTATAGATAAATTAACATTATCCTTCCATCCTAAACAGAGACCACCACTCCTTCCATCTGATTTGACTTTAACTCCATGTACAAACCCACACAACTTCCTTACTCGCTCCATTTTGATCGCCGGTAGTTTCGTTTCCATCAGAAAAACTATCGAGGGGGATAAATCACGCATAAAAGCGCAAAAACGTCGAACGGTTCGATCCATCCCCAAACCCCGAACGTTCCAACTCAAAAGTCTCATTGGGCTGGGCTGGCCCATTTCGAGGAGCCTGCCATAATAGAGGTAGTATTGTCATGTGCGTCAGAAATAGGAGAGCCAATCAGAGATGACTGAACACGAGCCCGCTTGGTACTATCACAGTTCTGTAGTGGGGTGTCCTCTTCAGCTTGGCCCATAATAACATCTAATCCATCAGGGCCCGATGTGACATTGATCTGGTTTCTTTCATCGGGTCCATGTAATTGCATTCCAAGTGGCCTAGGCCCAGGACTAGCAGGCCCAGAACCAGTTTGCAGTTGACTTCCCTTCAAAGTAGATCCCCTTAATGGAGCCTTAACACTCGCCGGACCGTTAATGTGATCATGGATACCTGGCGGGAAATTAGGCGACATGTTCTCCTTCTGCGATAATTCAGCCGAGATCGTGGTTGCCTGGATTCTCTCCATGCCATCCTCAACTAGCCATCTGCTCGACGTCGGTGGAGCACGCCGGGACGGGGCTCTAAGTGAAGCATCCCAACCAGGTTGTAACTCCGTGCTACCCGCCGTGAACTTCAACGGACAGAAGCTCTCTCCGTGGCCCAAAATACCACATAGAAAACAGAATAGGGTCAATTTCTCATATTGAAATCGGACGTACTGGACATTACCATTTGACAGAATAATCTTTTTTTCTCCTTTTAAGAGGAGTCCTCACATCCACACGAGCACGTAGTTTCATGACCCTTTTATACCCCAAAGCAATAGCCGTCGAATCATATTCGATAAACTGTCCAATGAAGTTTCCGATCACCCTCTCCAGAAGTCAACAAAATTGAGGGAAACAACCATTGGATCTTCCTCAGGTTGCAACCGATGAAGAATCAGAAGATGGTTGCTAAAATACCAGGGTCCACCAGTAGAGATTCGTTCCACATCCAAGATATGGTATAGCCGAAACAGGAAACGTCCTTCACCTAGATCTGATATCGAGATACCTCCAGGGGGTGCCAAACCGAAGCCAAAGTGGAGCGCATTGATTGGAAATGGATGACACTGGAGGTGAGAAAAGATCCCATAAAGCAGAATTCAAAGGGTAACAGTGCGTTTGTAGGGTTAAGTTCGATCTGTAGCCCATCATCTTCGTCGCCAAAAAGGGACAAGTTTGCAAGATCCGATTCCACTTCAGCCATAATAGAGCGTGATACAAGATCAGAAGAAAGGAGAAGAAACAAAAGGAGAAAAACGTGCTACAAGAGCAGAGAGAAAGCGTGCTACAAGAACAGAGAATTGATAAAACTAAAATTAAACAAATTCTATTAAAAAACAAATAAAGAGATTTATATTAAATGGTTTGAATGATTGCATTGATGTTTCATGGTCAACATAAAGGCAGAACAAAATGAATATGATTTCTCCATATAATATATAATATTATTTTAATATTAATATATAGTATATTATAAGAACAGACATAGATGTCTCGTTTGCCTTGCATTTTCCCCACTAGCCTCGTCCACATGTTTCTCCTACCCACTATATAACTAATAAACCAAACAAAAACATGGAAGAAGCCGAAGCCTTGTAAGATTATTTATACACACAAATATAATCAACCAAATGATTAAAGATTATGTCCGGCACTCGCAATAAGAGAGTTATTATTATCAGCGGCGAATACTTTATCTCAAAAAAAAATATGTCTGTGTTTAAGATATTTTAGAGCCAATTTAATTAAGTCATTTTTTATTCAATTGAACCAAATTATTATAATCTTGAATTTGAGCTATTCTAGGGACTAGTAATAGAATTTGATCCTACTTCACTCTATTATATTATTTAATCAATCAAATGCATATTGTTACATGGTTATTATCTTTTTCGATGTAAGATCAACGTTCCTCGTATATTTAAAACGTGACATTCTCCCTCACTCAATCATGTGACGCTCTCGTCACAAGTCATTTGTTCTTGTGATGGGTCACTGTCATAGTTGTTCACCTTCTCTACTCACTCTCGAGGCACTTAACGTGAAATCGAACAGCCAAATGATCGTTTCGATATTATTTGTCATGAGGCTATTATCCCCTCCTCAAAAGACATGCTAGATATAATGTGCAGCGTCATCGCTTTTATATTTTAAGAACTTTCTTTCATATTCAGATGTGAGATTAATGTGTCTCCCTTTAGGAAGATTGACAATATATTTATATTAATTTTTTAGTTATTATTAAATAATTTATAAAATTTAATAATTTAATCCAAATTATTTTTAGATTAAGGCAATTTTTTTTTTACATATATGCAACATGATGTTTCTCTATTTGGGTTTACGTAAGCTAGATTATTATCCATCTAACACAAGAAGATATTAGCATACATGCGTCTACTTATGACTTGGTCAGGGTTTAGTGGCTGTTCAAAAGTTTACAGGGTCTCTGTAGTTTATTAAAACAAGAACTTTTAATTTATAATATCAAAGATATACAAGAGCTTTATTTACTAATTAACGAATAGTTGATAACATATAGTAGATTACATTAGCTAATAGCGAATAGCTGATAGCATTAGTTGATTTGACTAACAGATTGTATTAGTTAATTGTAAAATTAATTGATAATTGATAAATGTTTGATTATTTGAACAAACAAAATGACATATAAGGACATGCTATATTTGATACATGTTTAAATAATTTATTAGTTCTTAATATTTTATATCTATTAATATTAATTAGATTATAAAAAATATTTTTTTACTAAGCATATTTGAGGATGTACATATTATTATTTTTATTTGTGAGATTATTTTTTAATATAATTTTAATAATTATCAATGAAAATAACTTGTGGGCCAAATCTTTTATGCAGACCCAAACCTAAAGAAGTAGGCTACTCCAATTTCACAAGTCTGCCAATTGTAAATATGCTTAAGTTATTGGACCAGATTGGATGATAAAAAAGGGCCGAAATTGTGTCTTAAGATCGAATGGGACTTGCATAACGATCCAAAAGATTTGCCAGTCATATATGGTTCAGACAAAAATAGGTAAACCCATATGAATGTCTAATAGATATCATGTTACATGCTTGTCATGTCATGCAAGAAAAATAGTTTAGATTTATCAACATAAACTCGTTGGTATGTTTTGAGATGTGGGACTCGATTAGGGTAATCAAGCTTAAAGTTAAGCATGAGAATCAACCTTCTTTTATTGGTTAATTAAATCTAACCGAGTGATTTGAGCTAGGGACGGAGTCAGATTAGAGAGTTGGGGACAAAATATAAAATCTGTAAAGGTAAAAAAAATTGGTGGGTGGGGGTGGCATGACCCCTCCCACCCTCCATATAGATATGTTCCTGATTTGAACAACTTTATTTCTATCTCGAATCGAACTTGAATAATTTTTTTAGTTTCAAATTTTTAGTTAAGCTCCTCTTCTCACAGCTTGAGTTTCGATTAGGGGTGTAAATAAACAGAGCGTTCGACGAACCGTTCGTGAACCGTTCGTATAATGTTCGTTTATTAAGCTAAATAAATGAGTATGGACAAAATTTTTATGTTCGTTTAATAAATGAACGAACACGGACAAAGGTGTGTTCGGCTCGTTTATGTTCACGAACAAGCTCGTTTATGCGCCATGTATAAGGTCGTTTATAGTCTCGTTTATAAGCTTGTTTATAGGCTCGTTTACATGCTTGTTTATAAGCTCATTTATAGAATGAAAATGTTTGTGGATGTATCTAAATAATACTTTTTGTTGTTGCTAAGGATATTATATTAAGTTCATGTTTAAATGTAAGTTCTAATTTGTTGCTTTTTATTTATTTGTTTGTTGTTAATTTAGTTAACATTTCTTAAAATATAAACAAACATGTTTGCGAACGAATAAATGAGCGCGTTCGCGAACATGTTCGCGAACACTTAAATGAACTCGTTCGTGAATACTTAAACGAACACGTTCGCGAACACTTAAACGAACATGTTCGCGAACACTTAAATGAACACGTTCGTGAACACTAAACAAACGAACACGAACACCTTCAAAAATAAATAAATGAACACGGACACAATATTAAAAATTTAAACGAACACGAACTGAACATGAACACCTTTAAAATTAAACAAACGAACACGAACAAAGGCTTGTTCGTTCAAGCTCGGTTCATTTACACCCCTAGTTTCGATTAGCTCGACTATACTTTAAACACTAATCATCGTCAACATGGGCGGATCCACCTTTACAAATGGGGTGTCTCTTAACACCCCAATTTTCTTTTTGGAAATTGTCTTTTTCTATTTTATTTGTATATAGAAAACTAAAATATATATAATTGACACTTTTTATTATAATTTTTTTTGAAAGATAAATATGGGCCTCGTTAAAAACTCCTTCCTAGCGAAGGGGAAAAGAGTACCCAGCTAAGAAATTTTATTAATTCGAAATTGAAGTTCCCGTTACAAAGCTTCAAGAGAAGCCATAACCCCTGCAGAAACATACATCACAACCTACAACCACTTACTAGCCAATACCTTTCTTAGCTAATGCATCCGCATAAGCATTACAATATCTAGGAATCCATCTAATGCAAGCACCATATTTTCCTATAAACTCCAATATACCTTCAATTTGACCGAGCAAGGGAGGGGGGGGGGGGTAGTTTCCCGGTACACCACTTGACAACCTGCTGGTTGTCGGATTCCACAATCAGCCGATATTTCCGAGACCAAGTGGACCGCATAAATAATTTAATTCCGACCACCACGGCTTCTAATTCCACCCATGAAGGAAGAGCGGCTGAAGCTTTCTGGGAGAATTCCAACATAATTTTACCTTTGTCATCTTTGAGCACACCTCCCACTCCACCGTGCCCACTGCAATCCAAGGCGCCATCAACGTTGAGTTTAACAAATCCATACGGAGGGGGAGACCAAACAGTAGGGGGTTGGTTAGTGTGTTTACTGGGCGACAAGGATACCGCGAGGAAGAAGTTCTGAATAAGAGAGTCCATACTCACAGGACAATCCAATCGTGAAGCATTAAACCAGGATGCAAGTCTATATCTTACAATGTAACTAAATTGAACTCAATCCATAATCTTGGTGTTGAAAACTATTTCATTGCGGAACAACTACGTCGACCAAAGCACAGCGAATGAGATAAGAGAGAACCAACCAAACTGTCGTTTCGACCCAAGGTTACCCCAAGCTTCCAAGAAGGCCTTCGGCTCTCGAGGGAGGATAGTGGATAATCCTGCCAAATTTACAAAATAGTTCCATATTTTCCATACACCGCGAACACTTAAATGAACTCGTTCGTGAATACTTAAACGAACACGTTCGCGAACACTTAAACGAACATGTTCGCGAACACTTAAATGAACACGTTCGTGAACACTAAACAAACGAACACGAACACCTTCAAAAATAAATAAATGAACACGGACACAATATTAAAAATTTAAACGAACACGAACTGAACATGAACACCTTTAAAATTAAACAAACGAACACGAACAAAGGTTTGTTCGTTCAAGCTCGGTTCATTTACACCCCTAGTTTCGATTAGCTCGACTATACCTTAAACACTAATCATCGTCAACATGGGCGGATCCACCTTTACAAATGGGGTGTCTCTTAACACCCCAATTTTTTTTTGGAAATTGTCTTTTTCTATTTTATTTGTATATAGAAAACTAAAATATATATAATTGACACTTTTTTTATAAATAATTAACTATTCTTCAATATCTTAAAAAAATGACACCCTTTAAATAAATTTCTGACTTCGTCCCTTATCGTGGATACAGCTATCAAAATGTCAAGTAAAATATACATTCTCTTTTCTAATTTTCCAAACTTTCACGTTTCAACCTTTGGTATCACTAATTTGGCCAAAATATACATTAAACATAGCTATCAAACCAATTTCAATTTGAACATTTATCCAAACATATCTCGCGTGCGAGCATATAAATATAGGATCGATTCACACATCGTAAAACTATTTAGTTTTTTACATTTTAAAATTGTTGGATTATTGAAAATAATAATTGAGATTAACGATAAAAAAATGAAGAGGTTTTAATGGAAAGAAATAACTAAAACTTTCTATTGATATCTCAATGATGGCTAGTAAGCATGTGTTTGGATGGTTGTTTGGAGGCCTAAAATCTCGATTCAACGGGATTTTTGGCCTCGAACGCCGTGCCCACATGTTTAGATCTAAAAATTAAAAATCAATTCTGGACCCCAAACGTGATTCTGGGAGAAGCAAGGTAGAAGTAGCTTTTGCGTTTCGTCGTGATTTTTACACTATCTTTTTATACAATCGTGATTTTTAAGAAAAAAAAAACTCCTGAACATAAATCACACTACTTTAAAATCAATTTTACACAAAATAAAATCTATAAAATTACATTAATCTAAAATCAATTCTACCACCGCAAAACCAAACACACGTAACCTTATTTCATGACAAGCAAGTTTTGTTGTCTTTCTTTTGTCCAATTGTTTGGTTGGGGCATAAGGCTACATTTGAAGAACATGCGTAACATGATCGGTTAAAAAGATTTAAGGTAACTCTCACTTATCTTGTTGGATTCAATGCTCAACACCACACTTTGAGTACTATACCTATTATTAGTGAACAGCTGTCGGCTATTTAGTGACTCTTAAATATGCACATTTCATTCTTTTATCCTTATAATTAGAATCATCGTCTATGTGTAGGAAATCAAGTTTTAAAATAGTTAGTATTTATTGGTAGAAGTCGTTAATTTTATTAAAAAAAGAAATATTTAAGATTACAGTAAGAGCTTGTAACTATAATAGCAAACTAAATATATAATCTGAATATTTGTTTTTTAATCCATAAAACTAGTCACTTGAGATCATATAGTGATCATACAATGAAAATGTTAAAAAAACTTAACTAAAAGACTCGAACAAAAGATAGATACGAACAGATTTGACTGCATCAACAAGCGAACCATAAAAGGGGATCAAACTACTGAAAGACCACCCACAATCGCAAATCAGAGCCGAACGTCATGAAAAAGCTATCCACGAACGTGAACCGCGTATCCAATTCCAATTCAATGGTCCAAAAAGGGAAGATCAGCAGGATAACATAGCAACACCATTTTGATCAGTCGAGGCGCCGTCAAATTTAACTGTTAAAAAAATAAAAAGAACGACTAAACGACCGACAAAGGAGAACAAAAATGTGCTATAAAGATAAAGGAAAACATGCCATAAAGACAAAATTATTCTTGTAAAATTAAAAAAATGGAATATAAACAAGCAAAAGAAAAACAATGAGTACCAACGGCCGATAACTAGCATTAAGATTAATGTCTTCATCAACCAAGCAAAACAAAAAGGTTGAGTAGAGAGAAAAATAAGGTAAGCGGCTAAACTTTAAGAAAAAATTATTTTCAAAATCCTTCTAATATATTAGAATCATGAGGTGTGACATGAAAATTGTTCACTTTAATCATGAAGTCATGGATTTAATATATACTAATGAGAATAAAACATATTTTATAATCCATCATTTACCTATTTGAAGAATGTTGTGACGAGTCAATAATTTTTAAAGTAAATAGTTAAAAATTCTCTGTTAATATATTTTTTCCTTTACACATGGGGCAATAATAAATGGCAATCTGAAATGGAACCAAATTTGAAAACGTGGCATCGACATACCACTAAAACAATGATCAGATCAGGTACATAAGATAGATACTGCACACATGGAATCAAAATGTGGATAAAGAAATTTCCTCCTACCATGTGCATAATTTTAATTGTATTATAATTTGGCTTTATATAACTTTTATGATTGAGAAATGTTTATAAATTGGCTATGTATTTACTTCCTTTTCCCTTGACCAATGATCTTCCATTGCATTATGCACAAAGTGTTCATATGGTTGTCATTTCATGTGTTCTCCACCACCGCCACGGTCAAGAATGGACCCAGAGGGGCTGCAGGGGACAGGCGCCCCCTAAAAGTTTAAAATTTATATATGACTTAGAATTTTTTCAGAAATATTTTACATCTTTTATATTACAAATTTATTTTTGTCCCCCTAAAGTTTTGTAAGTTCGTCTCTCTTATAATTTTATAAGTTTATCTTCCCTAACATGAAATCATGCGTCCATCCCTGGCTACTCCCCTTTCTCCATATGGTTGAGGTGACATATAAAGCCACTTTGGGATCAACCTTTAGGCTGAAGCTTTAGTATTTGAGTGAGGGAAATAAAGATATGAAAAGCATTGTTCAAGAAGATTTTATTGCCAATTTTTTTTAAAAAAAAGTTTGGTAAGAAAAATGACCTGCTAACAACCTTCTCCACCTCATCCATTTCCTATATACATTTGTATTGAGCCCCCACTATACTTGGATCCTTGAACTTGCCCTCCCTTTGCTTATCAACTCCACCTAATATGTGACCCTAAATCTTAAAGGCAATACATGAAATCTATCCATTTCTGGGACCCTCGAGTTCAAGTCCTTTCCTTTTCTCACTTCCGAGTTTCGATACATTTATTAATCCGTATATCTGTATTATGTTTATGTGTTATGAGATGTTTTATTTACTGGGTTGTGCACAACATAAAATTAGAAAATTAAAATGTTGCATTGATATCACTTGTACAAGACTATTAACCTATTTCCAAAGAACATATCTGATTGAATGTGCAACGCTACTATTTTTATATTCTACGATCTTTTATATTTTTTTTTTTCTGATATGAGATTGATACTTTATCTCTCTTTAAAACGTGCTCCTATAGATAAGCCAAGGACTTAGTCAAAAGGGAGTCAAATAAGAAAGATTATGATCGGGAAAGAGTGATAAAAGTGGCTTTAAAAAGGGTTTAATAAGCTCTTAATTTTGATTCACAAAATGTTGGAGAACCCACATTGCACCACCCTCTTGTAGGCATGGCCTGACCCATTTCAAGCTGTCGTCCTCCATGCTGTTGCATTCCCCAACTTCTTTTGTGCACTGCATTTGCCCCTTTTCTCTCTTTTTTATTATTATTTCCCACTAGAGGTAGCAAACGACTCAATTGGTTCGGGTCATTTTGATTTTGGTTATTTCGGGTCTGATATCATTCGGTTCAGATTCGGTTCGGGTTCGGTTCCAGTTCGGTTCTATTGTTCGGTTGCTTTTCGAGTCGATTGATTTTCGGTTCGGTTGATTTTCGATTTTGTTCTGTTCGGATCAATTCAGGTCAATTTCTGGTTGATGGGAGATCAGTCGGTTTTAATCAAGTTTTTAGGTTGGTCAGTTTTTTTACACCCTTTATATGGCTTTATAAAGCCAATATATTTGACTTTTTGGTGAGTTGTGCGATTGTTCATATCTCATATTTTTTTTATTTCTATTAATATCTTTTATTTATTTCGGGTTGTCTTCGGTTCGGGTCCATTTCGGTTCAACTAAAAATCAGTTCATTTTCGAGTTTCGGATCAAATTTCAGGTAAACATGTTCGGTTCGATTCGGGTAAAAAATTAAGACACAGTTAGTGTAAACTAAAGTTAACATGTGCTTGTTAAATTTAGAGTTTATAGTTTAGAAGTTTAGTTGTGGGGTTTAGAATGTAAAATTTAGAATTAGAGTTTAGGGTGTTAGGATTAGGGCTTCAAAATTTAAATTTTAAAGAATAATTGCGTAAAATAATTTATACGGACTGTATATCAAAATATAACTCTATAAAAAATAAGATAAAAGAAATTGAAAACTTGTTTCCCTTCCCCTATCAACTTCTCTCCTCCAATCATTCACTTAATGAGTTGCCAACATCCATTAGATTCTGAGATTTGTATCCTTATATCTTGTGAGTTTAGGGTTTATTTTTTCCTTCCACGTGTCTTAGCCAAATTGGTTGTGGTTTCATTACATCGTGATCCCATTGTTTTTATGGGACATACCCTCCAAAATGTTGGTGCCCGAAAGGATTAGGACATTCTGATTTCTTACCGACAAGTAGGATTTTTATAACAAACCTGTTCCTAATTATCTGTTGTGTTCTTGGTTTTATATGCCATGGATGATCCACAATGATGATAACCATTTAATTATTTAATGGAAATAAACATGGCATTGGCAGGTACACAATTTGTTTTCTAGTATTTTCTTTCCGATCACACGTATATAAACTTAATAGAATTATTTAATGCATTAAAATTTAAGAAGTTTTTAAAGTGTCGTTACAATATACCTATATAAATGTTCTATACTCCTTATGGCATGTGTTTGAATCTCACTAATACCGAATAATTTAAATTCATTTGATGATTACTTTTAAAATTTTCTGATAAAGTATGAGAGATAAAATCTCGAGACAAATTAAATATATACATTCAAAAGTATAATATCAGACTTACATAGTGCTTCACAAATTATCCAACGAATAACACTTCGAAGAATATTTTTTTCTTTCAAAATCCTAAACAATGTGTAATATACGTGTCTAAAAATATCATATCATATATATATATTAGTATTACAATGCTTATCATAATATCTATAACTCCTACATATTTAAAGTTTTGCATGTAAAAATGGATGTACTTTGGGTTGTAAACAGGGGCGGAGCGGGTGGGGAGGGGCAATTGTCATCCATCCTCAAGAATTGATTTATTTATGAGTTTATCTTTTATTTTTAAATATTTATATTTTAATCATTTAATTTTAAATCTTGATTCCGTCTTTAGGTGTGAATCAAAAGGTAATTCGATAAATAAATTAGGTATAAATATGGATCAACAAGTCGAGATGAAATCCCATCATTAAGAGCAAAAGACAAACAACATGACATGTTTTCTTCTAAATATGTCAGGGTTATATTTCTCTACAAAGTGTGGGGGTTTTTGAAGTTTCAAAGACTAAAATAGTAATTAAATTTTAGGTGTCAATATTTTACCCAAACTTAAGTCTTTCCAATAAAAAAAACAAAGGACAAATATCTGGTGGTAGAAACTAAAAGTTTCCACAAACGCCTTAATTTTAGGGTATAAGGACTTATTTTAGGGTATATCGTTTAGGGGTTTAGATGTAGGAGTTTAGAATTTAGGGATAGTTGTTTAAATTTAAGGTTTAGGGTTATAATTTAGGGTTTACATGTTAGGGTTTAGTTTTAGGGTAATATGGTGATGATTTAGGTTTTAACCTATAAACCCTAAATTATAACCATGAACCTTAAATTTAAACAACTATCCTTAAATTCTAATCATCTACACCTAAATCCCTAAACTCTATACCCTAAACTAAATCATTATACCTTAAAACTAAGACGCTTGTGGAAACTGAATATTTATAAAAAAACAATTGCAAATTGTGAAAAAAAAAGTTTTATCAATATCAATATTCAATATTTAAACTTGTTCAGTATCCAATCTAAATGAATCGATTCACATAATTGGTTGAATTGATCGGATATAATATCCAAAATCATTTTGATTTGAGCTCCACTTTGATTTTCTTAACATTGGATGGCTAAATAATTTTTTGGGAGCAATATGTAAAAACTATAGTGCCCAAGTTTTATGTTTTTATATAAAAAAAGGTTTGATTTAATATGGGATATGAATGAAAACTCATGTCAGGTTGATTTTGTTCACTTGTCGGGTTTTCTTAAACAATTAACCATTGATTTCCCCCCTAATTTTGTTATTAACTAATGTGTAAAATGTAAGTGAAGTCTGTTCAGAAAGGAACTGATTAAGATTGCTTACTTTTGTTAAGCTTAATGTGCCAAAAGTCCAAATGTTTTTTTGGTTCTTTTTGCTGTCATTTTGATTATCCTTTACCCTAATTACAAAGCATCCAAGTCTAATCATGTCCATTAGTGTTTAATTAAGGTTTAGTGCATGACATGTAAGAAGAATCCATCCTCCAAAAATAACTCATACAAATCAAATAACAATAGATTAAAGGCTTTAATTTAAAGATGTTCGATATTTTTTACCGTTAATTTTTTGTTGTTGATAAAAACGAGATTACCACTATGTGTCTCATTAAAAACCTTCATAAATTTAAATGGAAAAAAAGAATGCACATGATAGTAAAATAAACAAAGGAAATGACTCGCCTCAATACATTAACAACCATAAAATAACCAACAAGGTACAATGATAACCCACCACAAAGCACAAACCAACAACCTTAACCATAATCATCCTCAAGAAGTAAGAACCTAATACCTACCATAACCATAACCATCCTCAACAAGGTACCTTTACCGATAGATTTTTCTCTAATTTTTTCTTTAAAAGAGTGGTCTTCGACGACGGATTTAGTGGTGTCGTCTTGCTTTTTCTTTCTTTTTATTGTGTTATTTTTTGTGTATAGTTGTAAAGATATTCGACATTTTGTTGTGGCATGATTTTCGCATGCTTTTTGAATTTGGTAAACTTGACCCGAGACTAGAAAATTGAAATCGATCTAACATGATGATTCAAATTTGATCCGAAACTTGAAATAAACTGAATTTTAGAATTGAACCGAAAATGGACTCGAATCGATTTTTAACAGAACTTAATGGAACCTAACTGATTTTACCCGAACCGAAGGCAACTCGAAATAAAGAAAATATATTAAAATAAATAAATAAATAAATAAATATGAAATGTGAACTGTCGCACAACTCACCAAAAAGCCCAATATACATGCTATATAAAGTCATATATAGGGTGGGAAAATATAACTCGGCCTAAAAACCCGACTAAATCCGATCGATCACCTATTAACACGATATTGACCCGAACTGAAATCAATCGACCCGAAAATAACCGACCTAAAATCAATCGAGCTGAAAGTTAACTGAACCGAAAATCAACCGACACGACGTATAAAGTCATATATAGGGTGGGAAAACCTAACTCCACCCGAAAACCCGACTAAAACCGATTGATATCCTATTAACCCGAACCGAAATCAATCAACCCGAAAATAACCGACATTAAATCAACCGAGCCGAAAGTCAACCGACCCGACGTCCTGACCCGATACCCAAACCGAAATCAGCATAGACCGAAATTAAAACCGAACTAGATCCGAACTTAAACCGAATGTAGTCAGACCCGAGAAGACTTGAATCAAAATCGAACCGAATGACCCATTTTCGACCTCTAAATTGGCACAGTTTTTGTCTATTGTTATGATAGTCTAGAGTTCATGTGACGATCATCACGACTAAAGGTATTCAAAACTACCCGACCCGATAGACCCGACTACCCGAAAGAAAAAAATCAAGAATTTTACTAAAAAAATTACACCAACAGGCCGGGTACCCGACCCGGGATTTTTTCTGGGTAGTTGGGCCAGGTCTGGGCCCAATTTTTTGGTAACCGGGTACCCAACCCGAACTGATATTTTAATATATTTATTTTTAGCTGTAAATTATATTTTTATTTTAGGTTCCTTATTATTTTTACCTAAAACTAAATTTAAATCTCTAAATTATTTCTATGTTTGTATTATGTACTTTTAAGTTTTAATTTTTTTAAATAAATTTTTAGTAATTTGTTAATACACGATTCGAAAGAAAAAACGAGATTAATATTTTTAATGTCTTTTTGGTGATAAACTTTAATATATATATATCCAAATATTCATGTTAAAACTAACTTCAAGTCACTAATTTTTGTGTTTGAATTATGTATTATGAACTTTTAAATTTTATGCGTTTACTATGTGATTTTTTTTTTAAATTTTTAAATTTAAAAATAAATAAATAATGTGAACTCGGTACCTGCTACTCCATTTTTCAAGTACCCAGGTTTCACGGGTACCCGAATAGCGGGTACCCGGCTAAAGTGGGTCGGAACATGGGCCGACATATGTAATACCTGGAAGAACAAGGTACCCGAGAATGAACACCCCTAATCACGACGCACCATGTGATCAAGGGAGGTCGACAGTCCAACATAGTTAGATCTCATTTTGTAGTAGTTTGTTGATACAATCAAAATCATTAGCGGAGCAATCTGTAATATTTATTTTCTTAATCTTCACTCATACATCAATCTAGTTGGAAGAGACATGGTGATTTCTATGATGGTTGTTGAGTTATCAACAAAAAGATGAACTACGTATTTAAGAGAATGTCAGTCTTTTTTCTACACGCTCTTTAAGTCACATATTTTATTTTTTAAGAATATTTTTAGTGGTTTTATAAAAAAAATATGGATTAAAAGCATTGCATTTATTCTATTTTTCTTAATTTTAATAAAAGCTAGTTTTTTTTGAAATATTTCTATTCTTCCAACACTTTAATTTCTTGTAAATACATTGAATGGAATTGCATTAATGCTTGTGAGAGTGGAACATTACAAGTATAATTTCTTTTTTCACATATTCTAGCTTAGGTCAAAGAGGACCATGTTGATGATGATGCGTGGAAGCATCCTAGCCCTCCAAAATCTCCCTGGCTCAACAATCTCTCCAACTGATCTTTTGCCACCTGTGCCTTTTCTCTCTGAAAATTGCATATGTATAAATAAAGGAATATAAAAAAATACTGTGAATATACACACGTGTATATGTATATCAGTATATGTATACTTTCTACTTATACCTGCAATCTTTCCATAACATCTGAGTCCGAGTTAAAGTCATAATAAGTGCTTGCTGCTGTCAGCTTCATTGAAAGAAACTGCAAACATTTCAAAAAACTTTAGTCACTAAATTTATGTTACAACTGTATAGTACTACATATGTCCATACCCGAATCAGATACGTACTTGTATACGTACGTATGTCTAGGCGTATAAATACATATACACCTAGCTATATATACATACGTGTAGTAGAAATGTGAATGTGTAATTAATTATATTGGAAAAATGACAAAAGATGTCCCCATGTTTGCATGTTTTGTCATTTGACCCTCTATTCTTTCTTTTGGTCCAAATATGCCCCCAACGTTTCATTCGTAGTTAAAATATGCCCACAACGTTTCAATTTGGTCCAAATATGCCCCCGTTAGATGAAAACTGTCAGTCAACTGACGTTCAACAGCTAATGCTGACTGGACTTGCCACATATTAAGATCTATTGATGACACGTCAATTTTTTTTATAAGCCTTTGAACGTCAGTTGATTGACAGTTTACATCAAACAGGACTGTGAATGAAACGTTGGAGCATATTTAGACCAAAAAAAATAATAAGGGGCCAAATGACAAAACAATCAAATGTTGAGGGCATATTTGGACCCCAAAAAAATAGGGGACAAAACATGCAAACCTTGGGCATCTTTTGTCATTTTACCTTAATTATTCTTACCTCAACTTGATTCTGCAAGGACTGGACATAATTGATTATCTCATCCAACATGACTGCCATGCCCATGGTCTGCAAATAATCAAACACATAAGAAAATTTGCAGCTATTTTTTTTTCTTTTGCCTCTTTTTAATGTAAAAAATAAAATTACCTTGTAACATCCTGGGACAATATCTTGCAAGCATTTTAGTCTCTCATTTATTTTCCCTCTTCTAACCTGATTGGTAAAAACAAAAGAAAAACATCATTTCCGATCGATCGGAATGGTTAAACCGATCAAATTTAAAGTATTTTTCGAGAAATGTTACCCTTTCTGCTAAACTATGACTATCAGTAGCTTCACCTCTTCTGGCTCTGACATGAACAACATCTTTTGGTTTGTTTTCTTCCTTTTTTGCTCTTTTCCCTCTCCCGGAATTCTGCATAACAAAACATTAAAACAAAAACCCAGATTAAAAAATGAAGTGAAAAATAAATAAAATTACGAAATATATATATGTATATGTATAGAATATAGGGTTACATTTCTTTTCTTGATCCAGCTTTCAGAAGTTTGTGGAGATGATGAATTCCCAGAACTGCTTTCCGAGACATCCAATGATTTCCTCTTGTTTTTTCCCTGGAATTCGTTTTTAGCAGTGAGTGCTGCAGTTAAGCCCTGATTGGTATCATGGAAAAAACCAGGCGGATTTTCTCTGCAGTTTCCCGGAATTTCAGCTCCTTGGTTGGTGAAGAAGCTTTCATTGGAGAAAGGGAAGAAGCTTTGGTTTAGCACACCAACAAGTGATGACTCCATGGTTGTAGAATCAATATCCAAGAAAGAAAATGATTGTTTGAAATTCTGCAAATCTGATGTGAAATCAGCCATATAGAATTTATGGGAGCTTTTATTTTCCTTTCAGATGGGTGTTTGGATGATGAGAAAATGGGACCTGTGTTTTATTTATAGAGTGTGATCAATGTACTGTTCGACATGCATGTAAAAAAAATATATTTTTTTTTAATTTTTAAACTCTTTTGGACACGTGGCAGTTTAGGCTTCTGTTGTTTTGCTCTTAGGCCGTGCCCCATGTTCAGGAGAGGTATCCAACAATGAAATGGGTCCATGAATAAGCTTTTGGCCCACTTCTTCTTTTACATTTTTTATCACTAAAATGTTTTTAATTGTATCAATCTGGTCCAAGTGATAAGTAGTTTGATATCGAATAAGCATGTCTCAAGTTCTAAACCTTCTGTATGCATAATTTTTTTTGCTGGGAAACTCACCTACCAAAATTAAGTGTGCGACGCGGATCGATTCGAATTAATCAGAGCGAAACCCTGGAGAATCAAGAGGACAACAAAAAAATGTTTTAATTGAAAAGTACGATGGATTAAGTCTTAATTCAAGTGACATAATTGATGTAATACTTATGAGTTAAGAGGATGTGAACTTTGACAAATCTTAATTTTAATCTTAATCTAGCATAGAGGGGAGGAGAAGGAAATAAATACTCTTAATGAGTCTAGAATCTGTAATCCAAAGGAATATAATGAAATAAAAGTGAACAGTTTGACCAATTGGCCAAATGTGTTTGTTCCGTATAATGTGATTGTTTCATATTAAGTTAATCTTTATTATAATTATTTAATATGGGGCTTTATCATCAACACCACAACCAATGTTATCATTGATGCAATAAGTGCATTTGGACATAAAATGGGTACATAAAAAGTATTTGCTTTAGTGGTTACAAAGATTTGAATCTTTGATAAACTATACAATGCAACCATCCAAATATTTCTAACCTCAACTTTTTCCATTAATTTTTTTTTATAAAAAATCAATAAAATCTCAAATTATGGATGCACTTATCACTTGGGAATGCCCATCATTTTCTATGTACCATGATAAACATTAATTTCATTAGTTGATATTTCTTTGTTTGATGCAACTTACATGATTGATACTGGTATGTATAGCTTATGCTAACATTAAATGTTACAACAAAGGCATTAGGTTAATATTTATTGATTGATTCGATAATAACATTTAATATGAATTATCTTACACTAAAATAAAATAATTAAAAATCATTCCTCCAAGGATCAAACTTACATTTAATATTATTTATGATAAAATTTTGCCACTCAATCTGTGATCATTGTTGGATAAATCTAGTTAGTATTTAATTATTTTTATTTTTTTTCATAAAGTATTTAAATTAATTAACCTATAAAATGAACAGTTACAGTTTATTTTACACACCCTAACTTACCACGTAATCTTAAGGATGACCAAATAACCCGAAACATAACTGATCTAGTCTGCCCTGATTCGGCCCAATGAGTTTTTAGTCTTAAATTTCTGGGGATCGAGGCGGGACAAGTTATTTATAGTGTTGAGTCGGGGCGGGCAAGTTCGGGTATATGCTAGAAATTCTCCGCCCTGTCCCGCCCCAGTATATATATATATATATATATATATAAAGCTATTTTTTTGTTTATGCTTATGTAATTTTTTTAGACGTTGTTCAAGTTTTAACATATATGATTCTAACGGTCAATGGTTCAAGTTTATTTTTTAAGTATGTAATTTTTCATGTGGGTAATATAAAATTGGTTTTTATTTTATTTTTATATAGGTTTAAAGTCTTTTTGAAACTAAATTTTGTAGCCGTAATGGTGGATTAATCGGATCTAACTTTTATCATCGCGGGAGATTAAGATTTTTTCAATTTTTCGAGTCAGGTCGGTTCTGGTCAAATTTAAGAGTTAATATATCGGGGCGGGGCGGGGTCGAGTCTAGGGGCTTATAGATCGGGTCCGTGCGGTCAAAAAATCGGCCCGCCCCACCCCACCCATGCTCATCCCTACGTAATATGTGGTCCTAGCCAATAAGGTCCACCAATCTCATATTTTTTCAAGGTGAATCTTCACCTTTTTCCTATGTGTAAATAAAAAGTGGGTAATTATTTGAAAGTTACTTTAGAAATAAGTAAACATTATTAGTTCGAACCACAAATAATGTAGTGAGTCAAATTCATCTAATAATTTATACTTTTCGTGAAGACCGAAGAGTGACCAAGTTGCATGCATGGGCACCTTTTCCTTTTTCATTGTTGTTTTGGCCGATACCTTTCATTTTCATCTCTATATATCATGTAATATATATAACAGTTTTTTAATTGTCGTGCTCTTCGATTAATCAATATCTTTCCTATAAATCTCTTATTGTTTTCCCCTTTTGGTTTATCGATCTTGAGACTCTTGGATTCATTGTTTACAAATTTTCCCTTTTACATTGTGTTCTTTGTTGTAAGAGTAAGGTCCTAAGAGTTCATTAGGGTATTCTTATAAGGGGATCAAATTGTGTAAGTTGTATGGGAGAGTACTTGCTAGTGAGAACAAGGATAAACTTATCTTACAGTGTTGAATTTCATATCTGATTTTGGCTTGTCTCAAATCTTTATTTCCGTTCTTTCTTATTTCTGCACATATCAATATTCTAAGGCCAAAATATCTTTAGTTAACATGTTGTAGATTTAGTTTATGTTCTCCAATTTAACTATTTTAAGTCCATTTAACTCGATCAAATTGTTTATGTATTATCTGGGTGAAGACTAAAATTTTGAAACATGCATAAATAAAACCCAACAAAATTAGAGTGCATTGAGTAAATCTACAATTTATACACGGTATAAGGACTAACGACAAAATTTAACCTTCCATATTTTATTTAGTATTCGAATTGAAGCAAACCAAAAACAAAATAAAAATAAATGGAATCCAATGCATGTGAGATGTGTGTTTGGTAAGTGGGCAAAAGCATTTAATTTTTATTTTCTACTTGAATGCACAAATTGCTAGGCTTCCTTAACAAACCAAGTGATAAAAGTGGTATAAATTTATAGACTATAGTCTATAAATATAGGTATTGAAAGATTTGAACGTTGTGAAATTGAAGCCTTTGCCTAAATTTGTATATAATTTGAAAAAATTGGTAGGTAGTAGGATTTGGTGCCCTAATAAATAATGGATCCCCATTAGTCCACTAATCATATATTGAATTTTAGGCACTATTGAAATGCGTTTCGTCCACAAACTGACCTCCCTCCAAAAGGACTTGTTTGACTTAGGAAGAAGATGATTAAATTTACACGTATGGGGACTAGAATGAGATTAAAAATTTTAAGGGGGCATAGTAAGATTTTAGAAAAGATTGAAAGGAATATATAGGGGAGCACGAGTGGGATTTTTGGCCGACCTGAACATAATTATCTTAAATTCGAATTCGACCCAAAAATTATATATCTCAATCCGAGCCTGGCCCAACTCGATCTATAAAAAAATCAATTTTAGGGGCCTAATTGTAAAAAAAAAATTAATGTTAGGGGCCTGCCTAACTATAAAAATCAATTTTAAGGACCTAATTATAAAGAGGAGGCATTATTGAAAATTATCCTTAAAAAATATAAGAAAAATTATATTATTATTTTCGGATCGGGTAAAATTTTTTCACCATAAACCCAAACTTAACCTAAAATCGACTTTTTTACAAAAAATCGACCCGGTTGAATTGGAACCCGATGGTGAAATTCTCGTCCATAGGATTATATAACTTATTTTACCTTATTTTAAATATATATTATATTATCATTGAAAAATAAAAGTTGACATGGGCTTAGGAATGGCATGGTTGGGTTTTTGGCCCATCCAAACTCGACTCGGAAATAAACAGCCTAAACTCGCACTCGATTTAAACTTAATTTTTTAAAAAAATTTGACCCGAAGCGAAAATAAATATACTAAATCCGACCTCGACCGACTTATATAAAATAAATTAATTTTAGGGACCTAATTATAAAAAATAATTTTAAGGTACTTAATTGTAAAAAATTATAATTTAAAGGACTAAATTATAAATGAAAATTCAATTTTAAGGACTTAATTATAAAAAATGTAAAGAGGGTATTATTTAAAATATCCCTAAAAGAATTATGGGAAAATTATACTATTACTCTTAGGTTGGGTAGAGTCGAATATTTTCTACCTTAAACCCAAATTCGACCCGTATTTACCCTTAACAACAACTCGACCTAACCCAAACCTATTTTTTTCATTAAAATTTTGACTCGATCAAACCATGTCAAGTTGAAATCCGTCGGGTCCGAATAAAATAGTCATCCCTACATGGGCTCACACCACCTTTGACCCTACGGTGTTCGGCCCCAATAGCCATATTTTTTAAAATAAAACTTTAAACATATAATTTAATATTAATATTTTTTATAATTTAATTTAGATAAATATATTTTTATCAATTAACTTAAATATGAGTAAATTTGAGCCGACATGTGAACTGAAAAATATTTGACAATATTCAATCTGGGATGTAGCAGAACGAATCGTCTGACCAATGTTGTGCAGAAATATAATGCAAGTTTCGATATTTTAAAAGCCCATACAGCCTAAAAGATGGCCCATTAAAAAAGTTCGAAACTCCGGCCCAACTTTGAACTTCCCATGTTCGTCCATCATAATCACGGCCGTCCACGTGTGAACATACAGAATCGTGGCCTTCAAAGTCACACTATAAAATGCCAACTTATCTTGAAACCCTAGGGTTTTTCTCGATCGGCAATATCGTGCAAAAAGAGGCTTTTCTCATACTCTCCTGTGCTTCTTTCTCAGGTACAGCTTCTCATTTCGCCAATGAATTTTCATCGCTTCTGTTAAGGTTTCTCCTGCATCTAATCAGAGTAATTGAGCTGTTAATCTTTCTGTTAGAGTGGCTTGTTTGTTTGTTTGCCGAGAAAATTTGTAGGAAAGTGGAAAACAAGAGCTTTTACGATCTGATTTGGATATTTAACATTAATAATTTTAATTTCATTAATGGACTTTCGTACGATGAGTTTTATGTTTCGTTCAGCTTTATATAATATATTAGAATAATTATTTCCTGAGCTTGCTGTTGTATGAACATTTTATTTGCTCATTTGATATTTCTTTTGTTTTGCTGTGAAATTTGGTTTAAATTGCAAAATTTTGTTGTTGATTAACGCTATGAAGAAGTGAAGTGGTTTTAATATTAATTGGTTTATGAATATGATGTTGACTACTATTTATTTATTTGTTCCTTGTTAAAAAAATTTGTTGTCAAATAGGTTCAAAGCATTTCAAGTTGAAGTTGGAGTATTTTTCTTATTTGATTTTCTTTGAATTGAAAATTTTATGAATTATCATAAATTTCTGAGTGAAATAACTTGGGCATTTAATTCAAGCCCAATCTGATTTCTATTTACAATATATTGTTTGAAAATTCCTTTTCAACTATTTCTAAAAATAATCACATGATGCAGAACTTGAAGATGTATACATCAAGGAAGAAGATCCACAAGGATAAAGATGTTGAACCAACAGAGTTTGAGGAATCTGTTGCTCAGGTTTTAAAATGTTCTAATGTTTGTTGCACTTCGAAAGTTTCCTGAAAAAGTGCAATCATGAGTCTGATTTAATCATGTATGTATGTTTTTAATAGGCATTCTTCGATTTGGAGAACACCAACCAGGATCTGAAAAGTGACCTCAAAGATCTCTACATTAATTCTGCAATGTACGCATGATTTATCTAAATGCATTATTTGGAAAGTGACTTATGTATGTGTCCATATGATTTGTGTAATCTGTTCACATGCAGCCAGATTGATGTGTCTGGGAGCCGGAAAGCTGTTGTTATCCATGTCCCCTACCGGCTGAGGAAAGCTTTTCGCAAGGTTCATGTGAAGCTTGTGAGGGAACTTGAAAAGAAGTTCAGTGGAAAGGTGAGCAATTCTCCTTCAAAGTTCGTTCTTTAAATAAGCATGAGTTAGGTCTTTTAATTTACTGTTTAATTTAAATTCATAATGGTTTCGTGCAAAGTTGTGTAACAATTTTAATTTGCATGCTTTGGTAAGATGATATCAATATAATCAGTGGAATTGTTCTTTCCAGACTTGCATATTGCAGTTCCCCTAGGAACATGAGAATTAGATCATGTTTTATGTCATAGTTAACAGAAGAATTGTTTAACTTAAAAGTTTTATTTTGTATCTATAATGATATAAATATTTTTTGTTTGAGGTTTTAATTTAGTTTATGTATATATGATAGGATGTGATTTTTATTGCAACTCGGAGGATATTGAGGCCTCCAAAGAAAGGTTCAGCTGTCCAGAGGCCTCGCAGCCGCACATTGACTGCTGTCCATGAAGCAATGCTAGAAGACATTGTTTTACCTGCTGAGATTGTCGGAAAGCGCATTAGATACAGAATTGATGGAACAAAGATAATGAAGGTACAAGTTATTATTAGGCTGCTAATCTTGATAAGTATAAGAATTGTAATCCTTGTTTATCTATACATGCATGGTTCAATTGATCTCTTGAAGGCTAACACTTTTTTACATTTAGATCTTTTTGGACCCCAAGGAACGAAACAACACGGAGTATAAGCTCGAGACCTTTTCTGCAGTTTACCGGAAGCTTGCCGGAAAGGATGTTGTGTTTGAGTTCCCAGTTACAGAGGCATAAATAAGTCCTTTTACAGATGTTGTGGCATCTTCCTTGTGCTAGATTGTTTCTCGTTTTGCCTGAAAACTGTATTTTTGTTTGGTTATTTATTTAAAAGTTGACATTAATGAGGTGCTGAAGGAACAGAGATAGAAGTGCCATGTTGGATTTTATTTTATTTTCCTTGATAATTTGGTATTGCGATTAATGGTGTAGGGATATTATGAGTTAATTAAAATGTTTTTGTTTGCTCCTAATTTAGTTTTCTTCATATGGTTTATTCGCTCATCTTTCACTGCATACCTATAAATTTACTGCATTTTTATTTTTTTTTCCTGGATTCTTAGGTTGTAGGGATGTAAATTCATGTAATTGGATGGGTTTTAGGTACAGGTTAATTTGATGTTTTGACTTGATTTGGGTCGTTATGGGTCAATTTTAAGTTGGGTCTATTTCAGGTTGGGTCAAATTGATTTGAGTTATTAGATAATTGATGGGTTAATTTGGGCTTGGGTAAACTTTAGGTTGAGTTTATTTCAGTCGAGTTCATTTCAGTTTAGATTCATTTTATGTTGGTTTTATTTCAGGTTGGGTTAATTTGGGTTTCAAATTCGTAATAAGTTTTGAGTTTTGGTATAAATAGTTGATAGAATTCGGGTCATTAAATCCTTGGGTTACTTGGTCTAAGTCAAGCAGGTTTCAATTGGGTTTTCAAGTTGTTAGTTTTTTACGTCCTGTTAGGTTGGCATTGTTTGACCTTATTCTTTAGAAAAACAAATCAAATCTGTACAAAAACATGTTGTAATGATTTATAGTTAGCTGAGGTAATCTAGAAATTTAACACCACGAAACAATTAAGATGTTTACAAAAAGAGACGACCAGCTTTACCAGAGATCTTTACAAGTAAATAATTACAGTGAAGTTGCAGTAGCTCATCTACCTTCATCAATAGAAGAATATGATATGGAATT
This sequence comes from Hibiscus tridactylites, assembly GCA_958450335.1. NCBI lineage: Eukaryota > Viridiplantae > Streptophyta > Magnoliopsida > Malvales > Malvaceae > Hibiscus > Hibiscus tridactylites. The sequence goes on along the minus strand of OY288288.1, from coordinate 68,949,710 downwards.
CTTTGAATAATCTTCTACAAAACTATTTCCTGCCGATGCCTTTGTGACACCAGTATTGGTGCTACTTGCATTCGTATTAGTAAATGCCGATGCCGATGTCGACGTGGTTGTCCACCGTCCTACACGGCCTTGGATTGCCGGTTTTCCTGGCCTCGGCAAAGTGAACGAATCGCTCGAAAGCATGAGATTAACGGAGTTCATGTCTGGCCTCTCAGCAACACTCTGTTGACAGCATAACAAGCCCAGCTGAATGCACATTGCTGCCTCATCCGGATTGTATTCCTCAAGAGATGGATCAACTAAATCCAATGACTTTCGTCCTTGGAATAGCAGCCATGACTGTATGAGAAATGCCGGAAATATCGTCAGAATTAGACTTGTACTCGAATACAGGTACGCGTCTAATACGAGTATGATCAGCTATTTCTAAGTTTTTCAAAGTATTTGGAGGATCCTTGGAGGTTATATCTCTAAACTGGCTTGAATATGCAGCTATGTTTATCTTCAATTCTTCATATTAAAAGTTCCAAAATATTTTTGGATTAGCACTAAACTAATGTTACTATAAGTGTATGGCCATCTGCCCACCTAGACAAAACTAATGCTCCTATAAGTGTATGGCCACTTGCCCACCTAGACAGCAGAATTCCAACACTATTTAACAAGATTTGAGAATGTATACCATTTTTATTTGGGTAATTATTTGATACACTAGCGGTGAAAAATAAAATTTTCTACAAGCGCCTTAGTTTTAAGGTTTAGGGACTTAGTTTAGTGTCTATACTTTAGAGGTTTAGGTGTATAAATTTTGAATTTAGGAGTAATGGTTGAAATTTACAGTTTATGATTATAATTTAGAGTTATAGATTAAAACCTAAATCCTCACCATATTACCTTAAAATTAAACCTTAACCTCTAAGCCCTAAATTATAACCCTAAACTCTAAATTCTAACTACTATCTCTAAATTATAAACCCATACACTTAAACCCTTAAACCCTACCGCCTAAATTAATACCATAAACCTTAAAACTAAGGCGTTTGTAGAAACATTCAGTTTCCACCGCCAATGTATAGGATAATAATTCTTTCTATTTTCTGCAAATTTAACTTACATAATTCAAGAGGTCTGCCTTCTCTGAACCAAGACGGTTGTCATGGTTTTTTCTCCCACTTACAATCTCCAAGACCACAACTCCATAGCTGAAAACGTCTGTCTTCACAGACAAATAACCATGCATGGCATATTCGGGCGCCATGTAACCACTGCAAGCAATGAAAGGGTTTATTTAATCTTTCTAAGCCAACAACTAAAATCCGCAATTACGGTTACATAAGAATATAACCTGAGTAGAAGCAAAGAAACTACTCACTGAGTGCCAGAAATTCTAAAAGTATTTACATGAGTGTCCTCCCCAGGAAAGAGCCTTGCCAAGCCAAAATCAGAGATTTTGGGGTTCAATTGCTGATCCAACAGTATATTACTTGTTTTGATGTCTATATGAATGATCCTTTCAGGCGCCTCTTCGTGCAGGTAGAGAAGACCTCTTGCAATGCCAGAAATTATCTTAAATCGTGTCGGCCAATCCAAGGAAGGAGACTTGCTCTTATCTGAGAAGTTTGATTATAAAACAGATGATAAGACACTGAGTTTATAAGTTCACCTAGCAACAAAAGAGAATGCCAAGAATATAAGGGCTCTTACCAAAGATGAAGTAGTCAAGGCTTTTATTTGGCAAATACTCATAAACAAGCATCTTCTCAGGTCCTTCGGCACAGCACCCGAACAACATCACTAAGTTCTTGTGCTGGGTTTTCAGTAAGAGTTTCACCTCATTAATGAATTGTTTCAGGCCCTGTCTCGAATCGAGTGCAAGCTTCTTGACAGCTATTTCCTGACCATTTGGCATCAAACCCTGTAAGATATAAGCTGCAATGAGAATGGTTCACAACAGTTTCCAATCGCCAGCATTGCCTTTAAACCCTGGAAACCAACATAGGTGGCATTATAGTATATAGTTTCCATACATTGTCCCTTTTGCTCATTTCTCAACAAAACCAGATTGTTCTTTTTCAAAAAAAAAAACAAAAAAACAAAACCAGATTGTTGATTGTTGTTGTCATTGGAATGGAGAACCATTAGATAAAAAAGAAGTAAACAACAATGGACGGATGCAGCCTGAGCCTAAATATAAATATAAGTATTAAGACCTAAATATAAATATTTACTTGTATCACTGGCTGAGAGCCTGAGCCAGCCTATGCAACTGACACCTCAAAATTTTTAATTTTAAGAATTTTTTAAATATATATTTTAATATAATATATATGGATAAATATTCTATATACAGGCGGTAGAAACTGAAAGTTTCTACAAGCGCCTATAGAGAGTTAGTTTAGGGTATAAGGTTTAGGGGTTAGAATTTAGGGATAGTTGTTTTAATTTAAAATTTAGGGTTTATAGGTTAAAACCTAAATCCTCGTCATATTACCCTAAAAATTAAACCCTAGCCTATAAACCCTAAATTATAAACCTTAAACCTTAAATTAAAATAACTATCCTTAAATTTTAAACCCCTACACCTAAACCCCTAAACTCTATACTAACTCCATATACATTAAAACTAAAACGCTTGTAGAAATTTTTAATTTCCACCATCAGTGTATGAATATTAATAATATATATATATGAAAAAATTAACACCATTTTAAAAATTGACACCGCAATCTAAATTTTCTGACTCCGTCTTACGCATCCTCTATGACTTTGCTCCAAAGAACCTCTATTTAACTTTGGTGTTGGAAATATTATAGCAAAGAAATCCTCCACCCCACCCCCAATTGCATCCTGATCATAGACACAAACAATATGCAATTCGATCATCAAATTATTTTGACCCATTCTTACAACAAAACTTTGTTTGTTCTAAAGTACTAAGGTATTGGATTGGGGTTATTAAATTAAACCAGAAGCCGATATTGCTACATTTGTAATCATTAATTTCTTTTCCCACAATTGTATACACAAGTTTTAAAATTAAAAATATAATAATAATTATAAATAAATGAACTTGTATTAAGCTGCTTTTAACTTAATAAACACTAGCAAAGGGCAGCCCCATCAGCCACGACATGGCAACAACGACAAATATTTAAAATAATAATAAAAATGAATATTCACAAGAACATATATATATATATATATATATATATATATATATATATATATTAAGGGAAAAAATTTGCAGTGAACTAGTCAAAAGGAAGCAAAATGGCATGAAGAGAAACGTACCTTGTAGACGGGACCAAAGCCACCATGACCGAGGCGATTAAGTTCAGAGAAGTAGTTAGTAGCAATCTGGAGGGCACGGAGTTCGAAGAAAAGGCCGTGAATGTCGGATCCGTCGTCGGCTCCGTCCTCAGAGGCGGAGCCACCTCGAGCGGCTTTGAAGCGTTTGTCGATACAAGCGAAGAGTTTAGACAAGAATCCCATGAAAGAATGGGTAGGCCCTGGGGACGATGAAGAGGAAAAGACGATGAAGAAGAAGAAGAAGGAAAAGGAAGTTTTAGCCGCGTTGCTGTTTGGTAAGAGGACTGAGTTGGCTGGCAATTTAAACACGGAAAATGGATTTCCATTCAGTAAACAAACGAATCATTGACTGACATTTGAATTTTCTGTTGATCCAAACAAATTAAAAGAAATTTGTTCTTTTGGTGCTTGTATTTTATTGGTAACAAGTTTTGTTTTATTATTCAACTCGGTGTCTCGAATATATTATTTTTTACTGAAATTACTTATTAAATTCCTAAACTATCACTCCAATGGAAGAGAAAAAAGATTTCTTCAAATCCGTCACAATGGTGAATTCAACAAACCTCTCTTTTCTTCAAATTAGTCTCTTAAAATACATGCTCGTATTGTAACTAGGGAAGGTCACGGGTCAGGTCGTGTTTTTAGCCAACACAAATATATATATTTTAAACTCGAACTTGATCCGATCTCATCTTTTAAAATATCAACTCAACCCGAAAATTATATACTTAAACTCGAACCCGACCCATACTGACCTATTAAAAAATAAAATTAGGGAATTAATTGTAAAAGAATAAAATTTAGGGACTTAATTCTAAAAAAACCAATTTTAATGACCTAATTGTAAAAAAATATAAAGATGAAACATTATTGCAAATATCCCTAAAAAAATATATGAAAAAATTACATTATTAGTCCCTGGTCGAGTTGGATATTTTTCACTCTAAACTCCAACCCGACCTGATATCACCCTTAATAAAAGCCCAACCCAAATTTTCTACAAAAAATTCAACCCAATCAAGCCGGGTCAGATAAAATACTCATCCAACGGTAACCTATGTTGCACGAATACATATATAAATAAGAGTATAAAAATAGGACGGAAAACAATAATTTTTAAATTATAGATACCATAAATATAAAATAAATTTTATATTCTAAAAAAAAAAAAAAAAATTGGTGAGCTTGGAATCATGTGAGCAAGGCAAAATTCGATTAAAAGAAAAGAAAAATAAAAATAAAATAAAATACTTGCAGACACCTAAATTGTACTTAATATATCTATAATACAAAAACGTATGATACGTAATAGAATATTAAATTAAAATACTTGTGCTCCATAGACGCTAGTCCATAAACCAAACTCATGTTACAATCTTGGACAGAAGCACGAAAATATACCGAGATTTGAAGAATGATTATTTTAAGATTATGGGTTGACAGTAAAAGATAAATATAAAATTTGACTAAAAATTTTATATTTATGTTACAAAAACATAAATATCTAAAAGTCGAGTATAAACTTATAATTAATCTATTTTGTTACAAAAACATATCAAGGTTTTATTGAATCATCAGCACCCAAAAATTTTAGGATTAGGGGTTGACAGTAAAACATAAATATCTAAAAGTCGAGAATAAAATTATAATTAGTCTATTTTTTAAAAATTATATAAATAAAAGAAACGTTGACTTCAACCAATAATGGCCTTTTAATAATTGAATTATTGTGACTGTTCTATTTTCCCTAAAGATTGATTAGTTTACATAGGTAATAGCAAGTTACAGCAATGGACATAGATGGCTATTCAGCTCTCCAAAATCCCCAATATTTCCTTTCCTTTTCTTTCTGAAACTTACAAAGCTTCGGCCTCACTTTTCTCGCCTTCGTAGCCTGATGCCTTGCCACTTTTTCCGATTAAATATGGCTCTGGCGATGAACTGTTGGCATGCATTTCAAGACCATGATAAGAACGAGTCACGAAAAATTCGGCTCCGGATTTAGCTGTTCCTTTGACAAGGGAATCAGGGTCTCGGTCACGCAATTGCAGAGCCTTCTCGGTTGCATTAGCTAAAGCAAGAGTACCGTCATGATCTTCATCTCCGTTTTCTGTATAACATTACGACCAAGATTAACGATCTGTTTATGCCTGTAAAATGCTGTTAATTGTATAGAAGTACACTAACAAACCAAGTGTGGCAGTAAACAATCCGTTCGGAAATCTTTTTACATTTCGAACGTAAATTTCCACCAATGTGAAGCCTTGTACAAAGGCACAGTTCAATAACTCATCCAAGAAAGACTACATCAATCAAACAGTTACCATAAAAACACTAACAGAGTTCTATAGGTAAAAAGTGGTGCACCCATTATTTCATAAGCAAAAAGGAAACAATCGAAGCATTCCGCAGATAATAGTCTCGGCATAACTTTTAGAAACTACAGAGTAGAAATTTAAATTCCACCAATAATGCATCAAAAGTGAAGGATACGTACCTCGGGGTTCAAAATCTTCAACATATCCACCTTTAAGGAAGGAAAACCGTGCTTCTTCAGGTCACTTACGTACCTCCAGTTGAGAAGAATTAATTAAATCTCGAAATTCCAATATGTATGCTCCTGTCCATTGGCTTCCACTGAAGAATGAAATTTCCAAAATAAATATCCAAAATGAAAGCAAAAAAGTTCTAGAGATTTTAACTGCAAACACTTGTATATGTGGCCAGAGCATTTCACCTACGAGCTTTTCATGCTATATGATATACCAACAAGTAAAACCTAAAATGTATGTATAACAAAGTGAGAAATCATCTGTATTTTCTCCAGCTATTAAACCACAAGAAAACAGTAGTTAATGTTCGGTAGATCTCGAGTATGCATACATGGGAAATAGTAACAAGAAGCGTCTAACCTATGGACAACCTTTGTCGAGAATTTCTTTACTTTTCCCCCTTTATTTAGTCAAAAAAGACAAAAGGGACTATCATACAGCAAGATCAATAGGAGGACATCACAGTTGTGTACCATGAGAAATTTCACAAAATTGACTAAATATACAACACAGACAACAAATTAACAATTTAGAACAAATAAAACATAAAATTAGAAAACTTCATGGTTATGCACCTGCTGAAAGCTAGCATAGCTTCAAATGGAGTAATAACAGGTGCTAAGAACTCTTTGCTATCCAAAAGTGCAGTTTGTGCACATGAGACATAGATGAAAACATCACACTGAAAAAAAAAACATTTTTTTTGTTATCAACCATGAAGTCCTCAGACTTCCCGGAATAAAGGCAATCTAAGAGCATGTCTCAGAGGTTACTTCAGGAAAGTTAGCAAGTTTGGCAGGGTTCGGTCTTCCCATGACAAGAGTGTAGGCCTTTTTCCCAGCAAGCCTGATTAGTTCCTTCATCTGATGAATCATGTGAAGGTACCCAGCTGCACAAAAGTTGCCATGTTATTCCTTTGATGCATGTAAAAGGTTACAAGAAAATATAAATCTTATCTGAGCCTTAATAGAATAAAAGTTTTTCACCGACATCTATGAGAAAATGCAAAATAAAAAATCACATAACTATGGATTTGGACATATATACATAGTCTAAATGCAAACAAAAGTAAGCATTACAATTCCGGACAAACATATTACACATTTTGGGTGACTTATATGTGGATTGATATGCGAAACAGCACTCTTAAGCTGCGTGTTTACAAACAACAGATGGAAAGCACATAAACATGGTCAAAATGATTAAGAATAGGTTACTATCAGAACCCAACAAAGACATAAGGAAGAGAGTCCTTTGAGTAACTTCTAGTTTGGGAGGAACCCCCTTGAAAACTTACCTACACCGAGAGTTCCTACTAAAATCCCAACCATATTAGCATCTTTTGCTCTCTCCACTAGATAATATCTGCAAGAAATACCAGTCACATGGTGCAAAACAAGTAACACAATACTGTATCGATAGGGCATAAGGAAAACCAAGAGAATGTATCATGCCACAAATGATGGATCTAAACTGATTACAATTTTGGATGTTGACTCGGAAAGAAAAAGTAGGACAAATTTGGAAAGAGGTAACAAAAGAAGTGAGCTGAGGAAGTATGAAAAGTTGAAAGGCATACCTACGCTTAAGGATCCTCTTCTGTTGCGAAACATCAGTCACTAACTGATCCTCCATTGCATCATATCTGACTAAAAACAAAGGCCAAATTATAAACAAATTGTTCATGAAGAAAAAATAGCATATTCTTCTATGATTGTTAAATGTGTATATAGATCACTAGCAGAAGCTGACTTGCCAAGAGCATCACTGTAGAAAGGGGGGGTCAACTAGATGAAATAGTGCTTCCTTAATCAAAAGGTCTGAGAGAGTGTGACAAGAAGAATGGAGAGAGGATACCAAGCTGGTATCAACATACTAGCCGTCGAACCAAAAACATACAAAAAGAAAAGAAGAAAAGGAAAAGAGCGTTGTGTAACATAGAGAAAGAATGATATAATCAGTGTGATACAAAGCATCAATGCATGGCAGCATGGTAATCAGATAGAAGGAAATTAACAAAATGCCACATGCAAAGTTGGAGTCTATCATTTAACTTCCTGGATACAGAGGAACACATGCAACTGTGAATTATATGCTAACCAACTTGCAGAAAGCTATCAAATAGAGTCAATGCATGTCCATAGATGCAAATAAGTAAAATTTCCTTGCTCTATGGTGTAAGTTAGTAGCGTGTAAATACTAGCCTCTAATATGATCTTAATTAGTGTTCTAATTGTTTTGTAACTCTAACTACTCTAAGGATAAGAGTCTAATCCTATAGAAAGTCTAGTGTTAGTGAAACTCTTGTATTAAGCCTATAAAAGGGCTTTACCTCTGTAACTATTAAATGATTGAGAATATAAATTTACAGAGAATAACTCTCTTTCTCTTCTCTGTAAATCTACCTTATTTATTTCTACATGGTATCAGTCTAGGTATTGATCCATAAATCTATCTCGATGGTTTTTCCTTCCGCATCCTCTGGTGCTAATTCATCGACAAACTCCCTTCCAATTGTTGATGATTTTCCAGAACTCTCTGGCGAAGTAGTCACTTGCCATCGGTTTGAAAGTCAGACTTCCTCGACAAATGCTCTCCCTAGTTTTTTAGCTACACAGAATAATCTTGCATGGATTATCGACTCCGGAGCCTCCGACCATATGACTGGTAATAGGGGTTTGTTTGCTACATTTGAACCCTTTTGTTCTCGGCAGTCTATTAAAACTGCAGATGGGTCCTTATGTCCAATACAAGGGACTGGTTCAGTTCTTCTCACTGAAAATATAATGCTTAGTGGTGTGTTGTTTGTACCAGATTTGAAATGCAACCTGCTGTCTGTCAGTAAGCTATCTAAGGGTTTACAGTGTTCTCTGGAGTTTACTGATGATAATTGTATCTTACAGGCAGTGGACTCGAAGAAGATACTTGGCAATGCCAGATTGAACAATGGGCTTTATACCTTTTTTGGCAAGCAACCCCTCCAATCTCAGGCTTTTTCTGGTTCCATATCACCCTCAAAACAGCATGATGAAATCATGTTATGGCATTTTCGGTTAGGCCACCCAAATTTTTTTTATCTTGCCAAACTTTTCCCTCACTTGTTTACTCATACAAAACCGCAATTGTTCAAATGCCATGTTTGCCCTCTTGCTAAGCAATCTAAAGCTTCTTATTTACCATCTTCTTCTAAAACATCTAAACCATTTTCTTTGATTCACAGTGACATTTGGGGTCCTTCTCGAGTGAAGAGTATTAATGGTTATAGGTGGTTCGTGTCTTTCATAGATGACCATAGCAGGACAACATGGACTTACTTAATGCGAGAAAAATCTGAGGTTGAGTCTATTTTTAGGAGGTTTTATACAATGATAGAAACCCAATTTGAAAGTAAAATTCAAATATTTCAGTCCGATAATGGGAGAGAGTATTTTACCACTTCTTTGGGGAAATTTTTTACAGAGAAAGGAATAGTCCAGATTAGCTCTTGTGTGGATTCACCACAACAAAATGGGATTGCTGAGCGCAAAAATAGGCATTTACTAGAGGTCACTCGATCATTATTATTGTCTAATAACGTTCCAAATTACTTGTGGGGTGAGGCTTTATTGACTGCCACTTATCTTATAAATCGGATGCCTAGTAAAGTACTTAAATTTCGAACACCACAATCACTTTTGTTGGAGAGCTATCCAAATTTTAAACCCATGTCTTCTATACTTCCTCTTCGAATATTTGGTTGTACTGTCTTTGTGCATTCTATTGATCCTTCTCGGTCCAAATTAGATCCTAGGTCCTTGAAGTGTATTTTCGTGGGTTACTCTTCACTTAAAAAAGGCTACAAATGTTACTATCCTTCTACAAAACAATTTTTTGTCTCTTTGGATGTAACCTTCTTTGAACAGGACCCATATTTTTCGAAGCCTACAATTCCGGGGGAGACTTTGAAAGAATTGCAGCCTCTTACTATTCCACAGGTATACTCACCCGTAATTCCTTCTATATCTTCAGAATTTATTTCTACTCCTCCCAATGATATTACATCTTCCAAACAAACTTTACCCGCTGATTTCTCTACTCCAGAATCTGTTTTTCAACCAGCAGCCTCCCAAAACTCTCATTCTAAAACTGTTCAAACCCCTAAACAACTCAGTGTTTACACTAGAAGGAAGAAAGTCATTCCTGAGACCGTTTTTCAATCTGAAACTTGCCGAGAGTTGGAAATGAGTCCAGTTGCTGCTGAGGATGTTGAAGGTAATGAAAACTCTTTAATTAATTTGGAAGATTTGCCTATTGCTAAAAGAAAGGGAGTACGGCAGTGCACTAAGTATCCCATTCAAAAATATGTTGCGTATGGTAACTTGATGCCATCTTTTAAGGCTTTTACAGCTTGCCTTGATAAAGAAGAAATCCCTTCAAATATTGATGATGCACTAAAGGATCCGAGATGGAAGCAGGCTGTTGAAGAGGAAATCAATGCTCTTGAAAAGAATGGCACTTGGACTATTGCAGACTTACCAAAAGGCAAGAAAGCTGTTGGCAGCAAGTGGGTTTTTGCCATTAAATACAAGTCAGACGGGAGCATAGAGAGATTTAAGGCTAGACTTGTGGCCCAGGGTTTTTCACAAACTTATGGCATAGACTACAAGGAAACTTTTGCCCCTGTAGCAAAACTAAACACGATCAGAGTGCTACTAAGTGTTGCTGTGAACAAAGATTGGGGTCTTCATCAGTTAGACATAAAAAATGCCTTTCTAAATGGTAAGTTGGAAGAAGAAGTCTACATGAAGATGCCACCTGGGATGGAGCCTAAGCTGAATTGCCAAAAAGTTTGTAGGCTTGAAAAATCCCTCTATGGCCTTAAGCAGTCACCAAGAGCCTGGTTTGACAGGTTCAGTAAAGTTCTCGTGCAGAACAAGTACAAACAGTGTCAAGCAGATCACACACTGTTTGTAAAGGTAACTTCTAATGATAAAAGAGTCATCTTAATTGTTTATGTTGATGACATTGTAATAACAGGGGATGCTGAAGATGAAATCAAAAATTTGAAGAGCTTATTGAGCAGGGAATTCGAGACTAAGGACTTAGGACAACTAAGGTATTTTCTTGGTATGGAAGTTGCCAGATCCATTAAAGGCCTAGTGATAAACCAGCGAAAGTATGTATTAGATTTACTCTCTGAAACTGGTATGTTGGGGTGTAAACCAGTTGAAACTCCAATGGTAACTGACCTGAAGTTAAGAGGAGAAGAATTAGGGACTGAAGTTGATAAAAATCAGTTTCGAAGGCTGGTAGGGAAGCTCATCTATTTGTCCCTAACCAGGCCGGATATCTCCTTTCCTGTAAATGTCATTAGTCAACACATGACTAATCCTAGAGAAGGGCACTTAGAAGCTGCATACAGAATTCTTAGATATTTGAAAGGTACACCTGGCCATGGTTTAATCTTCAAGAAAACTGAAGAAAGAACAGTCAAAGTCTATACAGACTCAAGTTGGGCTAGTGAAGTTACTGAGAGAAAGTCAACTAGCGGTTATTGTTCGTTTGTGTGGGGTAACCTAGTGACATGGAGAAGCAAGAAACAACCAGTTGTTGCAAGGAGTAGTGCAGAGGCAGAATATAGAGCCTTAGCATTAGGGATCTGTGAAGGAATGTGGCTGCTTAGACTGCTAAAAGAGTTGGGTATGAAGCAAGATGAGAAGTTTCAGATTCTCAGTGACAACCAATCTGCCATCCAGATTGCTAAAAACCCAGTTCATCATGATCGAACTAAGCATGTGGAAATCGACAGGCACTTTATTGCTGAGAAAGTGAATGATGGAATAGCAAACTTAACTTATGTTCCCACAGAAGAACAGCTTGCTGATGTGCTTACTAAAGCACTTTCTAAACAGATTTTTGATAAGTTTATATCCAAGCTGGGTATATACAATGTATACACACCAGCTTGCGGGGGAGTGTAAGTTAGTAGCGTGTAAATACTAGCCTCTAATATGATCTTAATTAGTGTTCTAATTGTTTTGTAACTCTAACTACTCTAAGGATAAGAGTCTAATCCTATAGAAAGTCTAGTGTTAGTGAAACTCTTGTATTAAGCCTATAAAAGGGCTTTACCTCTGTAACTATTAAATGATTGAGAATATAAATTTACAGAGAATAACTCTCTTTCTCTTCTCTGTAAATCTACCTTATTTATTTCTACAGTTTTGTACTTGTATAAAATCAGGAATTAACGCATCAATAATTATGATTTTCAAAGATGGAAATATCTTGGGACAAACATGGCAATATGTCTACCTATCTCACAGCCATTAAATGTCAGCACAACGTTGGAAAAAGCTGAATTTTCAGGCCCAATCCATAAAAGCAGGTAGTCTTCCATTCTCTGTCCCTCTGGTAGATCCCATGTCAAGCCTCCTAAGCTATACCTAGTACCAGTAGCCGCACCTAAACTGTTTCCAGAAGAATAGGTGCCCAAATATTCTTGAAGTCCATCAGATTTCCTATGATCTTCTAATGGATTAATAATGGAACACATAGCATCAGAAAAAATGAGTTCCGCTTTGGTCTTGGGCATAGCTTCCACCAATGCTCCTTTGATCTGCGATATTGCATGTGCATAGCCTAACCCATAAAGAACCTGCAATATCCAAAAACAATATAGGAACTCTGAGACTTGAGGAAGGGAGAAAAAATCAGCATAGAAGTTACATGATGAACTCTTCACTCAAAATCCTTTAAGTGATTTATAAGAATCAACCATGACGATGATGCCACTTGTGTAAATATTTGGCATTTAGCTAATGTTTCCTTCTCATCTTAACATATGTTACTCGCATGTTGTGAAGAAGACTTTTAACAAATTAGACAGACAAATACGAAACATCATATAAGGGAAACATTACAGAGAAAGACCATAATGACTTTTTCTAATAATTTCATGAATAACACAAAACAATCAACTTTGGTCGTTAATCCCACTAAGCTAACGTTGATGTAGGCAAATAATAATAAATAAATAAATAAAATAAGGTGGCGACAAAATATGTAGACAACCTTTCATGAGCAAGAGGGGATGAAATCTTATAACAAAAGCATTCGTAGGTCTCCTCACATGTCCAAGCCACCGTAAACATATTTCAATCACTGGGTCTCCAATGGATGTGACCCTAAACCATTTACTGTACAACCATTCCTAATTTTCTCTTATCTTTTACTCATTTTATATCCCTTTTTTTCCAGAGAGAGAGAGAGAGAACAAAAATATCTCATACCCTCAACTGAAACTAGATTTTTATATAATTCTCCTTCTAAATATGCAACCGTATGAGTTACATGTTAAAAATACAGAATTAGGAAAAAGTATTAGGTTCAACAAAAATAAGGACACATACGAGGTATATTTATTATCTATGATATCTTTTTATAACAGTGTAAAATGGCCTAAAATTGGCATTACTTATCATACCACAATAGGTTTGCCATTGGTCCCAAAGTAACTCGATAACTTCTCAACACAGCAGGATATGTTGATTGAAGCCTTTCCAAAAACACAGAATGCAGGAAGAGTTGAGGTTCTGCAACAAAAAATAATCTTTGATGAGAAAATATATGAAGTACAAGGGCACAATCTACGGGTGCAAAAAAAATAAAATTGAACCATTTCAAAACCACAAATCTTCAAACTGAACTATTACAGGAGAAAACCTTAACACAGAAACAAAGAGAAGTAAACTAAGTTCAAAATCCCATAAAATGCATCATAAACTCACTAACAGCCACCTCTTGCAAAAATCACTAACATACTTATTACTAATTTTCAAGCAACATAAAATGTCTTTCTACTCTAACTCTTAGGATAAACTCCACCTGGACCCCCATGATTTGAACGCATAGCACCCTGTGGACAAGTTCTGTTCCAATACAAAGTTACACTGTTAGTTTAAATGGAAAGAAAATGATGAAAACACCGTTAAGTATTAATTAGTATACTTCTGAATGGCAGATATTATGGTAATTTTATTAGGTGAAATAAACAGTTTGACCTATCAAAATTGATTTTGATCCCAAGGTCCTGACAGAGAAAAAATCACAGGATAATGTGGGAGAAGATGTAGCCTTAAGTGGCAGCACGATGTAGTTGAAGTATAACCAGACGCTTAATCATTTCCTTATGAGCAAAAGGTAAAAGGTCAGGGTAAATTAAGCTCCTCCAATTTTAACATATTTTTAGAAGGAAAGATAATCTTAGACTCGTTCTCAAGTTTTGGTACACCAAAACCTTCTTCGAATTTTTTTTCTTCAAGACTTCAGATTTCAGTATGCACCAATCAACTTTAGCTTCTCAGTGGAAGTGGTCTAAACTCTTAAAGTTTCAGTTCACCACGTCATCAAAAATCCTATTTACCAAGGATTTAAATTCCTCATCACTTTTTCCAACTCTAGACAAATAAAACTCAATACATATATATATATATATACAAATCTTTCCAGAGTCCAGATAGAGGAGGGATGTCATTACTCATTAGGAACTTAATAGTTGGTGCAGAATTTCATTGAATCATATTGGAAATACAAAATAATTTCTGCTATAAGTTTGGATTCAAAATCACATGAGGCATCACTGAGCTAAGATTGTCAAGAGAGATGAAGACAAATTATACAGGTTGACATAACCCATCTTTTATACTTAATTCCAACACAACTCGCACATGTAAACCAGATAGATGATTAAAGGGTTTTGCACATAAACCTGAGGGCTTCAAAATGGTGCAAGCTAATGAAAGATTAAAGAGCATTGAACATAAAGCTCAATTGTCAAGACACTAAATGAAGAAATTAAATACCAAGAAATTTGGCCTAATAATACAACATGCCAAAATAAAAGTTGGATAACCCCAAACCAACTTTACATTAAGCTCTAACAAGGATAACATTTCTCAAGCAGAGAAGTTCAAATCATGAATTAAGACCCAGAATTGATAACACTACATCTAAGCTTCCCATAAAGACAAAGATAAAAACAAATTTAGAAAAAAAAGAAAGTACTTACGGGCTGAGACATGTATGCCCGTAATGTATAACGCAATCGGCACCGACATGAGAAGCTCCCACTTCATCAACACAACAGCTTCCGAACGTTGTGTCTGCCATTACAAATAACCCGACTTTATTACCCGACCCAAGTTTATTTCTCAGACAAGTAACCACCTTTGTCGAATGTTTCAACAAGTCATCTGGGAACTGGAACCAAAGCCCATTTTTTAATTGAAAAGATAAAACAAATAAAGGGAAAATACTAAGAAAGCAAGTCAGAAAATAGATATATTTGGTTAGAACCTGCAAAGCAACTCTTGTGAAGTTCCTGCTTAATATGAACTCTGCTGTGCGGCTGATTTCGAAGTTCAGCTCCAAGTCCATGGCTGGTGGCCGGCCGGCTCTCCTCTGGGTGCAGCTCCGGGACGACGAAGAAGAAATATGATAGAAAAAGAAAGCGAGGGGGGAAACCGAGCCTTGGTTGGGTCTTGGGTCATGCGATGCCATAAAAGGGCCTGTACAGTTTAATCCTAGCTGCTGTTACACTTTTTTTTTTTCTAAGAAAAAAATAATAAAAGAAATTCATTTCATCATATTAGGTAGGGGCAAAAAAACCCGATTATGCGGTTCTGGTCTCGGACCCGATCAAATTCGGTGAATTTTTATCCGAAATTGGTTCTGTCAGGATCGGGACTGGATCTAAAATTTAGGTTCCGATTGCAACCGGGACTGGATACTGCTTTTTTGGACTCGATACCCGGTGGGTACCCAATAGGACCGAAACCATTATCAGGTATCCGGTACTGGTATAGTACCGAATGACGTTGAAGGGGTTGAAAACAACTAAAGGCCCTCATTTATTTCTCTTTATGTATGAATATTATGAGTATGACTCATTTTAATACTTCAACCTTCAAGCCTACAATATTCTAACTTTGTTATTTAATATTATTATTGATGGTTGGAA
This sequence comes from Hibiscus tridactylites, assembly GCA_958450335.1. Classification (NCBI taxonomy): domain Eukaryota; kingdom Viridiplantae; phylum Streptophyta; class Magnoliopsida; order Malvales; family Malvaceae; genus Hibiscus; species Hibiscus tridactylites. The sequence continues at coordinate 68,933,846 of OY288288.1, read as the reverse complement.
TTTTTTCCCCTATTACTCAAATTTTATTAATAATAGACTAATTAACTGAGTACTCGGTATTAGTACCGGTTCTCACTAGTACCAAGATCGGTTCTTGAAATCTTGCACCCGATTTAATCGGAACCGAGACTGGTTCTAGTTTTTAGGAATCGGTGGTTACCGGAATCGGGATCAATTCTAGACAAATTGACCGAATACCCGGTTTTACCCACCCTAATATTAGGTACTTAAACTTTTTGGAGGAAAAAAACACTTAAAGTATCCTTAAATTTAATTTGCACCCATTGCAACCCTTTAACGGAATAAAAAATAATTATTTGATTTTTATATAACGAAATTCGATACTAATTATTATGAAATTGACGTGATAGTTTAAGTATTGATATGATAATTCATACTCCCTCTGTCCCACTAAAACTGTCACATGTTGATTTTTTTTTGTCAAAATTTTTTAACTTTGACTATAATTTATTTAAATATTTTAATTAATTAAAAATTATAAAAAATATATTTAAAAATTAGTTGATTGAAAGTTTTTAAAATATATTTTTTCATATTTTTATCAGTAATAAATTTTAAATTATAAGAGGTCAAAGTTAAAAAAGTTTGACCCAAAAAAGTCAACATGTGACAGTTTTAGTGGGACAGAGGGAGTAATAGATAGTGATGTGACAGTTTACTATAGATGATGATGTAATAAATACGCTAAATTATTTTTTTTACAAAATTTAAGAGCATAATTAATATTTTATATTCGCTCAAAAAATTTGAGGGTGAAATTTAAATTAATAAAAAAAAAATGTTATTAAAATTAAAAAAATATCATAATCTATTAAAATGAAAATTATTAATACTTAAAAATATTAGAAAATTATACATTTTGATCGGAATTTTCGACTTATATTTTAGGATGAGTCTACCACGTGCGACGAACATTGATGAACACCACTAACGATGAACACCGATGAACACCATTATTTTTTTTTAAAATTTTAAAAATTTGAAGGACTAAAGTTATAATTAAAATTATCTCTTAAAAAAATAAAAATCAAATTTAATAGTTATTTTATAATATTTTTTAATAAGTTAGAATCAAGTATACCCAATTCTCTTAAACTCTAACAAAATTAATCTCTTAAAAAAAATAAAAATCAGTTTATAAATTTTAATAGATTAAAATCTGATTGCAGTTGAGTTCGACACGGTGCAGGATTTTGAGTTCCAGGACATCAACGACAACCACATCGGCATCGACCTCAACAGCTTGGTTTCGAATGCTTCGGCGCCCGCCGCGCATTTCACCGATGGTGACACAAAGCAGAATCTCACTCTCAAAAGTGGGAAGCCAATCCAAGCTTGGATCGATTACGATTCGGTCAAAAACTTCATCAATGTAACCGTAGCACCGAATTCCACAAGACCCAGATTGCCGATCTCGTCTTTTCGTGTAGATCTCTCGCCGTTTGTTGAGGAGTTTATGTACGTTGGTTTCTCATCTTCAACTGGTTTACGGGTTGGAGCTTTAAAATCAATGGACAATCAAATATACCCAATGTTCATCAATCTCTTAACAAAATCAATCTCCTAAACCCAAATTTAATAGAATGTAAACAAGCGGGTATATTTGATTCTAATCTATTAAAAAGTTATAAATTGATTTCTATTTTTTAAGAGATTGATTTTGTTAGGGTTTAGGAGAATTGAGTATATTTGATTCTAACTATTAAAAAAATATTATAAAATAACTATTAAATTTGATTTTTTATTTTTTAAGAGATAATTTTAATTATAATTTTAGTCCTTTAAATTTTTAAAATTTAAAAAAAAATTAATGGTGTTTATCGGTGTTCATCGTTAGTGGTGTTCATCAATGTTCGTCGCCCGTTGTAGAATTTTCCAATATTTTATGGCCTTATAAAGCACACATACGTTCCTTCTAAATTTTTAAATTCGTATGTTATGAAATGAGCATTAGAAAAGGTAAATTACAAGCATGGCCACTGAACTATTGTTTTAATTTTATTTTGATCATCTATCTTTTAATTTTATCAAACAGACCACTTAACTATTTAAATGATTTTAATCAAGCCACTAACTATTAAATATTTGAGGGAAATGCTGACGTGACAGTTAAATAAATTTGTATAATTACACATTTAATCTTTCATTACTTACGCATTCTATTAATTTAGTTCTAATTTTAATTTAATTTAATAAATTTAATCATCCAACTAGATCGTGACATGTGTCACAATTAAGATAACTTGGGTGGGATTGAATAATATTACACATTCTTAACCACGGAACCAACATCATTACATAGTTTAAATTTAACAATATATGAACCAAATAAGTGTCACAATGAAAAAGCGGATGATGTTCATTCTAGGAGACACGAGTTCAAATCGCTCTGTCTACAAGATGTATGCGCATTGCCAAATGGTTAAGAATACGTATGAACAGATACTACCTTGTAATCACCTTTAGACCATTCAAAAAAAATTAACAATAAATTCGTATGTTATAAAAGGAGCATTAGAAAAGGTAAATTGCAAGCATGGCCACTGAACTATTGTTTTGATTTTATTTTGATCATTTATCTTTTAATTTCATCAAACAGGCCATTTAACTATTTAAATGGTTTTAATCAAGCCACTAACTATTAAATATTTGAGGGAAATGATGACGTGACAGTTAAATAAATTTGTATGATTACACATTTGATCTTTCATTACTTACACATTCTATTAATTTAGTTCTAATTTTAATTTAATTTAATAAATTTAATCATCCAACTAGATCGTAACATGTGTTACAATTAGGACAATGGGAAATAAATTTCCCATGGTGCTGGAAGAGTTCAAACTTGGGTGGGCTTGAATAATATTACACATTTTTAACCACTGAACCAACATCATTACATAGTTTAAATTTAACAATATATAAACTTAATAAGTGTCACGGTAGAAAAGCGGATGATGTTCATTATAGGATACACAAGTTTAAATCGTTATGCCTATAAGGTGTATGCACATTATTGAATGGTGAAGAATATGTATAGTATATTCTGTAGTGTACTGCTTGCCTCATTAACAGATATTCCATGCCTAAGGGGGAGCTTGGTTAGAAGTGGCGGTAAAAGGAGGACGTGGAGAGACTTTGATCATTGTGTTCAAAGGAAGAGACTTTTTGGTTTAGGAATTTGATCGAACAATTCGAGTGCATGGCCCCCATTACCAGATTCCAGATATGTTCATATGACGGAAGGATATGACTTCGTTAAATAAGAGAGAGAAAGGTGGGTGAAATTGGTAAGCGATGTAGAAGCCATTAAAGACTGAAATTGGCATAGTAAGAGTTGCATTGATTTGCTTTTGCATGAATCTATACATCACCTTAGGAAAACAAAAAAAATGAAGCTCCGAAACGCTCTGGTTTCGTCTAAATATTAGACGATTGCGAAGAACCCTACTCTTCACATGAACGCAGATCTCATCACAGCTCCATGCACCAGCCGGGAATCGAACCCGGGTCTGTACCGTGGCAGGGTACTATTCTACCACTAGACCACTGGTGCTTCGTTGGAAAAGCAGAGTAATAAATTTATATAACTTCAAAATACCATAATTTCGACAAAGCACATCTACTCAACGTGAACGATGTCATATGACCAAAGCCCTTTTCATAATTGTATGTGTGTGTTTCTTAACTGAGATGTTTATATAAATGAAAAGAACATATATTGTGATATATGTTTTCTTTTAACAGTCTAAGTGATTTAAAGGTTTGTATTTATTTTGATTTTTTAACTTTTTAATAATTCTTACATATCTTGTTTGCTAAAACCCGAGTCTTCTAGAATAAAGATTATTTTTCTTTTACTTTATTTTAGTATAGTGTTGTAATTTCAAAGGGTTAGATAGTACACATTTAGTTTAAGAGTGCGGTTTTAAATCTCGACATTTTAATATAAAAATAAAATTGGATTAAAAAAGAACTTATGGTATTTAAACTTTGGAGAAGCCTAAAACATTCACGGTAAATTTGATTCGTTGGAATGGAATATTTATCCGGTTATAGATTCAATAGGGCATTATATAATTTGATTGGTGGAACTGAAACAAACATATAACAATAACGAAATCGAAGCAAAGTATTCCAAAAGCATAGTGGTATCCCCAAATAACTCAACCCCATCACAGTTTAGATTTTAAGGGAAGTATAAGAGTTCAAAGTATTATTCGAGTTTACGTCATTTCTGATTCGAAGTACTGCAACAGAAAGAGAGGAAGAAGACGAACACGATCTCAGGTGTCCCTGTCTGTCAGATATAAACATAAAGGCCGGAACGGAAGCTGCATGAACACCATGCAGCAGAGTTAGGTTTTCCAGCTGCTTTATGTAGCAATCTACCATTTCATTTTAACACAACTCAAAGCTGGAATTCTAGCAAACTCTTGACAACTCTTTTTTATTAACTATAGATCTTAAAAAGGATAACGGAAAGGGACGAAAGCGAACTATTAACTTCGGTTATGATGTATAAACCTTTCCAAACCATTGTGAAACCCACTTCTCTAAACCCGGTTTACCCACTTTTCTCCGTCGCTTTACCCAAGGATGTGAAGTTCAATCTGCAAATCACAAATGGAATAACATGCTCAATTCATGATTCGCTCCTAAGTCAGAGAGTTGTAGATGTACTAAACAAAGTCGCTGCAGTTACCTTATTAATGGCTTCCTCTGGACCACAGGTGCGACCGGGATTGATGTCATTGCAGTAAGTTCCGCAGGCTGCAAAAATGAAAACTAATAATAGTCAGAATTTCATCAATCCTATGTAAGAACAAACATCAAAACTCAATCTTGTGTACATTCTAATTTTGCAAAGAGGTAAACCAGTATTTACATACAAAGCCTAGTGAAGCTTGTTTTGGTTGAACCAGTTTATTCACAAGCTTATCATTTATAATTGCATGTTTCCAAAACTAGTCTACCCGTTGTCCCAAATATCGGTCAAAGGAAGCTTTGCACAGCAGCATTAAGATAATATTACATGCAACCATCTTATGAGAAGGCATCCAACAAGTTTGGGGTTCGAATCCCAACATCTACAACTATACCCTATCACCAGGCTGCGACTTCCTTTGTGCCTCAAAAAATATGGTTATACATAGTAGTTGAGATATTAGAGCTTCCTCGTACCCAAAAGGCTTTATTATCACAAAGGGAAGAAAATTTTGTTTTCAGGCACAATGGCACACTTGACGGTAAACAAGGAGCTAATAGAAATTAGTAATAATCGAGAAAGAAAGCAGGAAGAACCTCTAACTCTTCTATACCGCCGCTAGCATGTAAACTGCTGGAAGGACCAGCTCCATTGCTTGATAGTACCGGTGCTGCTCCTGCTGAATCTGACACTGAAGACAGCAGAGGGTCATCATTATTAGTGTTCCCCGCAGATACTACCTGGTTCCTAAATTCTAAATCATCTTCAAGTTCTTCAAGTTCATGTAGATCATGGTGGGAGACATATGGACCAGACATTATTTTCTCGATGGCCAAGTTCTCTGCCTCCTTAGAGGTTGCTGCATCGGCAGTCACATGCAAACCCTTATGTGGAGGACTACATCTAAGAGATCCATCAACCTCACCATTATGGGAAGAAAGTTCTTCAGTACTAAGATTATCTGAGCCATTCACCATATGGCTCTCAGCATTTCCCTTTGCCGGTTCAATCGATCCTGTTGCATCTAGATGGTCACCCTTCGTGGAACATGAACTCACAGTGCCGACAGGACTACCCACCTGAACTTCTGGACTAGAAGAAGCCACAGCAGTGACATATTTTCCGTTTTTCGATTGAGCATCCGCATTGTCATCTACCCTCTTCCTCTTCTTTCCATCGACCTGTCCATCCGCAACTCCTTTAACTTCACCCGACTTGTCTGATCCAGCATGGCCAGAAACTTTTGCATCTGCTACCCTCCTACTATCCCAGGTCGCTTTAGATGGACGGGAAGGACGGACACCACCAGGAAATACAAAGTTAGGTATGTTTCTACGCTTTACATGGGATACACGGATCTCCATTCCAGACTTCCACAAAGTGTACATGTTGACCGTGTGTTTGAACTCTTCTACAGTTAACCTTATATCAAATTGTTCGCTTTCATTTACTGGAACTCCTTGTTTGCGTTGCAAACCCATAAAGTAACTGCAATGGAAGGGCCTAGATTTGTCTTGAAAATCACCAGGATGTGGGTGGCACTGAAGCATGTTATACGTGTGTCTTTCAATCTAGATTTAAAAATAAACAATTGAAAATAATTATGATAGATTAGAAGCATTGAAGAGATAAAAAAACGTAAGGCATTGAAAACCACTTCAGAATTTTATTAGAGGTAAGTTGGGAAATTTTCAAGAGGGTATATCTAAAACTCTAGTCATATGTCCCCTTCGGTACAAGAAAAATATGTTCACCTTCAATGTGAGTTGACGGAGCCGGGACTCAACCCAGCCTTTCCATTTTCTTAAATCATCGTCATTTTCTGCACAAATGTCTATTTGTAGATAATTCTTATACGCATCAAAGAACGCATAAGCCTCAAAAAGGGTGTCCCAGTCAGCTTTGTTTGCCTCCATAGCCTGCAAGCACTAAAAATGTGAATAACAAATTCAAAGTGTAAAATCGATATGAAATACATAAATATAGAAATCATTAAACAAGTTATGAATAAAACCAAACAATCAACAAGTTTTATAGTCCTTTTGGAAACAAGAATTGAACAGTGAAGGGTTTTGAGTTCAGCTTTGAGCAAATTCTCAGTTTACCCCCGAAAAACTTCTTGGGCTAGGAATCGGACGAATCCAGCCATTGAACCTATTCAACCTAGTTCACATCCAAACCTAAGCCATTAAAAGAAAAGACTTAAATTTGTTTACATAGTGGGTAACACTAAATATACAAACAATGGGTCCAAATCCAAATCCTATTTGCCCGACAAAACTTTAAAGTCCATCAATGAATTGAGGTCTTAACATTCATTAATGCAGTTGATTATCTAGCACTTACACTGAAATACTTCATCAACAATCATTACCATTCAAAAAATATATAGTAAAGGAAGAGACAAGATTATGAATCCACCTAGAAACTTCTTTGTAATTCAAACAACTTACAACAGTATGTCAACAACCCCAAAGTGAGCAGTAATGAGAAGGAATTATTGCTATGATGTAAACTCAAAGTTCTTACAAATGCACCACAGAATTTGGCATTTGCCTTTTCTAAATCATTTGCTTAAAAGTTAACGTCGGCCGACACATTAGTAAATAAAATAAAATACACATCAAGCATTTTTCTGATATAAGATCAGTATCAAATATTCAATATAACAGTTCTCTTAATTTCTTTATTTTCAGTATCGAGAGAAGCTTGACTTTCCCTCATTTTCTTATTTCTATTCTCTCTCTCCCCTCTTCCACACCAACTTTTCTCTTATTACAACTTGGTATCAAGATATATAGCTCATACTCTCCAATATGGTCCCCAAACTCAAAGCCTCATCATCTTTCCACTTGAAACAAACATCACCATCTTTTCTCTCCTCAGACTCTCCCTTACCACCTTATCATGCCAAAAAAAAAAGCTTATACACAAAATCTTGAAGATGTGTGCTAGTTTTTTTTTGTTTGCTTTTGAGGTTTAATGGGGAGGCAAACAAAACACTACTTAGCGAGAGATGATTTCATACTGATGAAAATAACCATCACCATCTTTTCTCTCCTGAAGCTCCCTTACCACCTTATTCATGCCAAAAAAAAAGCTTATGCACGACATCTTCAAGATGTGTGCAAGTTTTTTGTTTGCTTTAGGTGTTTACTGGGGAGGAAAACAAAACACTACTTTGCGGGAGATGATTTCATACTAACGAAAATAAAACAAGTTGCCAAGAAGAAATTTGACATTAACCATAATATCATACCTCACAAATTTCACCACCCCTCTGAAATTCATCCGTCATGATTCTCAAAGTACTTGAGGACACATTGTAACTAGAATTCATGGAAGGATAAGCGGGGGTAATTATTGGCATCAAATGAAATCTATCTTTTGGATATTTTCTGGGATCCCAAACTTGAAGACCAAAAGATCCTTCCTCGATTGGACAAAGCATGACTGGGTTTGGCCAACGCCACTGGGTATACACCCTAAAAAATCGAGAAACTAACATATTCGGCAAAGCATTAGGGTATAGCTGGCATATACGAGCAACAAGCAATGCCCAATTTATACCACCAAGAAAACCAGCAACCTGCCAAAAAAAATTATTTTTTTATTAAGGTAAGAGTAAGGCGAGCTAGAGCATAATCTTGCCAATATGAAAAGCATCTCATACATTAGAATAGACACCACGACGTTTTGCCCAAAACCTCATGCATCTCAAAGTTGTCCGGAAATTCTGCAAGTCAATGTCACAGAACATAATCGAAGTCAAGAATCTCTAGGCAAGAAAAATTCTGTGTGTACGATACACAAAGTGATAGCCACAACCTGAATATTTGGAACCAAACGTAAAATTTGGTCAGTGACTCTGCAACCGTTAAGACTACGAACTGTCTGCTCATCTGTATTTTGTAATATAGAGTCTTGTGAAACATCCAAGTCCTGCACCAGAAATCAACACAAGCTATGAGAATATTCAGATATATTCCAATTTTTTATTAAAAAAAGAGTTATAATGTAATGACTTTTAAGTGAAGATACTGCTATGCAAAGAACAAATTCACTAAAAATCATCTCCCCCTAGGCCATAGCCAAAGGTGGGTAAAAACAGCTCCGGTTCTCCCTCAGAATACCTCAAGTGCACAGCTCTAACTATCATTGTTAAATGTCGTCCAAATTTAAAAGTGGTTCCGCAGAGTAAAGGCACAAATTTCTCTAACTATAACCTTCAGGTGAAATAGAATAGTAACATAGCTTCATCAGTGAGCAAAAGATTCTTCTAAATAGAAGGTAATAAAATGGAGTAAATGATAATTAAAGACACAGACTAGATAAACCGTTACATACTTCAGGAATAACCCAAAGTGAGAGTCTTGCATAGAGAAGATCTATGGAAACTCCTTTGAATTTGAAACCCATGACTGGGACATGAGCATCAGGCACAGGGTGCAATTCCGACACTTCAGGCATCTCTGATAGCATCTTGTGTAGTTCACCAAAGAAATCCTCCTACATCCAAACATATTCGAGCAATTTTTAAGTTTTTCAACCAACACTTCCTCGTTATAAAAAAAACTGAAACACATAAGCAGAGAAAGATCTGATCGCACTTCTCGTGTAGCATGTCTAGGTCCCACACAAAGGGTATCTATATCTGCACCAGGCCCATGTACCTGTTTGCAGAAAGAACAAAAATAAACGACAAATTAGAACTCCAAATTCAAAGGAAAAGTTGGAGAAACCGTGTATATGACTGTATTACTATGAAGTCTGCATAACAATTAAACTCGAAGCGGTATAGACATCAATCAAATGAAAACCGCACTCCAACAATTGGATTATAGAACAGCAAAGTTCTAGACACAGATTTGTCTCCTTTCTTAAAAAAAGAAACAAGAAACCAAGATGAAATGTCTTATTCCAGTCATATCGGAGAAACTTAAGTAAACCAAGAAAAGGTCATAGCATATTCTAGATCAGACCTACTGTGCAGGTATGTTCAAGATTACAAGTTTGCTCTAGAATAAAGTAAAACCCTAAATAGAAATAGCTGAAACTGTTCTTCAACAAAACCCTGTATTGTTTCATAATGAAATAGATAGCAGAGCAAGCAAGTTAGCCACAATCTGCATAAAGTACTTTCTTGACCATAAACTTAGACGCAAGCTGAAACAGCTAGTTCAAGCTTCAAATTGACATCCACCAAGTATTCCCAAGATAGATGGCATCAGCTAGGAATATATAACCAAACATGATAAGCTAAATTTTGCAGAAATTCAGAACATAAAGCTCATATCAATAGTGGCTTGAAGATAATGCGGGAGTGCTTTGCGTTGGTCCACATTAATCCATTACGAAACTTTAGATAAATTAGTTCTTATGCATTCTTCTTTATAACTTACAGCACCGCAACCAAAGTGAAAATTGAAGATAAATACAAAGAAGCAAATACATGAAAGAAATCAGTCATACCCCTAGTCGATAAGAACCAAAGGTGAATATCTTAGCATTTGCTTCTTGAACCAGTTGTTCATTCAAACCTTTGGCGCGACTAATTGCTTTAACCCAATTCTTCACAATCTGTTCAAGTTAACAACGAATCAGCATCAATAACTAGAACCCAAAAACACAAACCCACATTCAAATTGTCAGGCAATAAATATTGAGTACTGTACCAAGTCATTCAACTCAAATTCTTAAGAGACAGACGAGTAAAAAACTACAAACCAACCTGGTCAAGCCTCCCCAGTACTTCCTCCCGTCTAACAGCCTCCTCTTGACTCTCATACAATCCCACATCTTGCAAATACTGAAGGTCCAGAATTCCAAAGAACCAAATTTCAGGATAGTCTCAAAATAACTTCAAAAAGAACAAATACTAAACAACTACAACAGTGAAAGCACAGTTAAAAAGGAAACCTTCTCGAGCTCTCGGGTTTTAATCACATCATAGTCGGTCGGTCCTCCCAACGAAATTGGTTCCGTGATGCCTAGCCTTTGCCCACTGTTTCGATTTCCCAATCCGGGACTCCCCATTTTCCTTAATTTTTTACAGTTTTTTCTTCTTCTTTTTTCTCTCACTCAGCCTCACTTTTTTTTTCTTTTTCTCCGGCAAACAAATGAGAATTAATCAAAACTTTATTGATAATATTTTTGCAAAAATAATTTTGTTTTTCTTTTCTTCCTAAGATATATAAAAACAAAAAAGAATAAATGCAGAGGAGAGAATCAAATTATTGCTGATTGTAGAGTATTAGGGAGGATACAAACAAAACTGAAACTGAAATTACAAAATAAAAAAGCTAATCCTTCTTTTTTTCCTTATAATAAGACTATAAAGGAAAGATTACAACATCAAAATTGGGGATTCCGATCGGAAACCTACTTTAACCCTAAAACAGGCACAAAACCCAAAAACAAAATACAATTAGAAATCCAAACTCTCGAGAACTTTCAGGTCTCTGCCTTGTGTTGCTGATTATGCCGGTGATGATGTTAACGTCGTTATTCTTCGTCGGCCATGGCGATCGAAGAAAAAATAAACCACAAAAGCCTGCAATAGAGAATATAAAGGGACCCTGAAAAACCAAATCAAAGGAAATCAGAGAGAAATTGGAATTAAGATGAGGAAGATTTTCGAGTGACGAAAAGAGACTTACAGCAGGGGTTTCGTGATTGTTGTAGAAATTTTTTTGAACTTTTTTTTTTCTTGAAGAGAAGAAAGAGGGATACGTCTTGGGCTTTATCTTTATCCTTGACAGCTGATAATGGGCGCTACTGGAGGTGGGTAAATTAAGGATAAAAATACAATTTGGTCCTTGAATTTGATTTTAAGGTGCAATTTGATATCTTAAATTATTTTTAGTCCAATTAAGTATCTGAATTTCATTTTAAGGGTTAATTTTAGGGTTTATATCCAATACACTTAAGGTGGGAATTGTCGTGTACTCGAGTTTCGAGTATCTCGTGCTGCTATGATGTAACGTGCAGTCGTCCCGAAACAGCAGGATGTATGGTGTAGGGCCCCCTATTTTCTCTCCCTTAAAGTCATTTATTGATTTCGAGTCGGGAATAGAGCAGTGGCTTATTCGGCGCTATATCACAATTCATTCATTCTCGGGCATAGCAGTTCACGAAACGTGGCATGGGACATCTGTCGGCGGCGGGAGTCAACCATCCGAGCGAGAGGTCAGACCAATAATCCCATTCACCTCATCCGGGTACCTTAATCTTCGGCCCGTGTCCCGGCCCTTCTCATTCTGGTACCCGAAACACTCGGGTATCGGGTGCCCCGTGGCCGCCTATTTTCTTTTATTTTTTAATTTTATTTTTTAAAATCACATATTAAACACAAAAATATTTTTTAAAAATTAAACTTAAAACTTAAATTATATAATACAAACATAAAAAGAATTTATAGATTTAAATTTAGTTTTAGAGTAAAATATTAAGAAACTTAAAATAAAAATATAATTGAAAATATAAAAAAAATATCTTAAATATTGTTGGGTCGGGTCGGGTACCCGTTAGCTTAAAAATCTCGGTATGTGTCTCGAGAAAATTTTCGGGTCAAGTACCCGGCCCGGTCGGGTCAGGTCAACCAGGTTGAGTATTTTTGCCCACCCATAAATACACTAGTAGTATAAAAAATTAATTTTCCACAAGTGCCTTAGTTTTAGGGTTTACAAACTTAGTTTAGGGTATTGATTATGGATTATAAATTAGGGGTAATTGTAAGAATTTAAGGGTTAGGGTTTAGATGTTAGGTTTTAAGCTTTTAGGGTAATATGTTGAGGATTTATGTTTTAACCTATAAACTCTAAATTCTAACCCTAGCTCGAAAATTCTATTAACACTCACTAAATCCTAAACTACTAAACTTAAACCCTAAAACGAGCCTATAAACCCTAAAAATAAGGCACTGGTGAAAACTAAAAATCTTCATCGTCAGTGTATCACATAATTATCTTTAATTTTATACTAAACATTTTTAGATTAATATTTGATACATTGTCAGTGTAAAAAATTACACAACCATGCCAATTTTTAAAGCCTAAATTTGAAATCTAAAATTCTAACCTTCAAACCCTAGAAATCTAACAACATACCCTAAACCCTAGAAATCTTACAACCTACCGCTCTAACCTATAGACCTTAACCTAAAATATTAAACACCTAAATAGCTCTGCTTGTAAAAAAATTATTTTTCACCGTCAGAGTATAAATAATAGTCCAACATTTTGTAATCTAATTAAGCTCAACGTAATTATAGGATAGTCTATATCACATTGGCAAGATTGGTAATCCTAAAAAACACATAAGCCGCATCAAATTCATAAGCCATGTCGGATTTCTATCACTATTCGTTCATATTCCATGCATATGAGCATTTTGGTTATGAAAAATTCTACGACGTGCGACGAACATCGATGAACACCATTAATGATGAACACCGATGAACATTATTAAATTAATTAATAAAAATTTAAAATCTCAAGGACCCATCATACAATTAATAATTATTTTAAAAGTTTAATTAAATTATTTTTTATATATATTAAAAATTTATTTTTTAATAAGGATAAATTATATATTTAGTACATTGCTTATTTTCGTATTTCTATTGAACCCTTATTATTTAAATATTATTTTAATTTTACCCAATTCTTTATAATAAAAAATAATTTAACCATCACCCTAAAACCCTAAACTATTAAACCTTAAACCCTTAAAGAATAGGTTGTAATTAGACGATCGGTCTCGGTCGAGCATGTTTGAGCTTTTTCATTACAAAAACATTCGTGGATCGAAATTTCCTATAATAAACAATCTTGTAATTAGACGGCTTGTTGAATGAATGTGAGGACAATTCATCCAGCTCTTGAACAACAACGGTGTCGCGGATTTTGAGGCTTCGGTCGATTAATTCGGATGCGGATTGAAAGCTTTTGGAGAAGATGAAATCAAAGGACTCTTCCGAGACAAAGCTTAGTTTATCAAAATAATTTAACCCTCAACCTTAAACCCTAAACTATTAAAATCTCCGTATTTCTGGGTTTTCTGAAATTGCAGCAAAGTCCGAACATCGAAGAAGACTTTTTTATATATACCAAAATTAATTAAGAGTTTAAGGGTTTAAGGTTTAATAATTTAGGGTTTTAGGTTGAGGGTTAAATTATTTTTTATTATAAAGAATATGGTCAAATTGAAATAATATTTAAATAATGAGAGTTCAATAGAAATACAAAAATAAGCGATGTACTAAATATATAGTTTACACTTATTAAAAAATAAAATTTTAATATATATATAAATAATTTAATTGAAATTTTAAAATAATTATTAATTGTATGATGGGTCCTTGAGATTTTAAATCTTTATTAATTAATTCAATGATGTTTATCGGTGTTCATCATTAGTGGTGTTCATCGATGTTCGTCGCACGTGGTAGACTCATTCTTTTGGTCATATTTAACTTAAAAGGTACATTGGTAAATTATGTATTTTAGGGAATTTTGATAATTTTAAGTTTTTAAATTCTGAATCATAAATTTTTTGAGCTTGTTGACTAAAAACATTTCATTAATTTTAAATGTTAAAACCATACTTATAAGTATGGTACATTAATTTTGATTATTTATTTTATTTTTTACACTCAAATAAGTTACTAAACTAAAAAATTGAACTACTGAAACAAAAAATTTAACCAATTAAATCGTTTGACTAATTTTGATCACTAAATTTTAACAATTTTTATAAATATGTTGATGTAGTGCGTTGTGTCACAGTATTACCATTTAATATTTTTAAATTTTTTATTGTACTTTAAAAATTCTTTAAAAGTTTTAAGATTACTAAAATCTTATAAAATTTATAAAAAAAATTTGAAAAAAAATTATAAATACATCGCATTTAAAATTATAGTGTATTATGTACTAATAATAACTGAAAAATTATCAAAATTTATAATAAAAATTAATCAAATTACTTAATTAATTTAATTTCTTAGTTCAAACACTTAATTGAATTATAATTCCTCTACCATTTTCCACTCTTCCAGAACACTCCTTTTTGTTTCGTTTCCCTCTCTTTTCTTCTTCTTCTTTCCTTCTAGGGTTTTTCACTTCCGATCCATCTATCATTTCCATCGAAAAAAAACCAGAATGGCGGCCGTAACTGCAGCCCAGCCGCGCTCTTCCAAGACGGAGTCTTACGTGGACAACAAGCGCAAAGAAGACATCCGCCAAGCCAACATCATCGCTGCCCGATCCGTGGCTGACGCCGTCCGAACCAGCTTAGGACCCAAAGGTATGGACAAAATGATCTCAACCGCCAACGGCGAAGTCATCATAACCAACGACGGCGCCACCATCTTAAACAAGATGGAAGTCCTACAACCCGCCGCGAAAATGCTCGTCGAACTCTCTAAATCTCAGGACGCCGCTGCCGGTGACGGTACCACCACAGTCGTCGTCATCGCTGGCGCCCTCCTTAAGCAATGCCTCTCCCTTCTCTCCAATGGTATTCACCCAACTGTTATATCCGATTCTCTCCACAAGGCTTCGACTAAAGCCGTTGATGTTCTCACCGCGATGGCTGTCCCTCTCGAGCTCTCCGACCGTGAATCCTTAATCAAATCCGCCAGTACTTCGTTGAACAGCAAGGTTGTTAGCCAATACTCGACTCTCCTGGCTCCGCTCGCCGTTGATTCTGTTCTATCAGTTGTTGATCCGGAAAAGCCGGATATGGTTGATTTAAGAGACATCAAGATTGTGAAAAAGCATGGCGGAACCGTGGATGATACGCAGCTGGTTAAAGGTTTGGTTTTCGATAAGAAAGCGAGCCATGCAGCTGGAGGACCGACTCGAATGGAGAACGCGAAAATTGCGGTAATTCAGTTTCAGATTTCCCCTCCTAAAACTGATATTGAACAGAGTATTGTAGTTTCTGATTATACTCAAATGGATAGGATACTGAAAGAGGAAAGGAACTACATTTTGGGTATGATTAAGAAGATTAAGGCCACAGGTTGTAATGTTTTGTTGATTCAAAAGAGTATTTTGAGGGATGCAGTCACGGATTTGTCATTGCATTATTTGGCTAAAGCAAAGATTATGGTTATTAAGGATGTTGAGAGAGATGATATTGAGTTTATTACCAAGACTTTGAATTGCTTGCCTATTGCTAATATTGAGCATTTCCGGGCCGAGAAGTTGGGGCATGCGGAACTTGTTGAGGAGGTTTCAATTGGGGATGCGAAGATTGTTAAGGTTACTGGGATTAAGGATATGGGAAGAACTACAACTGTTTTGGTTAGGGGTTCAAATCAGTTGGTTATCGACGAAGCTGAGAGGAGTTTACATGACGCTTTATGCGTGGTTAGGTGTTTAGTGAGTAAGAGGTTTTTGATTGCAGGTGGTGGTGCTCCAGAGATCGAGTTGTCGAGGCAACTTGGTGCTTGGTCTAAGGTGTTGCATGGGATGGAGGGGTATTGTGTGAAGTCTTTTGCTGAGGCACTTGAAGTTATTCCTTACACGTTGGCTGAGAATGCCGGGTTGAACCCTATTGCTATTGTGACCGAGCTGAGGAATCGCCATGCTCAAGGAGAGATCAATGCTGGGATCAATGTGAGGAAGGGACAGATCACCAACATCTTGGAGGAGAATGTCGTGCAGCCACTGCTTGTAAGCACGAGTGCGATTACACTGGCAACAGAGTGTGTGAGAATGATTTTGAAGATTGACGACATTGTTAATGTCAGGTAGATTTCTGCATTGGACGATGAAATGTGTTAGTGTTATCCAATTTAGTACTTATGTTTTCTTCTAGTATGACAATGTTTCGAATTCCCGAATTGGCCATATGCTGCCAAATATTTGCTTTTGCTTTGAAGATTGATGATATTGGTTATTTCAGGCAGTTCTCTGAATTGAGTGCTTTCGTCTCTTTCTAGTATTGACAATGTTTTTGATTTCCCAGTTGGCTATCTACTGCCACAAATTTGCTTGCTTTTTATGGTGCCTTTTTCCTAAAGTTTTGATTGTCTACTCTTCATATGTTTGATTGGATTACTTGAATGAGAATCGGGTGGGTTGAATTGACTTTGCGGTTGCTTGCTATATGTTTAGATTGGTTTTAGTTGCAATGAACTGTTTAGTTACCATTGGCAAAATATCTTGCTTAAACCAACTTGACTCGGTGGTGACGGGTTCGACATGCATTGTCAAATGGTTGAGAGTATATGTAGAACAGATACTACTTGTAATCACCTTAGCTTTTAAAAAAATTACTTTTATCATATTATTAGTTATGTTGTGCATTGTGTTCGATTCATTTGGTTGGAATATAAGATTTTGTGGTTTACTCATAATCATATTCTATTAAATTGTCTTTGTAAAGGTAAACTAATTTCATTCATCTCATTTTGCAAGTCAAGCTCATATCTCTTTCCTTGAATAAATAAGGCAAATTTGAGAGAAATAATCGATGGTTAGGGCAAGTGGAAAGAAAAATATCTAATATCAAATTTGACCCTTAAACAAAGTTAAAACATCGTTTTGTTCTTATCGTTTACCTTTTTAATATCTCCCTCAAACGCTCTGGAGCTGATGAAAATAAAGTATGGGTATTTGTAATTTTTTTTGTTTAAGATGGGAGTGGAGTAAGAAATGTTGTAAAATTAAAGGTTTTTTTGGTAGCTTTGAGAGGGAATGAAAGAATTAGCAAATATAGGGGTGAGCAAGACTCAACTAAAAAAATTTGAAATTTTGGACTCGACTTGTTCTGACTTGACTTGAAATAACATAAACTCGACTCAACATTTTTTTAAATAAAGTTCGAGTTGTAAAATGAAAATTCGAAAAACTTGAAATTTTTAGTAATTAGTGGATTGATATATATATATATATGTGTGTGTGTGATGGAATCAAGTTACATAATGTAAAACTTTTTTAGTTTTACACTAATCTAGGACCATTGGATGAGTGAAATGGATGGATGAGATTAACAATAAAAAATGTGAAGAAATATATGTTACGTATGATAAAATATATATGCATATCGTATATGATTAGAGAAAGTCGTTTAAATTAGAATCAAAGTGTACTATAACATGATAAATAATTACAATTAAAGTTGTAAAATATGACGCGTCAACTCGAATAACTCAAAAAATTTTGACTCGACTTGATCGAATGTTTACCTCTAAGCAAATCGGTTGTTAATCATATAATTCACAGGAATAAGCACAATTATCAAGTATTTTATTAGCAATTATCAAGTGTTTTGAAGGTAACATTTTTCATATTTTTTTAATAATTTAATAATAAACATTTTACAGATAAAACTGTTCAAATTAAAAATTTTAAGATGAACATTATCTGAAATTTTCATGCTAAACATATTTTATATTGAAACCACTCACTGAATTTTGATATGACATCCTTTTAGGTTTACATGTTGCTTGCGTAAATAGTTGTATTTATTCAAAATGAAAATAAATGAATTTACTTTTAGAGCGTGTAAAATTCAATCTAAATCGAGATTAACTAATTGACCGAATGACCGAATGGTTAAAGATATTCATGTTATCTTATTTTGTATGGATTAGCATTTGACTTGAAAATATAATATAGGATGAGTCTACCACGTGCGACGAACACCGATGAACACCACTAATATGAACACCGATGAACATCATTAAATTAATTAATAAAAATTTGAAATTTTAAGGACCCATCATACAATTAATAATTATTTTTAAAAATTCAATTAAATTATTTTTATATATTAAAGTTTTATTTTTTTAATAAGGGTAAACTATATATTTAGCACCTCACTTATTTCCGTATTTCTATTGAACCCTCATTATTTAAATATTATTTCAATTTGACTCTATTCTTTATAAAAAATAATTTAACCCTTAACTCTCAACTTAAAACCCTAAACTATTAAACCTTAAACCCTTAAACTCTTAAACATATACCCTAAACCATATACCATTAAAAATAATTTCACCATCATCGATTCAATTCAATTCAATGAATTGTTGAATTCTGCTAAAAAATTAATTAAACCCGAATATAGTAACGGAAGGCGAGAACTTCAATCAACTTCTAATAAAATTCCAAAAACTTGTAAAAGAAAGATCAAAATATATTTCAGCCGAGACAAAAAGGAAAACAAAAAAAAAACAGAGAAAAAGCCAGAAAAGAATGGCAAAATTTCGCCAAACTTAACTAGTTGAAAAACATGACAAAATGGAAGCAGCCTTAGAAACAGTAACGGGTAAGACTTGAGGTTTGGTTATTGGAGATATTTGCACGATTTAGTCCCTCAATTTTCCAAACATTTCAACACCATGCACTTCAAATACAAAATAATTTACAACAGTAAGATTTCTTTTTTTCATTATTTTGTAATAATTTAATGATAGGGGACTGATAATGAGTCGAAAAAGAAAAGCGAAAACGAAATGAGTAATAAATTCTATAAAACCAAATTGAAGCATTTATTAATGTGTGTAAAAGTCTTGCGTTACTAATGAGAAATTGGATGTATTTGCAAAATTGAAGCATGGATCTTAGTGGTTAGAATAATTTAATTTAAATTTTTTTAGAAGAATTCTAGGATATTCGGGTTTAATTAATTTTGATATATGTAAAAAATAATTTGATTAAATTTTTTAGGAGAATTCAACAATTTATTGAATTGAATTGAATCGATGAGGGTTAAATTATTTTTAATGGTATATGGTTTAGGGTATATGTTTAAGAGTTTAAGGGTTTAAGGTTTAATAGTTTAGGGTTTTAGGTTGAGAGTTAAGGGTTAAATTATTTTTTTATAAAGAATAAAGTCAAATTGAAATAATATTTAAATAATGAGGGTTCAATAGAAATACAGAAATAAATGAGGTACTAAATATATAGTTTACCCTTATTAAAAAAATAAAATTTTAATATATAAAAATAATTTAATTGAATTTTTAAAAATAATATATCTCTATTTATTTAAAACAAAAAAAATCAAAATTGTACATATATAATTTTACCAAATCAAAGTTTATATATCACATTACATATTTAACCAAAGGTCATGTATAGTATGATATTCATTCCCTAAATATTTTACTTTACACAAGTCAAGTGTAATGATAAGATACATTAAACTCTAAAAAAAACTAGTTTGAATCTTGAAAATGATATTTTCAGAGGTATTCATAAACTCTGAACATGGATGAATATGGAAATAAAGACATAAAAATACTACACAAATTAACTTTAATGAATAAAATAATGATCAAAACAGAATTTGTTTGTTTGGTCCAAAAGAAGTTAACTAGAGGAAATAACAAGACAGAAAAAGGTAATAAGAAAATGGTTCTCCAATTTAATTTATAATGAAAAGAATACCACAATAAACAGTTTCTTGAGGTTATTTAAATTCTGAAAAAGAAAAACTAATGGCTTTAACAACAGCAATACAATATTATAGATTATTGGGTCTTCAGTCCTCACTTCATTCAAAGAGAAATGTAAAAATAGAATTAGAATTAGAATTACCCTTCAATATTCTGAAGTTTACACTATGCAACAACTTTAGCCTCCTGCTGCCACTCCCTGGCTACTCTTCACTCACACCAACTCAAAACTACAAAATCAAAACTGTTCATTAAAATGTTTTAAGGACTCAGTTTTCACCTTCTTCCACGAAAAAAATCCTCTGAAATCTCTAATTGTTGTAACTGTTTCTCGATAAGGACGACATTAACGGCTAAGAACCCGAGTTGCAGATAGAGAACATGGAAAGGAGACTGCCCGGAGTAGTTAAAACAAACTTGCCATATAGGTAGCTCATAAATATCCCGACCTCCGAAACACATCACCACAAAAGAGTCTTGGATTGCATACAAATACATATATACTTCTTTAATCATTGTGTTGGAATTCAAGATCAAGTTTCCTCTTCAGATGAGATCTATCAGCACTGCATAACAAAAGTTAAAGAATCAAGTCAGTATTCTTTTTGGACACCTAACCTAATTCATGACTAATCCTCGCTATCTTGACATATGTAATACCATGTTGGATTTCATTACCTATATCTATCCTAGTATTTACGAGGCCTAATGCTCTTTACCGAACTTCATTACCTAAAACTATCCTAGTGGTAATTAGTAAATGAGGAAGGAAAATCAACAATGGTACAGATTACAATAAACATGATATAGTAAAAATACAGTACAAGATGCAGGATCGGGTTCTTCAAAATTTACAGCATGGCAAGAGTGATTTGCTATCCAACTTCCAGATTTGTTTAAGAAGATGAATTTTGAATTGAAAGGATCCTTAGATGAAGACCTGAAAAAACTAGAGGCCTGATATAATTTCTTTAAGCCATTTGCACCAACCACGATATGTTATGTATAAGTTTATCCAAAAACAATTCCATTAAAAATTAATGATACAAGGTTCAGAAATCCATTTTCAAGTTGAACTGTGATTGGTTCACACGTGTTTGTGGAAATTATGAAGGACGAAAACTATATTGACATTACCACAAAGTACCTATTGCCTTACCTGTTAATTGTCGGTCTACTCAGAGGTTTTGACCCAAATATTGAAAAATCTACTGACATTGGAACCTGTTCACTCTTTCCGGCCTGGTCACCAGCTGCCTCTCTTACTTCACCAACATGCTCATCAATCTTCTCCAGTTGGCTGGAATCACGATCTGGCATTACTCTCCTTGATTTTCGTGGTGGAGAAAGCACGGTGGGACCATCCTGGGGATTGATATCTGACGGACGAGATTTAGGAGTAGGCCTAGGTAGCTTAGCCGGATCTGTAGGTAGAGGTGGGGATGAAAAGTACCTGAACAAAACAACAAACATGAGAGCCAAGAATCGAATGTTCTTTGTATTTTCGATTAAAAGGTTCCAAATACCTGTGCTCTAATGCTTGCTGGGTTGTAATCCTAGCTTTTGGGTCATAAGTAAACATTTTTGATAACAGATCTAAAGCATCGTCACTGGCCATCGGAAACAATGAACGTAAAGGTGGTGCTGGAACATATTGGTATTCTACATAATCAGGCAGGTATATCATATCTGGCCACTGAGAGGGTGTTGTCGTCCCAAAAGCTGCAAAGATCTTTCCTAACTGATCGATATCACTTGTACCCTATTAAATATTAAACATTGAACCAAAGAAAATGAGAAAATATACCAGGACTGGAACTTCAAATTGACGATACAGATACATAATGGAACAAAGGAAAACTGAAAATGACCAAACACATATGAGCTTGTTAAAACCTATGTTATGCAGATTCAGAGGTGAGTTTTGGATATGGGTATGTGTTCAATATGTGTGTGCTCAATTTTGCCATACCTTTGGATGATCATACCCCCAATACCCATATCTAATATGTGTTGGACATAGATAGTTAAAAAAATGAAGAGTCTATAACAAAGGTCAAATGACTACCTAAAAATCGTTTTCACATGCTATAATGGCCATAAGTACAACTAAAACTAATGGAAAATAGTCGGCGTTGTGATAATAGTAACCCCCCCAAACTGCAAATCAAACATTGTTCATAACACAATCTAACAAAATGTTCAAGTGTAACACCTAACATGGCAAAGGGGAAGCAGCATCTCTATAGTAGGGTTGACAAAAAAATGAGAATGAAAAACCATTTCAAACCACAATGTTTGGTTTGGATTCAGTTCAGTTATCACTGGATTCGGTTTGGTTATAACGAAATACATTTGGTTTAATTTTGAGTTAATAAATAAATAACCATAGTTATTCGAACTGAATCAAATCCTATTTTATTTAATCTTAATTAATTTTTAGTTTTTATAATATTAAGATATATGTTTTATTTTTAAAGTAGAAAAAATATTAAAATAACAGATTTAAAAAAAACAATAAACTAAACCTATGGAATTTGGTTCAAGTCGGTTCAGGTTAGTTTGGTTAGATGCAGCATTCAGTCTTGGTTTGTGCACATTAACAGCATTTTTTTCAAAACCGAATCGAATCAAATCACTATCACCCCTATCTCTAGCATGAACTAAAGATAAGATCGATCAGAATACAATACAAATGTTCCAGAACTATGCATACAACAAGATTTCTGATGGATATCTCACAAGCTAGGACAGAGATATAAGATGCAAAACCATGAATTTTTGCTAGATAAAACTTAAACCAAACACTTATCAGGTATAGTCAAGCTACCTACAATCAGTTTTTAAAAGGATCTATAATTAATGATCAACAAGCTTTGGTTCGGTAAACCAAGTATGCAAAATTATGTATTAAACATGCATTCGATATATTTATTCACTTTTTTTGACAAATTTGAAACATATCATTGCCATCATTAAACAGCCTGCAATACATTTTTATCTGCAGGAGACACGCATGTCAATAGAGCATTGCACCAGGTGTCCATTCTTATCTGATCATGACTCGAATAATACCATGAAAAAGCCCAAGAAACCGAACAAGTGAACATTCTCTAGGGAACGACAAAGAAAATTAAGTCACCAACAGTTGAAACCCCCCAGATAAAAAGCAAGGTATAAGTGGCCATATTTCACAGCATTATAAGCACCAATAACTCATTAAGATCATAGCTTAATGATGGTGATTATAGTTTTAGCAAGGCCACATGATAAAAGAAGAAAGCTGAAAAATGATATCCAAAAATCACATACCATCATTTAATTTAAAAAAACAAAAACCAGGAATCAGCAGGAATATAAAGAACTTAATCTATAACTTCATTGCAAATATATCAAAACAAGATAAATCTAACACTGAAGAACTTTGGCTATATCCTAGGTTCACCTGAAGAAATGGTCGTCGGAGTAGAAGTTCAGCAAATATACACGCAGCAGCCCAAACATCCACACCAGCAGCATATTGCTTGGTACCAAAAAGTAACTCAGGAGCTCGGTACCATCGAGCAAAGACCTATTTATAGTTCCATGTACTAACAAGTAAGTTAAATCCAAAAGGATGGATAAAATTATAGCTTCCACTTGAAAGGTGAGAAAAAAACAAATCAGAAAACAATTATCTAGAACCAACTGCAAAATCAATAACTTTTCAAAGAGAGGTCAACAGACGTGCAAATAAACCAAAATGGCAGGTTTCTAAATATAAAAAAAAAATGCAATACCAAGAAAAGAATAAAAATAGATGGGACAACAAATCGTGTTAATCTTATTGGTGTCGCTCCACAAAATCAACTACATTTTCATTTTTTCTTTAGAATATTATGATAGTGACAGTAACGGCCAATAATTCAACAAAATAATGGATATAACACAGGACATCAATGATATTTACTACAAGAGTTATTTTTTGATACACAGGTTGTGTAATTTTTTTAATACAAAACTTGTCTATTTTAAAGCTTAAACCCTAAACCTAGATTCTAACCTCTAAACCCTAAATAAGACCTTTGGGTTTTGAGCCCTATTTTCCTTACTACAATACGACATGCATGTTTTGTGTACATAACCTAGTTCCGGCATAACTAACCAAGCCAAAATGTAGAAATCAAGAAGTTAAAACTGAAAACAAGAACAAATATACACCAAGTTTCTAAACTTCACCCACAGAAACATAGTGATTGCTGAAAACAAGATACCTAACTTCACTCAAGATACAACAGAAATTTTATGAAATTATGGAGAGAAAAAAGATGTTATTCAAAGCGCCAATTGGTCAGTGTACTGATAAATTGAAAACACCACTTAGCAGCTATAAACTTACCTGGTGAGTAAACCTACGATCTGGGCTGCCAAATATGCGTGCTAAACCAAAATCTGCAAGTTTAAGTTGTCCATTGGAACCTATTAGCAAGTTATTCGGCTTCATGTCCCTGTAAAGCAAAATAACAAGTAAAGCAAAATGGGAAGCAGCCATCATACAAAACTAGATTAAGGGCAAACAGAAACAAGACCTGTGTAAAACCCATTTCTTGTGGCAAAAAGCAAGCCCTTTCAAAGTCATCTGAATGTAGGATTTGATATCAGCTGGTGAGAGGAATATATTCCGATCTCGAATAACAGCTTCAAGGTCAGTCTCCATGAACTCAAACACAAGATGCAAATTACCCTTGTGCGGGAATGCATCTATTAACTCGATAATATTTGAATATTTAAGCTCCTTAAGAAGTTTAATTTCTCTGAGTGCAGTAAAATTCACCCCTTCCTTTTGCTTCCCAAGCCGAATTTTCTTAATCGCAACTGTCTGTCCTGTCTGCAATGCACAAAACAAGCAAACAATTGCACTCACAACAGTTGAATAAACAATTTAGCCAGCCAAAAAAGAAAAAGAAAATTCCAGAAAACGGTTTGGTTTTAAGCACTCGTGAAAATTAAAGAGATATTGCAACTAGTTTCATGTAACAGTAAGCCTATAACCCTTTTCAGATTACTTCACTCAGTTAAGCGACACAAATTTTATAAACAACAAATTGATGGCAACGAAACTGAATTATCCGATCCTCACAATCCACTTAAGAGAGAAAAAAAAGAGAATTGTGCATTTCATTCATACTACCAAAAACCTAATTGTTCAATTTCTAAATTCAGTTTTAGAATCTATTTTTCTTTCAAAAAAAAAGGAGAAAGAAGAAAGAAAGAAAATTAGGGTTAGGGTTTAGAATTACCTTAGTATCAATAGCTTTGTAGACAACACCATAAGTACCTTCACCAAGAACTTCGCGCTTCAAATACCTATCCGCCACTTTCTTCGACGGATCCATTTCTGTCATTTCCCCTATTTTTCTTTACGTATTTATCTAAAAAATCTTAAATCTTTCAGAATTTTCACAACGCATTAATTCTATTTCCCCCCAAATTTTCCATTTCAGACCTTAAAACAAAATTTGAAACCCAAAAGAAAAGAAGAAGAAGAAGAAATAATGAGAAATTAGGCAGAGAAAGAAAGATTTGTAAACAGAAAAAAATAGCAGGCAAATTCTGAAGAAAAGATCAATTTGATTGAAAATATTAAAAAAATGTTTAATTTAGAAAGAAAAAAAAAAGGAACACGACCCTGTATGAAGGTACTATAATGGGGAAGAAAAACAGTGGCGAGCCTCCATTTTCAGTTGCCAAGAAGAGTATTAAATATTAGGGATAAATACAAAAGAAATGCACCAACTTTATTGAATATGCAATATGGTATATGAACTTTATTTTCTTATAATTATACATATAAAATTTTATTTTGACTTAATTATATACATTAAATTTCGTTTTTTTTAATTATTTACATTATGGAATA
Organism: Hibiscus tridactylites; assembly: GCA_958450335.1. Lineage (NCBI taxonomy): Eukaryota > Viridiplantae > Streptophyta > Magnoliopsida > Malvales > Malvaceae > Hibiscus > Hibiscus tridactylites. Next base: position 68,907,800 of record OY288288.1, on the reverse strand, counting down.
TAAATATGTACATGTGTTTTTATATTGGATAGAACAGAAGATAATAAGGATTTGTTTGGTAGAACGATAAATAGAAGGATGAAAAAAATTAATGGACATAATAGTGGGAAGGTAAAATAATTCATGTGTATGTTTGTTAAATAATGAAAAACTAAAAGGAAATATAATTTTCTTTTTCTCGTTCATTGTTTAGTATAATTAAAAAACAAAAAGGAAAAATTCTATTAAAAAAATAGAGGGGAAAAAATTAAACTTAAAAAGTATTTTGAACAAATAGATAAACAATATTTTTTATCTGTTGTTTAATGAAATAGCACCTAAAGAATTACTTATAAAAGTTTGATTAACATATTTTTCATTGTTCGTACTAAACAAAGTTTTAATCCCTCAGATCTATGTTAGAGATCATATCATAGACAAACTTGTCTCCGACGATGTCGGTTCTTCCAAAATGTCTCGTAAGCTATCCTCATCGGGATTATATATAAAAAATAAAGATTACTAAGTTAAAGTTTTTTTTGATCAAATTGTGTTATAATAATATTTTTAACGTAAATGTCGAGATTTAAACCCACACAATTAGAGAAGTGGAAGAACATCCATTAAGTTAAATTTTAATCAAGCATTAGTTGAGTATTTCTTTTACGAAAGCTTTATTGAAAATGAATTAATAAATATATATGGATAATCATTTAACATGCTAATAATTGAGTTTTTATAATATTAGCATTGGTGGCAGTTATAAATTTGGGAATTTATAGTTATTTTTTAAAATAAGATTTTAAACGTGTCACATATATATTCTTTTAACGATAAAGACCGTAATAAAAGTAATTTAAAAGTTTAGTAATTATAATGAAATCAAATAAAAAGTTTAGTGTGCGTGATGAATAAATTTTTTATTTTAGTGACCAAAGTGAAAATATCCCAAAAAATAAGATTACTAGTGTTTTTACCCTTTATTTTATTATGGAACTTGGTGCTGACTTGTGCATGGTGTCATAACCACAATATATATATATATATATATATATATATATATATATATATATATATATTTCATACTGTATATGTGGAATCATTGCAAAAATCTTACAGGTGACTTTTTATTTTAAAAAATACCGTATATGCTTTTTATTTTCGGAAGACTTAACAAAAAAATAAGTGCCTAATTTTTTTATAATAGGTGTTTAAAATATTTTTTTGTTGAAATAAGTTTATGAAGTTTCGTTTTTGGCTGAAATAGATGTTTAAACTATTTTTTGGTTGAAATATGTGCTTAAATTTTTATTTTTGCTTGAAATATCTATCCAAGTAGGTGTCAAAATTGACTTTAAAACAAGCCAAAATAAAGCTTAAGCACCTATTTTAATAAAAAAATATTTTAAACACTTATTTCAAACAAAATGAAAGTTTGTGCACCTATTTCAACAAAAAATACTTTAAACACTTATTATAAAAAAACATAATTTAAGTACTTATTTTATAATTTAACATTTTCAAAAATATAACAGAAGTTACCGTGTAAGTGAAGTCAGTGTATCACGATATCACCCATATGGTATTCTTCATGTTGACTCACTGTCAACAAAAAAGCTGAAGTTTGAATTTATTTACTGAAAAAATATTTAATTATTTTTCAAAGACAGATTGTTTTCAATCTGACTTCAAATCAGCTATAAATTTAAAAATAATATGAGAAGTGTCATATTCTTGAAAAGAAATTGGGTGTAATATTGGTGCAATTTCGCGCTATATATATATATATATGTATTAAATACATAATTTTTTTAACAGTATTGAATACGTAATTTTGATAGTATTTAAACATTTTACATTTTATTTAATATTTATCATATCATTGTCTAATTCTAAAACAAAATAAAGACAATCTCAAATGTTCAGTGAAAAAGCGGATGATGTTCATTTTAGTAAATACGAGTTTAAATTGTTTTGTGTATGCTTGTTGTCAAAGAGTTAAGAATATGTATAAACAGATATTACCTTGTAATCACCTTTAGACCATTAAAAAAATAGAGGATGGTACCATGAACCGATGACCAACTTGGAATTTGCTGAACCAAACCATTTCTCATCATTAATCTGCCGCACAATTGACTTTGATGGTGACTCTTTCAGTAAAAATTTTCTGCATACACAAAGTCTCAAACTCGAGACATATTTAAACGATATCAAACTACTTACCATAAATTATATATTCAAAACCAATAATATTAATAAAAATCACCATAAATCGTAAATATAAATCATAAAACAAACATAAAATATATTAAAAAAACAAATATATTAAAATCCAATTTGATTGAAAAATTAAACTATTCGAATCAGAGCTCGAAAGAAATAATAATGAAAAGAACTCTTGGATGATATGCCAATTTCATCCTCCATTACATCAAAGAGGAGATGAAGGTATTTATATATTAAAAAATGGCATGTACGAAGAAGCCTGGTAGTCCAAATATTTGACCCCGATAACTTCTAAATCAGACTAGTCCAAAACATCAAAAAGGCAAACTTTTTAAACGTAATAAATGTGATATCCTTTTTATATAAATTAATAATATTATATCATGAAATAATAATAACAACCACTCAACCGAGTTATATACTAATTTTTTATAACCATCAATATTTAATTTATTAGTTGAATAATTTAGATAAACCAATTTATTTAAAAAAATTAAAGTCTCATCGTGTTAAACTAACTGATTATTAAAATTTAAAATTATACGTTTATTATTAATTTATTATAAAACAGATTCAGTAATAGTTTATTTCGAGAAATTTTATCATAATTGATGAAAAGGGGAATTTATTTTTTACAAATATATATAAATATAATAACATAATACGAAGAGATTGAAGATGGCGGCTACACGATGCGTGGAGCAAAAGCAAATTGCATTAACGTGGAGGTCAGGCAAAAGAGACAACAACAAAAGTTACTGAAAATGAGGGAAATGAAGTGTTGATTGGCAGCCAAGGAAGTAAAGCAGTTGATTCTTATTCTTGGAATACAAGAAAATTTTTCCACATGTTCGATCGTTTACTCTGAAAATAATAAAATCGGCACCGAGATTGACGTAATTAATTTTATGAAAAAAATATATGTTAAAAACAATTTAGCAATGGTTAATCTATAGGTTAACGAAACCATTTAATCATTATGTTTACCGATTCCGTTAATCGAAACCGTTAACTTTAACGATTCACTTAATTAACTTATAAATATAACGGTTATATCAGTTAACGGTTAATTATATACATTTCTAGTAACGAGCTGATTGGCGTTGGGGTTGAAAGAAAAGGTTTGAAAATGAAGGGACCATAATTATGTCCTTTGTGACACGTTTTCTCTACCTTTTGGTACATAATTTCTACATTTCGATACGATTTTTTTTTCTTTTATACACAATTGAATTATGGTAATGACCATATTATTGTAATATGCATTTTTTAATATTTTTAGTTGTTAGTTTTTTTTATCGTCGAACTTTAGTGATGTTTATATCTTTTTCATTTTGCGTCTTTGAGTTAGGGATTTTACCTTTTCTTTCTATGATTTATTATTGTAATATGCATTAGTTTTCTATCATATTTTCAAGAATATGTTTAAATCAAGTTTATTTAAAAAAATTAACCAACTTTACTAGTAATAATAAATATCTTACACTTATCAGATATTGTCCCAATTATCACATCATCTTATTTTCAGAAAATTTGAATTGAAACTCTGATGCTACTCTTTTAGTTAACCATGTTCGTTTAAAAAAACATAAATTTATATGTTCTGACAAAAAAAAAAAACATTGAACAAGCTAACAGACTTTAATCGAACACCTCTATTTGGGTTTCTTTTTAATGAACAATGTGGGTGTTCATACCATATATCCAATCTCATACGTCAAAAACATAAATACCCCCTTAAAAGCACAATCGGAGCAACTCTCCCCTAATACTATTAGATCAACAGATCTGTAATGCAGCAGCACGTAGAGAAAACTCGACTCTCCCGTACTGCAACGCAACGGGATTACGTTCACAACTATTTGCTTACCTGTCAAAGGCACAACAGTAATATGTTACCAAGATATCACCAAGAATGAGAACAATTAAATGCGTATTTATAATTAAAAAGATTCGATAACAAACACAGGTGAATTCTTCAACAACGTGATCCCCGAATTAGTAATTCGGGGTTAAGTACCAGCTAGCATGAGTTAAGAGGAACGGTACAATGGAATCCAGTTCCAACTCCATATTTTATAGCTCGAATGACAATGGTTCCCTATTCCCAACCTCTTCGAACGTTCGACCAAATAACCTACAAGCTCCTAGTGAAGAGGCTTGGGATCCAACGGCAATAGTGCAATACTTGGGTGAAAAAAGGATCCCACCCTCAGCACCGAAATTGACAATCAAACTCCAATTTTCCTTTTATAATAAAAACTTCAGAGGTCCGAATTCTCACCTCTAAGAACAAAATCTTTTAAGCACTACTGCTTGAAGAAAGATCGGTGACTTTTCCCACTGCAACGGTTTTTCCTGTAGATACGACAATTCATGTGACTCACAGCCACAAACACTAATAAATACACAATTGGAAGGGAAAAACAAAAAGGTCTTCGGTTACCTTCAGTTCGAAGAGTGAACCTCCCGAGTTGTGGAAAATCTGAGAACCTCTCAATGCAAATCATGCTGTTAACCTAAGAAGCACAAGAGAACAGAATTTATCAAAATCCCAAAACCAACAAAGACCAATTCAGCCAATATCTTCTGTTCTTCAACTTCTTTCTATTCAATCATTAATCACATGGCAGATGTAGCCTACTGAATGGAGTTTTCAGCCCCCTCTCTACGAAACACACACCATATAAATAACGAACATGCATCACACACAACATTGGAGAGTGCAGAGAACCATGCTATTATGTTGAAAATTTGATTTGGAAATTACCGACACTAGCCACCCGTTTCTAGTTAATAGCATTTTCCCCTCATCTGAACCCCGAAATGAGAGCCAACTGTGGTCTATCATTACTCACTAATGCTATCCTACTATTTCTAGTTCTACCCTTACAGAAAAAAGGACGAGAAAAACAACTTGGAAACAAGTGCTTTCCGACTGTTTCTCACTAGTTCAACCTGCCGCCAATTCATTCAGTTTCATTTCAAAAAAGTATAGAACAATGCTGCCCCAAAAAAGTAGAGAAATTTTAAAATAAGCAAATTGAATGGGACAAAAACAAAATATCTAATTCGGTATATTTAAAATAAAGTATGAACCTGAATGCGACAAACGACGACAGCGCCATTCTTCACAAAAAGAACCTTCTTTTTCATGGGTTTCTTTGTCTTCGGATCAATTTGCTGTAGTAGCTTAACTATCTCGCATTCCTCAACAACAGAATGAATGTGCAAGACAGCCTTATAGCCAGCTGTAAAAATAGCCTAAACAGTAACAATTTACAAGATAGACCAGTCATTATGCAATATGCACAGGATGCATCAAGTTTATAAAACAAGGACAACAGAAAATGACATTCATACATACATTATCAAGTAATTCAAGGATCTGCAGCTGGGCTGTAAATTCAGTGACAGCCGGTATCGATTTTACTGCATGAAGGAAAAGCGCACATTACACCCTAAAACTAACACAAAAATAAAACAATACAATTTTATTAAAAAAAACAATCAATTAAGACGAGAGAAAGGATTAGTAAGATTTATCACATGACTCCATTTAAGCAAAACTTACCGATACTTGTCAAGACAAAACCTGTCAATATGTCCTCTTCTTCAATCCCAGATAATCTAACCCGTAGATTTTCACCAGGTCCCGCACGCCTAACTTTATTTTCATCACAATATACAGCTAGAACTTTCACTTGAGCCTGCAATCCATGCATAAAAGCCTCAGCCCATAAAATAAGAAAATGAACACAAACACGTAAATATAATAAAAGGCTGAAAAGATCAAGCACCTTGTTTGGCATAACTAATAAGGAATCACCCTCACAAATACTTCCTGATTCTACCTTCCCCATAACAACAGTTCCCATGTCTTTGAATTTGTCAATTATAGGCATCCTATGGAGTCAATAGCAAATCATCAGGTACATCATAAAATAAGATAACAAAGAAATTGGCCGCAGGTGCAATTGTTAGATAGCAGGACACTAGGAGATAGTACCAAACATGAAAGTTGTGCGTGCAGTGAATCCTGCTATGGAAGATGGTTTATAGATCACTTACCTAAATGGACCTTTTGGATCTCTGAGAGGAACTTCAATAGAATCGAGGGCTTCAAATAGGCAGGGACCATTCCACCAAGGACAGGTACTCTTATCTACTCTTGTTTTCATGTTAGTACCAACAAGACCGGATATTGGTAGGAACAGGACATCTGCAAGTTCAAACAATAGCAAGCAATGAAATATAATTGGTTTTAAAACATTAAGTGCATGCTCAGGGAACCAAGCAAGTCTCCAACATGGGAACATAAGCTTCAATAACATAAAAACATGGCATCATAATCTGACCCTCTAAAACATTAGACTGAGAAAAGTAAGAAACATCAACACTTCAATATCAAGAACTAAGTGAGAGGAAGCCTAATTAGACATAAATTTTACATCATCTAGGCAGAGTCGAGCATAATGCAAAGAAAAAGTAATCAAGTGTTACACAAGTTTTCAGGAGCAAACAAGTATCCTAAACAAACGAACAGCAATTATTTACTTTTATTCCACAGTTTCAGCTCTAAAACAACTTATTAGAAACATCCGTTGAATAGCCAAACATATTAAAACTACATACTATAATTATCTTCAGATGATAAAACAGTGATCTAGACTACCATACCAGGTTGAGATTCTGAAATCTGAACATATGTTTTATGCAGCATTGAATATTTTTTGTAGTTTGTCAAATAGCACCCAAGTTTCCTAGACAAACTGACAGTGATTTGGTTCCAATCCACAATTTCAACTCCAAAAGAATATCTAAACAGCTAAACATGCGTGTTAACTACAATAGGTAAAATTTCTTTTGGAAGACAGCAGAAAAGTTCCCTTGCATAAAAAAACGTAAGCACATTAGTAAAGTACAAGGGATCTGTTAGCTTCTCTATTTCCATCACAGAGTAAGGTAATCAATATACATAAATGGTTCTACAAGCTTGAAAACATCACCAAGAAAAAAAAATGCAACCTGCAACTTATTTAACAACAGTTCCAATACCTTTCTTCACATTGTACCCAGACGATCTCAGAAAAGGTATCATCTTTGACTCAATTTCATCGTACCTGTAGCAGAAGACATCCATCAGTACTTTAACAAACAAACCCAGAATAGAAAATACACACCAAGGACAGCACAAAAGCAAGACTTGTTACAAAAACCAGTCAAAATACCTTTCTTTAGACCAGTTGACAGTATGATCATCCATCTTATTAACTACTACAAGTAGCTTCGTCACGCCCAATGTCTTTGCCAGCTGGACATGTTCACGGGTCTGCCCACCCCTCTCGTATCCAGTTTCAAATTCCCCTTTACGTGCAGAAATCACCTAATTAAGAAACAAAAAGAGAAGGTAGAAATCCAAAATCTGCATTACACTATATTAAGCAGTTAATGGGAAGACACAGGATGTGACTTACGAGCACACCAACATCAGCTTGTGATGCCCCACTGATCATATTTGGAACATAACTCTTGTGACCCTAAATAGTCAATGAAAACAAAATTTCATCAAAATGTGAATTCAAAATAAAAAGAATCTGGTCAAAAAGCAAAATGACTTTGTTCAGCTCCATTCTTGATCAGATACACATTAATTACAGTTAGACAATACATTAAGGCATATCTAATGAATAGTACTATGCAACGGAAATGTTTAGTTTTTATGCACTATTAAAGTGATCCTGCAATTTTAATCATTATATAATATGATTTTTAATGACACATTCGTGATGCACTATTAAAGTGATCCTGTAATTTTAATCATTGTGTAATGTGATTTACAATATCAAAAGAGCATTTGGGGAGCAACGCAGGTGCAAAAAAAGTAATTTCAACCAAATCAAAAATCAGGACCCAGCAAAATTCTCAATCTACAAAAAAATAGTAAAATAAATGAGATATATCAACTTATCCTACAAGCAATCAAGTATTTAACTAGAAGGTAAGATAAATTAAACATGTACTTCAGAGGCAATCCCCTTACTGGTGCATCCAAAATAGTAAATCTAGTAGTCTCAGTCTCAAAGTGTGCTCTTCCAACTTCAACAGTTTTACCCTGCAATCAATAGTTCAAATTTAATGAAGTCCCAGAGTAACAACCGTAGTCTAGCTAAGAATGAATAAATGATGACAGTACTACCGGAAATATATCAGGAATTAACTATACTTTCTCAAAGTTTGTAACAACATCTCTCAATTATACACTACCTTAACCCTCTCCTCTTCATTAGTGTCCATAATATATGCCATATACCTAACACATGGAAAATAGTTAAGTCAGATAATGCAATAGCCGAAGATCCCAGTATGTAAAAGAGAGGGAGAGAAAGAACAATCTCAACATCAATAGAATGAAATTTCTCACTGAGAAAGCTACCAGGCAATGCGAAATTATTTTAAAAAGGGTGAACTAATGGAAATTCTTGAAAGCTGCAAAATGCAAAATGGATCAATAGCAAAAACATCCATCATTCTAAAGCATACATGAATGTTCGAAAGGAAGAAAATAAAATATGATCAGAACTAATTAACAAGAAGGCAGTAACATTTCAAGTAGTACACCTTTAGAACACTTTGACATAGCTCGGATGGATGAAAAGTGTATAAAAGTTTGTGTTCTCTTCTCCATACAAAATCACATTTATTAGCTGGAAGAGCAGCTAATACAGTGCCTCCTGAAAATGGTTGCTAGTGCATCTAGTTACTCATTCGAGTTGTGGGTTAAATCCTAGTATAGATTAGATTGAAACTTGACTTGCAATTCTTTCCATCTTTGTCAGAAATACTCTACAATTTCAAACCTGCTAACTTAAAATGTAAATCACACCTCTCAATCACCATTCATTTTCTTTTCATGCAGATCAACTCTAGCCAAGTAATCTGAAACTGATACAGGTGATGAATTAACACAAGCAAAACAATTAATGAGTTGTTTTGTTACAGCCAAGTACAATAAGACTTTCAAAAAAAGGATTAGTGTCAGAGATTGTTTCCTAAAGTTCAGAAAATCTATAAATATTTTGTTATTTATTAGAATCCCTATTTATAAGGGATTGTATTTCTTTACTAGAATTAGTTTCTTTCCTAGTTAGGAGTTTCCTTAGCTAAGGCATAAGTCTATATATTTAGTCCATAAATCAGTAGCAATTTAACAGTCGTAATATAATAAAAAAAGATCAGTTTTGATCAGCCTTTCAACATGGTATCAAAGCCTCTTTTTCTTTAGGCTTTAACTGTTCTGTTAGACAGTATTTGTTCGATTTCTTGTTCCCTTAGAAAAGTATGGTCGACACATTAGATTCCGGCAATTCTGTGACTACCCAAGGAGATATGATAAATGAAGAAAGCCATTCTAGTCAGATGAATGACTTACAGAACATTCATGCCGCCTATAGACTCGATGGCAAGAATTACCTTAAATGGTCCGAATTGGTTCGACCATTTCTAAAGGGAAAAGGAAAACTCAGTCATCTTCTTGGAAAAGAGCCCTAAAGAAGGAGACCTTAAATTTGAAGTTTGGGATGAACAAGACTCATTGGTTATGGAACTCAATGATGCCTGAGATCAGTGACACTTGTATGTTTCTCAGCACAGCCCAGGAAATATGGGAATCTGTAAAGCAAACCTATTCAAAGGTTCGTGATGCTGCCTAAATTTATGAGATCAAGAGCAAGATGTTACAGCAGATTAAAGCAAACCTATTCAAAGGTTCGTGATGCCAAAGCCTTGGAGAATTTCTTGTTTGACATGGAACAATACTTCCGGGCAACGCACACCACGTCCAAGGAGGACAAGGTCTCAATGACTTTTATGTATATGGCAGGAGATGCCAAGTTGTGGTGGAGGTCCAAGTTCGATGGAGAAGGTTGTTCCATCAAGACTTGGGATGAGCTGAAAAAGGAGTTGAAGAACTCTTTCTTTCCTGAGAATATGGGCTAGATTGCTAGGCGCAAGCTTAAAGAGTTGGCGCTTACAGGAACAATACACGAATATGTTAGGGACTTCGCGGCACTAATGTGCGATATCAAGGAGATGACAAGATGTTCTATTTCCTGGAAGGGCTGAAACAGTGGGCAAGGACCGAAATTCAGAGACAAAGATCCCAAACTGTGGTTGAGGCCATGTCTGCATTTGAACGTCTCTGCGATTTTGGTGATAGGGCCAGTCGGTAGCGAGAACAGATATGGAAATGCTATCGGGACGGATGAAGGGAATCACACGAAAGTGGCAAGAAATGGCCAGGGTCCAATTTGGGGAAGCGATAAGGGATGATTTAATGGGAATCTTCCACAGGTTGGTGCAAGTCCTGGTACTGAACAGAGGAACGAGCCGCAGCGACCGAGTGTACGATGTTACATCTGTCTCGGTCCACACCGTAAAGTCGAATGTCCCAATAGAAGTAATCTCAATGCGTTAGCATGTTCCACACCAGACGAGGACAAAGAGAGTCTGCACAAGGAAGACAATGAGGAAAGTCCGGTTAGGATGAGCTCTATTCGGTTTTTGTATGCGCTTCAATCAAAACAGAGAAAGGCTAGGTCGGAACCTGAGAGGGACCTAATGTAAGTGGACATTACTCTCAATGTGAGAATTACAAAGGCTTTGGTGGATACAGGAGCAACAGATTCCTTCATCACCCCAGAGGAAGCCTAGAGTTGCAACCTGAAAGTCACGGAGGGTACAAGACAGATCAAAGGGGATGAAGTCGAAGATCGGGCCTTGGTAAGGGAAAATCAACTTCACTGTGGCTCCCATGAATGATTTTGATGTCGTGCCAGGTATGGATTTCATGGTTTCTGCTAATGCGATCCCTGTCCCCTCTGCAAAGTGGGTGATGTTTCAAAGAGGACGGCCAGGGGTGGTAGGAGCTGAGTTACTCTCGAGGGGGTCCAAGAAGTCGTTGTCAGCAATGCAGTTGAGAAAAGATGCATGGTGGAATACTTTGCTACACGAGCCTGGAGGTGGCACCGTTGACGAGGACGTCAACAAGATAGGTGGGGGAGGATGTTGCGGCCATCGCCTGGACAGGGCCACAACCGAGTAAACACGCCAGAGCAAGTCATGTGTCCTCATTTCAAGCATATCAATGTTTTAAGAAAAGTTCTTGTTTTTACTATTTTCTAGACTAAGTAAAAAGTGTCCCCGTTTCGAGCTTTTTAACGTCTAATCGAGACATTTCTATAAATTTATTTTCGCATATATGTAGGGGGTGGTCAGTCAGCCTACAGTTGAGCTGGCCACTAGTTGTTCCTACACACCATCGAGGCGGCCCCTACCGCCCGGGTCGATGGTGTGGGTGGTCCTTTTGTAAACCGTTACTCGTTTTTTCCATCTACTCGGACATGTCACAGCCTCAGCCCTCTTAGCCCTCGGTTCACTCGATCACTAGGTCGTGGGGCACTCGAACAAGCCTCCCCTTGTCCAAGTCAGCCCTTTTTCCCCTCGATGGGCCTGTTTAAAATCAAGCAACAAGCACCTTAGTCTCAAGCCACAGTAAAGTCCTTCCCGCAAGGGGTCGAAACCATGGGGCATAGCGGATGCACACGATCGACCCCCTATTTCTCCGTACAAAAAGAAAATAATTTTATTTTATTAAGACGGAAAAAACGAGTAACATGTTACAAAAAGACCACCCACACCATCGACTCGAGTGGTAGGCGCCGACTCGATGGTGTGTAAGAACAACCAGTGGCCAACTCAACTGTAGGATGACTGACGACACCCTACCTATATGCAAAAACAAATTTATATAAAAGCGCCAAGTAGACGTTAAAACGCTCAAAACGGGGACACTTTTTACTTAGCCTAAAAAATAGTAAAAACAAAGACTTTTCCTAAAACATTGATATGCTTGAAATGGGGACACATGACTGGCTCTGGCGTGTTTACTCGGTTGTGGCCCTATCCAGGCGATGACCGCAACATCCTCCCCCATCTATCTTGTAGATGTCCTCGTCAACGGTGCCACCTCCAGGCTCGTGTAGCAAAGTATTCCTTTATGCATATTTTCTCAATTGCATTGCTGACAACGACTTCTTGAACCCCTCGAGAGTAACTCAGCTCCTACCACCCCTGGTCGTCCTCCTTGAAACATGACACACTTTGCAGAGAGGACAGGGAACGCATTAGCAAAAACCATGAAATACATACCTAGCACGACATCAAAATCATCCATGGGAGCCACAGTAAAGTTCACCCCCTTTGAGATGCCACATATAGCTGCAGCAGCGGAGTTCACAACTTTGATCTGTCTTGTACACTCCGTGACTTTCAGGTTGCACCTCTCGGCTTCCTCTGGGGTGGTGAAAGAATCTGTTGCTCCTGTATCCACCAAAGCCTTTGTAATTTTCCCATTCAGAGTTGTCCACATACACTAGGCCCCTCTCAGGTTCTGACCTAGCCTTTCCCTGTTCTAATTGAAGCGCATACAAAAACCGAATAGAGCTCATCCTAGCCGGACTTTCCTCCTTGTCTTTCGTGTGCAGACTCTCCTTGTTCTCGTCTGGTGTGGAACATGCTAACGCACTGAGATTACTCTATTGGGGCATTCGGCCTTACAGTGTAGACCAAGACAAATGTAACATCGTACACTCGGTCGTTGCGGCTCGTTCCTCTGTTCAGTACCAGGACTTGCACCAACCTGTGGAAGATTCCCATTAAATCATCCCTTATCGCTTCCCCAAATTAGACCCTGGCTATTTCTTGCCACTTTCGTGTGATTCCTTTCATCCGTCCCGATAGCACTTCCATATTTGTTCCTGCTACCGAAGATCCGACTAGCCCCATTGTTACCCATGCCAGAGCCTTACGCTTTGTGGACCCATCACCAAAATCGCAGACGTTCAGCAGCAGACATGGCCTCAGCCACAATTTGGGGTCTTTGTCTCTGAATTTCGGTCCTTACCCACTGTTTCAGCCCTTCCAGGAAATAGAACATCTTGTCATTTCCTTGATATCCAACATTAGTGTCGCGAAGTCCCTAACATATTCGTGTATTGTCCCCATATGCGCCAACTCTTTAAGCTTGCGCCTAGCATTGTAGCCGACATTCTCAGGAAAGAAAGAGTTCTTCAACTCCTTTTCAGCTCATCTCAAGTCTTGATGGAACAACCTTCTCCATCGAACTTGGACCTCCATCACAACTTGGCATCTCCTGCCATATACATATAAGCCATCGAGACCTTGTCCTCCTCGGACGTAGTGTGCGTTGCCCGGAAGTATTGTTCCATGTCAAACAAGAAATTCTCTATGGCTTTGGCATCACGAACCTTTGAATAGGTTTGCTTTAATCTGCTGCAAAATCTTGCTCTTGATCTCATAAATTTAGGCAGCATCACGAACCTTCGAATAGGTTTGCTTTAATCTGCTGCAAAATCTTTGGCAAGAGATGGACCATTATCAATGCATTCAGATGAAATGTAGTGAGAATGTAGCAGTTCGGAAAAAGGTTTGTTGAAAAGGAAAGGATTTACGATTTTCTTGCTGGATTGAATATTGAATTTGATGCAGTGAGAATCCAAATTTTAGGTAAAGATCTGACCTCATTAAATGAAACCATTGCTTATGTTCGGGCTGAGAGAAGTAATGATGATTGGAAATAATCAAGTAGAAAGCTCAGCTCTAGTGACTCAAAGAGTTTCTGAAAAGCCAACACGTCTGGAGAGTTTTGAAAGAAAATCGGAAACAACCAGGGCTGTGAATCGAGATTCCATGTGGTGCACGTATTGCAAAAAACCTCGACAAACTAGAGAGAGGTGTTGGAAGTTGCATGGGAAACCTCAGTCCACAAACAAAAACTTCATAGAAATGGAAGGATCAAAGAGGGGGCAGAGAAGAGCCTATGCAACTAGAGAAGTAGCCAAGGAATCCACTGAACAATCTAGTGAGTTCAATCAAGAGGAAGTAGAGAAGTTGAAGACTCTACTGGAGTCCTTAGGAAAATCATCAATTGCTGGTACATGTAATCTGGTGAATGAGACTCGGAATCCTCCATACCTACTCAAACCTCCTGGGTAATAAACTCGGGAGCAAATGATCACATGACCAATTCCTCTCTCAACTTTCTCAATTACACACCATGCCCTAGAAATAGGAAAATTACAGTTGCTGATGGTACCATGATAACAGTTGCTGGTGAAGGAGATGTTGTCATTAGTAAAAAAAACTTGCTTAGAAAAGTTCTACATGTTCCAAAATTATTTACCAGTCTTATCTCAATACCAAAACTTGTCAGGGATACTAATTGCAGTGTTTTGTTTCATTCTACACACTGTTTTTTCCAGGAGTAGGAAACGAAGAAGATGATTAGGCGTGCTAAGGAGATCAATGGACTCTATTATCTTGAGAATCTTGCAAGACAAGTTAGAGTTTTGAACACTCCACCCTCATCTTTTTCATCTAATTCTACAAACAATAAAGACCAAATCTGGCTCCAACATCTTCGCCTTTGTCATCCACCTTTTAAACTTCTAAAGACTATGTTTCCTTCTTCATGTAAAACCTTAGATGTTGAGGAATTACATTGTGATGTGTGTGAACTTGCTAAACGCAAGCGTTCCTCTTTTCCAACAAGCAATAATAGAACCAATATTCCTTTTAGTCTTATTCATAGCGATGTATGGGGACCTTCTTTTGTTCCTAACATAACTGGGGCAAGATGGTTTGTATCTTTTATAGATGATCACACTAGGGTTATTTGGATTTATTTGTTAAAACAAAAATATGATGTTGCATCTACCTTTCAAAACTTTTACACCATGATAAAAACCAAGTTTAGAGCCGAGATTAAAAGAATTAGATCAGATAATGCAAATGATTATTTTAATCAAATATTGTCTCCTTATCTCTTGGAAAAAGGTATTTTACATGAATCATCATGTGTAAACACTCCCAAACAGAATGGAATTTCATAAAGGAAGAATGGACATATTCTTGCTATAACCAGAGCCCTTTTATTTCAGAATAATGTTCCAAAAAATACTAGGGGAAGCTGTCTTAACAGCTACATTTATGATGAACAGACTACCCACTAAAGTCCTTGGATCCCAAAGTCCTATTCAAACCCTTACAAAAATTTTCCCACATTTCAACCTATCTCTTAATCTCCAGCCAAAAGTATTTGGGCGTGTTGCCTTTGTTCATCTTCATTCTCCAAATCGTGGTAAGCTTAATCCTAGGGCAATAAAGTGCATTTTTCTTGAGTATTCCTCTACTCAAAAAGGCTACAAATGTTATCACCCACCTACTAGAAAGGTCTATGTTACAGCTGATGTTACTTTTGTTGAAAGAGAAAGTTACTTCACTGCTCCTTATCTTCAGGGGGAGATGTCTTTTAGGGAAGATAAAGATGCAGATCTGTTTTTACTTCAACAACAACCTTTGTCCCTCATTGATCTACCTCCCTCTCATTCTGCAAAAATCCATCCGCCTTCACAGTCCTTACAAACAGAACCCAATAGTCCTCAAACTCCTCAACCAAACAAAAATATTTCTCAACCCAACGTTCAAGAAACTGTTGGTCCTCTAAAGACATATTCGAGAAGGAAGATACTTATGCAGACTCAATCATCTCCTGCTCCCATTCCCATACATTTTGAGGTACATTCTGAATCTGATCCTGATCATAATGATATGAATTCTAATTATGAGTTTGAATTATTTATTGCTATTAGAAAGGGAAAAAGAACGTGCACCAATAAACACCGTTCATATTTGTTTATGACCTATAATAATATGTCCCCGAATCACATAACCTTTCTTACCAGCTTAAACAATATTGTCATCCCTAAAACAATAGCTGAGGCATTAGATAATGAGAACTGGAAAAAGGATAGGCACGAGGAAATGGATGTACTGGAAAAGAATAAGACCTGGGATTTAGTAAAGCTACTTGGAGACAAAAAGACAGTGGGATGTAGATGGGTGTACACTGTAAAATACAAATCAGATGGCTCTTTGGAAAGATACAAAGCAAGGCTGGTGGCAAAGGGGTACTCGCAAACCTATGGGAAGATTATTTGGAGACATTTGCACCTGTTGCAAAGATGAACACAGTGATACTAAAAATGCATTTTTTCATGGAGATCTCGAAGAAGAGGTATACATGAATGTTCCACCTGGGTTTAATTCGAATGTTGGATAGGTAGTTTGCAAGTTAAAAAAGGCTCTATATATATTAAAACAGTCCCCAAGAACTTGGTTTGGAAGATTTGCTAAGGTAATGTTAAGGCAGGATTTCAAACAGAGTCAAGGTGACCATACCTTATTTGTGAAGCATTCATCTTCTAGGGGAGTAACCATACTACTGGTTTATGTGGACGATATTATAGTTACAGGTAATGTTTCAGAAGGAGTCATCAATCTGAAAAAGTGTCTTGTAAAAGAGTTTGAGGTGAAGGAACATGGGAGATTAAAATATTTTTGGGGGTATTGAGGTGGCACACTCACAACAGGGAATTTATATATCACAGCAAAAATATACCTTGAATCTTTTAAAGGAAACTGGAAAGCTTGGATGCAAACCAGCAAAAACGCCCATAGAAGTTAACCACAAACTTGGAGATTCAAATGAAGATGATATGGCAGTTGATAAGGGGTTCATTTCAGAGACTTGTGCGAAGACTTGTTTATTTGTCACATACCGGACCAGACATAGCATATGTTGTTGGAGACTTGGAGTGGTGAGCCAATTCATGCACAATCCTAAGGAGTCACACCTAAGAGCTGTAATGTGAATCTTGCAATACTTGAAAGGTACACCAGGTAAAGGAATCATGTTTAGAAGAGAAGGAAACTTGACTCTAGAAGCCTACACAAATGCAGACTATGCAGGGTCCAGAATGGACAGAAGATCAACTTCAGGCTACTACACCTTCTTTGGAGGAAATTTGGTTACTTGGAGAAGCAAAAAATAGAACGTGGTAGCTAGACCCAGTGCAGAAGCTGAATTTCGAGCTATGGCTTTAGGAATCTGTGAGTTATTATGGCTGAAGATCATTCTAAAAGATTTGAAAGTGGAATGGAATGGACCAATGATGTTGTACTGTGATAACAAATCAGCAATCAATATTGCTCATAATCCAGTTCAGCATGACAGAACAAAGCATGTTGAAGTGGACGGACATTTTATAAAAGAGAAACTCGACAGTGGGTTGATTTGTACTCCTTGTGTGACTACTGGTAATCAGATTGCAGATATTCTCACCAAGGGTTTACTTGGTAAGGATTTTCAAAAGTTAACAAGCAAGCTGAAGATGGAGGACATCCATGCCCCAGCTTGAGGGGGAGTGTCAGAGATTGTTTCCTAAAGTTTAGAAGATCCGTAAATATTTTGTTATTTATTAGAATCCCTATTTATAAGGGATTGTATTTCTTTACTAGAATTAGTTTCTTTCCTAGTTAGTAGTTTCCTTAGCAAAGGCATAAGTCTATATATTTAATCTGTAAATCAATAGCAATTTAACAGTCGAAATATAATAAAAAAAGATCAATTTTGATCAGCCTTTCGACAAAAAGCCTAAATTACAGCACGTGCAAGCTCATCAGAAAAAAAAATACAAAAACGAATAGTACTGGTTCACTAATCACTACCATGGTTATAAGACAAACTTAAAGCTTACCAGCTTTCTCTACTTTTATCCTTGGCTTCTTTCTCATACTTCTGGATTGTACGGTCATCAACCTGACCACTAAGGAAGAGTATCTGGCCTCCAGTTGTTGACTTACCAGCATCTGAGAATCAAATAAATGGAAGTCAAAACATAAGATGGAGATAATTTATTTAGATTCTGTAAATAAAATTACATGCTTCAGTAAAAAAAATTGATTACGAGCAGTCTTCGATAAAAGAGTTTTTTTCCGATAAAGAAGCTTAACCAGACATGGGGAAACTAATTTGTAGTGTCTATGCATTGGTTCCAAATCCTTTGTGCAAGGTTGTTTGAATTTTCTCATTTTTAGAACTTTGAAATATGTGAACCATTTTTTCCTTTTAATCCACCATTGAATCATCCAAAAAGGGTCGAGTTCTATTTACCCAAGTTCAACTTCAATTCCTAACAGTGCGTCCAGGAAATAATTAAATTTATAACTTCCTTTCACAGCATTCCTGCATGTGGCTCAATTGACTGAGCTCAATAAAGCACATAATAAATAATGGGTTGGAGAGGTTAAAAGTACAAAACCACAAATTGTTTCTTAGGTTAGCATAAGCAATTCGTAATGAACATAAATATGTATGCATGCCAACTTTCACATGAGCAAAGCCATGAAGTAGGAATACCCACCGACATGACCAATAAAGACAACATTCAAGTGGCGCTTATTTTGTGATTCCAATTCATCTGGTACAGCTGCATCCTCCAAAGAAGCTACTTCCTTGTCTTTCACTTCACAACAAAATTGAAAATGAGAGTAAGGAAATGAAAATTGGAATATTAAAGTTACAGACACAATACAGATAAGCAGAGGAAGGCAGACAAAAGGGAATGAAGAAACCTTTTGGCTCAACGTGGACTGGCTGAGATTTAGTATCAACCTCATCCTTCATGCCTAAAATCAACAATAAAAAAATAACATTTTTTTCAAAATAAAACTAATATGACAAACAAAGGTTCATTATGAATAGAAAAAACATGTATTTTAGCAAAGGAGAGATCAAGAAGAATATTTAGAGGAAAAAATAAAGAAAAATCAACATCTAAGCTGCACCAGCTTTGGTATCTAAATTGGAAAAAAAAATATGTAAATATCAACTATGCATTTATCAGTAGCACACTGAATGCTTTTAATTTATAGGATATGATACATAGTTTTAATGTAAAAGATTGATAAAAACTATGCCTAACATATAGATGTCTAAGACCAAATCCTAAGTCAATGCAACATAGACGAAGTAAGATAAATTTCATAACCCATGTAAGACACAAGAAAACACATCGCCTAGAGATCATCTCACATCACTTTTGCACACAACAAAGGAGAGTGGTCCATGACTTATATCTAAAAGCTTCCCATAAAACCTTATAGTAATACAGTTTAAGTCTATTTTTTATGTGAACTCAAAGTAACTTCAGCACATCAATGAAATTATTTAGTATAACTCTCCAATCCCGTTTTGGAGATCGTAAAACTGGAATTCAACCAAGTTTACAAATTATATTAAGTCTTGAATTAATTTCCACAAATGACAATCTCTCCTCCAGTCATCTAATTCTCTTCCTCTCCATCACCTTCATTAACATAAGAAGATAAGCACAATATAAACACAAAGATCAACAATACTACCAACCTTCTTTCTCCACCTTATCTGTAATTTCAACTTCCTCCACCTTATCTGTCATTTCAACTTCCTCCACCTTATCTGTCATTTCAACTTCTTCTGGTTTTGCATCTTCAGGAATGGCTATTCCTTTATCATCTTCTGTTAAGATTCAATTATAGAACTAAAAAAAGATTCCAAAAACAAAAGGGGAAATCAAAACATTAAGAGTATACTACCAGCAGAGTCAAGCTGCAATGCACGGATCTCGGCCTCAATATCTACAAATTAGAGAAGGAAAATACAGAAATTTTGGATACGTTAATTCCAAGAATTATCAACATTCACCACAGCAGCACACAAAGGTGCTAAAGCGAGTTGAAACAAATAAATAAAAACGATGAATACAATTACAAACAGAATACTATAAGCTATAGCCTATTAAAGGAACATCAGTTAACCAACTTAATTTCAATTCAGTTCATATTCTGAAATCCTAAACATCTCAATAACGTGAACCGCAACACTCATCTCCTAAACGAGAAACTAAAACTTCCATTTATAAAAAAATCGTAATCTGAAAAGAATTAGAACATATAATATAATTAAGTAAAGTTCTCGACGAAAACATATCAAAAATCAAACAATCAGTGAGTGAATCAATCAGATCCGGGATTAAGGAAAACAAAAATAATCGATACTGATTGCATAAGAGTAAATAGAGAATAAGGAAATGAAAATTCCAGAAAGAAGAACACTGAGAGACTTACCCATGGTTGCCGAGAGTAAAGGACAATGTGTATGAAATGATGTACGCGCTAGGGTTTTGCGGCAAATGAAGATGAGAGACGGAGACGCTGGGTGCGATAGTGTTGCGCTGTTCTTTTAGTGTAGAAATTAAACTAAAAAAAGGGTGTTTAGTTATATATGTGAAATTATTCTTTTTGGAGTTTTACAGGGCTAGTTAGTGAGTTAATATATCATTTTTTTCACTTATATTTTATTTAGAAAATTTTCAATTATTTCAGTTTTTTTCAAATTTAATTACAAATATTTATAATATTACGTACTGATTTATTTAAATTTAAATGATTTTTTTATAATCAAATATGATATATATATATATATTTATATATTTTTACATGCGTGGATCGAATTTGTGACGTTATTTAATAAATTAAATATCATCTAAAACTATATAATATATTTACTAGTACTATTTTTTAAATAACTTGTTCCGGAAAAATAATAATATTGGTGCAAGTATAAAGAAATCAAAGAATTGATGGAATGAAAGTATTTGCAAAGAATTGTGATTAGAGGATTAAATTGAATAAAATATAAAGTTGAAAAAAAAAATTTTAAAAAATGTTCATTCAAATATTTGAGTTATTCGAGCCTTTATTATAACTCATTTTTTAATATTTTTAGTAAAATTAAATTTATAAAATTTGAAACGAATTTATAAATTTTAAATTATAATAAAAGAATTTATTTTTCAAATCAAATCAAATTAAATTTTGGTCACTCCTAACTACATGAATGGTTTCATGAACCGCTAGTGAGGAATTATCCTATTTCAATTAGATTCTATTTTTGGATAAAGTAACTTTTAGTCCGTAAACTTGATGTCTTTTTAATTTAGTTTATAAAAGGCTTAACTGACAGAAAAATACCCAAATTACACATTATTTTATTTGGGCTTTTAAACTATTTTTAAGCTAAATAAGTAAATAATGTTTTATTTGTTACTCAAGCAAAGTTTTTTGTCGCGGATGTTACAATTTTTTCATTATTCAATAAGAATAGGACAAGTGACATGTTTGTGATATTTTTTTAATTTTATAAAAAAAATTAAAAATCTTCAATTTCTTTAAAAAAAAATTATGAAACCACAACTTTAAATACCTAAATCCCCGAATTCTTCTCATTCAACTATCGATTCAACCATTACATGTAATTATTACTTTCGACGGACACCAACGACTGAAAATTTTATTTTTTTTATGTCGTAAAAAACTGACGAATGAACTATTGATTGCATTGTCGATGACATCTAACAATGAAGAAAAAATAGGTTGGTTGGTTCTGAACAACGGTTAAAGGCTGAGGAATGTTGAATGGTGAGGTACGCGACGCGTGGACGATGAACAGTGAAATGTCGACGTGTTGAGATGTTGGACGGTGAGAAAAATGAATTTAAGGGCTTGATTGAAAGAAATTTAAACTTAACGTTTTTTTAATTAGAAATAAAAAAATATCATGTGCCATGTTCTAATTAGATGACGAATTTTTTTAACGACTGTTCATGGAAAAACCTTATTTGAGTAACTGAATGATACGTTAGACAACTATTTGAGCCGAAAAATAGTTCAAACACATAATTAAAAGGCAGAAGGTCAAAATAGCCCCCAACGTTGCACATTTTGGTCAATTTAACCCTATTTTTTTTTGCAAACAACCACCTAACATTTCATTTTTTGTTCAAATTTCACCATACTTTGATGAAAACTGTTAGTCAACTAACAGTTAATGTCTGAGGTTGACATGACATGTCTACAGGGTATGAGAAGATAACCTGGCACTGCCACGTGGCAATTTGCTGATGTGGTGATTGATTAAAAATATTTTGTGACAGTGCCACAACATCTCTCCATGCTTTGCAGACATGTTGCGTCAGCCTGAGGCGTTTACTGTTAGTTGACTAATGGTTTTTATCCAACAAAAGTAAAATTTAAACGAAAAATGAAACGTTAAGTGATTATTTTCACACAAAAAATATAACTAAAATGACCAAAGTGTGAAACGTTATGGGCTAATTTTGACCTTTCACCTAATTAAAAAAACAGTATACTTTAAACAATAAAAAGTCAACAATAACCCTTGAATTTGAAAATTTCTCATTTTTTTTATCATTTCTATGACTTTACACTCTAAAATTATAACAAAACTCATGTTCATGAAATTTTGAATTTTAAATTTTTTAAGATTATCAAATTATTTGAAATTTAAAATATTACGATTCATATATAATCCGGAAAAAAAAAGAACAGATATCTATCTGGAAACAGAAAATGTATTGGATCAACGGATAAACAAAATTTTAAGATCTTTACCTTCAACATTGAAAAGATCAAAAAATAAATTTCCGTTATCATATTTTAATTTGATATAATTTGAATATTCATATTAATTAGTATAAATAGTTAACATCATTAACTATTTCATTAATCAGTATTAATAGGTCGGTTAAAGTGTTTAACTGGACGTTTTCTTCTTAAAATTATTCTCAAATATCAAGCTCATCAAACTCGTCAAAAAAAATTCTAAGTCTCTTCAAATATCAATCAAATTCTAATCAAAATTAAAGCAAAAATTTTATTATACATCACTTCCTCCACGTAATAAACATTCCATATTGAGTTCACGTTAATGATCGAGCTTTTACAATTGGGTTTTTGTTCATGTGAATTGATGATTGTTTGATTAGGGAGAATGTGAGATATCGGCTTGATTTTAAGTTGTCTTATGGTTTTCAGGATGTTTTATGGGCGTGGAGAGGCGTATTCGATGTTTACCAGGAGGGATGCAAGTAGGAGATGTTGTCGTTTAAACCCGAGGACCTGACGGGGAACCTCAAAGGATCGAGTGCCGAGTAGCTTGGTGTGTTGAAGGACTAGGAAGGTAAGTTCATCGAAAAGTGTACCGTTTTTCGGTCGGGTTGTTCCTGCACATAATTCCTCTGATAATGGGGATGAAGTTCAAATTCAAGACAATGAAAGAAATGAACAACAGATCGAATGATAAATTCGAGTTCAAGCTTAAAACATGGTTTCCGGTTTCCGGTTATAAGATTAGGAGGGAAACTTTCCATAATCCGCAGAATTAGATGCTAAATTGATAATGTTCAGTAGTTTACCAGCCAACTCCAGTCCAGTCCTATTCTTGCAAAGAATACAACTGCAAAATTGAACTACCACAACTGGCTAAACCCCTATTGTTTTCTGACAAAATGTTCCAGAACAAAAAAGTTGCCAACCAGACAAAAATGTCACGGAAGAACATCGACAAACGATTGTACCTGGAGGGTGCTTGACAAAGGGTCATTTTATTCGGCTGCTACTTGAGCAGTATCCACTTTGCTCCGCTTGCTACTTCTTTCCGGTTCGCAATCAGGTAGAGGACTATGATCAGCATTTTCATTTTTCGTGCCAGTTTCACCGTCACAAGAGACATCTGTATTTCCCTCCGAGCCATTCATATGTTCCTCACTCAGCTCTTCAGCAGGCTCCTCGTTCTCGTTGCTCTTTTGCTTAAGTGACTCGATCACATCCATCAATTCTCGGTTGACCTGATGCATAATTTCCATAAACATGAACTATACTTCTTTCAGCAAAAGAAAAGCATGCTGAAATAAAGTAAACCATGTGTACGTTCGTACGTGAACCACTTTACTAACTGATGATATAAAATAATGTCCTGCTAGTAATCTCGTAATCCATTTTTCAAGCCTTCTAGAATTGAAATTTCCACAAAGTAAAGCACATCATAATGCATTCTGAAAATTAGGCGAAATGAAAAGTATATTCATGCCAGACCTGAAGATGTTGAAGAAAATCAGAGATGTCAGTGGGGCATGAGGGACAGTTAAGAACGTTCTTTTGGGTTCTAAGAGCCCGGCCTCCGTTGTTCCTCTCTCTTATAGAGGTCTTACCAGCAAATGCAGCTTCAAGACAAGACTTGCAGAAATTGTGTGCGCAAGGAGTTGTAACGGGGAGATTCATAACTTGCCGGCAGATTAGGCAACCAAACTCTACACATATAGCATACCAAGTCAAACAAAATGCTTTTTCAGGGGTGAATGATGCTCACTGTGCTCCTCTATTGCTCTCTCCTACTAATGCCATGTTAAAAAATGAATACATATTACACAAGACTATTAAAGGTACACACATGCATCAAAATCTAAAATCATCACTACTACAATAAACGGAACTCAATTTATCTTCACTCACCAGTTTAACCAACGAATAAATACACATAAACATCAATGGATCATTAATCGCAAACTCAAGACATGATATTGCCAGAATACCAAACGCAAAAAATCCGTGACAGGGAAATCGAGAACTACCTTTCAAGAGTCTTTCTTTTGTATTGCGTGCTTTCCTTATACCTTTCCCCGTCCTTTTACCCTCTTCAAGATCAGCTCCATTTGCTGGCTTTTTGCTAGGAGGTGGTGCTCTTTTCCACTTCCATTGGCTACCTTCTTCCTGATTGAGTTAAGAACTACATGAGCATAGCAGAAAAATATGAAGCCTATGGAAAGTGGAACCAAATTGTAGGTCAAACTGAAGATCAAATTCCAAAAGATGTTTCACTGTTTAACTTCACCAGTAAAAATTGTTCAATGAATATTTTTTTCTTGTTTTAAATGACATTGTGCTCAACAAGAGATGTGATGCATTCTTCGCAATGTTTGTCTTCAGATTGACTATCAGTATCATCTAAGAGATAAAACCTAACTAAAAACAGAATGGTCAAAATAAAGAAATCTGAGTACAAACTATATCTCTTACATCAAAGTCCCATGAAGGACTCTCCTTTCTCTCGAATATGTCAACTGCCTTCTTCAGCTCAGGAATAGTTGGTAGGGGCCTAGGTCGATCCCCGTGCTCATCACTACATTAAAGTTCAATAAATTATAGTGGAGTTAAAGAAGAGAGAAAAGGAGGTCATTTAAGCATATGAAAGGCAAAAACCTTGTCCACGGGGCTGGCTCATTGTCACATCTGACAAACAAATATCTGCAGACTTTAAACCCCTAACGGAGGTAAGGTCTATCAGTAAATTAATTTACAACAGCTAAATATAGCCAGCATCTTTGATGTGTCTGACAGAAATATGATACCTGTATTCCAACATTTCGCCAACATTTTTCAATTCTATAGACCCCATCATATCTTACCCCTTTCTCCGGAGCATATGAAGATCGTTTTTCTTTGTGTGACCTACACATCAAGAGAAGGAAAAGCTTTTAACAAGTAAAATAGCATCAGAGTAGTATGCTATGAGAAGACTATTGACTCAACATGCAAACAAGTAACATGGAGTGACTCGGCACAACAAGGTAAAAAAGTCATAGCCTCTTGAACCATAAAACTAAAATGCAAAACTATATTATCGAAGCTTCACTTGTCCTTTGCACATGGACAGACCAGTTATATATATTTATATACACATATATATAACACAGAAATAAGCTTCATGTGATAAGACTTGCCTTACAACTCGAACAGGATAACCCTTTTTGCAGCTTACTCGCAAAGCTTCATTCATCTTCTCAAACTTTTGATCAAATGACTGTTCCTTGTTTGTTCTCTTATTTCCACTAAGATCTCTACCACCACTGCCATCAACACCCATAAAAGCAAAGAATTGTCAAATATCTGCGTGAATAAATATCGATAGATATAAATTCTTCAGCTTACATGGAAAAGATGACAGCATTATTAGATAATGTCATAATGATATCTATGCAGCAAAAGTGGACCTGTACGCTCTTATAAGGCCTCAAAAAATAGCAAGTAGCAACTACAAACTTATAGCATGTCCACTGAAGCTGCACAACCAAGCGTTATCTACCACACTTCATAATCATGATCCCATTTTAAATTATAAATTACAATATTAAAAAGACGTTAAATATCTGAGTGTTTGAAAGGGCAAAGGAAACTTACATGTAAGCCTCCTAGAAACATCCATACAAGGGTTTTAAATTTAAAATTCACCTTCCATTTCAAAGAATCGTGTTGCCTTTTAAAGTTGAGACAAACGATAATAGTTATGCCAATACCCTATAACTGATTATTCTTGAAAGTTGAAACAAAGCATCAATCCACTTTCATTTTATAAGCATGTGCAACGAAAATAATGAGATGCCATGCTACTAATACATATAGCCCTTTGAAACAAACCTTCCTGTGTAGAGAAACCACTCTCCATGATCCTCATCATCCTCGTAACCTCCTGAGAGTGCCACAGATTGAGCACCATAGTTAGACTGACCAGCAATGCCTGCAACATGGGGAAGATGAGCACCCCACTGCCGGCATTCTAATCTGTCTTCCCAACATTCACCAACAAGCACACCTTGATTCCTAGCTGGGTCATTTTCAGCTGTAATTGGTCCAAAATGATCAGGTGGTACAGTCACAAATATCTTCCCACTAGCTGCATTTGCTTTCCCAGCTTTTTGTGCTCGCTCTGTAGTGAAAGCCTTGTCAGGTCGATCTTGGTTGTGAATAAAATGGTAAACTTTCAGAGGCCCGGCAGCAGCATTTGATTTAGATAGCTTTGCCATTCTGATAACAGATACAAGTGTAGAATTAATACGAGGCTGGCTCGCCATTTTGGGAGGAATTGTGGCACGGCATTTTGCACAAGTACGCTTCCCTTGACCTATCCACTTCTGGAAGCATTTAAGGCAGAAGTTGTGGCCACATGGTGTCTGGAACAACATGAAAAAAACACATAAACATCAACATTCAGCATGCTAAAACAGTTAAGCATTTAACCCTCAGGGGAGATGATCTGACTGCGTAGCCCATCAAAAGTATAAACTAAACCTCCATTTGTCTTTGAAGATGAAACCTAACCTTCAATGGCTATTTAGATTCACCCTTACATATGTAATCAAATTGCACAACAACCACATTTAACGTACAAACTAACACAGTAGTTCAAATTAACTAGTCCAAACATGATAAGAAATGAACCTCAAAACAATTTTTCTATCAACATTCTGCTACTTATTACTTGTCCCTTATAAAAAAAAATAACAAAATGTAAAAAAGAAAAAAAGTATTTAATTAAAATATAAACAAATAATGTAAACTCAAAATATCATTTGCATCTGTATCGAAAAATAAATTATAGTTGATTTTTAGAAATAAAAAACAAGAGGTAAGTAATCATAATAAGAACTAAATAAATCTTAAATAAAGAGCACCAAGTAAGACGAAAAAGTAGCTAAAATGCAATAGATAATGAACGAGGAAGAAACCCAACGTTTCTCGGGAAAATTGAAAAAGAGAAAGCAAACGAGGAAACGAACCGTAACAGGCCTGTCAGGTAACTGCATGCAAAACGAACAGTTTAAGCTTCCATCAAGAACATCCAAAACAGAGCTCTTCTCCTCGTTTCCTTTTCCTCCGTCTTCTTCAACTTTCCCACCCAACAGTTCCTGTCTCTTCTTCGCCTTCTCTTTCTCCGTCAACGACTCGTCCGCCTCAATCGCCTTTATCGCTGCAAAAAGCTCGCTAGAGCTTCCATCCACGGCCGCCGCGGCTGAGAGAAGAGCGTCGCCGGAGCAGTCCGGGCAGTGCCATTGCAGAGTAGAAGCCAATGTTTCGGGCTTTGAAGCCAAGCAGGCCACATGCCAAGGAGTAGCGCACGTGCTGCAAGTGAGGGTCTCCTCCGCCGGAGGTGTGACTTTGCAGCGCATGCAAGCGCCGTCGCCACCGCAAGGAAGCTGGATGCTATCGTGCGCCATCGGCAAAAGAATGATGAGGTCTGGTGCGCAAGATAGCAGACGTTGAATTCTGCGATCGGAGTTGGAGGGAAGAGTGGGAAAGCGGAGAAAAGATATGGAGAGAAAGGCGGGTTTTCGGAAAGAAATTTGAGAGACCTTTCAATTTTAAAAGAGCAAAAAACCGTATTGACGGTATTATCTTGTTTAAATCAACATTTTTACATTTATGCCATAACGTTAGTCGTTTGCTTTTGGGCTACGGAAAGGATTTGAGGCCGGGGGTTATTTCGGAATTGGGGGGTAAAAAGTAAATGGGCATCATCCGATTTGACTTCCCCTTCTGCTCAATCAATGTCTTAATAAAAAAAATTAACTTTATTAGGTGAAGTGATAAAAGGAGAGTCTTTTCTGGTAAGGTTTCAATTTTTTTATTTATTGAATTGAGTAATAAAGAATTTAATATTTATTGTGTTTGTCTTCTCGGTTTATTAACAATCTAGACTAACCTGTGTCGCACATTTAGTATTAGTTGATGAATTTTTCAGCAAGAATTTTTACAATATCATAAACTCAAGACTTGTTTAAATAATATCAAGCTAGTGATAACTTAATTAATCTATTAGTAAAATTCAATATTTATAAGTAATATTTTATTATGGTCATTATATTTAATTTATTAATTGATTAATTTATATAGGATGTAAAACATTATCATGATAAAGATTCTTCCAATCTAATTTGATTTTTAAACTGAACTTGTTTTATATTTTTATGAAATAAATAGGTATTGTTATATTTTTAAGGCAAATTTTGATATTCAAACCATTGAAAATGAAATAATATTAGCATTATTATCATAGATCAATTAATAAATCTCTTAATTCGTTCTATTTAAAATATTAGAATTCAAATTGATAATATGTAAAGTTTCCTCCCCACCAAGTTAATATTGAAGGTTGATCTCAAGACCGAGGAGGAGAAATTTGAAGGCACCAACAACACAAACAAGAAGGCGGTGAAAAATGATTTTTGTCATTTAAATTCTTAAATGTTTAAGGACGGTCGCAGAATTTTATTGTAAAAATTATAAAATCGATAAATTAATTTTGATATAACTAAAGAATTTAAAGACTAAATTGAAAATGAGAAAACGAATTTTTAAGTCCTCAAAACTCTCTATATGTTTAAAGGAAAATGACTAAGTTAAAAACTTATTTTATCAAAAATTTTCTAAGTGTTCTTGAAGCCAAAACAGTAATTTTCGAGTCACCGTTTTGAAACGGCCTTAGGCGTTCCGGAACACTTTTGAAACTGTGAACATGTGTTTCGAAACGTGTATCGAAACGGTTTTGAAATTGTGAACCCTTGTTTCGAAACGGCTTAAGAACATCGAGACACCGTATCGAAACGACCTCAAACGTTTCGAAATGACATTCAAGTCAGATTTAAAAAATATGACCGTTGAAGTTTTTAACTGATTTTATACTGATCGTTAAGGCGTATCGAAACACCTTCAGTCTGTTTCGATACGATTTTGACAGTAGCTAAAATGTTTCGAAACGGCTCGTAGTGTATCGAAACGATCTTAACTGTTTCGGTACGGGCTCTTTAATGCACCCCAACGACTCTTTTTATTTTGGTCTGTTTCGAAACAAGATCGGGCGTTTCGAAACGGGTGGTTGCAAATTGCATTTATGGAGGGAAGATAACATCCCCAACGGCTCTATTGAAATGCAACAACCACAACGGCTAGAATTCAATGAGAATGTATAAAAGGGACCTCTAAAAGCTTCAGCAACAACTATTGATCCAAAAGCAAACATTCAAACATCAAATCTAAGCATTTGTGCCTAAATCTCATTATTGTCTTGTAACCCCAATTGTAATTTTTATTCTTATCCTTTCAATTGGGTTGAGTGCTTGTAATTGGGTTACCTTGTGTATTGAGAGATACTTGTTTTAGCCAACAACTTCTTTGTTATTCTTGTATGAGATTTGGGTCAAATTTTGGGTAGAAAATTTGACCGACATTGTAACGGTTACCTCCTTAGCCTAGAAAAGAGGAAGAGCAATTAGTGGAATTGTTGAAAATCCTTAGTGAAGCTAAGGTAGTGGATGTAGAGTTCGATTGGAACTTGAACCACTCTAAATTCCATTGTCTACCAATTTTATTTGTCAATTCCACTCCAAAAATTTTAAAAACTCAATTCACCCCTCTTGGTTTATATCGATCATTCGATCCACTCAACAAGAATGCTTTATAAAATTTTAGGTCTATTTTCAATAAAAAAATTCTAAATTATATACGAATTTTAAATTTGCAGGACTAAAACATCTCTCGGTCCATCCCGTAACTGTTGATGTTTGCAACCTGATATTGTGGTTGAATGTTTTGACATTATTTGTTTAACATTTGACATTTCACAATTTGGAAAGAAATTTTAGATGCTATGTAGCTTTTGCCTTCGATTAATTGTTTGAACAAATTTATAGCTTGTACATTATTCCTTATGTTTCTCGGACTTGACGTGAATGTCGAATATGAGTATGTATCCGGCAACGATGTATCTAATTTTCAAGCCATTTCGTACATATAAAAGATCGTGCCTCCAAAGATTTATACTTTTATGGTCAAGCATATTCAGTAGAATTTGTCTCCCCCATCAAATTGTGAACTCGACATTTTCTTTTAAGTCAAATTTATATTCTTTTTTTTTTGAAATTTTGGGGTCTCATTAAAAACCCCTTAGCATGCTGCCAAGGGGAAAAGAGTGCCCAGGAACTTTATTGCTTATTTTGAAGAAGCAAATTACACACATTGAATATTACAAGCTTATTCTCGCCTACTAATGTTCTCTGCCACCCACAACATATTCGTATTTGGGTTTAACCCGTATCGAGCCAGGGTGTGCGCATCAGTATTGTTCTCCCTGTCTGTGAATGTTACTGTCCCATCTAATATTCGACACAACTTAGCACACTCCATAGTCAAGGAGTGGAACGTCCATGGTGCAGCAATAGGATTATTAATCCATATTGTCGCCAACTCACTATCGGACTCAATAATCAATTTGTGGCTAGCTTTCCATTTGGAGGCTGCGAACAACTCACCAGCTTCTTTTATGCTTAACATTTCTGCTCTGGTAGGATCAGAAGCTCCAATAGTCTTGGAAAATTTGATGAGCGTTTTTCCAAAATGATCTCGAAGGATGCCACCTATCCCAGCCGTCCCCACCGTGCCCTTCACAGCCGCGTCTGTGTTGAATTTAAGCCAACCATCCACCGGCGCAATCCATTTTCCTCTCACCTTGTGCGTAGAATTGATAATCGAGAGCCCTTGGGCTGGGTTTCTGGTGAACTCGCCAATGGAAGGAAGGTGCTGCGGCCATTTGAGCTTGATCCATTGGCCGATGAGGGCGAGCGCAACGTCGAAGATAACGTGCCAAGGCTGTTTCCTGTCATTGAACACCATGTCGTTCCTACATCTCCATATACACCACATAAAACCGTGAAACGCCAGGATCCATATGCTTCTCACCTTGCTGTTACATAATGAGTTAGCCCACATCCACAGCAAATCCTTCACAGTTTCGGGGATTACCAAATGTACCTTCCACGAGTCACACCATTTTTGTAGTATCTTCCATGTAAACTCACATTGGCAAAATAGATGATTGTTATTTTCCATACCTTTCTCACATAATACGCATACCTTACCTTGGACAGCCGTAACCCCTCTTTTACAGAGCTCCGAAAAGGTTGGGAGTCTCCCATGAATGACCCTCCACATGAACGCTTCGATCTTTGGCGGTGCCAGATTCGCCCATACAAGGCTCCAGATGTTGTCTGGATGTGATCCAACCGGCGAGGCAAGTCTACAATAGTCCTTTACTGTATACAGACCGGATGAAGCACCTGACCATCTCAGAATGTCATGATTGGAACACTGTAATTTCCTGGCATTGATCGTTTCCCAAAAAACATTCCAAATTTCTAATTCCCAGTCGAACATCCTGCGCCTCATTTTGATGTCCCACTTCCATACACCATTTACAAAGGAACCGAAGTCTTTAACCAAGCCAGATTTTTTCTCTGCTATAGCATAAATCCTAGGGAATGCTAGCTTAAGATTAGGAACCTCCGTCCATGCATCCTCCCAGAATCTCGTGTTGTTTCCATCCCCACTCAACCATTTTATATTGCGCGTAAACAGATCATCACTATCTACTAGGGGCTTGGCAATCCCCTTCCAAATCCAAGATGCTTTCTTCGAAACAATTGTACTAGGGATTAGCGTGGAAGAGTCGAAATTGTTTTTTGCATCAATCACTCTACGCCAAAGCCTGTTGTTCTCTGTCCCATATCTCCAGAGCCATTTATTCAACAGAGCTCTGTTTCTTGTTCTTGTTTCTGTTAAGCCCAAGCCACCACAATCTTTCGGTTTGCAAACTTGGTCCCAACTAAGCCAATGAATTCCGTGTTGACCATGAACTCCCCATAAAAATCTGGCAATCACACCATCCAGCTTTGCTGCTACCTCCGAAGGAATTGGAAACAACGACATGTAGTAAAGGGGCATACTTACCAGCACTGATTTTATCAACGTTATCCTGCCACCGAGAGAGAGGAATTTTCCTCTCCAAGCTGCCAGTTTACCACTGGTTTTATCGATGATGGGTTGCCACAGTGTCTTAGAATTTCTTTTGTGCCCAATCGGCAAGCCCAAGTACTGCATTGGGAGACTATCAACACCACAGTATATCGTGTCTGCCCATTGTTTCACCCTGTGATGATCTAGATTCAATCCATAGATCTTTGTTTTTGCCACATTTACCTTTAGCCCAGATGCGACTTCAAAGATACGGAGCAACCTTTTTGTGTTTCGGACACACTCATGATTTGCCTCAAGAAATAAAATGAGGTCATCCGCAAATTGGATGTGAGATATCCTCAGGTTCCCTTGCCCAACGCTAATTCCTTTAATGATTTCCAGATTTTCAGCCTTTCGGAATAATGCACTCAAAGCCTCTCCCACCAAATTAAACAATAGAGGCGAGAGGGGGCAGCCTTGTCGTAGCCCACGCTTAATACTAAAGTTCTTCGATGGGAAACCATTGACAAGCACAGCAACTGTCGGCGTTGAGATGCACCACCGAATCCAACCCCTCCACTTGTCACTAAACCCCATATCCAACATAACTTTGTCGAGAAACTCCCAATCAACGGAGTCGTAAGCCTTATTGAAATCTGCTTTCATTATCACCGCTTCTTTCTTGCTTTGCGATACATCATGGATTATTTCGTTTGCTATCAAAGCACAGTCGAGTATTTGTCTACCTTTGATAAATGCAAATTGCTGTTCTCCAACTAAATCTTCAATGACCAGAGCCAATCTATTGGCGAGAACCTTTGCGATGATTTTGTATAAGCTGCCGACGAGGGAAATAGGCCTGAATTCCTCCACTACTTCCGGATTGCTCACCTTGGGAATTAAAGCTATGAACGACTTGTTTAATGACTGATCCAGCGCTCTTCCTTCATAAAAATCTTGAAAACATTCCATGATCTTCACTTTTAAGCTTGGCCAGAACTGTTTATAGAACTTGAGGTTGAAACCATCGGGACCGGGCGCTCTGTTACCTTCTGCTGATTTGATAACAAACCACACTTCAGATTCAGAAAAAGGTTTATCCAATATATCCCCCGCATCGCTGTTTAGTTGTTTCAACTGAGTGCCCAAGCAGGAAATCGGTAAGGTAGCAGTTTTATTAAACTGATTCCTGAAGTGATCTACGAAGGCTTTGGAGATGAGATGCTGGCTTGTCACCGTGCGGTTGCCGATTTTCAAAGAATTAATAGCATTCGAACTCTTCCTTAGCGTAGCCACCAAGTGAAAGTAGGCTGTGTTTCTATCCCCTTCGTGAAACCACCTTAAACGTGATTTTTGCAACCATTCGCGCTCTTCCCGGATATATTTGGACCATAGGGTGTTTCGAAGATACCTCACTTCATCCCAAAGAGCCAAATTGAGAGGATCCGCTATAGCTTTACATTCGAGATCGTTGATTCTGCTCTCAAGCTTCTCGATGGAATCATCATTTGATTGGTTATTTCTCACGACCCAACACTTTGACGTCCCCTTGAGTGTGTGCAGTAAATTTCCAAAGCTGCTTCCAATATGGGAGTGACAGGTCTCCTCGATCATTTTACAGTACTCTCTATCGTCGCCCCAGAAAGAGAACCACTTAAACGGCCGGTTGCCTTTAGTTTGCACCTCTCCCTTTAGCAACACTGGGCAATGATCGGAAATGCCTCTGGGCAAGGCTAATTGGGACAAGGAAGGGTTTAGTCTTAGTATCTCCGGGGATATCAAAATTCTGTCCAGCTTGCTTGCCGACACACCATGATCGCCTCTATACCAAGTGTATTTGCCGCCGCTCATCGGGGTATCAATCAGACCATTGTTCGAAATAAAATTTGAGAATACTGCCATGTCTGCTTCACAATGGTAACTGCCTAGCCTTTCCTCTGTGGATTTAACACAATTGAAATCCCCTCCAATTACTGTTGGAATCTCCTCTGAAGCTAT
Source organism: Hibiscus tridactylites (assembly GCA_958450335.1). Taxonomy (NCBI): domain Eukaryota; kingdom Viridiplantae; phylum Streptophyta; class Magnoliopsida; order Malvales; family Malvaceae; genus Hibiscus; species Hibiscus tridactylites. The sequence goes on along the minus strand of OY288288.1, from coordinate 68,873,153 downwards.
GCAATCACTAATTTCTTCAAACATTATTTTCCTTTCCGCCGCAGTATTCGAGGCATACACATTAATCAGCCTAATTTTGGTGTTGTTATGCAATATCAGTCCAGAGACACAAATCCATCTACTATTGATGTTACTGTCTGTTTTCTTGAAAAAAGAGGGGTCCCATGAGATGCACAAACCACCCGATGCACCGTCGGAAGGTGCTAAAACGGCTTCTTTCATGCAAGTTTTCTCAATTCTGCGAATCATCCAAGGCTTCCACGCCGCAATTTTTGTTTCCTGTATGAATGCGATCTTGATTCCATGTTTGGAAATCAACCCACACACTGCTCTGATCTTCTCACTTTTGCCCATGCCTCTCACATTCCACGTCAGTAAGTTTAAATTCATGTTGAAACGGAATCCACACACAAAACAAAACCTTTCTACTTTACCTGTCGATTAGCATCCTCAGCTTCCAGGGCTTCGATTCTGCTCTTAACCACATTCTCCGAGGCTGCGAATTTCACACCCAATTTCTTGCTGATCTCGAAGGTGGCTTCGGTTTCCGAAGAATATCCCCTGTGTTGAGCATCGAATTTGCTGCCAAGCCTATCATGGTTCTTCAAAGATTTTGCCCTTGTCTTTTTCGTCTTGTTCTTATCGGCAAAAGACTGTGCATGCATTTGAGAAGAAAAAGCTCTCCAGAGATCGAGATTATCAAGAGGCCTGGATTTATCTTCTAATTCGTTGACTTGGACCTCCAGCAATCTAGAGTTATTAGAGATAGCTGGGCTAGATCTTGTGTTAGGCCCGGAAAAGCCACCCTCACGGCATATGATGGGCTCAACAATTCCTGAGAGTCCATTAACGGAATTAATAGGAACGTCATATAAAGATTGTGTGGACCCCACAGTACCGTTATTACTGCTTATTATATCCGGAACCTTTTCCATGTCGGCTCTAGCCACATCGGGGGAAGAAACACGCTGCCTACAGTCAGAAAATCTCTCGGGACACTCCCAGGGGTTATTAGTCTCATTAATGTTTTGATTTTCTCCCGAAGCGTCATGCCTCATCATCTCCGAACAGTCGAACGGAGAACGACCGTCCAAGAAAACTCTGTCCTCTTCGAACTCCGCCGACGCCACTTTGAGTTCAAGTGCTTTACCGTTTATCCTGACTTTAACTCTTTCAGGAATGCAGGATAACTGTTTCACTTCCACCAGGATCTTAGCCACTTCAAAGTTGTTTCTCTGGGAAGTTTCCTTGTCTATCTCCACTGTCTTCCCCCACATATTACAGATCCCTCTGAAGAATTCGTCCGACCATATTTGTAACGGTACATCATATAACAACACCCACGTTTTAAACCGACGCTTGCCGTCATACTCCTCTAGCTTATCAATCTCATCAAACCAAAGTCTCTGCAACTCTACCCTGTTCTCCCATACTTCATCCATTTCTTCGCTGTTGCGGAACTGTAGAACCGTCAGAAGACCATGCCAATGACTAAGTTTGACATTTATACCTTCCGACACCAAAGCTTCCAGCACCATCTCCGGGTTATACATCGCTTTAACTTTTCCAACCAGGCAATTCTTTCTCCATAGCAAACCCTCTGAGGGAACCCTAATCGTATTCTCCATTGGGCTGTCGATAGCGATCTCAGGGTGGCCTTTCTCGTCTACAAGTAAGACTTGAACTATGTTTTCATCGCCATTGAATGTTTGTGCGCAGGTGTTTCCTTTCTCTAACGGGTTGGTGTATCCCTTGGTTTTTCCTCCCATCAGAACCTCTTTGAATGTCCGATTATCTTTTAGGACCGACCAACTATATGAGCCATTTCTCTCCTTCCACGCCTGCCTACGAACACTGTTGGTTGCCCTGTCTTCTTCGCGAACGCTTCTATATTTTCCATTCCGCTCCACTCGAAGTGTTCTTCTGGCATTATTGCGGTCTTCATACACCCTAATAATGAAACCCCCAATGCTCCTACCATTGCCTTTCGATATTGCTCTCCTTGCCTCCTCTTCTAGCTCGAAGCGAACGAAAGCGAAAGTGGTGATCCTGGATCTCCTTTTTACGTTGTGTCTTGCTATAAAGGCATCTACGACCTTGCCACAGTCCCTGAATGTGCTGATAAGCGTTGCAACAGGGATGCTTTTACACACGTTGTCTACAAACACTGTATATCCTGGCCTGAAACGAGCCGTCCTCCCGTCAGCTCCATGAGGTCTAACTTTACCGGCGATCCCATACCAACCTCTCGAACTCTCTCTCGCTTGACCTCTCTCTCTCATTATATTCTTTATGGGTTTATTTTTTTGTTCCATGGCAGTAGGAGTTTAATAATTCTTGTTATTGTAATGTGGTTGATGCTGGTATTTATTGGCTGAATTAAGCAACGGGGAATAAACTGAAATTAATAAGTAAAATGTATGGAAATGATATATTGCACAAGCTTGAACTGGAGTGCAGTTTGGTTTCCTAATAGAGTTAAAAATCCCTTTACTATATGAACTAAATCTAATTCTTTATTATTATACATGTAGTGTTTTCATTCTCAATTTAATAACATGATTTTTATTTTTATTTTTGCCGTTTAACAGATGTCTAGTTTTTTTTTTTGACAGAATTAGACTGTAGTATTCTCATGCTTTCTTCAAGCCCAAAATCCTTCTAAAAAAATCTCTTAGACAGCTATGTATGCATGTGTCTCAGGCCTTTACTCGTAATCTATAATACTTGGAAGGGGTTGTAGCCTTCAAAAATTTTGATATGATAACATTTTAGGTCACTTATAGTTTAAATATTAGTTAAATAAATTTTTCATCTCTTTCAAATTTTATTTTTTTTATAAAAGGGAATTACTCTTGTATGCCTCATTAAAAAACCTCCCTAAACCTAAATAGAGAAAAAAGAGTACACATGAAAGTAATTACAATCAAAACAATCAAACGTCTAAAATACATAGAGCATAAAACCAATAAAACAATTAAAAACCTAACAATTCCTATCCAAATCTTTATGAATAAGCTGTAGAATTGAATTCGGGGTACAATAAAATGCAACACCTCCAAATTTTCAGGTTAGCGAGTTTGGCAAGGCCATCTGCAACTGTATTTGTCTCACGTGGTGTATGGCTCAACTTCACCTCCCAAAACTGTTGTCGTAGATCAAATAAATGCCAATTTAAATTTAATTACTTAAATAATCTTTAGTCCTTTCAATATCTAATCATAATTCTATATCTAGTCATATATTGTCACTGACATTATGGAGTTACCCTTGCTTTGATTTAATTTTTAAGTTGATTAAAACTCAAAGATGATAAGAATTGGTAAAAGATCGATACTAATAAGAATACTAAGAATTCGATTCGTGTCACACACACAAAAAAAAAACTTTATGTAACCCCCTCGTCCTGGTCTGGTCGGATGACCGATCCGAGTGGGTCACACGGGGAAAATCGAAGCGAAACCCGTTAAGGTTTCCCTTCGGTTAACGACCCTAAAAAAATTTCATTTTTATTTTATCTTGTCTATTGGCATAATTAAACCTATGTGAAGCACAGCAGCGGAAAAATACAAACAATGTAACATACTCCGACCAACCAAAACATTAAACAACTCATTTTAGTCCTTTACAGAAGGCCGTTTCGAAACGCCCTTAGGGTGTTCCGAAACGCCTTGACTTAGTCAACAGGCCAGGGTCAACCATAGGGTGACCGTTTCGAAACGGGGGTGACCTGTATCGAAACGACCCTAACGGTCAACTTCTCGTGGTCAACGATATTTGACCGTTTCGAAACATCAAAGGCCCGTTTCGGAACGCCTTTATCTCGTCAATTTCTCAAAATTTCAGTAGCAAAAATGTTCCGAAACGACCCTCATCCGTTTCGAAACGGCAGGCCAAATGCAAAGGAACCGTTCCGAAACAGGGTGGCCCGTTCCGAAACGCCCCCTGTCTGCAGACTGGTTTTTGCTGGTTTAAGGCACAAGGGTGCCCCTAAACCCCACCAAAACCTCTAACAACACACTAACAACAATTTTAAAGGCAAAACAACATACAAGCATGCTTGAGCAACATCATATCAAGACTAAACACCAAGGCACAACATCACAAACCACACATCCATACATGTCATTATAGATATTAAGCTTTAACATGTCCAACACTTAGGCAATTCTAGGTAGCAAAAATACTAACATGGATACAAGCAAGGCATGCATCCCAAAGCCAAATTAACAAACTCTTACGAGGAGTCTAACATGCTCCTAAACCACAACAATAATATATTCCAAAAGCATCATAACACGACACCTATCCCATTGCTTTACTATTACAATCTTTAAATTTAACTATCATACTTGAGCTAACCGTAAGCAACACTTGGAGTCATTTCCTTGCCCTTGCCACCCACAAGCCATTGATCTGCATTGTCGAACAAAAGAGAGCGTAAGCATAAAAGCTTAGTGAGGGTAAGCTCATAAAACAAACCTTCGACAATGCAGGGTCCAAGCACGAGCTCCAACCAAGATAAAATGCGTGATCTTACCTCCGATCCACACGAGCCATAATTATAGATGATGCATGAACATATATTCAATATCATGTCATGTTCAACATGTTTAAATCCACAACATATGAAATCACATATATTAAACCATGTTAGCAACACATCCCAAATCACATTGGCTCACAACTAATCACATGTTGGCAACATAACTACAATCTGTATTGGCACCTAGCTATGACTCGAATACGCGGATAACCGTTGGAACTCACATCCAACAACACAACCATTACCTGACGGTGGGATTACACTCATCACCGTTCACGCGGAGGGGATTCCACTCATCCTCACGCCTCATTTCACGCGGAGGGGATTCCACTCATCCTCACGCACGTCGATGCGATTCCACTCATCACCGACATATAAATATATAAGAAGATTTCCGGGCGAACCCGTACTCCATCTTGATGACTACCATCATCAAGACCACGCGCGCATTTTGACTCACGTGTGCACACTAAACATCCTAATGATCGATCATTTGTATTCAAGTATACTAGTGTCAATACTACACATTTTACTAATCTTTCTCAATATCAATTCATAACACTTCCGTGCTTAGCACGTACTCACCATGACTTACCGTCATGCACAAACCGCATTTCCATGCCTAGCATGTACTCACAATGATCCTCGGATCATGCCACCACCTCATAATATCATTTCACACGTCAACATCACATGTACATCATTAACAACTATATCACATCATATTTTACACATGTGTATAACCATATCATATATGTCATCAACATGCATATAACAATGCATCAAACATGACTCAACATACATGTATACAACATATACATAATCAACACCATCACAATTTAACACGAGGCATATACATCCATTAAAGAGTGCAACCAAAGTCTCTAATCAAAGCTTGGGATTAGGCTACCACTCTAATCCCAACTCTAGGTGGGTTTACCAAGCCCATCCTAGGTTCACATGCTTGAACCAAATACTCAAAACCATTTTAAAAATATTTAACCACTCACCTAAACATCCAAGCTCCAAGCTAAGCAAGCAACCTCTCTCAAATTTCCGAATTTCTTCCCGAAGCTTTTCCAACACGAATTCCCGCTTCCAAACAACCTCAAACACATTTCAAACAATTCCAAATCAGCCCAACATTAAAAGACCAACCTGGAACACAATTCAAATTCAATTTACAACGTTGCAAGCCATGAACAAACCCCAATATTTGCAATCTCGGACAGCCCACATACCCCTTCCAAAACCCATATTTCCAACACCCATTGCACCCACAAATGATCCCAAATCAACCCCTAATCATTGTACTACCATTGGGCTATCAATTTTCACCTAAAACAACCCCCAAAACTCACCCAAAACCCTCCAAAAACCCCTATTTATACCCAAATTCGGGAATTCATTTAAAGTACTCTAAAAATCATATATGTTGGACTATTTGATTCACAAACATCATATCTAACCATTATAAATCAAAAGCTTTAGTAAAAACCCATAAAGCTCCATCCTTTAACCTAAACTTTCAAAAACCCAATTTCTAAAACATTGATGAAAATGAAATCTATTTGTACTTCCAAGTAGAGGAAGATGAGAGCAAGTCGGAAATGTAATTACCTTTCAAAAAGCTCTAAAGATGAAGATGCTAGGTGATGGAATAGTGTAAAGGAGAGAAGAGCTCTCTAATGTCGTTGGAATGAAAATGGATGGGTGAAGAATATGACAAAAGGGATATTTTAATAAAAAGGTGGGGGATTTAAATTAGAAGTCCATTATTTACCCTTTTGCCATTAATGAAGATAGCCATTTAAGTTTTTTTTTCCAATTCCATGGAATTGGGCTTTAAAACCAAAACATGCCCAACATAATTTATTTGTTTGAAAACCCGGGCTCAAAATAGTATTTTATTATTTTAAATTGTAAAACCGAAACCCGAACCATTATTTAAATATTATTTTCTTCCGGTCCCCAAACCCGGGTGTTACAACTCTCCCCCACTTAAAGAAATTTCGTCCCCGAAATTTATCGGACAGGAAGAATCACAGAAGTTGTCTCTCCACACTTCCTTCTCACCACAACATACTAACATACTCAGTAGACTTACCCCACAACAATAGCTATCTAATGCTAAGATCTCAATTGGTTCCTTCACGACATGTCAATTTAAAACTCAACTCAATCTCTTCTACAACATAGCACAGAACAGATCTGACTCACACTCTCGAATTATAGATACACAGACACATCACAAACTTCTTCCTAACTCTGGTGGTAACCGTGACAAACGAACAACGGAACTAGTCTGACTCACAATCTCATGCAGCACTGTATGAATACTTGGCTCATAACCTTCTCTAACTGAACATCTGCCTTCAACAGATAACCAAACACTATGCAGACGTCTTCAAAACTAATCTAGTCGAATTCTCGAATCTCTACTACCCACTTCCATTAAGAACCTTCCACGGATGTAACAAACTAGAAGAAAACTGACACTCGGTCTTAATACGCTGGCAATTTACACACTTACTCTCATACTGAACTACATTATTCATCAACCCAATCCCGAAGCACTCGTCTTCAACCCACAATACGTCTTCATACAACTCGGATGCAATACAAATGAACTACCGTGTGCTTCGACCAAAACAATACGTCTCAAAATACTATGCCAATCAGTACAACAATTCTATCTCTAACAATACAAACTCTATCATCTCTGAATTGTATTCTGAAGGTCTTCTTTCCGCTATGTCTTGCACGTGAGGTGCCAAGAATCTGTCTTGCAACTGTTTCTCTTCAAACATTCTGACTAAATGTATGTTTAACATGAAACTTGGCCACAAAACTACTATCATTCGGTAAGCTGAATTCGGCAAATACAACTCGCAACTCAACTACTAATCTAACAACAAATACAACTCGGAACATCGGTTACTACGTAGACTCTCTTCAGATAGTACTCAATCTTGAGACCAAAGTCTTCAAGCAATTCTAACAACTGTAACTAACTCTATGTCTCATATCGGATAACTCTTCTCACGGTCTTTCAACTATCTCGATGATCAAGCCACAAATCTTCTGTCTTGCATAAACACACAACCTAACTCTACATGTAACGCATCACTATGGTTCACAATTTCTTCCTCTGATATAAGCTGATTCAAGGTCGAAGCTCTCTTCAAAGTTTCTTTCAGTTCCTCAAGGGCTCATTGTCTTGCATCTAACCACACAACTGAACATTCTTCTGTAGCAATCTATCAATAGAGCAACTATCTTCAAAAGGTTATTTACAATTCTCTGAAAGTAACAATGCTAGACCTAGTAACTATAGATATCTGTCACAGTCTTCAATTTCTTCCAATTCATATCTTCTTTTGCCTACTAGGGATTTACTCTAACACACTCGGCTGATCTACATGTCCTAGGAGAACATCTTCATTAACTCGGAGTTCACGTTGGCTCAACTTGGCATACCACTGATTCTCTAATAGAATCTACAATACTAACTCCAAAGTTCGTCATGGTCTTCTTCTGTACGTGAATATATCCATGTATCATCTATGAGAACTACTACAAACTGATCAAGAAACTTAGGAAGATATTCTGTTCAACATCTCTATAAAAGTAACTAACACACTAGTCAAACAAAACAGCATAACTCGGAACTCAAAACGATCACACATTGCCTCAAAAGTTGTCTTCAATACTTTAACTTCTCTCACTCCCAACTGGAAATAAACGAATCTCAATTAATCTTCAATTGGACTGAAGCACACACTAACTGATCAACAAATCACTGACACTCAGAAACGGATACTAATCATTCACTGTCACTTGTTTCAACTGTCTGAAATCTAAATACATTCTCGTACTGTCACTCTTTCTTCGACACAAATTTCACTGTAGGACTCTAAGATGATGCACTATGCCTAATGAATCTAAGGTCTAACAAGTCTCGAAGTTAATTCTTCAACTTTCTCAATTCTTTCGGGATTCACAAGTTACAGAGCAAACAAAACAGAAGCAACCTCGAAAACGGTCTCAATAACAAACTCTTCTCCTCTAACAAGAGGTAAACCGGCAATTCTTCCAAATACTTCTAGGAAAAGAAAACACAAATTATCCTAACATTCTGCAGTCTAATCTTCATTCAAAAATCAAATCCATCACACTTGCTAAGCAAGCCTGTCAACTAAACTAAATCAATCTTTGACCTCTGAATCTGGATCAACATTCAACAAGAAGTTCACCTCCTCACCTACCACTACAGTAACACATAAATCTGCAACTTCAAGTCAACTCTTTCTTTGTCTCAACGTATACACTAACTCTTTGCTCTTCAAGCCGAGCCTTGTCAAAAGGCACACCGAAACTGTAGGAAGAGAATCACTTCACATCTACCAGAAACTAGTAACTCTGAACCACCGACAAACATCTTCTGTACATCTTTCTGATCACTACCATCTCCCAAAAGGCTAGTCACACGTGCCCCTACGTCTAAGATCTCAACAAGTATGTCTAAATTTCTTGCTTGCTCACACAAACAGACGAATCCGCAGAATTTGCAACTTCACAAGCACACAACTATTAGTCTTTGGTCCTCTTGTTCTCGGACTGGTTCTTCAATAAAATCTGACTCTTCTAGACTGTTCTTAGAGCATCTCGTAACTTCAAGATTCAATTCTGATCACACGCAAACAGTCATGCTGGACTTGTTCTACCCCTAACAAACAACCTGGAGTCAAAACTCACGACTCCCTTCTCGGCTCAACTATATTGGAAGTGACTTCCACTCTTCCGCTTGCTGGAAGACAACTCGGATGCACCCTGACCTAATCGCACAAATCGATTCCCACTCACGGATACTGATCGGTTGTCTTGTACTAAAACCATAGGCCGAACCCCCAACGATCACCAACTAACATTTCTAAAATTCAGATTACCCACACGAGACCCTACCTAGATCTCGCCAAAAGAACTAAGGTACTCATACCTACCTCTGACACCTCATCGGGCACATTCAAACTTGCATGCTTGTTAACAATATACGGAAGTACGAACTTAGAACCAATCAGAAGAGACAAACTCAAAACTGTACCAATGACTTATCTATTATAACATCGATATCACTCTGACTCCCACTCAAAGGCCTTTGCTTCTTTTTACCAACCAATACCAGAATCGGTCCCATCGTCTCTCACCAACAAGAATCAACTCACATGCACGCGGACTCGAGCAAACAAATTGTACCTCAACTCCGGTACAACCATGCTCCTCTAACTATAGCAAAGAACTTCCTCCACATCATCCACATTTTCAAAAACCACAACTTCCACTTACCGATTCACGACCCACACACTGGCCTCAAACTTACTAAAAACAATAAATTAATCAACAATTTAACATACAAGTTGGGTTAGCAAAGGAAAGGTCCAAGTGGCTCAAGTATGATTTCCCTCACTTAAAATCTTTTTTCCGTTGTAATAGAAGCAATGGGACTCTACTCAACATGTTTCAAACAAATCAGCACACATACATGCTCAACCAAGCATATAACGAGGCATACTTGCTAAACAAGCAAACATATGCGTACAATCAAACAACATACATTCTCAATCCAACAACCACACATCACAACATACACGGGTAACGAGCAACATGCTTTCAAACAAACAATCAACATACTTGTCATACAAGCAATCATACTTACAAAGCAAGCAAACACCGTACATATCAATTCAAAACTTAAACTTACCTCACTTACCTGCCCAAGGTCTTGGAAACCTTAGGCTCTGATACCAACAAATGTAACCCCCTCTTCCCGGTCTGGTCGGATGACCGATCCGAGTGGGCCACACGGGGAAACCGAAGCGAAACCCGTTAAGGTTTCCCTTCGGTTAACGACCCTAAAAAAATTCCTTTTTATTTTATCTTGTCTATTGGCATAATTAAACCTATGTGAAGCACAACAGCGGAAAAATACAAACAATGTAACATACTCCGACCAACCAAAACATTAAACAACTCATTTTAGTCCTTTACAGCAGGCCGTTTCGAAACGACCTTAGGGTGTTCCGAAACGCCTTGACTTAGTCAACAGGCCAGGGTCAACCATAGGGTGACCGTTTCGAAACGGGGGTGACCTGTATCGAAACGACCCTAACGGTCAACTTCTCGTGGTCAACGATATTTGACCGTTTCGAAACATCAAAGGCCCGTTTCGGAACGCCTTTATCTCGTCAATTTCTCAAAATTTCAGTAGCAAAAATGTTCCGAAACGACCCTCATCCGTTTCGAAACGGCAGGCCAAATGCAAAGGAACCGTTCCGAAACAGGGTGGCCCGTTCCGAAACGCCCCTTGTCTGCAGACTGGTTTTTGCTGGTTTAAGGCACAAGGGTGCCCCTAAACCCCACCAAAACCTCTAACAACACACTAACAACAATTTTAAAGGCAAAACAACATACAAGCATGCTTGAGCAACATCATATCGAGACTAAACACCAAGGCACAACATCACAAGCCACACATCCATACATGTTATTATAGATATTAAGCTTTAACATGTCCAACACTTAGGCAATTCTAGGTAGCAAAAATACTAACATGGATACAAGCAAGGCATGCATCCCAAAGCCAAATTAACAAACTCATACGAGGAGTCTAACATGCTCCTAAACCACAACAACAATATATTCCAAAAACATCATAACACGACACCTTTCCCATTGCTTTATTGTTACAATCTTTAAATTTAACTATCATACTTGAGCTAACCGTAAGCAACACTTGGAGTCCTTTCCTTGCCCTTGCCACCCACAAGCCATTGATCTGCATTGTCGAACAAAAGGGAGCGTAAGCATAAAAGCTTAGTGAGGGTAAGCTCATAAAACAAACCTTCGACAATGTATGGTCCAAGCACGAGCTACAACCAAGATAAAATGCGTGATCTTACCTCCGATCCACACGAGCCATAATTATAGATGATGCATGAACATATATTCAATACCATGTCATGTTTAACATGTTTAAATCCACAACATATGAAATCACATATATTAAACCATGTTAGCAACACATCCCAAATCACATTGGCTCACAACTAATCACATGTTGGCAACATAACTACAATCCGTATTGGCACCTAGCTATGACTCGAATACGCGGATAACCGTTGGAACTCACATCCAACAACACAACCATTACCTGACGGTGGGATTACACTCATCACCGTTCACGCGGAGGGGATTCTACTCATCCTCACGCCTCATTTCACGCGGAGGGGATTCCACTCATCCTCACGCCCGTCGATGGGATTCTACTCATCACCGACATATAAATATATAAGAAGATTTCCGGGCGAACCCGTACTCCATCTTGATGACTACCATCATCAAGACCACGCGCGCATTTTGACTCACGTATGCACACTAAACATCCTGTAGAACTAATGTTTTGATATAATAATTGAAAAATTTTTTGGACTGATTTAAAAAGTATTTAAAACATTTCCAAAGTCCAAACAACTTGAAATAATATTTAAGGAATTTTTCATAAAGGTTTTTCATGTTTTCAAAGGCCAATTTTCACAAAACTGACCAAGTGTTTCGAAACACCTTAGGGCGTTTCGAAACAGGTGCCTCCAGTGGCCAAAACGTTTCGATACTCGTATCGAAACGGGGCCAGCGTTTCGAAATAGGCTAGGCCGTTTCGATACGCCCACGTGGCACTGACCACAACGGTCATAAACCCCAACGGCTCTTTCCCAACTAACTTTTAAATGCAGGTCGTTTCGATACGGGCTTATAGCGTTCCGATACGCGTTCCGAAACGGCAAGGGGGTGTTCCGAAACGGGTACCCTGACAGACTGCAACGGCTCTTTCTATATTGAGGGTGTTTCGAAACGGCTTCGAGCGTTTCGAAACGGGGAGCTGCAGAACTGCATTTATGGAGGGAATTAAAGGCTCCAACGACTCTATTTCAACCCCAACGGTCCTAAACGGCTATAAACTCATTTGGGACTATAAAAGGGACCTCCAAGCATCAAGAGAAGGCTAATGCTTCAATTGTCAATTAACAAATGATCAAGAAATTGTCTTAGTGCTTAATTTGTCAATTCTTGTATAGACAAACACTAGTGAGCCAAAATTGTCAAATTTGCTCAAGTGTTTTAGGTTTTGGGTGAGTGCTTAATTGTGCAAACAAACACCTATTAGAGGGTTTAAGTTTGCTTTCATTTGTCTCTTTGTAAAAGAGGGTTTTGATCAAGGCTTGGGTAGAAGCTTGATCGGTTGTAAGGGTTTCCTCCTAATCCTAGAAAAGGGGACGAATCAATTAGTGGATTGATTGTGAAATCCTTAGTGGGGAGCTAAGGTAGTGGATATAGGTGCTTGTTAGAAGGCCGAACCACTATAAATCATTGTGTCTTTATTCTTTTTAGCTTCCTTAACCCTTCCACCCAAATATCCACCTCTCCACCACTTGGTGAGCAAAATTGGTTGATCGAATCGAGCTCCAAACAACCCAACAATTGGTATCAGAGCTTGGCTCAATCGATGAGGATTAACATCCTATTGAGAAGATCCGGCAAGCTCGATCACTTTTTCATCAACCGGCTCAAATGGCGCAATCCATAGACAAACCGTCTTTCTTTGACGGAGCTCACTATGCCCATTGGAAGACAAAGATGAAGTTCTTCATCAAATCAAGAGATTACAAGCTTTGGGATGTAGTTGAAGATGGTCCGTTCGTGCCTCAAAGAAGTAAAGCGGAGTGGAGTGCCGACGATCGCAAGAAGATGGAGCTTAATTGCAAAGCCTTGCACATCTTGTTTTGTGCATTTGGCCCAACCATCTATGAGAAGATGTCTTCTTGTGAGAGTGCCAAGGAGGTATGGGACAAGCTTGAAGTCACATACGAGGGGACAAACGAAGTCAAGGAGACCAAGATTGGGCTCCTAACCTTGGAGTATGAGAACTTCAAAATGGATCCGGAAGAGAATATCGAAAAGATGTTTGATCGGTTCTCCACCATCACCAATGGTCTTAAAGGTTATGGAGAAGCCATCCCGGAGGAGAAGCTTGTTCGAAAGCTCATCTACTCACTTCCCGAGTCTTGGGACTCAAAGAGGACCGCCATCATCGAAGCCAAAAATTTGAAGACTTTGAAGCTTGATGAACTCATGGGGTCACTCCTTACTCATCAAATCATGAAGACGAATAAAGAGGATGAGAAGAAGAGGGAAGAAATTAGAGCTATGGGAGAGAAGAAAATCAAAGGGCTTGGCATCAATGCTAGTGCCATGGCTCTCAAATCCTCCACTTGCCATCATGTCTACACAAGTGAAGAGGAGGATGAAGATGAAGAGATAGTTCATCTCTTCAAGAAGTATGCCCCGTTCATGAAGAACGCTTTGAGAGAGCTTGAACGAGAACCCAAGAGAAAGGAGAGGGCAAGCACTTCAAGCCATAAGAAAAAGGCACATGTGGCTACTTGGAGTGATGAGGACTCCACCGATGATGAACAAGCCAACCTTTGCCTTATGGCCATCGAAGAAGATTCAAGGGTAACTTCTAATTCATCTACTTCATGTTCTTACACTTTTGATGAATTACAAGATGCCTATGATGATTTGGTTTTAGATTTTAAAAGCCACATTTTGAAAAACAATAGATTGATTTCAAAGTTAAAAATTCAAAATGATTTGCTTTCTAAAACCAAACTTGAACTTGAAGCAAAACTTGAAGAGTTTGAGTTAAAATGTCTTGATTTACAAAAATTGCTTCAAAAAGTTCAAGGAGAAAAAGATTTGATTTCCAAAGAGCTTGAAAAGAAAAACAATTTTGGAAAATCAAATTTTTATGTTAGACAATCTAGTGCCCCTAGATTTATAAATGGTAAATGTTTTAGAAGTGTTTGGGTCCCAAAAGGACTTAATACTTCAATTAAAAAGGATGAAATTGAAAAATGGATTCCTAAGGGGACTAAATTTTGTGCAACTAACGTTTATGGATCCAAAGCAATTTGGATACCAAAAGTTACTTGATTGTCTATTGTAGGTGTGATGGAGATGTTCAACAAGTCAAACATTGAGGGGGAGCTCCATACACACAAGGAAGAACACTTGAAGAAGGAAGGCTTCACATCCTCCCTTGGGTTCAAGTGTTGGTAAAATTTCTAGTTGTTTTTGAATTTTTTTGTCTTATTTTTTTAAATTCAACTAGATGATCATAAATGATGGACTAACATTTTTGATGATGCTTTGAGTAAGGGGGAGCCATTTTAAAACCAAATTCTTACTTTTGTCAAATTTTTACCTCTATTGTTATTTTTGAACTTAATGTTTTAAATCTTTTTGATATAACAAAAAGGGGGAGAAATGGTTTGAAAAATTGAATTTTCAAATGAATAAGGGGGAGCCTTATGTGAATTAAAATTTTAATCTCTTATTCACTTTTTAAAGTTAAAGGGGGAGAATTCCGAACAATTTTTCAAGTGATTTTATTATATCAAAAAGGGGGAGATTGTAGAACTAATGTTTTGATATAATAATTGAAAAATGTTTTGGACTGATTTAAAAAGTATTTAAAACATTTCCAAAGTCCAAACAACTTGAAATAATATTTAAGGAATTTTTCATAAAGGTTTTTCATGTTTTCAAAGGCCAATTTTCACAAAACTGACCAAGTGTTTCGAAACACCTTAGGGCGTTTCGAAACAGGTGCCTCCAGTGGCCAAAACGTTTCGATACTCGTATCGAAACGGGGCCAGCGTTTCGAAACAGGCTAGGCCGTTTCGATACGCCCACGTGGCACTGACCACAACGGTCATAAACCCCAACGGCTCTTTCCCAACTAACTTTTAAATGCAGGTCATTTCGATACGGGCTTATAGCGTTCCGATACGCGTTCCGAAACGGCAAGTGGGTGTTCCGAAACGGGTACCCTGACAGACTGCAATGGCTCTTTCTATATTGAGGGTGTTTCAAAACGGCTTCGAGCGTTTCGAAACGGGGAGCTGCAGAACTACATTTATGGAGGGAATTAAAGGCTCCAACGACTCTATTTCAACCCCAACGGTCCTAAATGGCTATAAACTCATTTGGGACTATAAAAGGGACCTCCAAGCATCAAGAGAAGGCTAATGCTTCAATTGTCAATCAACAAATGATCAAGAAATTGTCTTAGTGCTTAATTTGTCAATTCTTGTATAGACAAACACTAGTGAGCCAAAATTGTCAAATTTGCTCAAGTGTTTTAGGTTTTGGGTGAGTGCTTAATTGTGCAAACAAACACCTATTAGAGGGTTTAAGTTTGCTTTCATTTGTCTCTTTGTAAAAGAAGGTTTTGATCAAGGCTTGGGTAGAAGCTTGATCGGTTGTAAGGGTTTCCTCCTAATCCTAGAAAAGGGGACGAATCAATTAGTGGATTGATTGTGAAATCCTTAGTGGGGAGCTAAGGTAGTGGATGTAGGTGCTTGTTAGAAGGCCGAACCACTATAAATCATTGTGTCTTTATTCTTTTTAGCTTCCTTAACCCTTCCACCCAAATATCCACCTCTCCACCACTTGGTGAGCAAAATTGGTTGATCGAATCGAGCTCCAAACAACCCAACACATCCTAATGATCGATCATTTATATTCAAGTATACTAGTGCCAATACTACACATTTTACTAATCTTTCTCAATATCAATTCATAACACTTCCGTGCTTAGCACGTACTCACCATGACTTACCGTCATGCACAAACCGCATTTCCATGCCTAGCATGTACTCACCATGATCCTCGGATCATGCCACCACCTCATAATATCATTTCACACGTCAACACCACATGTACATCATTAACAACCATATCACATCATATTTTACACATGTGTATAACCATATCATATATGTCATCAACATGCATATAACAATGCATCAAACATGCCTCAACATACATGTATACAACATATACATAATCAACACCATCACAATTTAACACGAGGCATATACATCCATTAAAGAGTGCAACCAAAGTCTCTAATCAAAGCTTGGGATTAGGCTACCACTCTAATCCCAACTCTAGGTGGGTTTACCAAGCCCATCCTAGGTTCACATGCTTGAACCAAATACTCAAAACCATTTTAAAAATATTTAACCACTCACCTAAACATCCAAGCTCCAAGCCAAGCAAGCAACCTCCCTCAAATTTCCGGATTTCTTCCCGAAGCTTTTCCAACACGAATTCCCGCTTCCAAACAACCTCAAACACATTTCAAACAATTCCAAATCAGCCCAACATCAAAAGACCAACCCGGAACACAATTCAAATTCAATTTACAACGTTGCAAGCCATGAACAAACCCCAATATTTGCAATCTCGGACAGCCCACATACCCCTTCCAAAACCCATGTTTCCAACACCCATTGCACCCACAAATGATCCCAAATCAACCCCTAATCATTGTACTATCATTTGGCTATCAATTTTCACCTAAAACAACCCTCAAAACTCACCCAAAACCCTCCAAAAACCCCATTTATACCCAAATTCGGGAATTCATTTAAAATACTCTAAAAATCATATATGTTGGACTATTTGATTCACAAACATCATATCTAACCATTATAAATCAAAAGCTTTAGTAAAAACCCATAAAGCTCCATCCTTTAACCTAAACTTTCAAAAACCCAATTTCTAAAACATTGATGAAAATGAAATCTATTTGTACTTCCAAGTAGAGGAAGATGAGAGCAAGTCGGAAATGTAATTACCTTTCAAAAAGCTCTAAAGATGAAGATGCTAGGTGATGGAATAGTGTAAA
This sequence comes from Hibiscus tridactylites, assembly GCA_958450335.1. Lineage (NCBI taxonomy): Eukaryota > Viridiplantae > Streptophyta > Magnoliopsida > Malvales > Malvaceae > Hibiscus > Hibiscus tridactylites. Next base: position 68,855,793 of record OY288288.1, on the reverse strand, counting down.
GGAGAGAAGAGCTCTCTAATGTCGTTGGAATGAAAATGGATGGGTGAAGAAGATGACAAAAGGGATATTTTAATAAAAAGGTGGGGGATTTAAACTAGAAGTCCATTATTTACCCTTTTGCCATTAATGAAGATAGCCATTTAAGTTTTTTTTTTCCAATTCCATGGAATTGGGCTTTAAAACCAAAACATGCCCAACATAATTTATTTGTTTGAAAACCCGGGCCCAAAATAGTATTTTATTATTTTAAATTGTAAAACCGAAACCCGAACCATTATTTAAATATTATTTTCTTCCAGTCCCCAAACCCGGGTGTTACACTTTAAACTTCGTGCCATTTTTTTGCTGAGATAAGTAGGGATAAAAATTCGTTACCCTTTTTAGTGTCTTTATTTATGCCCCAGCACTAAAAATATTATAAAATTAAATATTAAGTTATAACTTTAAATTTTAAACCCTACACTTTATACCTTAAAAAATACATAATACTCTAAATTACTTAAACTATAACTATAAAGTCAAACCTATAACCTTAAGCTTTAAACGCTAAATTTAATTTTAAATGTATAAAATAAATAGGGGCACTTAAAAGTGAGGAATATTTCCATCCAATAAGTGGAAATAGTATCATAATCTGATTAGGGAACAATCTTGTAGAAATACATAAACGCTAACCTTCCTAGTAGAACTTGAATTCTTTTATCTTTATGGACTTCTATATAACTGAAAATTCATCACAAATCTATCCACTTTCATTGTTAAAAAGCTTAAAAACATAAAACCCTTATAGTTTTTTTTTCGGGAACTGTTCAGGGCTTTCGAGTTTTAGCAGCATTAAACATGGAAGCAGCAGCGCCGAGCCGAAAAGGGTGCGGTCGAAGAAAGATTGAGATTAAGAAAATAGAGAACCAGAGGAAACGATGGGTAGCTTTTTCGAAACGGAAAAAGGGTTTGCTGAGCAAAGCCGGTTGGTTGTCGAGGCTGAGCGGGGAAGACATTGGAGTTGTCATAATTTCGGAACAAGGTAGGGTTTATACTTCCGACAATGCCGACGCAGTCATTCATCGTTATCGGTCCATCGTTAAAGATAAAAGCAACGACGACGATGTCGATGCCGGCGCTGTTACTCATCGTCATCGGACTCTAAGAATTGTTAAAGAACGTGACGATGAGAACAAGAAGATAATATCAAAATTCGAACTCTTGTCTATCGAACGGGGAGCCTCAACAATTACGGAGGATGATGGTCACGTTGGCTACGGGGAAGCTGACAGTAATAATGGGAAATTTAAGAATGGAAGAGCGGTGGAAGAACATGCTTTGAACCCGGCGGGGGATTTTTTGAAGATCAAAGATGAGGAGATTAAAGGCAAGGATTGCTTGTTTGATCTAAATAAAATTCCAGATGATGACTTGACGAGCTTTCCTTGAAAGCAGCGAAAGGGTTTTATATTGATTCTTCATCTGTTACAATTTTCTTCTTTTGAAATTTTATTTAGGCTGTTTTAGTTTCAAACTCTTGGATCTTCTTTTGAAATTATAAGTATTAAGGTATGGAAACCGTCTACCCCTAATTATGTTTTCATTGGTGCTTTTATTTTAAAATAGCGGGTTTAGGGCTTAAGGTTGTGGCTTAGAGTGTAGGAAATTAAGGTATGTTGTATTTTTTAGGGACTAAAATATGGAAATTAGGGTTAGGGCTTAGAATTTAATTTTTGAATGTTTTTTAGTAGGGACATATAAGGAGGCATGGTTAGGGAGTAGAAGATTTTTACTCGTATTAAGGTGAGTACAACTACTTAAATCTGGATAAATACCTTTGATAACACACCTTACATATAAAACTGTTTAAACCTGAATGCTATAAGATAGTATTTGTTTACACAATTTATTTATGAATAATATTTTAAATTAAAAAAAATTAAATTTTAAAAAAATCAAACCTGTGGTATAATAATAATAACATACATTACTTTAATCTTTAATGACATTAAATTTTAAATTTCATCAATGGTAACTTTTTTTTTAACGGATGGAAATCGCCTACCTCTTACTAGTATCTATTAAAAAAAGAGGGTTAAAATTTAAATTTTAAAGTTATTGTTTATGATTAGGGTTTAGGAAATTAGTGTCATGGTGTATTTTTTAAGGTATAAAGTTTATGACGTGAAATTTAGAGTTAATATTTATAATTTATTTTTTTAGTGTTTTTAAGTGCAAGACATGGAAAAGCGCATATGTAAGGAGCTGGTGATTTTTGTTCTTGTAAAATAAGACAAATTTTTTTGTCTCTTTTTATTACCCAACACTATAAAATTAAATTTTAAGTCACATCCTAAAATTTTAAATATTCTTAAAATCTAGAAAATACACTTGATGAGCTTTCCTTGAAAGCAGCGAAAGGGTTTTATATTGATTCTTCATCTGTTACAATTTTCTTCTTTTGAAATTTTATTTAGGCTGTTTTAGTTTCAAACTCTTGGATCTTCTTTTGAAATTATAAGTATTAAGGTATGGAAACCGTCTACCCCTAATTATGTTTTTATTGGTGCTTCTATTTTAAAATAGCGGGTTTAGGGTTTAAGGTTGTGGCTTAGAGTGTAGGAAATTAAGGTATGTTGTATTTTTTAGGGACTAAAATATGGAAATTAGGGTTAGGGCTTAGAATTTAATTTTTGAATATTTTTTAGTAGGGGCATATAAGGAGGCATGGTTAGGGAGTAGAAGATTTTTACTCGTATTAAGGTGAGTACAACTACTTAAATCTGGATAAATACCTTTGATAACACACCTTACATATAAAACTGTTTAAACCTGAATGTTATAAGATAGTATTTGTTTACACAATTTATTTATGAATAATATTTTAAATTAAAAAAAATTAAATTTTAAAAAAATCAAACCTGTGGTATAATAATAATAACATACATTACTTTAATCTTTAATGACATTAAATTTTAAATTTGATCAATGGTAACTTTTTTTTAACGGATGGAAATCGCCTGCCTCTTACTAGTATCTATTAAAAAAAGAGGGTTAAAGTTTAAATTTTAAAGTTATTGTTTATGATTAGGGTTTAGGAAATTAGTGTCATGGTGTATTTTTTAAGGTATAAAGTTTATGACGTGAAATTTAGAGTTAATATTTATAATTTAATTTTTTAGTGCTTTTAAGTGCAAGACATGGAAAAGCGCATATGTAAGGAGCTGGTGATTTTTGTTCTTGTAAAATAAGACAAATTTTTTTGTCCCTTTTTGTTACCCAACACTATAAAATTAAATTTTAAGTCATATCCTAAAATTTTAAATATTCTTAAAATCTAGAAAATACACCTTAATTCTAACTCCTTAAATTTTAACCTTAAATCTTAAATTTATTTTTAAACGTGAGACATAAATAAAAGTTTTGAAAAAGGCAGTAAAATAAATATAAATCACAAATTATCATTTAAGTTAGATTATATATAGTAAGAAAGAACAGCTAAAAGAGTTTGGTTGTTCCAACATGCTGCTGTTGACCTTCACCAAATCTAGACAGCTCGAAACTAAAAAAAAATAGTAATTAAAAATTAGAAGAAAAAGAAAATAATCAAAGGCATTGTTTTGCCTAAAACGAGTTGATTTATGTTAAATATTTTATATACGAACAATCAAAATTTTAATTTTATATGTGAAGTTATCTCTTTTTATATAATAATCTAAGGAACCATGTCCTACCTTTTACCTTATTTATGGAATTTTAGAACTCCATTAACAATGCACCAATTTATTTTTCTTTATGAGGATGTTAATTACTATTATTTAATGATATCAATTTAAGTTATATTTAAAGTTAAGTTTTTATTGAATTTAATAAAAACAGTGTATTATATATAAGTTATTTTTTGATATATTGTAAAATATAATTTTATAAACATTGTTCGCAATATATTTTTAAAATTTAAAAAGTAAATAATGAATCATTTGACAGTTGACACCATCTAATGAATTAAGCCGGGTTACGAGGGGCGTCTCTATAATAACTTTTTATAGTACCTAATTAAGATTAGTTGGTTAGTAGATCAATCGCTAATTAATCTTAAAAATATATATTTTTTAAATAACTTATATTTGACTCATTGACTGATTAATCTTGATTGAGTTTTATAGAGACCTAATATGGCGGCGGTCCTCGTAGCTCAGTTTTCTCCGTTCACAACGCCATAATTCAAATCTCTAACATTGCTTAAGAAACTTAACACCCCATCCCACTAGACGAACTATAACATCTATTTTCCGATTTTTTTTTTCAAATAAAGCATTAAGGCACCGCCAATATCCAACTGGTTTTGATTGATTTGGACATAATATTAGCATAATAAACGGATTTATACTTTGAAGTAGTTTTAGGATTCATATTTAAATTCAAAATGATAGAAATTACAAATATTTATGCTGATGGTTTGGATGAAAAAGAAGAAAAAGTTGGAATACCAAAGTAAAAATGAGGTAAAACTATAGGTAGTAATGAAGCATTTAACCACGAGTAAAAATCTCATGCCCCTAACAATGCCTCATACTAAAAAATACTTAGAAATTAAATTTTAAGTCATAACCCTAATTTTCATATCATAAACCCTAAACCCTAAAATATACATCATACCCTTAATTCTCTACACCCTAGCCCTAAGCCCTAATCTTAAACCCTAAATCCTAAACTCTAAACCCGTTATTTTAAAGTAGAGACACCAGTGATAGCATAATTAAGGGATATACGATTTCCATCATTTAACCACCGTGGGTTGAACTTATTTTGCTTGACTCCTCGTGGATTCACACATCCAACGGCATGCAAAGCGTGACAAATCCAACGGCTGGTACCCGTTAGTCAAGCCATGGCAGCTGGGGACAAACGCAATCCTTTATATATTTCTTTCTTTCTTTTTTTCTTCCTCCACTTGATCTACACCGGCGTTTGCATGCCGCAATGAGGAAGCCTTGTTGCGACAAGAAAGAGACGAACAAAGGAGCTTGGTCTCAACTAGAAGACCAGAAGCTCACCGATTACATTCTTAAACACGGCGAAGGCTGCTGGCGCTCTCTTCCTCAGGCCGCCGGTCTGTTCCTCCAACACAAACATGTCTTCTGTTCTGTTCTTGTCTTGTCTAATATTGGAGGCATGAAATTAACAGACACGTATGTTTGACTGTCCTGCAGGGCTGCTTCGTGGCGGCAAAAGTTGTCGATTGAGATGGCTCAACTACCTGCGCCCTGACCTTAAACGAGGCAACTTTGGCGAAGACGAAGAGGACCTGCTCATCAAACTCCACGCTCTCCTTGGAAACAGGTGCCAAATTTATGTGCAGTTTTTTTTAAATATACACAGGCACAAACATGTAGGGGTGAGAGTTCGATACAGGGACGTAGCTATTAAGGCTTCGGGTGGGCCAATCGATCCCCACCTCGAAGAATTCTTTTTTTACCTTTGTCCCCCGTATTTAAATTTTTTAAAAAATCGGTTTATTTATAAATTTGCCCCCCCATTTCAAATATTTATAATTTGCCCCCCAATCCCAAATCCTGGCTCCGTCCCTCGTTCGATCGAGTCAAGTCGAGTAAAAAAATTTCGAGTTATTCAAGTTGACGCGTCATATTTTACAATTCAAACTTTATTTGAAATTTGTCCGATTCGAGTTAAGTTTAAGAAATTCGAACCCAGTCGAGTCAAGTAGAGTTTTTGAGTTCCTATAAAAATTTAATTGTAATTATTTATCATGTTATAGTACAATTTGATTTCAATTTAAACGACTTTCTCTAATCATATAATATATGCACAAATATATTTCTTCATATGTGACAATATTTCTTTATATTTTTATATATCAATATGTATATATCATAAAAAATTCAGGGACTTGTCTCGAACTTAAAAATAAATCCATTAATTACTAAAATTTTTGAGTTATTCGAGTTATTCGAATTTCTATTTTACAACTTAAACTTGATTTGAAATTCTTTTGAGTCATTCGAGTTTATGAAATTTTGAGTCGAGTCAAGACGAGTCTGAGTATTTTCGCATCGAGTCGAGTTATTCGGTTTTTTCGAGTCGAGTCGAGTTTTGCTCACCCCTACAAATATGTGCTCGAATCCAGGTTTTTAAAATAAACATCGTACTCTTTTCTACTGGAACCAATCGTTATTGAATTATAAAAAAATATGAAGTTATTACCTGAAGTCTGAAGACTAACATTGATGGACATTGTTTGCTCAGGTGGTCCTTAATAGCAGGAAGGTTGCCAGGAAGGACAGACAACGAGGTGAAAAATTACTGGAACATTCACTTGAAAAGAAAACTTTTGCTGATGGGAATCGACCCCGACAATCGCCGCTCGCTTCTCCCTCCTGTAATAACTAGACCAAATGTGTCACACCGCTCTGTTTCTGAATGCCAACCATTTAACCCTAATCCCGCCACTGCTTCGGAGGCCATCGGCACGTCTTTGCCGGACCTGAATCTCGATCTTACGGTTGCTCTTCCACTCGCCGAGGAAAAGTTAGCACTTACTTAATTTCGTGTTTATAATATGAATTGATCGTGATAACATATGTTACGTCTGCGAACTGCAAGTCTAGTCTTCAAAATTTGTTATTAGTGTCAATTAATTGCAGATTTTCTTCTAATTTATCATCAGTTTTTCAGTATATTTATTGTGCCAAAACCAAATATTACTATGCATTAGTAAGTAGGAACATTTACTAAGGTTTAACCAAGATACTATTAGGGAATTTCTTCAATAATTAAATTATTGATGTTTATCAACCTATTTAAGCCTTTGAAATCAAAATGCGTGGTGTAGCCGATTAATATAATGGATTGTATTCTTTATACAATAATTAAATTATTTATGATCTCTTAATTTTAAATCGAAGATAATTATATTTAAATGTATTAAAATTATGTTAAATTCTAAAGTGGTGTTTTGTAAGAGCCAAAAATAAAGTGGTAAGGATAAATTGTGGAGGGGGTGGAAACTTAAAAAAAAAAAAAGAACAATAATATAATTGGTAAGAAAAAAAATCGGTTGGTCGAGTACGAATTCACCTCTTAATTTTGATTGTGAATTCAAACTATAAAACTGATAATATATTATAACAGTTTGATGCTTCTCTGGGTAATATACAATAATTTATAAAAAAATGATAATGATAATGTAATATATATATATATATATATATATATATATATATATTTAAATGTTCATTAATTTATATATTCAAAAAAAATTTCATTAATTCATTGCATATAGATATTGGTATATTCATTTATGTTTGTTACATTTATGTTATTTTTCGTGTTATTTTTTATAATTAATTAAAGTGATTCAATTTAAAGAATATGTATTACATTCTTATATTGAGATTTAAATTCATACAAAATAAGATAATGTAAGCATCCTTAGCCACTAAACTAATTATTAAATTTTTATTCGTATTATATTTTAATTCATAACATATTTTACGTAACGTGTTATAATTATTATATAGAAACTTTTACTTGTTCATTTATTGTGTTAATTTCATTGTACCTTTTGTATTGTTTTTTTTAATTCAGTGTATAATATCTATATTACCCATATTCCCCCAACCCATAAATTGACAAATATTAAACACTTAAACATGCTCGATCCTACATCCTCATATATATTGTATCAATGGCGAACAAAATTTTCTGCCTCATTACTATGCCCCACACTAAAAAGACATTAAAAATTAAATTCTAATACCCTAAATTTTACGCCGTAAACCCTACAACATACACCTAATTCCATAAACCCTAACATTTTTAAGTGGTGCATAAAAGGAGCATAGTTAGGAAGCAGACGATTTCCATCTAACAATGACAATGTCAATCGAATTATACTCATTCAACTTATTCTTTTAAGCTATTGCTCTTCAATTAGAAAAACTTACTAACGAGCTAGTCCATTAGTTGAGCAAAAATCAACAACAATGGATATATAATAAAGAGTAATTTTTTTATATACATGCTCTGTAAAAAAAAATTACATAAACTTACATATTTAATTTTAAAAAAAATTAAAATATAAATATCTAATCCTAAAATCTAAACTGTAGTCCCCAAATCTCAAATCTCACCAATTAATAAACTCTAAATTTTAGACTGAATTTCTAACCCTTACGACCAAAAGAGTATCGCGTAATTTAGCATATAAGAAATAGAGTTTTAATAAATGTTTAAAACATTATGTTTTTGTGACAAAGCGAAAGCTACATCTATAGGTTTCATATCCATCCATATTCAAGAGTTTGAGATGCAATTTTAGAAACTTCCAAATATATATTTTATTGAGGAAGGTTGGAAAGAAAGGAAAAATATATGAATGACTAAGCTAACTAGTGGATATTCAGATAGACTAAGAGGATAAAGTTACTATATTTACCAAAAAATAAAAAATAAAGTTACTATATTTACCAAAAAAGTTACCATATTTACCATTATGGGTGCATGAAAATTGAGTCGCAACCAAACATTCAACCCTGGAATCATGCAAAAATAATAGTGTGAATTTGCATTTGGTAGCAGTTGCTTCACGTGAATATTTGATTGTCACCAACTAGCCGTCTAGCTACCAAGTACTGTACTATTTAAAAATATATTTGAGGGTAGACACATATAAAATTTCAGGTGGGCACAAATCATAAATATTACAAAAATTTAAGGATTAATTCAAAAAATTAAAAAATTAAAGACAAATCTATAAACTTTAAAAAATTCAGGGTGAGCACAGGCCTATCCTATGTTATATGTACATTTGCCACTGCTACTATAACTCCCTTGTTGAGCCACGGCCACCACAACTTCAACTATTTAAACATTGACAAGTAAGGCCTAAACATTATTGTCAATCGTCATGAATCGAAGGGTAAACTGCACCAGATATCACTAAATTTTAAATTTCAGTAGAAAAAAATAAATGATACTCATCTTAAGAAAAACGAGTTTAAATCGTTCTGTCTATAAGGTGTGTGTGCATTGTAACAACGACAAAACTCCATTGGAATTAATGGGATCATGTCTCCACAAAAATATTATAAAATAAAAAATTCTATGATAAAATTATATTGTTCTTTAATCCTTTAAAACATATAATTTATTATTGTCTTTAAATTTAAAATTCTTAAATAATTTCTTTAATAAATAATGTTAGTTCTGTCACTACTTTTTAACATGATTTTAGTCTGTCTTGTGACACAAATTTTGTTTATCTTCTTGACAAGTTGGTGTTCGTGTAGTGTTCAACATGATACACCTTTTGTTAAGGGAAGGTCGGTGAATTAGTATGGTTAAATCTCTTTGTTGTAATTTACGGATTCAATTAGAACCATTAGAAAAACAATATGCATTAGGAAAATTCTGTCACGCTTGACGAGCACCCACTAACGACGAGCACCGATGAACACCATTAATTCAATTTATAAAAATTAAAAATCTAAAGGACTCACCGTATAATAATAAATTATTTAAAAATTAAAAGATAAATTAATTAAAATATATTATTTTATTTTTAATTTTTTTTAAACAAAGATCAAAATACCTATTTATCTCTAAATTAAAAAACCTTAATTTTTATTCATTTAAAATTCAAGCCGCCGCCACCTACTGTCATTGCCGTCGTTGCATTAAAAATTAGTGAAATAAGATCAAAGCATAAGAATTCCATTTTCCAGAATGTGAAATTAAGCTAAGAAATCACATGCTTGAAAAAAAAACATTATAAACAATGAAACATCAAGACAAAATGGAAGTTTTTTTACTTTTCTTATTTTAACTAAACTTTAACTTCATATATTTGCTAACTTGACATTTAATTTCCTCTTAAAAGCTGTATAACTTGGCATAAAATATAAACCCAACAAAGTGACATACAACTTCTCAAATGTACTACTATAACCATTACACTTGAGCAAACCACTTCACATAAAACTTACTAACATTTAACCACACTACTCTCCCCAACACTCAAACCACTAGGGAGGATTCAACTCAACGCCGTCGGCTCATGGGCTCCTTTTGGGCGTTGAAATACACAGTGGCGACCGGCAGTCCCAAGCGGAAATGGTCGGCGAAGAATCGCGTGCTGAAGTTAGCCCGCGACGCCAGTTGCTGCACCGCACCCAACGGCCCCTCTTGTTGGAACAGCACCAGTATGTAGCGATGGATGCCTACCGGTGGCCGTGGCCCCATGTACCCCAGGATTTCTTTCCCTGAAATAACTCAACTTCATTATTACATAAAATATAATACGGTATTTACTCAAGTGAAATCCATATGGTGGGACATTATTTCTGTCTAGATCGATGCCACGAGGACAGTGTGGTTACATGACACGTGGCATATAAGTGAGAGAATCCAAAGCAAGGATGGGCTGATACTTGTTGTTCAAACAACTAACCATGTGTCAGATCTGTGATGCATGCAATTGCAAATGCCAAATACAATAAAAATAGAAGTACAGCAAAAATCAATCTAACAAATGATTCCACTAGAGAAAAAACATGTTTATATTAAGAGATTTGTATTCGAATTTTATCTGTATAATATATATTCTATCAAAGGGTTAAGAAAACATTCATAAAAATGCCTAATACTGTTAAAGTTTCAAAAACAGCCGGGTTTAAATTAACTTTACATGTAATTATTACATGCAAGATGCAGTGAATGAGTCAGTGATATTTAGGTTACATGGTGAGGGAATTTTGGTTGTGGACAACAACATATGTTAAGGTTGTATTGGATCTTTCATCTTTAATTAGCAATGCAGTGGCAGCATACACTAAAAATTATACAGAACGTAAAACTCATAATTTTACAAGTTTTTTTTATTGTTGGATGAGTAAAATAGATGACTGAGATTAACTCTTTATTTTTTTTCAAGTGATAATCTTCACATAACCAACTGTTAATCTTAGTCTACCATTTCACTCATCCAACAATCCAAAAAAGTATAAAAATTTAAAACTCTTACAATGTGTTACTGGATTCTACCCTATATATATATATATATATATATATTCGAAGGACAAATTTTGTTGTAATATTTTATGATAATTATAAGACTTATTAAGTATTCAAACTCAAAGTATTTGGAACATTAGTTCCGTCCCGGTGCATGCATGCAAAAGTTGGTTTAATCTCGACTCTCGAGTGAGGTAAAAGAGAGTGAAAAGAAAATCAAAGTAAACATAATCATAATCATTTTAGGTTAAAGATTCTGAATGAAAAAAGCTTTCAAAATATAAGCAAACTTTTGTATAAAATATTTACAGCACAGTAAATACTAAAACAAAAAAGTTAAATATGTCCAATACTATGAAGAGTGTAAGCCTATATATATACCTCGAGTGGGGTTGGTTCCTCCAGGAATGTCAGAAACAATCCTGAAACAAAGAAGAAAGGCAATTGGGTGATGTTTTAACAAGATTATACACAAAACATTAGGCCAAGGAAAAGTACCAGTGAACCCATTCACGCATGCTTGGCTCGCTGGGACTCGGCGCATCAGGGTCAGTCATCACCTGGTTTAAAACCACCAGCATGCATTAATTCTCAGACTCAGACTCTCAGGGACATTTCAACAAACATGAAACGATCACAGTTCACACCCAATTATAGGTGATAATTAAGTTGAGAGTACAAGAAAACGAACGAACCAGAGTGTAGAGCTGATCAGGGAGGCCGTCGATGGCGACTTTGGGAGGGTTGATAGTGATGGAAGGCTTAATGTCGCAGCCGTTGGTGACATGCTTGGAGCCGTAGTAGACGGACATGGTGACGGTGGGGACAAACATGTCGAGAACATCGCCGATGACACGGCCGACGACGAGAGGGTCGACGGAGGCAGCCATGGGAAGGAAGAAGAGAGAAGCGTTTGTTTGAGGAATGGTGGTGGAGTGAGGGAGGGTTTATAAAGAGGGAGGAGTGGTGGGGGGTAGATTAGCGTGACGTAGGAGGCATGCATAGGGCATTCAAAAGTTAATTCAGGCACACACTGCCACGTGCTTCACCTCCCAGCTGTGAAAATCCTCGCTGCTATTCCTTTTGTTGTACAGTAATTCTCTAAGTAAATAAACTCAATATGAACAAAAAAGAGAGTAAATAAACTAAATTTGACACAGATTTCTTTCATCCATGATTCCATTCACACAATATATATATATTTTTTCATTAGAATTTGACACACTCATTATATATATATATATATATATATGAGAAAGTGAATATAAATCTTCGTCCTTTTTCGGTGCCACTATTTATATCTTCACGCTTAAAATTAAGTTTAGAGTTTGTGGTTAGGGTTTAGGAAAATTAGGGTACTGTATATTTTTAGGGTATAGGGTCTATAATTTAGGATTTAGAATGTAGGGTTAAAGCTTAGAAATTAATTTTTAATGTTGGGGCATAGAAATGGAAAAAATGATTTTTATCATGAGAAAGGGCATAAGTAGGAGCACAAAAAAAAACACTAAACCTAAACTCTACACTCTAAAAAATATACTCCTACTTATCATGAGAAAGGGCATAGATATCTTATGTCCTTTTCGATGCTCCAACACTAAAAAATACTATAAAATTAAACTTCAAGCCCTAACCCTAAATTCTAAATCCTAAACCCTACATCCTAAAAATATACCCTATCCTAAATTCCCAAAACCCTAAACTTAATTTTGAGCGTAAAGGCATAAGTATGAGCACCTTAAAAATAAATCATATATCCTAAACTCTAAATCTCATTCCTAACTTATTTTTTTAAATCATATATATATATATATATGAGTGAATATTATTGTGAATAAAATACAACTTAAAAAGTAATTAACTTATTGTTAAGTGAATAGTTATAGCTTGCACATTGACACCCACATACATGACCAAACAGCTAAGCTAAGAGCGTTAGGGAGAAAGGTGAAACCTCACCAAAAAGAAGTAAATCTTTGGAGGAATCAAGCCTACACATAGAGGAAGGAGACAATGGGCATCTCTCTGAACAAATAATAGAAAGTTCACCGGTGATCGAAAACGGTCGACCGGAAAAAAATTGATCTTTATTTTTAGGGGAAGATGATTTAAATGTTATGGTAATATGTGATTTTATTTCTATTTGTAAGTTTATTTATTTATTTTTACTTTTACTTTGTAACGGACTGTTTGAACTCAAATTTTTAACTTTTAAAAAGTTAAGTTCGTTTTACAATCATATATAAAAAGAAGAGAAGATACATGAATTACTGTGTACGTAACGTCTTGATATTGATACGTTACAAAACTTTTTCTTCTCAGTCAGTTCGTGTATGAGAAAATGCGGAAAAGGGAAAAGAAGAGGAAATTATGAGAAGAAAAAAAAAGAAAATATTTTTTTAAATCATTACATATTTATTAATTAAATTTATGTGAAAAATATTTTGTTATTTATTTTTCTAATTTTAAATGATTTTTTAATCTTATGCATATAAAGTTTAATTATGAGTTTAGTAACAAGTGCCCGACTTTTCTTTTAAAAATTACAAACATGTTACTAAATAAAATTATTATTATAAATAAGTTACAAAACGTCATTAAAATTGAAACATACATCTAGCGCGGTATATATGATATAATAATATTTTTGTTCCCAAAATTTATACATTCTATTAATTTTGCCATAATTTAAAACAATTTAATAAATTTACCCATTCATATTTAATAGTTCTATCAATTTAGTCTTCTCATCAGATCAAATTCAAAACAATAGTTTGATAATTACACTTTGCCATAAAGCAACAACAAATTACTATAAAATTGTTATTATACCAAAAAAATAATATAATATTTATGAGCGAAGAATAAGCAATTTAAGAGAAAAAAACAAAGACTAAAATGATAAAAATTTTAAACATGAGAAAATAAATTTATTGAATTGTTTCGAATTAAAACCAAAATAATAAATTATACAAGTTTTAAAGACTAAAATTATTATTATACCAAACTACACTATTACTTTCATATTTAATAATCAATTACATATTTGTAATAATATTTTAATGAAGTGAAATGTTTGTAGTTCTTTAAAAAGATAACTTATTTATGATAAATTCAGAATTAAATGACATGAATATAATTTATCTTATATATTTATTGAGTTGAAGTTTGGATTGTGTTTGACGACGTGATTGAATTTAGGGTAAACTACTGCATGGGTCACTTTCGTTTCCCGTTTGTACAGATTTAGTCATCACTTTTGAAAAGTGCCAATAAGTGGTCATCTACGTTTTTGATGTGTAAAGACTTGGTCACTTCGACGTTATAGTCTGTTAATCCCTTAACGAATTGTTGATGTGACAGAATTAATTAAATGGCAATATCCACGTGTATTCCCCTGAAGATTTTGATCTCTTTCCAAAGTTGCATTCTTGCGATGTACATAGTAGTAACATAGATGGTTCTCCAATAGTAAACATTGACCAGATAAGCATTCATCATAGCCATGAGCATTCAAGCAAACCAGCTGAAACTGAACAAGTAAAACCTTGTACCTTTGAAGATGATCAGAAAACTAATGAGATTCAGAGACAGCATATTAATGACGGTTCCTTGCTCAAGGAGGTTGAGCCTTCAGAAGAATTTCTTAGTTTCAACAGAATTCACAGAAATGATGGCACTGTTGGGGCTATTGATTTCAATCAGCAATCACATGTTGCAGATGCACAAAAGCAATCTCTTGAATGTAAGCTACCTCTTGAAAGTAGCAGTTATCTTCTGAATGCTTCAGAAGCTGATAATCTGCTTGCACATGTCAATGGTGTAAATAAAAAGCTAGCTGAATAGCCGCCAATTCCTGATCCATGCATTGTAGCAGAGACAACTTTTCAGGATGATTATGGATCACATTCAAATGATTGCATATTACATGGAGAAATCTTCTCTTCTGACGGTTTTGCCCGTCAAAATGAACTGGCAAATTCCAATGCTCCATGTAGGATTCCATCCGCACTGCAGAATTGTGTTCATGAGATGGCTGAGGTGGTTGAGTGCTTAAATGCTGAGAATGAGATTTCGGTTTGTACTGATACACAGTGCAACCATGACAATCAGCTCCTTTATGAAGCTACCCTATCGAAGGGATTAGAAAGGATTGAGGAAGACCAAGAAACTGGAGCAATAACTGCTTGTGAATTGTGATATTGGTGACAGTAATGACTGTCAACGAAATGAAAATTGGGATGCCAGAGAGATGGATGATTCCAATTCAATATCCCTCATGGGCCTAGTATATGCCATTTCAGAGCCAGGAGAAAAGATTAAATTTTGTCATTTTAATGCACCAGGCATGCTTACTAACTCATTGATGGATAAGCAAGATGATTGTGAGGCTATTGCCCAAGAAGAGCTGATACAATCCTCCTTGGAAGCTGGTAATGCCTTCCTAGATAATCCGATTCTAGAGACATGTCATGGCCTTTTCTCTGTGGAGAGAAAATTTTTAGTAGAGTCCCAAAATTTTGATAGTGACAATTGTGCAGGCGTGGGTCCCAAAATTTTAATAGTGACAATTGTGCAGGCGTGGGTCCCAAAATCTTCGGGGAATACACGTGGATATTGCCATTTAATTAATTCCGCCACATCAGCAATTCGTTAGGGGATTAATGGACTATAACGTCGGAGAAACCAAGTCTTTACACATCGAAAACGTAGATGACCACTTATTGGCACTTTTCAAAAGCGGTGACTAAATCTGTACAAACGGAAAACGAAAGTGACCCCTGCAATAGTTTACCCTTGAATTTACTACCGGTCAAGTCGTTTTTTATTTGCAAAAGCAGCAATTATAGATTTGATATTTTATCAATCATGCTTTGAAATTTGAAATTCATAGAATAAACCCTAGATTGAATAAAAGAGGGGAAATTGTTTAGGAGAAGGTAAAATAATGTGACGAAAACAAACAAAAAAATCAATTAACTAAATACAATATAACTAAAAACCAGTTTCATATTTTAAATAATTATATGTACCTTATAAATTATAACTTAAAAATGCCACGTCTCAAATATTTATTAGATAACGGTTCGACTAAAAAAATTTAAATACATAAAATAAAAAACAACACAATTTTTTTTAAAAAAAAAACGACACAATTTAGACGCCTATTTTTTTCAAATAAGTCAATCCGCAAAGGTTAAGGATTCCGAGCCTTGGAATTCAACATAACAACACAACTCACCCTTCGTCTAGGGGTGTGCATTCGATTAATTCGGTCGGTGACAGAATCAAATTAGTCAAAACCGAATTAAATAAAATTTTTATTTCTATAACTGTTAACTGAACCAAATTTTATTTGAAACTAGTTAACCGAACCAAAATTATTTCAATAAATTCGGTCAGTTTTCGAATTGACCGAAATTCTTTACAAGTTTTTTCTATTTTAAAATAACAATATAATTATAATATTAAACAAAAGGAAATTAAATTTCCAACTTCTCAAAAATTAAAACAAAATTAAGAATACAATATTCAAAGCTAAACTTCATTAAAACAAAATTTCAGCACACAATACATAAAGACTAGATTTGTAACTTCTCAACAAATAAAAGGAAAAATCAGAAAGGAAATAAGTAAAGCTTGAACTAAAATAACATTTAAAATACGTAATTAATATAAAAAAATCTAATAAAAATTTAAAACTAACCAAGCACAAACCGTAAACAATATTAAAAAAATTAACATTTTTGCAGAACAAATGAAGATGTGTCGTGGTTCGGTGAGGAATAAACTTGAAAACTATAAGAATACTTGACAAAATCTCATAGCCAACCGACATGTCTAACACCGTAGGATTAAGAAGTGAGAACTTAGAAAGAGGGGAAAGAATCGACAGAGTTTTAGGAAATTAGTAGTTTAGGGATTTTGTTTTTTCCTTTGATTATAATATTTTTAATTTGGACAAGAATATTTTGTATGGGTCAAAAACTAATTGGGTTAAAAATATCTTTAATGGGTCTGTGATTATTGGGATAAGAATAAGATATATATAAATAATATATTTTAATTTATATTTTCGGTTAATTAACCGGTTTCGAACTGAATTAACCGATAACCAAATTTTCTAAAAAAAATAACCGTTAACCGAATCTACCTAAAATTAATCGGAAAAAAATTCAGTTCAGTCGGTTAATTCAAATAATTCAGTTAAAACCGAATAATGCACAACTCTACCTTCGTCTACATTATTTTCATCATCACATAACAAACAAATACAAATCAAATCAAAGAAAAGCAGCTAAATGCAGTTGGTAAGGGTTTTAATATGGATATGTGTAAATAATCCAAATCTACAGTCAAAAAAATAAATAGGAATATAGAATAACAAGTGTATTACACAAGGGGGGCTTTATAGTTCCTCTAGGGGGAAAATGTCATACTTTATCAAACTGGAAATCATCCATTATTACTCGAGCGGACAAAGGAAATGGCAGATATAAACAACTTCTAATGGCTACCAAGGAGGCAATCTAAGGGCATCAGTTTGCCTCCTTCAGTTACCTGCATCTCGACTGTAGAACTGGTCGAGAGTTTTGGCTGGTATACGGTGGAGAAGCTCGCGAGGAAATATGCGAAGCAGCGTCCATGCCAGATCGAGTGACTGGAAGATATTGCGGGTGTCGTATGCTCCTTGGGAAACAAATTTCCTCTCAAATTTGTCCAAGAACTCCAAGTATAGCTGTTACGTTCAGGGACAACATCATGTTAGGTTGTTTCTAAGCAATTACTTGACCGGAAAATGGTGCAAGAAAATTAATCAAGTGGAAGAGAGTAAACCAGATCCTCGGAAGAAAGTGCTTCTTCTCCGACCACAGCTTTCATGGCCTGCACGTCCTTCCCGATAGCATAATTTGCATACAGCTAAAGGTTAAAGGATCCAGAAACAGAAGCAAAGTTAGATGCCTTAAATACAACGGAGGATTGAAATTATACAATGCAATCATACCTGGTTAGACACATCGGCGTGATCCCTGCGTGTCATCCCCTCACCAATGGCACTCTAGAAAAAAATATATATATATAAGAAAAATGGTTACACTTTAGGATCTGTATATTTTTCATCTTGGCAGATAAAAACTATCCTCCTGAAAAATTAAGAGCTTCAACTAATGAGTGCTATGATATCCTCACCTTCATCAGACGAGACAGCGACGGAAGCACGTTGATTGGTGGGTATATCTGTCCAGTTCACAAAGGAGGAGAATTTATTGATTGAAACAAATAAACTAAATTGTTATCATACAAAGAAGAAACCACATTCACCAAAATCCATTTCGAAAACAGATCAATACTGTACATCTTGAAATCAACCAGTTAAGCAAACAAGGTACATTCCATCAACATCACACACCATGATGAGCCACATTCAACCCAAGTCACCTTGAGAAATTTACTAATGCAATGCAATAATGAAGAAGATACAGTTCCCATAGAAAACGCCGCATTAAAAATGAAATTTACGCATAACCTTATGAGAATCATGGTGATAATTTGTGGACCTTCGTATCTCCTAGATACATAAGTTGGTAGCTTGTATAGGCTATGTTTAACTTTACCTGTCTATTATAAAGCTGTCTGTCAATGTATATTTGCCCCTCTGTGATATATCCAGTAAGATCCGGGGTGGGATGTGTAATATCTTCCAAAATAAAATAACCAAAGAGAAGGAAGTTATGAATCATAATTCTCATAAAAGAAAGTATCGCGGTGCAAAAAGTTGATATAGTTAAAAGATGCACTACCATCATTTGGCATAGTAAGAATTGGAATCTGTGTGATAGAACCCTTTCTCCCCTCAATTCGTCCGGCACGCTCATATATTGTGGCCAAATCAGTATACATGTACCCAGGATATCCGCGTCTTCCGGGTACTTCTTCTCGTGCAGCAGACACCTGCATTAGCAATAGTAGATTGTCTTACACAAATGGCATAACACACTATAAAACAACGTGGAATTAAGATAAATAAAGACTAAACTTCCAGCATTCACATAAAAGCTTTCCAGAGCTAAATAGATTTCTGAAATGCATGTATTGAATGTCAAGAATGTAAGATCAATCAGGATCATTAGCCATAGTGAAAAAATATCATACATGGTTCCATGGATCTCTGCTATAGCTAGTAGTCATGCAAACCAGAGAGTTTGCACTAATGAGACATGGTTGTTTTTCGTTACCTCACGAAGAGCATCGGCATAAGAACTCATGTCTGTAAGGATCACAAGAACATGCTTCCCACATTCATATGCCAAGTATTCTGCAGTAGTGAGAGCAATACGAGGAGTGATAATACGCTCAATTGTGGGATCGTTAGCCTGTAGAGAAGAAAGTAGAAGCTAATTTCCAGCTATACATAAATTTTTAAAGTCGATACAAACTCCCAACCCACCCCTTCCCATTTAAAATAAAAATTTGAATAAAGCCTTTGTATCTCAAATTGAATTATACCAGGTTTAGGAAAAGGGTCACTCTCTCCATTGAGCCATTCTCCTCAAAGTCACGTTTGAAGAACTGTGCAGTCTCCATGTTTACCCCCATAGCCGCGAACACAATTGCAAAATTATCTTCTTCACCACCCTGAAATCAGTAAGTGAAAAAAATCAGATTTCTATAAACTTATGGAAAGGTAGAAAGAAACAGCCACATCAAAGACAAACATGCACCATGTTTTCAGTAGTGAGAAATATTAGTGGAAACTGATAACTAAAACGAAGTACAAAATGATTTTTAATGTATCTTCAATTCTGAGTTCACTCGAAAGGGACAAGCGACTGGGTAATGACATACCAACAAGGATGCCACATTATTACCAGACAAGCAATGTTAGTACATGAACTTTACCTCAAGAAGATCTCCTGCCTTCTCCAAACGTTTCACCAAACCAGCCTGGCGACAAATCTGAGCAGCAATTTCATTATGAGGAAGACCGGCAGCTGAGAAGAGAGGGATTTTTTGCCCTCTAGCAATTGAATTCATGACATCAATCGTTGAAATCCCTGTCTGAATCATTTCTTCAGGATAGGTTCTCTCACTAGGATTAATAGAACTCCCTACAAAGTAAAAGTATAAAGGATAAGTAATGTAGCTAACAAACTACTGATTGCAAGCAACTTATACTGTTCAATTATCATTCATTCCACAACACTACCTACCAGAGATATCCAAATATGCCTCGGGCAAGATAGGTGGACCATTATCTATTGGCTTGCCAGAGCCATTGAAAATGCGCCCAAGCATATCCGAAGAGACAGGAGTTTTCAACACCTACAAAATAGTGTTAGGAGAAGAATTACAGGAAAACGAGTGCAAATAAGCAGAAAAATTCAGAGGGTGCAGAAAACATGATACCAAGTGCTTGTTTCCCTATGGGCATAAGAACAAGTATGTACACAAATGGTTGGAATAAGATGCCATTTTTATGATTATTATGTCCAAAAACCAATAAATATTAGCAATAGTCTAAAGTCTTGATTGCATAAACTTAACCTTGTTATTATAGAGGCTGGAAGTGGAAAACCAAACATTCCCAAGAAACCCAAACATGCTATGTTACTCAGACTCGAATGTAAGGGTCAGGTACGGGTCTGATTCCAACGCGAGTATTTTAATTTTTTTCTAAGCTTTTCCATGTATCTGTAAGATTCTTGGAGGGTCATATCACTATACTCATGCCCAGATAAGCATTGGACAAATGTTTTGGACATGGGTGCTTGACAAGAGTTGGAGCAACATAGCAAATAAGTAACAAACTGCTAGTTATTAACGTTCACATAGGATGCGGCAATTAGAATCAATAGTTCCTCAATGGAGATGACATGTTCCGTGTTAGATTCTTTTTAACGGTAGCAACCATGGCGCTAAGCAAAAACATAGATGCCTAATCGAACCATATACTAAATCTGTAATTTAAAATAAATGGGAAAAGTTAATTTTATTTTAGAAACCAATTTAGGGGATGATGTCATAACTCTTGGAAGACAAAATATTACAATACTAACAGCCAGTATAATGCCGAAAGAGAACCTTATCTCACTGCACAACAAAAATGTCTACAAGGTCTAGTAGTTACAAGACTTAATTACCTTCTGGTCTACAGTCTACTAAAAAACCAGATATGTCAAGATTCAAGAAACAGCGTATTAGCATGGCTTTTAATGTCTAAACACGTACAATCAGATATATGATGCCAACCAGCTATCTTAACTAAAAATTTCCCAACATAAAAAGCAGAAATTCAATTATTTTCCAGGAGTGTTGAAGGTAAGTTATTTTCTTATCAAATTAGGAGATGCAAGAATAGGATTAAACATAAAAGACAAATAGCAGGACGTTACATACCTCTCCTGTAAATTGCACAGTTGTATATTTGTTGTCAATTCCAGATGTTCCTTCGAAAACCTAGCCAAAGTAACATATAAGTAGAGCATATGAAGAATAAATGCATCTGATATAAGCAAAATTGCAGCACAAGACAAGTTGATGTTATTCTTTTTGTCATGATGTAAAAGTGCATATAACAGGAATTCGTAGTTACAAAGGAAAGCTAGAGAATTTGAGACAGAAATTACCTGAACAACAGCCTTTTCTCCATCAACTTCAAGGACTTGACCACGTCTGGTTGTCCCATCCCCTAAACGAATATTAACAATTTCTTGAAATTTGGGTCCCTATAAAAAGCATGAACCCTCAGATAATGAGTTGAAATCAACACTAAACAAGCTTGAGAAAGATCCCACATATTGAGAGAAAACCAAAACTTGCCTTCACTTTTTCAAGGATTACTAAAGGCCCAGCAACTCCAGAAACTGTTCTATATTCTGCAATCAATTCAAGAGAAGTAAATAATTATTCTTTTAAGTCCACCAGTTTCTTTCATGCAACACTTCCTGCTTGTCACAATGCATGTGGCAATTTAACCAGAATCTTATCACCAACTCAACCCTCAAGATTACAGAGTACTCAGTTCATAGTTAAAACACAATCAATTAAAAGAAAAGCAAGCAAAGTTGCTTATGATGATCATGGAACTAGTTTAAAGCAAGCAGTTTACCCATGCCAATCTCCAGTGTTCCCTCCTCCATACTGTTAATGTGTTCTGCCTTACCCATTTTGTAGTTCTGTCGAGAAAGAAAGACACAATGAGACCGAAATTCATTTCGGGCAGAAAATGCAAAAAGTAAATAAATTAGTTAAATTGTTTCTTTTTCCTAAAAAAGGAAGATTATAATTCCATTCTCAGACTCCAAAAAAAAGCTAAAAGGAAAAAAAAAACTAGAAGATGGAATATTTGTTAAACATGGACGGCATCATTCACTAAACCATTCTAGCAAAATCCATAAGCTTGAAAAGTAGTTAAATTATGGAGATCTGTTAGATTACTGATTTTGATACTAGCCCTTTTACTATTTCTTTCAGTTTAACAGAAAAGGAAAAAGGTAGAAAGCAAATTTTACAATTGATTAAAAATTATTAACTGTCTAAATATAACAGCATTTATAGTATAAGGTTCTTTAGAAAAAAATAAGTAATAATCCATTTTGTTCTCCTAAAAGATACATTTTCATTTTGAAATGTTGAAAAAAAAAAACTGGATTTGCATGAATGAAACAATAGAAGAACATGACCAGAATTCTCAACCCGAAAATTAAGAAGCAGAACTAGAAATCAAGCCATACTTTAATAAACAAAAATACAGACGAAACCATTGCTAAAAAATACCTTTCCCTATTTATGTAGAAGAAGCAAATTCCTCTCATTTCCAGATTCATCTCGATTTCATAGTTTGCGAAATTTGAAATCTATTCAATAAAAACGGCTTTCTTTAATCTCTAGTTATTCCTAATACACTGTTAATCTTAATCAGTATCCGGAATCTATTACTTACCAATATATACTAATCACGCCATTCTAAATTCACAAAAATCAATATCGTACTTCTGTTTAACGAGAACTTGACTCCACTAATGAGCTTAACTGCTTAAGCTACAGATCATGAAACTTGAATGATCAGAAACGGCTCAAACACCATTAGAATTGAAAACTACAATTCCTTTTATATTTATTTCCACAGTCCAAACAGAAACTAAGTACCGAAAGTAACATCCGTTGCAAATAAGATCAAGGAAAACAAACCTTCTTAAACTAAAAAAATGGATCAAAATTAAGAAAATTAAACAGAAACAAAAGGAATTCAGCAACGGATCAAATTAGAATGGAACTGATTTCGGTATGATTAGATTAAACAAAATTAAATTTCACGGAAATTGAATGGAAAATCAAAAGGAAAAGGGAACTTACATTTTCTTTGTGCGCTTCTGTTTCAGGGGAAGCAGCAGCCAAGGAGCGAGAGACGGATGTGGAATAAACTACAAAGTGAGATCTACTGCGATTTTGCCAACTACAAAAATAAATACTCCGCAGAATAATTAATGACGTGGCGTATATTGATTGGAGAAAAGGATTAGCTTGGTGAAAATGGGTGTAGGGGATCTTTTTTTTAGAATGGGCCACATTAGTTGGACCTGTTTGCCTGGTTCAGGAATACGGTATTTGGATTTGGAACACCTTTGGTCCAAATTGGTTAGTTTCATTATTAAGGTTTAATGACAAAATTAACCACCTATATTTAAACTTTTTTCATCTTGACCCTTATTTTTTATCTATCACTTTAATTCTCAATATTTTAATTATTTATATATTTTTTAATTAATGAGGCCGAGGAATATTACATTAATTAAATACTATACGTAATTAAGGAGGATCATGCAGTCAGGGTCAGATCTTGACAATAGTATTGAGGGGAGCCTACTTGAAATTTTCAAAAAAAAATTGAAGGCATAATGAGAAATTTTTAAAATTTATGAAGATATTCAAAATTTTAAAACATAATAAGAATTTTTAAAATTTGTAGGGGCCAAATTAAAATTTTTAAAATTTTCAAAGGGCTAATTTTTAAAAGTTTAGGGAGCCATTAGAGTTTGTAGCTTTGATAAAACTATCAGCAACCATATTTGCTTCTCGAAAGTTCTAATGATTCTAAAAGCCATATCAACAGATTGATGAATCTTGTTTGTTTAATTTTATAATTAATTACTGTCCTAACAGTTCTAAAAAGACTAATATTTTACTCCTACATTCGGAATTTTTTTTTATCAACTTGTTCTAATTCCTAGCACGTTGCATGTCTATTTTTGTGAACGTTAGACATTTGGTAACTTTGACGATAAAAATACTATTTAACATGAAGAATATGAATTGATTATAATTAAATTAAGAATAAAGTATATAAATGGTCACTAAACTATCTTTAAAAATATAAAATAATCATCAAACTTTCAAATATTATATAATAAACATTAAAATTTAATTTTTATTACAAAATAGTCACTGAGCCGTTAACTATTGTTAATTAAGTGATGTGACAATTACACAAATTTGAATAATATAACAGTTAATCCTTCATATTGACACATTTAATCAATTTATTTTTAATTTAACCCTCATTATTGATGTCTAAATTAATTAAATGTATAAATATTGAGGATTAAATATGTTACTATACAATTTTTTATAACTGCCACGTCTCATAATTAATGACAGTTAACGGCTTAGTGACCATTTTGTAATAAAAACTAAAATTTAATGACTATTATATAATTTTTGAAAGTTTGAAAGTTTTGTAAAATATGACTCGTCAACTCGAATAACTCGAAATTTTTTGACTCGACTCAATCGAACGCTCACCCCTAGACAATAGATTTATGAAAGTAACCAGAAACAGCACAAAGTAAAAATTATCACACCCTGAACCCAACAAACATCCCAATAAAAAAAGCGGATAATGTTATCTTAAGAGATACGGGTTCGAATCGCTTTGCCTACAATGTGTAAAGTTAAAAATATGTATGAACAGATACTACCTTGTAATAATCTTTAGATCATTAAAAAAAATTATCACACCCTACCTATAATAGATCTCTCAATGATTGCGTGTGTGTCAAGAAATACATCAATTCTGAATTACACACCAGTTTTGTTGATGTTTTCCAAGGACATAACAGCACCTGATATTTTCTCATCTGATGGTTGGGAATGTGACATTAGAATATATATGACCCACAAGTGAAGGCAAACGAGGTATACCAGAGACCACGCTTTTGCTGTCGCATTTCTTCTCAAGAATATCGCACCCGCCAAAAATATAGCATCCAACTGCTTGATCATAAATCCAAGTTGCCGTTTTCCGGAACGGATTTTGTCTTCGAGCAACTTCGAATCGGAAAGACCCCACATCCCTGATTCCAAATCACTCGATGAGGCGTTACTCGTATTCAAGGACTTATTCTCTTCCAGCATCCTCGAAACTGCCTGAAGAAGTCCACAAGTGCAAATTACAAGATCTGCTGGTAAGTTCCAAAAACTTGTATTGCCCATCACTTCATAAATAACATACCTCGATTCTAAACGACAATGTTGCTTTCTCCGATGAGAGTGTCTCAACCTGCAAAAATAAGAGTGGGCGAATGAATCTAAAAAAAGTGTGGCTATTTGATCTAGTGAGGAGCACAACAAATGAAGTAACTCTTCAATATCGATTAGTTTATTCATGTTAATCAATACATGCATGCATTTCAACATTTGACATCGGTTAAGAACCGCGTTATTGCAGAGAGATACTTGGGGTTCTGCAGATTTTGGCAAATGAATAATTAACAATGCAGCTCACGTCTTCACCTTAAACCTGAAAACATTTTATGTACGATATTCGCACACACATATCATTTAAAAGGTTGCTAAGGTTCACTCTATTCTTGCACTTAATGACTTATTAGACAGTAAAAAAACTGGTGTTAATGTTATATAGATTAACCGGAATCATTTACATGAACAAAATTTGAAAGCTGAATACACACACGCGCGCGCACACGCACACACGTATATCACTTAAAAGGTTGCTAATGTTTACCAGATCATCAATGCTATATTGATTAACCAGATCATTCACATGCACAAAATTTGAAAGACAGACCTGAGCTTGCTTCTGAATTAAATGATCAGTAAGCTGTCTAAGCCTTCGCTTCAACTCAACTTCTACTTCTGTTGGCTCCTCCACCTCTTTCCTTGTTGATTCAATGCTTGCTTCCAGTTGTCTTGCCTGTTTTTTACAAGCAAATCAAATTGATATACAAAAAACCTAAAATATTCCGTAATAAAGTAATAGTAAGGCTATTGTTTTGACCCATCTATGTTCTCACTTTTTAAAGAATCTTCTATGTCGAATTCTTGCTACTTTATTTTATGAATGCCACGTAATTAAATAACCAGTAAAAGTATGTTCACATGTTCCTTCTTCATCGAACTTCTTTTAATTGCACCAACTTCTACATTTTCTCCTGTAATACTTCTAATTTCAAAATCTTAAAGTGAAAAAAAGAGAGAAACTCTAGAACCTTCTATTTTGTCTCTTAATACTTTTCCTCTCCATAAATACAACATTAGTTTTTAGAGTCTCCGGGTCAATTACTTCTCCAACATCACTCCTTAATTTTGTCTTGCACTCCCATAACTTTTTCCTCCAGTTTTCCAATAGATGTTTTAATGCTTTGAGTCTAATTATACATCAACATCTAATATCTTGTAGATTTTTAAGAGTTGTTCGCAACAAGGTTATCCAATGCTTAATTTTCCCAAAGTTTTTTTAAAGGAACAATTGCATGTTTCGAGTTTTGGTCACAGGCCGTTCAGTGACACCAATGTAGTTACTAAAACTACAATTAACATCTATTACACGGATTTAAAAGGAAAAGTGGGAAATGCAATACATCATAAAGAAGAAAATTAACTGCTACTTTTAAGTGCCCAGAAAAAGAAGAAAAACTATCTTGTGAGGAAAGCAATTCAAAAGTGGGTCTTGATCCTACTTAGAAACAGAAAGGACAAACGACCTTATACCAATATGCTACAATAATGTTTTGTTAGAATTCTATATCATTGCAACTTATATAATTGAATGTGAAGATCTAGAGAGAGCAAAATAAAGAGAATAAGAGAGAAAGCTAGCCTTGTCTTGCAATCGTCCAATTTTATCAGCGACAACAGAGTATTCCGCCTCGAGGATTTCACAATCAAATCCAAATCCCTTTGAAGTTGCTAACTACAACATTTTAAAACGAAAAGTTAACGGAAAAGTTTATCCAGAGAACCCTTTGGCACAATGTGTTTTAGCTGAAAATGCCAGATCATAACAGTCTCTCTAGTCCGTATTTTACAGCTCCAATATGATAAGCGGAACAACTTAACTCACTTGGTTCAGATAAGTTCCACTCTGATGATTACTGGTGATCCTCCTCTTTAGTTCTACAAGGTGAAAAAGAAATACAGGTAACTTGTAAAGTCCAATAGAAATAAGCTGTTATTTCAGCATAGTATTTGTCAAGAAAGCTTATGACATTCCCAATGTCCAAAAAGCAGGAATCTCACGACTCCTTTAACTTTTTAGCCCATACTATTTAAGTAGTTCCATCACAAATTTTTATTTTATCTTCTTTATTTCCAGTATATGCATGACTAGTTATGATTGATTCTATTGATAGTAGAAAAAATGGGTCTCACTCCTGATCGAGATAATTATATTGTTCTCAACAATGATACGAATACGATATATCAAAGTGTGGCTACTCTGAATTATAATAATTGCGGCAAGCAACATTGTCATTGTCAATATGAAAATAATATGTTTTTAAAACATTCCCATTGATTCAACTTACTGAAAAGACTTTACAATTGAATAACAAAAAGGTCAAAAATATATAATTAAAATTAGATTTTTCAAAGAGAACCTGCAACAGAGCTTAAAAGAATTTGCACCATCCAATAGGCGAGCAAATTAGATTCTTGAGAGGGAAGGTGAAAAGTGAAAAGAGATTAAAATTAGATTTTTCCAAAGAAAACCTAAAGTTTCATGTCTGTATGAAGTTCAATTAATTTTATTTTTTAATGTTGAACAACCAATTAGCTTCGAAAAGTACTTCGTCAATGGGTCAATTCCCATCAAACATAAGATGATAAATAGCCAAAATCCTAAACCAACTCTAGATGCGATACTAAAAAGTTTTTTTTTTCGTTCTTTTTTCCTTTATATATTCATTTAATGCAAGTGGTTTTATATTTTTCTTCTTTGTCCTCATTATTGGGGTTGATGTTGGAAACAAGAGGAGGTTCTTCCAAACACTTTAAAGAAACTTCGTATTAAAATAAAAGATACCTTCATGAGCCACTTCTTCCAGCTCAATTTGTTGTCGGAGATCTGCTACCCGATTAATCTGGTCCAAAAAGCTAAAATGTAATGAGCACCATATAATATATATAAGGTTGGCAGGATTATGGTAGAAAAGCTTTCATTGTGGTGTTAGTTACACTTAAAATATATCTATCAATTCCCAAAGTCATCAATTAGTAAATTGGTCAGACCTAAGAGCCAAGCCAATAGAAGATGCTACTAAATCCAGAACTCTAGAAGTAAGCCAGATATACAAAGCAACAGTTCTGGTTCTCTTTATGTTTCTTAGTTATGTGCTTGCTTTATATCCTGTTATCTTAATAAGCATGAATCAAAAAAATTAACAAATGTATAAAAGCCAGATTTCGGAATCCAGATGCTAAGGACATATTCTACAGAGAGGAAGATATTTTCTAGAAATGGGAAAGGTCCAACCAGACGATATTTAGAAGTTTATCATACCTCTACTTCAAGTTTCTTCTGTGCAGCAGCAAGTGATCTTGCAAGATCAGCATTTTTGGTCTGAAATTACTAGTGATATCAGAAACAAGAACTTCCATCCGAATGCAATAGACCAACAAAAATATGGAGAAAACTAAGAAAATATGAAGTAGCAATCTAAAACCATTGTAGCAGCACCTCTAGCTTAGCCAGTCGCTGGAGAGCTTCCATTCTAGTATTATTATGTTTCTGCTTTTCTAGCTCAACAGCATCCATCATTTCCATTGTAGTAGTCTGCAGCTCCGAAGCCTGAGGGAAGAAGAAGATTACAAGCCATTAATGCTAGAGTTGAATTTCAACTAAAGGATGAAGGAGGGGAAAAGAAAGAAGCGGAGGGTACAGGGAAATAGGAATAAAGTGGGGAAACATATAATCTTTAGGTAGAATATACAAAAAATAGGGATGAAAAATAAATAAAAAAGACGGAAGGATAAAAAAAGATAGATCCGATGCTCAAATCTCATTATTCATAAACCAGATATACTAGAAACAAAGTGACATGTACTTAATAGACTACTCTCCAAAACCATAACATAAATACCAAATACAAAATACAATCATGATCTAACACTAATAGTTCCTTAAATAGTAAAAGTAAATATGAAGCAAAATTTGAAGATGATAAAATCCATGGATAAGCATGAATTTTTTTTCCACTTCAACTTAATAGGCATTTTGAATAGTTACAACTTGCAAGCATAAATTTATGCGAGGAAGACGTAAGGCATATACCAACTTTGAAAGGAAAACAGAATGCAGTCACAATTTTTATATAGTTCTGATTGAGCTGCTAATCTTAACGAAAGAAAGAGGAGAAGAAGAATGTACAAATGCCTGTCTATAAAGAAGAAAACAGGAGGGTTAAAGCGACTGGGGTTAGTAGCCTCTACAGAAGTCAAATGTTCTATTCTTAACAATATACAGAATTTTTTCTGGTGGCACCAGCAGCATTGATTTTGTTTGTTTCCAATCGTATGCCGCCACCTTCAGTCCCTAATCACCCAAGCCCCCATTACAAATCAAAGTGTAATACATCATGTTTTTCCTGTGAACAACAAATTTCTGGTAATATCTAATTTTTCAAAGTGTGTAACCTTGACATTTTTTGAGAAACGAATCCCCACGGTCAGAACGAACAAAACACTTTCCTTATCAACCTCAACAAAGAAAGAAATAAAAATGAACATGTGCATGTGCATGTGCATGTAATATTGTAAAAAACCATGAAATATTACCTCTTGTGCTTGTTGTTTGGCTCGTTCCTCAAGAATTTTCTCTAAGCTTTGTTTCTCTCCTTCCAATTTGGCAACCTTATTCTCTCGTTCTTTGATTGCGTCCACAGCTTTTGCTGCTGCTCGCTCAGCCAAAATCCTCTCTCTCCTCTTCCTCCTTTCCTCCCTCTCACGTTCACTTTCAGAGTCGGATGTTGAACCTGAACCTGAATCTGAATCCGAATCAGAGCTGGCACCACTTGTTGGCTGAGAGGCCCTTTTTACATCATCAAAGGTTGAACTTCTAGATGAGCCAATGGACTTGGAGTTTCCAGTTCTTACAGTGGTTCTAAACTGATCATGAGCATCAGCCTTTCCTATCTTCACATCATGTGCTCCATCAACTTCTCCCAATTCCAACGTCTTTTGGGTCGAATGGTTCTTGTTTCCAGACTGTGTAAACCCTTCCACATTGGACAGAAGCTCTTTAGAATCCAATTCCCAACCATTTTCTTCATCTGTGGCATCTTTCATTTCCTCCGAATTCTTACCATCATTTTGTTTATCCACACTAGACAGCCTGGCTGGAGTACTCGATTCTTCACCATCACTCGGCTTATCACTCAACTTATTTCCCAAAACTACATCCGGTCTCTTAACAGACTTAATACTATTAACATTACTTTTTTGCTTCCTCTTCTCTTCCAGCGGTGACAAATGAGACCCTAAATATCCTTTCTTCCTGGCATCTTTCTTCAAGCCACGAACCCCAGATGCCCCATTAGTACTAGAACTCGTCCCCTGACTTGGTGTACTAAGAAGTTCAGTCCAGTCACTATCTGTGAGCTTGGTACTAGGTTTCGACGAGTCTTTCGTGCTCGAAACTTCCTTTTCCACATTCGAAATACTAACTGAATTATTTTTCATACTATTATTCTTATTATTATTACTACTAGGCATATTAGCAATGGGATCACTGACCAATTTGCCTTGATAATCATTATTTTCTAGCGGTTTATATTTTAACTGATCCTTCAAAGACACAACACCACTGGGTTTCGTCGGAGTGTCCAATTTAACCTCATCGGAAGACTGCTTCTCATTCTTCCCAAGCGACTCCGCCGCTTGCTGATCGATCTGAACCGTCCATCACATAATGCAGTTACAAGTTACAACTACTCTAAATCAAATCAATACTTTCTTTCTTCAAAACGAAAATTCAAGAAATGAAACCAGATCCATACAATTCAAAACGGGAATTAATAAAAAGAAGAAAAAAAGAACTTGCCTGTTGAAGGAGAGTTTCAGCAACTTTGAGCTTGGAGGAGATCCAATTCGCCATTAAAACCTTGCTCCCCTTTCTTTAATTTCTTCCTTTATTTTGCAGATTTGTTTAGCTTAACGCTCGTTTTTACTATTTTGGTGAGAGAAAAAAAAAATTTGGAGTTGCGATGAAAGGGAACGACGATGCCACGAAAGGAAGCGAATTTGGAGGGTAGTAAGTGCTAAACTAACAGGTTGGTGACCACAGACGGAGATGCAGCGCGGGTAACGTCGAACGATCTAAGGTTAATAATGCCTAATGGGGTGTCTGTCAGTTTTGTGACGGTGAAGGCCTGAGTTTATCGAAAAATTAATTACACGTGAAAGGTACAGGCCAACGACAGATCACACGTGCGAGATTGTGACTAAGTACTAACCACCCGAACCGGGCCGACCGGCCCTTTAAATGATGGATTTGTTATCATTTGGTAAAGGTAGTCAACTAGTCATGCCGCGATCCAAAATCTCGTTACTGAGCTTGGCCTCGGAAGGGCCCGAGTTGGCCCGTTGATTTGTTGTTGAAAAATATTTAATATTAAGGGTAAACTACTTCATTGACCACCATACTTTTGATAAAGTTACGCTTTGACCACATTACTTTTTTTTGAAGCAATTAAACCACCAAACTATTTAAATAGTATCAATGTGACCACCAGCCGTTAAAACCTAACTGAGAGAGTGACGTGACAGTTAGTAAAAATTCGTATAATTACACATTTAGTCTTTGTTACTTAAACATTCTATCAATTTAGTCCTAATTTTAATTTAATAAAATAAATAAATTATCACAACCTTATTGGAAGACTTTGCCATTTATATTTAATTTAATAATTTTTTTCATCCTCCAATCAGGTGGTGACACGTGTCACCTGATTGAATGATGAAAATAAATGGAACAAAACTGAGTATATGCTCCTAGCGTGAATCGAACCTGGGTAACCAAGGAAAAAAACGCATGGTAACGCCACTAGGCCAAAGCCATTTTTGTGATGCAAAATGCAAATATTTAATATAAGTCATACTTGGTTCTTTATACCAAGGAAAAGTAAATAAATGTGGATTAACGAGATTCGAACATGGCACGCTTATAATGCATAAAAACATTTAATCCAATGAAATAAATCTAATAATTAAATTATAATTTAAAATTATATCAATACATTTCAATATGTTCGTAAGTTTATATTCACTAAATAAATTTAATATAGTCTTAAATTTTTAAAGTTGTAATATAATTTCATATATATATATATATAGTAGTTTAATTAAATTTTTAATAAATATTAAAATTATAAATTAAGTTAAAAAAATCAATTCAACAATTATATACGTGAAATTATAAAAATAAATACGAAAAAATGTATTAATTTAGTTTAAAAATACAAAACTCTTAAAATTATTTTTATTTTAAATTGTGCACTAACTATATTTTAAAATATATACAAAATGTTGTTAACTTTAATTTAATTATTAAATTTATTTCATTAGATTTATATATTTTTATGCATTATAAGTGTGTCATGTTCGAATCTCGTTAATCCACATTTATTTACTTTTCCTTGGCATATAAGAACCAACTATGGCTTATATTAATTATTTGCATTTTGCATCACAAAAATGACTTTGGCCCAGTGGCTTTGTCATGCGGTTTCTTCCTTTGGTTACCCAAGTTTGATTCACGTTGGGAGCATATACCTATTTTTGTTCCATTTATTTTCATCCTTCAATTAGGTGACACGTGTCACCACCTGATTGGAGGATAAAAATAAATTTATTAAATTAAATATAAATGGCAAAGTCTTCCAATAAGGTGGTGACACGTGTCACTACCTAATTAAATAATTTATTTATTTTATTAAATTAAAATTAGGACTAAATTGATAGAATGTTTAAGTAACAAGGACTAAATGTGTAATTATACAAATTTTTACTAACTGTCACGTCACTCACTCCGTTAGGTTTTAACGGTTGATGATCACATTGATACCATTTAAATAGTTTGGTGGTTTAATTGCTTAGAAAAATAATAATGTGGTCAAATCGCAACTTTATCAAAAATATGGTGGTCAATGAAGTAGTTTACCCTAATATTGAAAAAAAAACTACAATTATGTTTGGTAAACTACATAAATATGTTACACCAATTTTTTTTAAAAAATAATTGAATTAAATATGTTGTTTTGTCAAATACATACATGGTTAAAGGTCGAGGATTAAAATTTTTTAAATTATACCACATTGATACGATGTTATTTTATCAATTTAAGAAATGACCATCCATGTCATCTCTTGTTAATAATTTAGACCAACTTAATAGTGTGGCCAAAATCAAATTTGAACCTATCTTTTATATATATATATATATATATATATATATATATATATATATATATATAACTTGGTATTCAATTTACTGCGTGACTCGTTCGGATATGATACTACAAATGTGTTATTATGGGGTGACCTTCCTAAGGGATCTAATGTTTCATCCCACTAGATCAATTGGTTGTTGGTACTTGGTAGGAGTGTAAATGATAGGTTCACGAACGAACACGAGCAGATGTGTGTTTGGTTCGTTTTTGTTCACGAACAAGATCGTTTATCGACTCATTTACTCGGTTCCTATTTTCCTTTTATTTTTTACATTGTAAAAATTGATGAAGATAGGGACTAAAATGAACACACTGTAAACTTTGGAGTTCAAATTGTGAAGTCTAACAAGCTTAAGGACTAGTGGTGTAATTTCACCATTTTAGCTTTACACAAAACATGTTTATGAACGTTAATCGGACATGTTCACGAACACTAAATCAATGAACATGAACACCAAAAATAAATAAACAAGCACAATATTAAAAATTTAAATGAACACGAACCAAACATGAACACCTTTAAAAATAAACAAACGAATACAAACAAAGCCTTGTTCATTCAAGCTCGGTTCATTTACACGCTTAGTTATTGGTGAAAACTTGAACCTATCTTTAACGCGAAGCCATGTGCCCATGTCATGGCAAGCAACAATATTGTCCGTAATCTTTGCACATCAAATATAGTAGACAACATGCATGAATTACATAAAAAAATAAGATGATTTCATGTCGATGTCCTTTCCCATTGGCACAAACAATACGATTCTGCTAATGCTAAGTGCCAAACCAGATACGACCCAAAAGTTGGTAGCAGGGATTAGCTTAGATTTCAACCCCAAACCATTAAATTAACTACACTCCATGCAATATCTGGTTTGTGATTACGTCGGCTTCCATATAACCAAGCAAGAAAGGTTTTTTTTTATTCTTTGTTTTTTTTTTGTCGGATAGCTGTTGTGGAGATGCTAAATACTTGATTAAAAAATGAAGAGAATTTCTGTTTGTTGTTTCTTGTCATGATCGAGCAGTGTCTTACAATCAGCACATGCATGTTTGTGAAAGTTATCAGACATATCTTATAGTGGCTTAAAGTTTTCTGATAGTGGCCATGCATATGATGTAACATCTGAAAATAGGTCAGAACATTAATTTTACATCGAAAAAAAAGAAGTATTGAGATATAAATGTAGTGGCACTACATATCTCATCAAACATATCTTTTGTAAAGATAATAGAACCGTAACAAGTGATATTGAAGCGATCATAGTATCAAAATGACCCTTTGACTATTTGATTTCACGTTTAGTCTTTCAGGAGAGGGGCTGAGGGATAGAAATCGTTTGCCCCTTTTATGCGTCCACTTTAAAATAGTGAATTTAGGGTTTAAGGTTAGGGGTTGTGGTTAAGGTTTAGGGAATTAGAGATATAGTGTATTTTTTAGGGTGTAGGGTTTAGGATGTGAAAATTAAGGTTAGGGTTTAAAATTTAATTTTATGTAAATTTTAGTGTGGGACATAGAATGAGGCATGATTAGGGGGCAGAGGATTTTTACCCAGGGGCCGAGTGGACGTAATGGCTCGTAACAATAGGATGGAAATCGTCTGCCTCTTTATCATGCCCCCACTTAAAAATAGTGGGTTTAGGGTTTAGGGAATTAGGGATATGGTATATTTTTTAGGGTGTAAGGTGTAGGGTTTAGATGTGAAAATTAGGGTTAGAGTTTCAAATTTAATTTTCAAGTAATTTTTAGTGTGGGTCATAAAAGAGAACATAATTAGGGGCAGAGTATTTTTACCCGTAACAATAATATTTGTTGAATTATGCCTTTCGTGCTGAAAATTAAGATCGGGTGGAAGAGCTTGTTATATCCGCACTACATTGACACTTTCCTATAGGCCATAGCTAATTTTTGTGGCATAATCACAATTATCTCATTCGATATTTGATTTATGCTCCGAATATAATCATGTTCAGATCAGGAGTGATATTCAAATAAAACTATTTCATAATTAATTTGATCGCGCAAGATATATGATACTAAAATAATGTGTCCTAACATTAATATGACATGTTTAAACAAAATTAATAGAAAATTACGCGGAATTGATTATTGAGAGAGTTCGAAACAAAAGGAATTGTATCCGAATTTTCTATTAGGGTCAAGCCGAGTCTATACCCATCGTATTTTTGGGGAAATACTTTCTAGAATTCGACCTTATTCGCATCACATTTAGTTAAAAATCTATTTAAATATTTTAAAATTTGACCCAATTTAATTTGACATGTGAATATATTTAACTGTGTTGTTACAATTTCAATAGTGATCAAAATTTTAAAATAAAAATTTGGAATTGAAACTCAATGGAACATTCATGTCAACCGTACGCACACTACAACAAAGTTGTTCTTTAGTGGCGAATTTTACGGCGTTTTTGAATAAAACGCCACTAAAGAAGCCATAGATCATTATTTTTTGTGACGTTTCTTGTCCAAAAACGCCGTGAACTATTGCGGCGCAGGTTTCACCGGCGCTTCTTGCGGCGTTTTTCTAACCGCCGGAAAAATTTTTAGCGGCAGTAAAAACGCCGCTATAAGACTAAAAAACGCCGTCAAAGAACTGTTTTGCTGTAATGGCAAGAGAGTACTCATTGGCCTTGACCTCCTAAAATTTAACTACAAACTTAAAACAATAACAAGCTAGAAAACATTTCTTTTTCTTCATAATTTGACTACAAAACAAAATTTTACAAATTTTACTAGAAAAAAAAAAGATTAAACATTGGACATTAAATAATCAAAATGTTGATATATTAGGCTAGTGCCGGCTACTTCATAATCCCAATAAAATGTAGTACACTAGCGTTATGGGCAACGCTATTAGCATCCCAAAAATAACACTGCAATTCAACAAAATAAATAAATAAATTATATATAAATGAGAGTTCAAGCAAAACTAATACAAAATTAAATAAATAAAATGTGTAAGAAAGACTCACGCTGTGCTGAGAATATCAGGGTGTACGTTGTATTCCTTGGCAAACACAAAGGGGACAATTCCTTGCGGGAGAGCTGCCTGTTTGGAATTTGGACATGCAAACCAAAACATGTTAGATTTTGTAGGGATGTTTTTTTGCTGTTCTGTAATAACCCTAACCCTAATCAGATTCAGCTTCTATATCTACAAATAACTTATACTATATTAATATAGTTGTTGTATAAGTATAAATATGATTCACTTTGACTGTATATATAGTTTCAATGTATCTGCAATTTGCATACGATATGCTTTGGTTTTCTGAAACATGTTTTTAAAAAACCTTATCTGAACATGGCTGTATTAAGTGCATGTGCGAATAACGACAGTACAAGAAGCCAAAAGCAAAGTGACCTGTACTATGGCAACGTGTAGGAGGACGCCACGTAGGCCAACAGCCATGGAAGCTGCTGCCATCACAGCTGGTCCTGCAAGGAATCTAACACCCATGGCAAAAGCTGCTACCGAGTTCCCACATGCTATGATCCTTGGTTGCAATGCCATGAACAGTCCTGCCACCACATCATACTATGCCCATTAGTTTACGGCAGTTTTCGGCATATATAACGAATGTTATTGCGGTCATTACTAACTATTTTTCACAATAATAGTTTCAGGTAATGTCGATGTCGTTATTATAATAACGGACTGTTATTTAAATTTCTGGTCTCGACTCACTTAAAATCGAGTCGAAAATCATTTTTAAGATCTTTCATTCATCATTTCCACCACCCAACATCATAACAAATCTTGGAAATATAAAGAAAAAAAACACCCGACATATTATGATCATGATGAACTATACTGTTTTCCTCATTTTGCTTACGCAGTTTTGCTTGCTTTATTACAACATTTAATAATGACAAAGCGATTGTATTGTTTGTTGTAAGTAAAGAAAAAGTAAAAGAAATTCACTGACCGAGACTGAACATGGCCATGCCAAGCCCTGCATCTGACAGAATGGAAATGGACTTGGCTATTATGGCAGGCATTTGTACATTCCACCTAAAAATAAACCAACAAGATATAAGAGAAATGATGAGAACCCTGAAACCCGGGTGAGTCCGGTGAACGGTTAAAAAACGATAAATTTCAAAATTTATAAAAGACTCGTTTAAAAATCTAAAGTAATAGACTTCTTAAGAACATTTTAAGTTGAATTTCGTGATTTTTGATGAGTTTCAAAACTTTATCCAAAAACTTAAAATGTTCTTGGATGGATGTTTCACAAGTTTTGAAACTTACCGTTTTTTAACCGGTGTGTGTTTTTGTATTTACCTGAATGAGATTAGTGACCAAGTGAGACCTATTAAACTTGAATAAGTGTTGGGATTTCTGATAAGCTTTCTCCAAACCATGATCAGTATCAGCCTTGTGATGACACTTGCCGGCGGCATTGTTTTCGGCTTGCCGGCGCCGGCGCCGGTGCCGGTGACATCCCCCATTTTGTCACTTTCCTGCTGGTTGTTCATTTCTTGTTCCAATCCTCGGTTCCCAAAGCTGAAATCTTCTCTTTCCATGTACTCTTCACGATTCTCCCTATGTCCTTCCACTGGGACAACGAAACAAAGCAGTATGAAAAGTTATAGTGACCGTCTGACCGACCATTAATCTAAAATGTACTGTAAAGTGTAAAGCTACCTTTCCCTGGGGAGACAGCCGCCGGTGCTCCATATTCATGGCCGCCGCCGCCGCCGCCGCCACCAAAGACATCGGAGACAGGAGAAGCACTTGAACTCCAAACAAACATATGAAGATCCTTGCCACCATCTTCACCCTTTTGTTGAGCTTGATCGTTAGTCTTCTTTGCTTTAGACCCAGTCGTCGGCGAGAACATACCCGTATTCGGAGCCGGGTAATGTGCCGCCGCACCTGCACTGCGGGAGGCCGACAAACCGTAAGCATCCGCCGCACCGAAGTTCGAGTTGCGTCCCCCGGCAGCCATCATGGAGTAGAAATCCGTGTGGTTAAAGCTCGAGCCTCTCGGTGTAGGGTTCCTCGATGATTGCAAAGAGTAGATCTCAGCATTAGTTAGATTCGAAGGGCGTGGAGTTGTCGAAGAGAAACCTTGGCCGGACTTTCTCGAGAAAATATCCGACCTGGAAGCATTAGATTTCCTGACAGTAACATGAAGCTTACCGTCTTCTTTGATCTCAGCTTCAGTTTCCAAAGGTTGTCGACCGTCAAGCGACATGATATCCGAGTCGACATGGATTGAAACAATAGTCCCAGCCGTGTCGGGGAATTGCTCCGATATCAGCAACTTGGCACCTCTATATTCAAACATGAAAAGCATCAAAGTGTACCAAATAATACATTGTAGGACAACGATTTGCACCATCAAGCTGCCGGAAAACTCCCCATACATCCCTTTAAGTAAAGGGATGCCCATAACCAAAGTGTTTGGCAGCGTGGAAAGTGAAAAGAGAGTGATGGTCCATTCCAAGCAACCCCTTTTGCTGACCTTGGACCAAACCGCCAGCACCGCCAGGACTATAACTTTTTGTAGGGTATCGGCGGCTATGAAACGGAAGTTCATGGCGTAAGGGTCGTTGGAGGCGATGAAGTGGAAAGAGAGGAGTGGGACGGCAAAGAGAGCAACGAAGCGGTTGATGCCGGAACACTGACCGGGAGAGAAGATGTTCCACCATTTCACTGAACCGTAAGCTAAAACCATGGCCACGTAAAGTGGCACCATGGCGGTCATTACATGGTAAAAGTCTGTTAATGTGATCATCTTGCCGAAACCGAATCACCCAGATCGAGAACCAGCTCTAAATTTGTAAGAAAAAAGAAGGAGAACAAGTTGAAGAGATGATGAAGGAGGAAGCAAGGGAAATGGGAGAGCATGTGATTTTGGGTTTTGGAGAAAGTGGGTGCTAATAAGCAGAGCAGAGAGGATAGATGATTCCTTTTAAAAAAAATAACTATACAGCTTTGAGAATTGCGACCGAGCTTGCACTTGCAGTCCCCAAAGCACAGGGTTTTGCTGCTTTTTATTTGTTTATTTGGGTAATATTTTAATACACTCATGGGGAATAATCGTGGAGGAAAATCGTATGCTCTAAATTATGTCTTTTTTAGTATTTTCACTTAAAACATATATCTTTAAAATTTAAGATTAAAAAGTATGGTTAGGGTTTAAAAAATTAGGGGTAAAGTACTTTGTAGAGTTTATGTTTTAGGGTTTATAATGTAGAAATTATGGTTATGGTTTAAATTTTAATTTTCAAGTGTTTTTAGTGTAGGACATAAAAGAGGCATGGCCGGGCAGAAGATTTTTGTCTATATAATCCTAATTAACTTGATACATTTATTAATAGGTAAATGTTGTTTTTTAATTATTTTTCTTTTAACTTTAAATAAAACTATTTAATTAAATCCAGGAGTGGTCACAGTGGTGAAGGTGGTGTGTTCCACCTAAGTGATTCAAGTTCAAGTGATTTAGTCTATAAATGTGTGTGAGTTTATCTAGATATGAAAACGAACATAGGTGTTTTTTTAAATACGAGTTTATCTAAATTCTAAATTATAAACTTTAAAATCAAAATCCTAAAAATTAAACTTTACACTCTAATCATATACTATAAATCTATTTTTTTAAATATTCTAGAACTACATCATTTTTCACAACATGATCTCTAATAAAATGATGTCTAATTTCTATGTGTTTAGTCTAGTGTATTTGATGAGATACTTAGCGAGACAAATGACACTAGTGTTGTCACACTTAAGGGGTATGGTGTCTACTTGGATACCATAATCTAAGAGTTGTTGTTTCATCCAAAGGAATTGAGCACAACAACTCCCTATGGATATGTACTCCGCTTCAGTGGTAGATAAGACTACACTATTTTATTTCTTAAAGAACCAAGATACGAACATACTACCTAAAAATTGGCATGTTCTGAAGGTACTTTTCCTATCTATTTTGCATCCTCATAATCCCCATCTGAAAAAACATGAAGGTTAAAGGAAGAATTCTTAGGATACCAAAGGCCTAAGTTAGGTGTGTCTCTAAGGTATCTAAAATTTCTCTTTATGGCTATTAAGTGTGATTCTCTAGGATTAGCTTGAAACCTAGCACACAAGCAAACACTAAAAATAATATTCGGTCTACTTGTGGTAAGGTAAAGCAAATAACCTATCATAGATCTATAAAAGCTTAGAATCAACACACTTACCTTCTTCATCTTTGTCAAGCTTTAAAGAAGAACTCATAGGAGTGGCTTGAGGTTTCACATTCTCCAAGCCAAACTTCTTGAGCATGTCATTCACGTACTTTGCTTGATTGATGAAGGTGTCATTCTTCCTTTGCTTAATTTGGAGCCCCAAAAAGAATGAGAGCTCTCCCATTATGCTCATTTCGAACTCACCTTTGCAATAGCTTAGAAAATTCTTTGCAATAACACTCATTAGTAAAACCAAAAATAATATCATCAACATAAATTTGTACTACTAAGATGTCATTACAATATCTTTTTGTGAAGAGTGTAGTATCCACTTTATATTTTTCAATTAAAAAGTTTGAAAGTCTTTCATATCAAGCTTTAGGAGCTTGTTTTAAACCATAAAGAGCTTTAGTTAGTTTAAAAACATGATTTGGAAATTTAGGATCCTCAAAACTCGGTGGTTGTTCAACATACACTTCTTCATTTATAAAACCATTTAGAAAATCACTTTTTACGTCCATTTAAAAAAGCTTGAAATCATGGTAACATGCAAATGCAAGAAGCATCCTAATAGCTTTCATTCTAGCAACGGGTGCATAAGTTTCATCAAAATCAATTCTCTCTTCTTGAGTGTAACCTTGAGCAACAAGTCTAGCCTTGTTTCTCACTATGTTACCACTCTCAAGTCCCATCTAGTTTATTCCTAAAAACCCATTTAGTTCCTATGGTAGATTGATTACTAGGTCTTTCAACTAATGTTCATACTTTACTTCTCTCAAATTGATTAAGTTCTTCTTGCATAGCCAATATCCAAAAATCATCTTTTAATGCTTCTTTAATATTTTTAGGCTTTATATAGGAAATAAATGCAACATGATTCATTAGTTTGAGAGAGGATCTAGTAGTTACCCCCTTGGATGGATCATCAAAGGTTTCACCACCTTTGACATAGTTGAACTCCCTTGAGTATGTCACCTCCTTTTCTTCAAGAGTCAAGTACTTCAAGGCTTCAAGAGGTGGATCTTGTACATATTCTTCTTTGGTTGGAATCTCATCCACCTTTGATATTTGTCCTCCATCATTGACTTCAATGATCCCTACATCATCATCATCACAAGAATCCTTCCTCGGAAGGAGGTTCTCATCGAAAACAACATGAATAGACTCTTCTAATATTAAAGTTCTCTTATTAAATACACGATAGACTTTAAAGTTTAAAGAATATCCTAAGAAAATAGCTTCATCACTTTTAGCATCAAATTTACTTAAGTTGTCTTTTCTATTATTTAAAATAAAACACTTGCAACTAAATGGATGAAAATAGTTAATGGCATGCTTCTTAAATTTTTAAAATCTCATATGGTGTTTTCTTTAAAATTGGCCTAATCATTACTCGATTTATGATGTAGCAAGCGGTATTTGTGGCTTCTACCAAAAAATATTTAGGTAAATTATTTTTATAAAGCTTGGTTCTAGCTATTTCTTTTAAAGTTTGATTTTTCTTCTCAACTACCTCATTTTGTTGAGGAGTGCGAGGTGCGGAAAAATTGTGGCTAATCTCATTTTCATTTAAAAACTCTTCAAAACCTAAATTTTAAAACTCAGTTCCATGATCACTTCTAATGTGAGTGATTTTAAGTTCAAGATCATTTTAAGTTATTTTTGAAAATGTGATGAATTTTTCTAAAGCCTCATCTTTTGTACTTAAAAATAGAACTCAAGTAAACCTAGAATGACTATCAACAAGTACAAAAAGCATATGATTTACCACCTAGGCTCATAGTCCTAATTGGCCCAAAAAGATCCATATGAATCAATTGTAAGCATCTACTAGTAGTGATATCATTAATGGATTTAAATGAGGTTCTATGTTGCTTACCCTTAGAGCATGCATCACATATTTTATCATTAGAGAACTTGAGTTTGGGTAAACCTCTAACTAGATTAAGGGAAACTAATTTCTCTAAAACACTCATGCTAGCATTTCCTAATTTTCTATGCCAAAGACATAAGTCATGTTCATCATGTATAACTAAACATGAATGAGATGTGTGAATGTCATCTAAATGCACCATGTAAATATTTCCTATCCTATGCCCTATGAGCATCAATTAATTTGTTTTAATGTTCATTATTTTGCAATCATTTTTATCAAATAGAACATTAAAACATTTATCACATAATCGACTAATGCTCAATAAATTATGTTTAAGACTGTTGACATATAAAATATTTTCAATAAAAATAGAAGAGTGATTACCAATGGAGCAAATTCCT
The DNA here is from genome assembly GCA_958450335.1 of Hibiscus tridactylites. Lineage (NCBI taxonomy): Eukaryota > Viridiplantae > Streptophyta > Magnoliopsida > Malvales > Malvaceae > Hibiscus > Hibiscus tridactylites. The sequence continues at coordinate 68,812,549 of OY288288.1, read as the reverse complement.
TCAATGTGGCATTTGGAGTTGTCACCGAAAGTCACTACTCCGTCACTTTTTGGCTTTAGTTCTAAGAATCTACTCTTGTCACCGCTCATGTGTCTTGAGCATCCACTATCAAGATACCATGAGTTTTGATATGAAGCTTTGGTCTTGTAGCAATGTTCCCCCTACAAACAAAGAAATTAGGCTTTGGTTTTTTGTACCCAAATTATTTTGGATTCATGTGTGTTAGCCCTTAAAACCTTGGTTCCCTTAGGAATCCAAGAAATAATAACATTCACATTATTAGAAATAATGAGTTCCTTAGGAACCCAAACACTCATAATTCTTTTATTATTAGAATGCTTTGAAAATTTTCATTGTTTAGGATAAAAGGTTTTGTTTTTACATATTGGGTTTTAGAAGAAATTCCCTTCTCAAAATTATTTCTCCCAATAGTAATAAAAGTTTTAAGATTATCCACCTCCTTGGTGTGATAATCTTAAAAATAGGAAAGAAGTTTTTCAAGATCAAGGTTTTTCTTTTTAAGATCATTTGTAAGGTTCATCAAGTACAAAACATTCTTTTTCAATTCAAAGTTAGCTTTTGAAAGAGACTCATTTTGATTTTTCAAATCGGAAGTATTTTTCTTATTTCTCAAAATTGACTTTTTATATTTTTCAACTAAATCATCATAGACCTCTTGCAACCCATCATACGCATCATGAAGTTCATCATAGGTAAAATCAAAATTAGATGAATTGAGGTTTACATTTGGATCATCATCAATGGCCATGAGGCAAAGGTTAGCCACTTCCTCCTCCTCCTCCTCCTCCTCGGATGACTCCTCGTCACTCCAAGTTGTCATTTGAGCTTTGAGCTTGTTCTATTTCCAAAAACTCTTCCTTTTTAATTGAGGGCACTTGGATCAGATATGGTCGGATTTCTTGCACTCATAAAAAATGATTTGGTCCTTCTCCTCTTCTTTACTGTAACCCCCTCGTCCCGGTCTGGTCGGATGACCAGTCCGAGTGGGCCACACGGGGAAAACCGAAGCGAAACCCGTTAAGATTTCCCCTCGGTTAACGACCCTAAAATTTTTCTTTTTGTTTTATCTTGTCTATATGCATAAATTAATCCTACATAAGGCACAGCAGCGGGAATACAAACATTTGCAACATACATCGACCAACCAAGCATTAAACAGCTCATTTTAATGTTTCACAGCAGGCCGTTTTGAAACGCCCTTAGGGTGTTCCGAAACGCCTTGACCTAGTCAACGGGCCAGGGTCAACCATAAGGTGACCGTTCCGAAACAGGGGTGACCCGTATCGGAACGACCTTGACGGTCAATATCTCGTGGTCAACGAGATTTGACCGTTTCGAAACATCAAAGGCCCGTTTCGGAACGCCTTCATCTCGTCAATTTCTCAAAATTCTAGTAGCAAAAATGTTCCGAAACGACCCTCATCCGTTTCGAAACGGCAGGCCATTTGCAAAGGACCCGTTCCGAAACGCCCCCTGTCTGCAGACACGTTTTGGCTGTTTTAAGGCACAAGGGTGCCCTAAAACACCTCCAAAACACCTCACAACACCATACACATAAAACTCAAGGCATACCCACCATACTATCATGTTTTAACAAGATTTAGACATGTCTAACACTAAGACAACATCCCACAAACATACGTTCATTCAAACATCATTCAAACTTAAAGATGGCCTCTAAGGCATTTAGCTAGCTTTCAAAATAAGCAATTAGGCATGAGCTACAATTCAACATGGCAACATTCACCATACAAAAACAAGATATTAAGGAGTCTAAACATGCTCCTAGCAACCAACAACTATCCAACAAAACCATACATGTCCCATTGCTCTAACTATTACATGTCTAACATTAAAAATCCATACTTGATGAACTCAAGCCAAAAACCACACTTGGAGGCCATCCACTTGCCCGAGCAACCCACGAACTAAGGATCTGCAATGTTGAACAAAGAGAGCGTAAGCAATGATGCTTAGTGAGGGTAAGCTCTAAAAACAAACCTCAACATTGCAGGGTCCGAGCACGATCTAGCCAAGGTAAAACACAACCATACCAAGGGTCCACAAGAGCCATGAAGTAAAGATGCATGAGCAATATACAATATAAATGCCATGATCATAAGCCCAACTTTGCAATACATGTAATCACATTTAACATTCAATTCATAGCTCATATGCCACAACACATTGATACACATATCAATCAACATTGGCACCTAGTTAAGACCCGAATACGCGGATAGACACGTTGGAACTCACATCCAACAACCATATTACCTCACGGTGGGATTTCACTCATCACCGGTCTCGCGGAGGGGATTCCACTCATCCTCACGCCTCCGTCGATGGGATTCCACTCATCACCGACTATATTTAAATACAATTTTCCGGGCGAACCCGTACTCCTCCTTGGTGACTCAACGCCACCAAGGCCACACGCGACTTTTGACTCATGTGTACACACTAACATCCTAATGATCGATCATTTGTATTCAAGTATACTAGTGCTAACATTTACTCATTTCTCATTACCCATTTCAATCACTTTCGTGCTTAGCACGTACTCACCAACAACCATTATCATGCATGTCTCACTCATCACAATTCATATCTCATTCCACATGTATAATACAATATACATAACCATTCATACCACATATCATACAAGACATACACAATCACATAGAAGAGTTCATCCAAAGGCTCTAGATCAAGTTTAGGATTAGGCTACCACCCTAATCCTAACTCTAGGTGGGACTACCAAGCCCAACCTAGTTCAAATACTCGAACCAACTAATTTAGAACCGTTTAAAACAATTAACCACTCACCTAAGCTTCCAAGCTCAACGACCAAGCAAGCAATCACCTTCAACTACCCGGATTCGGTCCCAAAGCCTCTTCCACGTTTCCTCTTGCTTCTAGTCAAACAAAACACATACGTCACTTCCCAATTCAATGCTAATTCAACCATCAACCTACTTTGCAAATCATAACCCAATTTCCTCAAATTCCCAAACCACATAACATCTCAAAAACCCAATTTTCGGACTCCAACAACCATTGGCTGAAATACCCATTTCCAAGCACCCAAATGACTTCCAAAACATCCCAAATCACCCTCCTAACATAGGTAGACCATCAGCCCTTCAATTCCAACACTAAACCTCTCAAAAACCCAATTTTTCATACTTTAAAATTTGCCCTAAGGACCCACTACAAAATTTCCTCCAAAATCAACCAAATAAATATATGTTGTATATTTCATTATGATTAAACATAACCCCAAAACAATTTCTCAAAACAAATTGAAAAACCCCTTCAAAACCCAAATTTCCATATGAACCCTAATTCCCAAAACTCAATATTTTTGAAATCTAAAACAATAGATAAGTAGAGGATAGAGAGGGGGTTAAGAAAATATGTTTACCTCTTAATTTGATGTTGAAATCGATTAGCAAAGTCAATGGAATAGTAACTAGGGTTTTAGGAGAGTTTGAAAATGGGGGAGAGGGTTTTGAAATTGGGAAAGGGGAAATGAGGAGGAAGATGACAACTTTTCCATAAAAGTTGTCTTGCTTTATTTAAAATATGGGTAAATCACAACTTTGGTCCCTCCCTCTTTATTAAGATTCAAATAGGTCATTATTCAAAGTTGGTTTATTTTAATTAGATTTTATTTGACTCGAACAACAACCCGGCTACCTCCTAGGCCCAAGACACGGGTGTTACATTTACTCTTGTTCTTGAAGTCTCCTTTTCTATTGAACTTTCTCCTTCTGTTAGACCTTATGAAACGAGTGAATCGTTTGGCCAACATGGCTATCTCCTCATCTTCATCCTCACTAGAATCGTTATCATGGTATGAAACTTTAAGTGTGATTTCAATCTTCTTTTTCTCAACTTTCTTATTCTCAACCTTCTTCTTCTCCATCTTCTTTTCTTCCCTTCTCCATGATCTCATGAGTAAGTGGAGATCCAACAAGAGCATCGAACTTGAGAGTCTTCAAATCTCTAGCTTAAATAATGGTCATTCTCTTACTATCCCAAGATTCTGGAAGAGAATACCATAGCTTCCTCACTAGTTTGTCTTCGGGAATGATTTCACCGAAACCCTTTAATCCATTAACGATGACCGAGAATCGATCAAACATCTTGGAGACACTTTCATTGGGACCCATCTTGAAGTTTTCATAGCTTAGATTGAGTAGCCCGATCTTTGTTTCTTTGACATCGCTAGTTCCCTCATATGTTGTCTCGAGGGTATCCCAAACTTCCTTGGTATTCTCGATTGAAGACACCTTGGAGTAGATATCCGGACCAAGAGCACAAAAGATTACATGCAAGGCTTTATCATTGACTTGCATTCTTCTTCTATCATCTTCGGTTATTTCGGCTTTCACCTTTGGGACAAGTCTTCCTTCACCATCTCTCTTCATATGAATGTATGGCCCTTCTTCAACTACATCACATACCATGTAGTCGGTGGATTTGATGAAGAGTCTCATCATATTCTTCCAATATAGGTAGTTATCCCCATTGAAGAATTGTGGTTTGGTGGTATATTGAGACTCATAGAGGTTGAAAATAGAGGTGGACGTCATTGCTTGACTTGTTGTTGATCAAACTCTCCTAGAATCGACTCAAGGGGGTTGTAATCCTTCCAATAAGTGTAGCTTTGATATCAATTGTTGAGTTGATCAAACAATGCAATTGGCCAAAAGGGGGGTAAATTGGCAATTAAAATTTTAAATTGAGGGAAATGGATGAATAAAAATTGGCACAAGAGATTTATAGTGGTTCAAGTTCTCCAATGAACTCTACATTCACTACCTTAGCTCCCACTAAGAATTTTCAACCAATCCACTATTGATTCTTCCCCTTTTCTTGGATGAGGAGGAAACCTTACAAAGAAATTAAGCTTTCTACCCAAAGCTTAATTTGAAACACTCTTTATAATAGAGAAAAATGGTAAACCTTATAAATTCCCCTCAAAGGATGATTTGTTTACCCAATTACAATTTATCACTCCTCAAACTCACAATACAAATAAGAATGAAACATTCAATTGAGTTGGGTACAAGAATTTGACAATAAAAGGCACAAGGGTTTGGATTTGATGCTTGGATGATTCTTGTAGGTTCAATAGTTATTGTTGGTGCTCAAAATGCTTGCTTTTATACATTCTCATTGATTTCTAGTCGTTTGGATGGTTGCCATCATAAATATAGCCGTTGGGACTTCATCTTCCCATCATTAATGTTGTTCAGCAACTACCCGTACCGAAACGACATCACTTGTATCGAAATGGAGCAAAAACAGAAATAGTCGTTGGGAGCATTTAAGAGACCGTATCGAAACGATCGTGGTCGTTCCGAAACTAAAAGAGCTCGTTTCGAAACGGGACAAGGCCGTATCGAAACATTTTGAAACAGTGAAAACTCGCATCGAAACGGACCTAAAGCGTATCGATACGCTTAACTAACTTTCAAGAAAACAGTTATGACAAGCAACGGTCATATTTTTTAACCAACTTTCAAAACTCGTACCGAAACGAGTGAGACCGTTTCGATACCACCGTATCGATACGAGTTCTCTTGTTTCGAGCCCACACTTGACAGTTTCAAACGTTTCGAAACACCTAAGGGGTGTATCAAAACGGTTAGTCTAAAATTACTTTACATTTCAAGTCGTTCCGAAACACCTAAGGGGTGTATCGAAACGGGTAATCGAAAATCACTATTTTGGCTTGGAAAACACTTAGAAAAATTTATGGGACCTTGAGTTTTGACTTAAACATTTTGCTTGTCAATTTTAAGAAGTTTGAAGACTTAAAAATATAACTTCTTTCCAAATTAGTCCTTTAAATATTTGTTATATCAAAATAAAAGTTTTAGTTTTACAAATAGAATTCTCCTATTTTAAGATAACCATGAATAAGCATGGTTAATTGTACGTGGTATTGATAAATCTTGATATTCGTGGGTCTATCTTCTATGGAATCGTGCTACAAAGTTGAGTGGAAACCGCAATTTGGTATGGGGTGGGGGAGGTGTGTTTGTGAAAAATTTATTGTATCGTCTCGGACCACCACGTCATTTATGCTCCCTTTCACTAAAAATTAGTCACGTAATTTTTATGTTATTTTTTTTAAAGATAAATTTTTATCTTTTTAAGCCATATAAATAGAGAGTGAGTGGTTACATAGTGACATGAAAAAAAATTATGTGACTTATTTTTAGTGGATGAAAACTATAGATGACGTGGTGCTCCGAAACCATGTAATAATTTATCATGTTTTTGGGTCTCTAAGCACTTGTTTTTGTTAGACTTTCTAAGCTCTTGCAAACATTAAAACAGACTCTTTTCCTTTCCCCTTTCTCTTGGATTAGCCCTTTTTTGCTCATGGGCTTCAATCTGCCTACTTTTTTCGTATTATAAAGGAAAATTGTATTTTTATATTTTTAAATGTGATTGAAATTAGAAAAAGTACTGAAAATGGGTTTGTGATTTTTGTTTCTCAAAAGGAAATATTACGTGTTTTTCAGGGACGGACATAAAATTTTATGTTAAAGGAAGACAAATTTATAAAATTTTATAGGGGTGCTTATAAAATTTAGAAGGGGCAAAAATAGATTTTCACTAAAAAATACATAAGAAATTTTATAAAAAAAATTAAATCACGTCAAAATTTCAAACTTTTAAAACGGAGGTCGCACTTTTCAACCTCCTCTAAGTCAAATCTATGATATTTTCCCAATATTAGTTCCACGAGGAGATATGTTAAAACTCTGTACATGATAAACTGTGCAAGTAGCATAAATCATCATAATTTGCAAATATGATACCATGGTTAGAAATTTTGCCTTTTCATTATTTCTTACCATCGGTAGGTTTCTATCTTTTCATAATTTTAATCTTTTTACCACAGTATAATACATTTTTATTTTCATTTTCTCTTTTTTTAACCATTCTTAAATGTTACCTATGGGAGGGAAGGAAGCGGGTAAAGGAAAATTGCTCGTAAAGCGTATTTAACCTACGACCTCAGAAAGAAGAGAATGTGTAAACTGAAAGCTTTTAACCACGTGTTCTAGATATTGCTGACGATACATTTTCATTTTCTGATGTGCACAATAATGATGGATTTCAATTTCCAACGTAATATATGGTCGAGAAAGTACTTTTTAAATGTCTACCGTTTAATTTGATTTATAAACCATCTTAAGAAATTTAACGAGTTGTCTCTGTGAAAAAGAAAATAATATTTATGCTAAAAGATCCAAGCCCAAACAGCTTCTGCAAGGTATGTCTTATCAAAAGGTTAAGAAATATTTCACGAACTGATACTATATTATAATTACTTTACGACTATTAAAAAACCATCTTGGGGAGATAAATATCTAGCATATTTGATTTTTTTTTGAATAATTCCTACTTAGAGGGAGGGAAAATTTATTTTTACTATGTTTAGAACCCACAATCTAAGGGGTGAGAAGTGTTAAGTGTCAACTAAGAGCTTTTAATCACTTACTCTAAAGGTTGTTATAAGCATATTTGATTTTTTAAAAAAGAAACCAGCATATTTGGAATTTGCATTTTAGTATTTATAACACTTTTTTATCCAAAACTATTGTCTCTTTAATTAAAAAGAAAAAAAAAACAAAAATTGTGCCTGCTTAATTGATGCATATATGCACTAGTTAAGCATTAGCGTAAAGTATAAAATTTAATTTAACTACGTTGAAATAATATTCCTGACATAAAGTTACAAAATGATCATTAGACTTTTGATTTAGTTATAAAATAATTATTAATATTTTTTCAAGTGTTATAAAATGCTCAATCAAACTTATCGAATTATAAAATAGTTCTTAAACTAAACATACACATCTTAAATTAAATCAGTTTGCGAAAAATAAAATTTTCACCGTCAGTACATATGAAATATTTTTCGAAAAGTTTGTAAAGGGAAACAATTTTATGATAAGACGATGAATGATTGGTCATGGGGATTTGAATTTAAAAAAAAATGTGGGACAAATGGTTGTAAAAGTGAGTGAAGGCGAAAGCATGCGTTTTCGAAGTTAGGGGACAAAGCTTGGAGTGTGAGTAGTGAGTCGGTCAAAATCTTTGAAATTCACTCACCCCAAACACCATGCTTAACTGCACGCACTGCACTATTACCTTCTGCTTTCCAAGAATATTACTACTAAATTATTAACTTCCATGCATAGGGGCGGGTTTTTTATTAAAAAATCAGGTTTAGGGCGGCCGTTTTTTAAAATTGATTCGAGTCAAGTCGAATTTGAATTTAGGATGAAGATTTTCGATCTGACCCGGTCTAATATATTTATAATTGTATTTATATATTATATTTGATTTTTTAGACAAATCGAGTCTTTTATTAAAAATACAAAGTTAAGTTGAAATAAAATATATTAAATTTGAAGCGAGATGAAGTTGGGTTAGGGGTTTTAAATTTTAGGTCGGGATTGGGATGGCGAAAAACCCGCCCTATCCCATTGCCATCTATATCGTTACATTTGGGTCACTCAATTTAAAACCCGCCCTACAACAGAGGTCACTCAATTATGGATAGGGTTACATTTGAGCCACTCAATTATGGGTATGGTTACATTTTGGTCACCCAATTATTAAAGGTTACACTTGGGTCACTCGATTATGGGTAAGGTTACGTTTGAGTCTATTATTATTATTATTATTATTATTATTATTATTATTATTATTATTATTATTATTATTATTATTATTATTATTATTATTATTATTATTATTATTATTATTATTATTATTATTATTATTATTATTATTATAATACCCATAAACAACACATTAGGAAATGTGCAATGATAAATTTAAATATAGAATATACTACTCAATATGGTAACAATGACAATTCTTCAACAAACTTTAGCTTTGGCTCAGATTGTGATATGATAAGAAATGAGATCGAAGAAGATGACAATTTGAGTGTTGTATTTAAAAATATGATTTTATCTTTTTATACACATGGTATTTGAGTCAAGTTAATTATCGATTCAGAATATTATTTCTATTAACATATACTTATAGTTGAATTTTTTAAACCCAATAAATAGTTGAATTTTTTAAACCCAATAAATAGTTAAATATTTTTAATTTATACAAAATTTTAAGTACATAATACATAAATAAAATATAAATTATAAAATTTTAAAGGGTTGAAATTGAAAAATTATTATTTAAGATCAAAAAGATGAATTTGAAAAATGATCATTTATAATTTTAAATGGATGAGACAATTATGATTATCATTTAAAATATAGTGTGAAAATTTAAATTCTTATTTTAAATAGGTTATTAATTTATTAATTTCTAAACTAAATTTAATAAGTTTAACCACTCATTATGTTATGTCAGCCAGACATCTACCTAGCCAGTAAACAAAGTTTTATCATAAACCTTTCCCCTAATTTTACACTATTCTCTTGCTTAATTTTACTTTAAAATTGTTTCAGAACTTCCAGTCATTATCTTTCAACAATTAATCAACCTTTTTAATCATTTAATTTCTCCTTTAGATTTTGTTTAAGGATTAATATCCTATACACTGGCGGTGGAAACTGAAAGTTTCCACAAGCACCTTAGTTTTAGGGTATAGGGTGTTAATTTAGGGTATAGGGTTTAGGGGTTTAGGTGTAGGGCTTTAGAATTTAGGGATAATTGTTTCAATTTAAGGTTTAGAGTTATAATTTAGGGTTTATAGGTTAGGGTTTAGTTTTTAGGATAATATGGTGAGGATTTAGGTTTTAACTTATAAACCCTAAATTATAACCCTAAACCTTAAATTAAAACAACTATCCCTAAATTGTAACCCCTTGCACCTAAACCCCTAAACCCTACACCCTAAACTAAGTCTATATACCCTAAAACTAAGGCGCTTGTGGAAACTAAAAATTTCCACCGCCTGTGTATAGAATATTTATCCTTTGTTTAATTGGGTGAAAAATGACACGATGGAGGGAGTAAGAAGACAAGTAGAAAAAAAAATAATGCGTTTGGTATGAAAAAAAAAAAGAAATGGAAAGAAAAATGAGAAGGGAGATCATTTTTGAGAGGCAGACTTTGGTAAGGGCCGGAGGGACCTTGACATCTTAAAATTTTAAACAATTCATATTTGGATCTTTAAAATTTTAATTTTTAAAAAAATTTCATTAAATCTCAAAATTTTTGAAAATTTAAATTTTAAATTTTTCGAAAATTTTAAGTTGTCCCCCCAACTTGCTTTATCGATCTATCTCTATCACTTCTATCTCTATCACTTTTCATTCTCATGTATAAAAACAAATCACTCCTATTTTGAAGAAAAAAGTTAAGAGGAAAAATGAAAAGAGACCTGAAATAGTTTATTTTTTCTTTCAAAATTTAATTTTTTTTCCTCTTATTTTCAACTATTTATCTTTGTATCCCTTTAATTTTCCATCATTTCAACCTTCTTTTCACTCTACCACTCAAAACCTTAAACTGTTAATAAAGATACACCACCCTCACATCTATGCCAAAAATTACCCAAAAATGCTTACAAAAATTTATAAAAAAATTCAATTTAAAGAATCTTTTATTAGTTAACCACTTCTAAACCTAAGATAATTTCATATCATTGTAAAGAATCCATTACTAATCTCATCTGATGTCAATCTCCCTCACTCTTAATTTTTTTCAATACTTCAATTACAAACAATTCAAACTTATTAACACTGGCCTTTGTAGCATAGTGGTAGTGCGTTCGCTTCGTAAGCGAAAGGTCGTGAGTTCAATCCTCACTAAGGGCTTTATATTGATTCAATTTCTTTAAAGTAAAAAACATCCTATATTATGATGCAAAATGACATCATGTTGTTCTAAGTTTTACTTCATCTTGTTGCTGAACCATGCAACCTCTATGAACATGGTAGAATTGAAAAAATATGACCGCACGAGAAAATTCATTCATTTTACAATATAGTTTTCATATTTGACAGATTTATCTCAGAATACTTTTTAAAGAATAATCTCTGGTTAAAGTTGATGATATGAAATTGCATGTAAAATGTCACAAACTAGGGTTTGTGCATATTCGGTTTAAGTCGGAATACAAGAAAGGGTTCATCAATTGCGGCTAACCTGTAAAATAGTCGAGGATTGGGGTTATTTGAAGACGATAAAATGGACATTGACATTAGTTTCTGGTTATGTACCAATGAGCAAGTTATGCATGTCCCAAAATTAATCTTAATTTTTTTTTTTGCAGAAACGGTTAGAAGGTTTGACATAAGTATGGCTGAAAGCATTATTTGTTAACATTGACCTTTGTAGCATAGTGGTAGTGCGTTCGCTTCGTAAGTGAAAGGTCGTGAGTTCGATCCTCACCAAGGGCTTTATGTTGGTTCAATTTCTTTAAAGTAAAAAATATTATATATTATGATGCAAAATGACATTATGTTATTTTAAGTTTTACTTCTTCATCTTGTTGTTGAACCATGCAGCTTCTGTGAACATGGTAGAATCGAAAAAATACGAACACAGAAAATTCATTCATTTTACAATAGTTTTTTTATTGGACAAATTTATCTTAGAATATTTTTTTAAAGAAAAACCTTTGATTACAGTTGATGGTATGAAATTGCATGTAAAATGTCACAAACTAGAGTTTGTGCATATTTGATTTGAGTCAGAATAAAAGAGGAGGTTCATCAATTGCGGTTAACCTGTAAGATAGTCGAGGACCGAAGTTATTTAAAGATGATAAAACGAACATTGACTTCAGTTTTCAATCATGTTCCAATCAGCAAGTTATGCATATCCCAGAATCAATCTTAATTTTATATTTTTTTGCAGAAATAGTTAGAAGGTTTGACAGAAGCAAGGCTGGAAGCATTGTTTGTTAACATTGGCCTTTGTAGCATAGTGGTAGTGCGTTCGCTTCGTAAGCGAAAGGTCATGAGTTTGATCCTCACCAAGCGCTTTATGTTGGTTCAATTTCTTTAAAGTAAAAAATATCTTATATTATGATGCAAAATGACATCATGTTGTTCTAAGTTTTACTTCTTCATCTTGTTGTTGAACCATGCAGCCTCTTTGAATATGGTAGAATCAAAAAAATACGACCACATGAGAAAATTCATTCATTTTACAATTAGTTTCTTTATTTGACTGATTTATTTCAGAATACTTTTTAAAGAAGAATCTCTGGTTATAGTTGATGATATGAAATTGCATGTAAAATGTCACAAACCATGGTTTGTGCATATTCGTTTTGAGTTGAAATACAAGAGGGGATTCATCAATTGCGGCTAACCTGTAAAATAGTCGAAGACCGGGTTATTTGAAGACGATAAAACATACATTGACATAAGTTTTTGGTCATGCTCTAATGAGCAAGTTATGCATATCCCAAAATTAATCTTAATTTTTCGTGTTTTTTTTTTTTTTGCAGAAACGGTTAGAAGGTTTGACAAAAGCAAGGCTGGAAGCATTACTTGAACAAGTTGAAGAAGAGAAGCAACGACAAGCAACTAATTTGTTTATATACTTTTTAAAGAAGAATCTCTGGTTAAAGTTGATGATATGAAATTGCATGTAAAATGTTACAAACCAGGGTTTGTGCATATTCAGTTTGAGTTGAAATACAAGAGGGGATTCATCAATTGCGGCTAACCTGTAAAATAATCGACGACCGGGTTATTTGAAGACGATAAAACGGACATTGACATAAGTTTTCGGTCATGTTCTAATGAACAAGTTATGCATATCTCGAAATTAATTTTAATTTTTCGTGTTTCTTTTTTTTTTTGCAAAAACGGTTAGAAGATTTGACAAAAGCAAGGCCGGAAGCATTGCTTGAACAAGTTGAAGAAGAGAAGCAACGACAAGCAACTAATTTGTTTATATGCTTTTTAAAGAAGAATTTCTTGTTAAAGCTGATGATATGAAATTGCATGTAAAATGTCACAAATTAGGGTTTTTGCATATTCGGTTTGAGTCGGAACACAAGAGGGGGTTCAGCAATTGCGGCTAACCTGTAAGATAGTCGAGGACCGAGGTTAATTGAAGACGATAAAACAAAAATTGACATCACTTTCCGGTCATGTTTCAATGAGCAAGTTATGCATGTCCCGAAATTAATCTTAATTTTTCATTTTTTTTGCAAAAACGGTTAGAAGATTTGACAAAATCAGGGCTGGAAGCATTACTTGAGAAGCAACTATATTTTTTTATTGTTTTGTTAAAAAATACCTTAAATATAATTAAAACAATAAATGACAACTACTTATTTGATTGTCACTTGAAAAACATGTGAAGTTATAAAGGTAAAAGGTGAGGCCCTGAGCAAGTGCTCTGGCTGCTCCCTTTACTAAACGCCACTAGTGCTCGTGTTCAGTCACATTGCACTCTGGAAAAAAAATTCAGATTTAAATTTTGGAGCCGATATTATTTTTGAAAATGACAATTATGAGCTCCAAAATAATCAGATATGAAGGATATTAAAAAGAGGGGATGGGGAAACCAAAATAATCTACAGCTTAAAGATACATAGATGATCCAGAAAAGTTTCCCTTGTATGCTATAAACAATACATCCTCAACACACAAAGCTGAAAACCAATAAATAAGTTCTATCACACCAGATATGAAATTGCATGTAAAGTGTCATAAATTAGGGTTTGTGCATATTCGGTTTGAGACGAAATACAAGAGAGGTTTCATCAATTGCGGCTAACATGTAAGATAGTCGATGACCGAGGTTATTTGAAGACGATAAAACAAACATTGACATCAATTTCCGGTCATGTTCTAATGAGCAAGTTATGCATGTCCCAAAATTAATCTTAATTTTTTGTTTCTTTTTGCAAAAACGGTTAGAAGGTTTGACAGAAGCAAGGCTAAAAGCATTGCTTGAACAAGTTGAAGAAGAGAAGCAACGACAAGCAACATAGTTTTTTTTATTGTTTTATTAAAAATACCTTAAATACAATAAAAACAATAAATGACAACTGCTAACTTATTAAATTGTCACTTGAAAAAAACCTGTGAAGTTATAAAGGTAGAAAGGTGGGGCCCTGAACAAGTGGTCAGGCTGCTCCCCTTATCAAACACCACTAATGTTAGTGTAGCACTCCGAAAAAAAAATCCAAATTCAAATTTTAGAGCCGATATTGTTTTTGAAAAGGACAGTTATGAGCCTCAAAATAATCGGACATGGAGGATATTAAAAAGAGAGGGGGGGGGGGGGGGCAAAACAATCTACAGCTTAAAGATACATAGATGATCCAGAAAAGTTTCACTTGTATGCTATAAACAAATATATCCTCAACACAGAAAGTTGAAAACCCATAAATAAGGTTCTATCACACCAGACATAAATCAATCTTCCCTCTTCCTCTTTCCTTTTTTTTCATTTCACTTTTTCCTTGTTTTCTACACCAGAAAAAAATATCCAAGGGTTCTTTATTTTTTGTTTAAAGCCAAAACAGAAGGTAGCAAAACTCATCTGTTTCCTTCCACTGATCAAAAAGCAGGTGGTGGTGTTGGAATAGCCTTTCTGGCTACATTCTCAACGGCTCCACCCGTTTCATAAAGTATTCTGGTCTGCAATCAGCAGCAACGTCTTTCAAAGATTCAATGCGTGTTCGCTTGTCCAAGGGTCCCCGAGGCAAACCTAGGTACAAAAAAGAAATATGTAATTATTATTAAAAGAAAATGAAGCAATAAACAAAATATGCAATCCATATATTTTTGGGATATTGTTCAAAATTCTTCAAATGTTACTCGTTAATGATCCGTACTCCATAGAGAATAGAGAACATGCATAATGACAGTATTTAAACTAGGCTCAAAAATTATGAAATGGTAGGAATAATGTGGTCTGAACACAAATTGTAAGGCTCACTATCCAAAATTGCACTCTTGGAAAATTATTTGCATATAGAAGACACATTGGCCAAAAGAACTATGGATGTTGAGAAGAACGGCAGAAAGATATATCTTCTCATCATAATAGTAGGACGTGAGGCTAATGAGTTCTTGCAGATCAAAATTTTTAACTGATAAAGGATGAGAATGAGAAAGTAAAATACCATAAGAATAATGGCTGCAAGAAGATCACATAATCCAACAAATAATTCCAAAACGAATCAATAAGTGGTACCATCAAAATCACGGGCAAAAGGACTAAAAAACGGTGCAACCCATTGTTGCTCCAAGTTCCAACTCTTCATTTTCCATGAAGTGCCCGTGTCCAATATGAGTGAATATTTGAGTTTCCGAGAATCCTCCAAATATATGGAAAAACTTGGTTTTTTTTAATATACCCACATCAGTCACATACCCGTAGTTGATGTTTATACCCAAATCTGAGGTGCCACCATTTTTTTCTTATTTCAATACATAGGTCAGTCAGGGTTAAGAGTATGTTACAATCAATATGCTTGAATGCACTTCAGAACAAGAATCATAGAAATAAATTATACCTCTTAGAGCAATGCTTGCTATCTCCTACTGTGTTTTGGTTTAAGCCTCTTGAAAGCCATAAATGTAACTGCAGCAGACAGAGAATACCTGCAGAAAAATGAGATAGATACCGCGTAAGAGGTATGATGGGAGAAAAAGAATTAGCTTTAAAATTCTGAGATAAATCTGTAATTTTGTTTTCACTAACAAACGTGACACCATGATTTGCTTCAGAAATAGCAAGAATGTTCTCAAAATAAAGTGAAGTGAAAGGCATACAGAAATACAAATAATACGAACAAATACATGCTTCCTTACCACAATCCATCGCGCATCCATATATGTCTCTACAGATGAAAGTAGAAGGATGCATGAATCATTATGTCCCATCATAAGACATTTTATTGAAGCGAATTTTGGCTAAAGACAAATTTCGGCTATGCAGAATCTTGAACACACAAGGATTTATATACAATCCGTTGAGCTTTAATGGGGTTTTCTCAATTCAAAAACTACAAGGAAATGTGTGTGTGTGTGAAAATCCTTGAGGCATAATTGATTCTCAACCCAAATGCAACTAACCTATGCTCATTTCTACAAGATGTTAATTTGCCATGTAGCTCAAGAAAATAAATCTGAGAGGAAACAAGAAGTTATCGGAAATTATGTGCTCATATTCTATTTCACCTGAGGATGCTTCCTGATAATCTCAAAGTATATAATCATCCAAATTATCAGTAGTAGGAGCAAAATACATTACTCAATGTGTCAAAATCTCCCAGAACAAATTGATGCTAAAAAAAGCAACCATGATAACGAAGTAAACACACACAAGCATACTAGACCTTAAATCTACTTCAAAAACAAGTAATTAGCATTGTACCCAACCCATAAACTTGAAAGGTTCCATAGGGCATTTCCAAAGAGGCGGGCACAAATATTAAGTACATGGTCTATTAGTTCAAAATATCATGACAAAAAAACATATATATATATTAAAAGAATATTTGAAGCATGTATAGAGGTGTGCGTCAATGCACGGCAGCTTTAAGATAGCCTTGAGGCCTAAATAAGGCATTTGCAGCAAGATAATGATGTGCTGATAAGAATCAATTTTTATCAAGGAGTCCTAAAACTTAAAAAGTTCAATCAAATAATGAACAAAGAAAAAAAGGAATTAACTTGCAGAAGTTGTGTTAAATCAAATGCAGTTTAAAGCAACATACATCACTTCTCTTTTGATTTCCAAAAGAAGAGGCAGTCTTTGCCCAAAAGTTGCTAAATTGAATTAATACAAAATTTTATTGCACAACAATAATATAAAATGATTATATATCTCTATAATAATTAATTAAAATAAATCTTGAGTTTTCGGCAAGATATTTACATTGTTTTATTCAGTTCATATAACCTATTCATTATTTAAATTTGGCAATTCAGATTTGCTTAAATTCTAATTAGAAATAAAGCATTATATGCATAAGCTTAACACGTTTCCTTTTTAAAAGAACAGATAGGCCGAATGTTTGCCCTCCTTCAACGCAATCACAAGAAAATCAGAAGTATTCTAATGCTGGAAGGAGAGGGAACGAGCATGCAGAATACTACACTATAAAATATCCTCAAACATATCTAACGAAGGAACTATATCTGCAGGGGCAAAATATTTTGGATCATATAATATTGTGACTCATACCATGTCAATGTATAATTTAGATGATCTTGAGGCATAACTGAACTGCGAATCAAGGAACTGGCATCCTTTGGAACAGGATAAGGGTTGCTTGGATTAACATCTTCATTGATGTCTTCAATTAAAAGAGTATCCTTCGGAAGGCCACAAGCAACAGCAATTGCAGGAACATCAACATAGAACCACTGTCCAGAGTTTGGATCATTTGCTGGAACAAATATGCTTGGCTTCTCACTCCCCCGGACAACTCCAATAACTTCCACAGAAGTAATAGCAGGGGCTTGATCCTGTATTCCAAAAAAAAAATCTCCTAAGATATGTCATTGGTATCAACCAAGGAATCAAGGATGATAAGAGACAACCTCAACAGCCTTTTGCTTCTTAGACAGAAACATTCCCCACCAGCTTTGTTCATTCTGTTGGGCAGGAACAGCATCCGTACTTGAAGATTTCTCCCTGTCTTGTGGAACTTCAAAAGATTTGTCTCTCCAGCTGCGTGGAACCCATCCTCTATTTACAAGAACTGGTGACTGCACACTGAAAGTACATTTGAATTAGTAGAATGGAAACATAGTAAGCAATCCCATGCATCAGAAAGGAACATTAAGTCCAGCACCAGAAAGGAATATTTATATAGAACACAAAATTAACGTTAATTACCTCTCAGCATCGCCGGGGATTGGCATTAGGGGTGTAATGACATAGTAGCCATTTTCAGTCACTCCAGAAATGCTTCTAGAACGAGGCCCAATATAGATTGACCTTCCATTGTCAAAAACTCCTTTGCACACTACTCGTCTAAACTCCAAAGTTTCCAATGCCTCACTCGAAGGAGGCGTGTCATTTAGTTTCAAAGGTTCCATTTCCAACCTTTTTTGTCTATAATCCAACACCTTTATCTGTATAAAGTATGATGAACAAAATATAAGAATGCTATTCTGAAAAAAAAACTGAAAACAATCCTAACACGCAGAAAGCAAGGGAAAACAAATGAGAACAACACGTGCAGAAAGTTGAGTGCACATGTTTCTAAAGGATGAAACATTACAGTTAGACACAAGGAAAAGGATTTCTACAGATTGCGGTATAAACCTGATAAGCACATGGCTTAAGCGTCATGATCCATTGGAAATGACAGGTGACTATGCTTATAAAGTATATGGCATATAAATAAAGAAGATTAGTGAAATAATAGAAGATGTGCGCCAAATTATATATAATTCATTTATGCATTAGCTTTCTTGGACTATTTTATTCATTCGAATTGTCTAACTATATCATGAAAGCATTTTATGCCAAAAATGAAACATAAAATATGAATTATTAATCTTCCAAAGTTCAAGTATAAATGTAAATACGAGCACCTTAAGGAGTATATTTCTAATAAAAAAAACACTACAGACTGCTATTGGCTCAGTGCTTGACTAAATTAACTGGACTTGGGGTGTCTGTCAGATATGAATATGTATACGACACAAATATGCTCAATTTAATTTATGTTTCTCCATATATTTGGAGAATCATACCCCAGCATACCTATGTCCGAATATGCATATGAGAAGACGTAGAAACACGGGAACACTGGAAAGTCCAGGTAAAGTTGGTACCTGATTTGCACAAAGCCTAAAAACATAATGTAGACAGCACCAAGACATCCTTCTCCAATTAGAACACTCTTTTAATTTTAATTTTGTTCAGTCAACAATTTCAATTAAACAGTAACAGGACAGCCTATATTTTCTCACTAGAAGTTGGACAATTATCATTGGTTTGAGCCCTGTTTCTTCAAAGAGCATTTAAATTGATATATTCCTAGAGCAATTCAAACTCACTAGAATAGCAGTAAATGTTAAACTCACTAGAACAGCCTATATTTTTTTTACAGAAGAATGCTTGGGACAAACACCAACAGGCAAGCATAATATAAAAAGAAAAGGGCAGTGAAACAATGACAGAGATAGAATAAAAAGACCATCTTGACCTTGTCTTGCCTTCTGAAAATCTGCCAAGTTCCAAGGCCGAAAGTGATGGCTCCTGGAAGGAAAAGAAACCATCTTGACCATTTTGATCCTTTCTCTTTATCTGTCAAAGATCAAAAAATGAAGATGGCAAATAGTCTATGTCATTAAACTCTACAAAGTTCCCAATACGAAGAAAAACATGATAAAGTTAAATACCATGAAGAGATTGGGAAGAAGAAGAGGAAGCAGCAGCAGCAGCAGCAGCAGAGGTGGAAACATAGAAGGAAGAAGCGGGTACCCAATGCTTCGGCGGGAGTGATTGGTTGGAAACGGCATAGATGGCCTCAGCAGGGCGGGGTCTCGTTAGGGTTTTGGAAATGATAGCCGTTTTTGCCCTCAAATTTGACGCCATTGCCAGCAACCTTCTAAGCTCTACCGAGGGGGAAAAAAAGTGGAACAGTCAACACGACAACACCACTGTTTCAAGGGTTTTGGGAATCAAAGAAGAAAAAGAGAACTTTTAACTCAATGTAGAAAAAAAGTTAGAATACAGTGAAATTACATTTGGGTCACTCAATTATTAAAAGTTACATTTGAGTCACTTAATTTTAGGTAAGGTTATATTTGGGTCACCCAATTATTAAAGGTTACATTTAGATCACTCAATTATGGGTAAGGTTACATTTGAGTCACCATTTATATTTAAAAAAAAGTATATCATTTTGTGTATTATATTAATTAATGATTTCAAATGAAGTACTCTAATGTTAACGATGATGTACACGTGATTTGGAAGAAAAATGACTAAATTGATGTATTTTTTTTAAATATGAATGGTGACCCAAACGTAATTTTACCCATAATTGAGTAATACAAATGTAACTTTTAATAATTGGGTGATTCAAATGTAACCTTACCAAAAATTGAGTGACTCAAATGTAATTTTTAATAATTAGGTGACCCAAATGTAATCTTACTCATAATTAAGTGACATTCGTTGTAGTTTACCCTTGTTTGCTCTAAAGCATCAATTTTTTTTAAAAATAATAGTATTTAATTGATTTTTCAAATCAATAAATTAAATTAATTTTGTTTTTAATAAAAAAATTGAATCATTTAAGTATTTTGACTAATTTGGACACTTTTATATTGTGTACGTTGTGATTCTATCCAATGATATTTATAGATTGTATAAAAAAAATTAAAAGAAACTTAAAATTTTATTAAAATATATATTTTTATAAAAATAAAAATATTAAACATGAGTAGAAGTATAAAAGTATAGAAATTTAAAAAATACAAAATATTAAACATTATTAAAATATCTAAAACTATGAACAACTATAAAAAAAAATGGTTACTTCGCTCATCCCCTTGTGTCCTGGTGGTAAAGGTAAATGTTTATCATCCTTTGGGACCCGGGTTCGAGCACCAGTAATGTCATGATGTGTGTGTCGTGGTTACTTCTGAGTTTCAGTGTTTCATCATTATTTAAAAATATTAAATAGAGTTTTTTACTCTTTTAATATTTTTTTAGAATTTTATAGAAGTTTAAATATTCTTTTAGATTTTTACGTATTAAAAATCCCTAATATATTAATTAAATTTGTTATATTTATTTTTTTACCATTATCATATGAATTAAAAAATAACAACCTAACCTTTAAAAACATAGCGTATCTAATATTTAAAAATAATAATTATTATATGCACAGGCGGTGGAAACAAAAATCTCAATTTTAGAGTTTATAATTTTAATGTTTGGGGTTTAATTATAGGAGTTTTTAAAATTATGGGGTGTGGTTATAATTTAAGATTTATATGTTAAAACTTAAATCTTTAATCGTATTACCATAAACCCTAAAATATAACCTCTAGACAAGGTATGTAAACGAGCCGAGTCGAGCTCGGGTAGTGCTAAGCTCGGCTCGGCTCGTTAAGATTTCGAGTCAAGTTCGAGCTTGAGTAATTTCTAACGAGCCTGAGAAATCTTAGCTCGACTCGGCTCGTTTAGAACTCGAGTCGAGTTCGAGCTTGATTCGAGCCCAATCGAGTCAAGTGTCGACCGATCTTTGATTGCACTGGACTCGAGTAACTATTCATTTGTCAAGTCTCATTTAAAGTCCTATGAAAAACAAACTTTGATACACAAGTTGTGTAAACTAAAGTTTGTTAAGTTTAGAGTTTAGGGTGTTAGCTTAGGTTTTAGGGTGTTAGGCTATTGGGTTTAAAATTTAGGATTTAAATTTTAGAGTTTAATACTTATATTTGGGGTTCATATTTAGGGTTTTAAGTTTAAGAATTTAGATTTTAAATTATAAAAAAAATTAGTATATTATATTTTCGAGTAGCTTGTGAGCTTTTCGAGTCGGGTATCAAGTAGCTCGGCTCGTCAAGAACTCGAGTTGAGTTCGAGCTCGAGTCGAGTCCAATCGAGTCGAGTTTTGACCGAGCCGAGCTTGAGTAGCTCGCGATCTGTCTCGTCTCATTTACAGCCCTACTCTAGACCATACATTCTAACCATCAACCTTAAATCTTATACTTCTAAACCTAAATTAAGTCTATAAAGTCTAAAACTAAAAGCACTTATAATTTTTATTTTTATTTTTACTGTTAATGCATAAGATATTTATCCCTTTAAAAAAGGTAATTATACCATGCACTAGCGGTGGAAATATTTTATTTCAATAAACTTCATAATTTTAAAGGTTAAAGATTCATTTTAAGGCTTGTAGTATAGGGTTTTAGGTTTACGTGCTTAGAATTTAGACAATGTGGTCTAAATCTCTAACATGTTAGAATTTAGGGTTTTAAGTTTTTGTGCTAAAATCTAGAGAGGTAAAAATCTAAATCCCTAACATATTATTCTAAAACCTAAACCTTAGCCTATAAACTTTAAATCCTAACTCTAAACCCTAAGTTCTAACCACATACTCTAAATTCTAAATTCATAAATTATAGACCCCTAAATTATAAAATATTTCCACCGTCCTACTATCATATATTTTCCCTTAAAAAACACAGTATCTAAATTTATTGAGTGCTATCCGAAATAAAAGATGATGTCTACTGCCCATAAACAAATGTTCTTTAGCTTTAGCAATCAAAATTTGGATTATTGATCCAACCGATCCGGTTCGGTTTTGTAATGAATGCCGTCAATCCACTTCAACTTTTACTTGTTCCTTTGATGTCTCA
Source organism: Hibiscus tridactylites (assembly GCA_958450335.1). Classification (NCBI taxonomy): domain Eukaryota; kingdom Viridiplantae; phylum Streptophyta; class Magnoliopsida; order Malvales; family Malvaceae; genus Hibiscus; species Hibiscus tridactylites. The sequence goes on along the minus strand of OY288288.1, from coordinate 68,790,188 downwards.
TTCATGCTCTTTTCTATTCAATCTCAAGCCTTTGAACAAGATCCCACTACTTTAAAGTTTCCCTCTTTTTTCTTTGAAGTTTATTTTTAGAAAAATCTCTTCTTTTTTAACTTTTGGAAGAAAATAAATGGTTGGGGTTGGTGGAAGAATCATTTAGCGGCGGAGTTCATTCATCGATCCTTATGCTGAACAAAAATGGTGTTCAAAAACAAGCTATTTTTCTCATCTTCAAAGAAATCGGATTCTTCTAGCGCTGACGGATCAAACAGCCCTCGATCATCTTCCAATTCGCCCATTCGATCCGACAAGAAGAAACCCAAAGCTTCTACTTCAAAGCCTGACTCCCTTTTCAGTCCCGTTGCTTGCAAGCAAACCCAAGTCAAAGATGGATATAGAGGCAAGGAGCTCAAACCCCAAACCCCTCCTTCTAAGCCCGATGGCAAGGATGGGGCCTCCTCCGAGTCGCCCCTACTGGCATCTTCCTTGGGGTTGAATCGGATTAAAACCCGCTCCGGCCCCTTGCCGAGGGAGACGTTTTTCAGTTTCCGCGGTGAGAAAAGTGCAGCGGCTTCTGTGCTTGGAGCCAGTAACTTGTCTAAGCCTGGAAGTTCACGTGGTGGTGGTGGTGGCTGCGACGGTGGTAGTTTGTCAAAACCAGGTTCCGGGAAGAAAGATGGGTTTTTGAACAAGAGGTTGGTGCAGGAGAGTTTGTCTGATAATGTGAGCAATTCAAATAGTATGTCGACTGGAAGTGGTGGTGATGGGTGGCACTCGAAAGAGCAGAGTCCCGGTGTCCAAGGGGAGTTGCGGTTGCAGAACGGGGAATCATCTTCAGAAGCTGGTAATGTTCAAACTTTGAGGCATGATTATTTCGTGTGTTTCTGATATTATTGTTGTTTCGATTATGCCATTGATGTTACTTTAATGACAGTATTGTTGCTTTATGGTTATCTGTTCTTGTTTTTGTTGTGGATTTCGTTGTTTAGTGACTAGTTGGTTGATAGATGTTAAAAACTTAAAACAGTTTCTTTTTGCTTTCATCAACTGTTTAGGATTAACTGGAGTTAAACCTCTGAACTATTCTTCCATATTTCAAAAAAAGGAATTGCTAAACGTGCATGATCACAGTGGTTGTGTATATAATGTTGAATGAAGAAATATTAGTACTTGTGAGTTGTGATTCTACTGTTTTGCATTTTATGTTGTATTGGACTTTTCTTCTTTGTCTCTACTTGCCGTGTCTAAATAGGATTTTTCTTGAATTCTGGATAAATATTTGTCAAGAGTGAAAAGTTTAAAAATTGAAAGACCATGTGTGGATGGATGATTAGTAGAAATAGAAATGGGTGCTGGTCTATGGATTTTGGGAGCACTAAAGGGAATTTCCCCAATACGCTGATATGCCCGTAATGCTTAGCATTTTCAGCAGATGCATGTAATTTGGCATATTTTTCTTTCTTTTCTTGTTAGTCCCTTCTTTTTCAGTTCATGCATGTTCAGTAACCAAACTGTTCTTAAGAAGGTGATACAATTTATGGGATATGAAATAAATTGTTTTTCTCATATTGCCAGTTCAGATTGTTAGTTACTTTAACAAGCTCCATATATAACATTTTTTTTGAGTTTTAACTGTCACTCGCTGCCCCATCTTAGCTTATCTGAAGTTCTGAACTTCAATATGACTTTGAAGTAACACGCTTATGATTTGGTTTAAATAGTTTCAGGGTTTTTTCAGTTATCATATACCTTCCTTCCTAATGTCATATAGAAAACCCCATTACTTTCTAGTTAATAGTTATGCATTTCTCTTAAGTTGCAAGTGCATTTTCTTAATTTATCCTTTCTGTTTTAACTTGGAGAACATCATTTTTTTTTTAATTTTTAGAAGACTTCTAGGGTTCAATCTACCGTTTGTTTGGAATACTGTTTAACAATGAAATGGTTTCACTGCATGGAGGCTTGCTGGCAATTTGTTCTGATTTATTATCTCAAACACAGCTTTGATGCCTTGAATTCTGTTACCAGGGCGAAACGAGTCATCATTGGGCCACTCTGGAGGCTTAAAAAGTTCAGATTTTTGTACACCAGAGGTACGGTAGTATTTTCATCAACCCTTACCTTGCTGTTACATATTACTAGTGACAACTGCCAGTTTTTTAGCATTTGAACTTTTAAGTTGTGATGGTGTTATTGCTTATTCAGATATTTGTTTCCCAGGCTTCATATGATTGTGAAAACCCAAAGGAATCTGAATCACCCCGTTTTCAAGCTATCCTTCGTCTTACAAGTGGTCCTCGGAAGAGGTTTCCTGCTGATATTAAGAGTTTTTCCCATGAATTGAATTCCAAAGGCGTACGCCCTTTTCCACTTTGGAAACCTCGACGCTTAAACAACTTGGAGGTACTTTGATTCTATTTCTTGCCTCCTATTTTCATGCAGTTTTGTGTTCTTAACTAGATTTTTGTTTTATGCAGGAAGTCTTGGTTGCGATTCGAGCAAAATTTGACAAAGCAAAGGAGGAAGTGAACTCTGATCTGGCTGTTTTTGCTGCAGATCTGGTTGGAGTTCTAGAAAAAAATGCCGACAGTCATCCTGAGTGGCAGGAAACTATTGAGGATCTGCTGGTTTTGGCTCGAAGCTGTGCTATGACACCGCCTGGAGAGTTTTGGCTTCAGTGTGAAGGCATTGTTCAGGAGTTAGATGATAAGCGTCAAGAACTCCCTCCGTGCGTGCTGAAGCAGCTTTATACCCGGATGCTTTTCATTCTCACAAGGTGTACTAGATTGTTTCAGTTCCACAAAGAAAGTGGGTTGGCAGAGGATGAACCTTTGATACAACTTCGCCAATCTAGAGTCCTGCATCCTGTAGATAAGAGAAGTTTTTCGGGTCTCCTAAGGGAAGCAAAAAGTTTGAGTTCATCAAAGGCACCGAAATCAGCCTCGTCTAAGAAATCTTATAGTCAGGAGCAACATGCCTTAGATTGGAGCAAGGACCATGCTTCTGTGCCAGGAGGTTTTGTTGCTCCCATTGACGACACTTCAAAGAACTTGGAGTCTCCTGCAAGCAGAGACAGGATAGCTTCTTGGAAGAAACTCCCAACTCCTGCCAGAAAAGTCCCAAAGGAAGCTATTGTTATCAAGGAGCAGAATAATAGTATGCATGAAACTTTGAAAAGAACAGAAGCCTCCGATGTAGATATGGCTTCTATTAAACTTCATGAGCTTCCTGCTGCAAAAGAATCTCCAGGGCAGTCTTCTAAGCATCAACACAAAGCTTCTTGGGGTTATTGGGGAGATCAACCAAATGTTTCTGAAGAAAGTTCTATAATATGCCGCATTTGTGAGGAGGAGGTTCCCACCTCAAATGTGGAAGATCACTCAAGAATATGTGCAGTTGCTGATCGATGCGATCAGCACGGCTTAAGTGTTGATGAACGCCTTGTAAGAATTGCTGAAACACTTGAGAAGATGGCAGACTCCTTTGCTAATAAGGATATCCAACACTTAGGGAGCCCAGATGTTGCAAAAGCATCAAATTTGAGTGTGACTGAAGAATCTGATGTTCTATCTCCTAAACTAAGTGATTGGTCAAGGAGAGGTTCTGAAGACATGCTTGATTGTTTCCCTGAAGCTGATAATTCAGTTTTTATGGATGACCTTAAGGGTTTGCCTTCCATGTCATGTAAAACTCGCTTTGGTCCGAAGTCTGATCAAGGAATGACAACATCATCTGCTGGAAGCATGACTCCTAGATCTCCTTTATTGACACCGAGAACTAGTCAGATAGACTTGTTATTGTCAGGCAAGGGTGCTTTCTCTGAGCAAGACGATCTTCCACAGGTATCTCTTTGCCCAGTTGTTATTTCAGAACAACTTAGCTTTAAGAACAACAGAAATTGCTGTGTACTGTTATATGTCCAATGAACTAGTATGTTTTTTGATATTTTCTATACAACTTTATAGTTCCCCTCCCTTGACCTTCCATCCTTACACAGCTCTCCTCTCCTGTTATGCTCTTCCTTTTGTTTGTTTGAAATACTTGTTATACAAAAGACATTTTGTCTATGTTTTTGTGATTTGTAATTTGTTTCAGTTAAATTTTTGCTAAGACAACTGTTATGCACCAGCATTGAATTGCCAACAGTTGCTTATACAGATAGATTATACCAGCATTGGACTGCCAATAGTTGCTTATGCTGATAGATTATAAAGTATTTAAGATGAAAGCTTTCATATTAATTTGTTTCACTTCAGTTTTGCAAATACTACTCTATTTATTGCAGCTGTATTATGTGTCTGCTTTGAAGAGTCTGGGTTCTGTGGCCCTGAGGTGTTACTTTTTAACATCTAGTTAAGTGTATTTTGGTCTTATTGTAGCAGTCCCAAGTTCTAATTTCTTCTATGCCATGCAGATGAATGAACTTGCTGATATTGCCAGATGTGTAGCAAATAGGCCATTGGTTGATGATTGTTCCATGCCATATTTGCTATCTTGTCTTGAAGATTTGAGACTCGTCATAGACCACAGGAAATTTGATGCCCTTACAGTAGAAACATTTGGGGCACGCATTGAGAAATTGATCAGGTAAGTATGTTGCTGACATTCTTTGACACTTGTGTAAAGTATAAGGACAATGCAGTAGGTGCCCTAAAAAAATTTAGCCATATGATGAAAATTTTACTGAAACATTCTATTGTAAAGTAAAAGAACATTTGAATTTGAGCAAAAAGTGCTAATTGAGTTTGTTTCGGTTTCTTTATTCACTTATGATTTCAATGTTTAGGGAGAAGTATTTGCAGCTTTGTGAGCTAGTCGAAGATGAAAAGGTTGATATAACAAGTACCATTATTGATGAGGATGCTCCTTTAGAGGATGATGTGGTTCGTAGTTTGAGAACTAGCCCTATTCATTCATCTAAGGACCGTACCTCCATAGATGACTTTGAGATAATAAAACCGATTAGTCGTGGAGCATTTGGACGTGTTTTCTTAGCTAAAAAGAGAACAACGGGGGATCTTTTTGCTATAAAGGTACCTGAGTTTTATTTTCTTTCCCTAAGGTTTTTTTTATCAATGAATATAATAGTCCTTATTTATTATCGTTTTAATGTTTCCTAAATTTATGGTGCTCTCTTATTCTTTTAAAGCTTTTCATTGGTTTGTTTACTTTGGTTGATTCTTCTTGTGTTTTCGTCATGCATAAGTAGAAATACTTGAAGGTATCTTTGGCATTGTGATGCATATTTAGTTGCCCTCTTAATTTCTTACAACTTTAAGCTCCTCTTTCCTGAATATTCGTGAAGGCGGTGCGGTTTACTAAATGTTATGAACCGAAATAAGAAATAGAGATTTAGATAGAAGAAAGAAATAGAAGGAGAATTAAGAGATAAAAAGAAGAGAATTTAAGAAGAGAAAAGGATAAGGAGAAGAAGAAATCAGATTGATTTCATTGATATAATTCAGCATAAAGATCAGATTTTCACAATGTGGTCTATATACTAATTCAACAGTACATGCAGTTAATTATTTTAACAGCTGTTGCAATGTGATCCAGCCTGCATCCAATTCAGCTGATGTATATGGGTCACGTCCGTCCTCCTTTAATCCATTGGGCCCATTGACATTCTCGAATAATCCGTTGGCTCAATCATCAAATAAACCTCTGGCCCATTCTCCTTCATGCCCGTTGATCCTGCTGTTAAAACATCGTCGTGCTCATTAACATATATCTCCGATTCTTTCACTCGAGAATTCTCAAATCCATTCTTATAAATCCCTAGATTAACATCTAAGGTCATGACACCAAATTTGGTAACTCCCTATGTTACTGTGATCTGGACACTTTTTGGGACTTTGTTGCATTCATATTTCCATTCACCAAGATTACCTGAAAATGTGTTCTAGAAAACCGAGGAAAGATTTATGCCCAAGTAACTTGATTTTTGGTAAATCATTTATCAAAATCTATGTAGCTGGCTTTTCCGTTTTTGCTAGTATCTTTGTTAGAAGCAGCTGACTTAGTTGGTGAGATATTAAATCCTCTAATTAAACCAATTGTTGCTGTGAACAAAGTTCTCTTCTTTGTTTTCCTGAACTTACTACCTTTCAAATGCTGTAGAATCTTCATCCCACACAATAAACAGACTATTTATAATCAATTAAGGTGTATGGGGAGAAGAATCTTGAACAAAAAGTGAACAGAGTATTGGAGATGATGAAGAAAGACTGGAGAAATATGCCAAATCCAGGGAGACTATAGCAAACTCGATGGAGGAAGGGAGACGATGTGAGAGATATGTAAAAAGAAAGAAGAAACCAAAACGGAGAAAAATATGTGAAGGTTTGTGGCTTCTGTAAATGGTTGGGTTTAAATCCAATATTGTAACATCCCACTTTTCACCTTGGTCCTCCTGCCAACCTCTTTGTTTAATTTATTCCAGTTTGATTCAAACATGGAGCAATAAGGACATTTGGGCTTTAATTTTTCTACTCTCATGGGCCAAAAAGGAGTTTGATTGCCCTAGATGTTACTTTCATGAAATACCCTCAAACCAAGATAGTAATAACATGTTCTATTTGCATAAAAGATGGTCAAAGTACTGACAGTGATGTTAATCATCTTAACATTTTAAAATATTAATCCGGAAAGATAATGAATTTTAGGTTTAGGGATTGGGAAAGTGGAAAGAAAATGAATTTCAGGGTGTTTGGTAGGAAACAGAAGTGAGAAGGAAGGATTATCATTTGCCACACCTACTAACTAAAACAAACCAGTCCCAATTAAAACAAAAAGATAAAAGAAAAATGTGAGTGGTGTGAATCAAGTTTGTATATTTAGATTATCATGTTTGGGCCCCTCATCTGATTTTCATTATTCTGTTGTCAATGAGAGTGATGATGGATTTAATTTTCAATAAAAATATCAGTTTTTCTGTTTGGTGCAGGTTCTAAAGAAGGCAGATATGATTCGTAAGAATGCAGTTGAAAGTATATTAGCTGAGCGTGATATTTTGATTTCAGTCCGCAACCCATTTGTGGTGAGCAGGTCTTGCTTGCAAAGAATTGACTTTTTTAAGGGCTTGTTACCTTGTTTTTACATTAATCTATCATCTATGTGCTGTATAGGTTCGATTTTTCTATTCATTTACTTGTCGTGAGAACTTGTATCTTGTGATGGAGTACTTAAATGGAGGAGATTTATATTCATTGTTGAGAAATGTAGGCTGCTTGGATGAAGAGGTTGCTCGTGTATACATAGCCGAAGTAGTAAGTTTTGGTTTTTTGCCATAATTTTTTTTGGGGGATGCACAATTTTTGTTTTAATCTACTATATATATATAGGAATGGGATCCACTTACATGGTGTAAAACTCATTTAGTTTTACACTTTTTTTGGACCATTGTATGAGTGAAGTGGATGGATAAGATTAACAGTAGAAAATGTGAAGATTATCACTTAGAAAAAAAAAAGATAAGGAAATAATCTTAGCCATTTATTACTATCATCCAACGGTCCAAAAAAGTGTAAAACTAAATGAGTTTTACACCATGTAAGTGGATCCTAACCCATATATATATATATGTATATATATTGGCTTATGTTGGTTGAGTTCTTTTTCTTTTACCCTATGTACATATTTTTACAGGTGCTTGCCTTGGAGTATTTACATTCTCTGCATGTAGTTCATCGTGATTTGAAGCCTGATAATTTGTTGATTGCACATGACGGTCATATCAAGGTGATGTTTTAGTGACTTTCCTTGTTTCCCTTCTTTTTCATGGGTATTAGAAGATACACGTTGCATACTTTCGTTACTTTGTTGTTTTCAGCAACTATAAATGTGCCATTATTGACGGACACAATGGAAAATATCATTTGTTTTTGGGTCAGAGGCGGAATATCATTTTTCTATTTGCAGTTGGTTTCTTATTACCTTTGTTATACTGCAAAATATCATCTCTCTTTACTTTCTTTCATAATTTATGAGATCTATTTAGATTACAAATTTACAGTGCCAAGTTGAAATGTGTTGTACGGTATTGGCTAATCAGGGAAACATGAAACACCTTATGTTGAAAAGTGAGATGTAATTGAGTGGTCAAGTTACTACCTATTTTATTTTGAGATGATAATTGTTAAACCAAATGAGGGTACTTAAACGGAATGTGACATTGATATTTCTTCTTTAGTGCTAGTTTTTCTGTGCCTTTCATTATATTTGAACATACCCTTTCTAACTAACAGTTAAATTTTCCATTATAGCAGTTGACGGATTTTGGGCTTTCAAAGGTTGGTCTCATCAATAGCACTGATGACTTATCTGCTCCAGCAGTTAGTGGCACATCTCTACTTGATGATGAACAGCCTCAGTTATCTTCATCTGAGCACCAGCAAGAGAGGCGGAAGAAACGGTCTGCTGTCGGTACGCCCGACTATTTGGCACCAGAGATCCTTTTGGGAACAGGACATGGTTTGTATAACTCGTTTTAGTTTAAGGTGCTTTAATTATCTGTTAATCATCTGTTTGCCTTGGAGGTCAAGTTAGATTAAGGTCAATCTGAAATGTAAGTTAACCTAGAAGCTCAAGCAACTTGGATCCAATTTTTTTTTGCCTGATATCTTGTTCATATTTGATCAAGGCCTGTGGTAGCTGATTGGTTGCCCTTCCGTTTCTACCTGATATGCTTATGCATTTCTTCTTTGGTTGATCTTGTTTAAATCTGTAAGTTTACCATATTGTCTAACTTTCCTCAGGCACAACTGCTGATTGGTGGTCTGTGGGTGTCATTTTGTTCGAACTGATTGTCGGCATTCCACCCTTCAATGCAGAACATCCGCAGGTAATATCTTGATTCTGGTTGTTCTAGTTCTTGCTAACAGGGCTCGTGCTGCTCCCTTTTACTTTTCTTTTATGCATTTTGTTAAGTAGTGTTATCCCACATCTGTTAAGTACTAGGATTCTTGTGGTCTTATATTAAAGTTGAGCCCCTCTACCTTTTTACCAATTGGTTTTATGTTGGATGCTTAACACATTTTATTTCTTTTCTTTTCTTTTTGGAGAGTAGATTATTTTTTCTTTGCTCTTATTCTGTTAATCTAGAACTTTGAAGGATATCAACTTTCTTTATTTCCCCCCCCCCCCCCCCCCCCCCCCAGAATTCTATAGCTTTGTTGTGCTGTTGGTATATGAATGTTTAATTACACCATCAGATTGAAGTTATCTTTCCGAATTTTGTAATTCAAATCACTTTATCTCATGTTTTCTTTATTTCATTGTTACTTTTTAATTTCCATTCCATGATTGGTTTCCTTCTATCCAGATTGGATTGAGAACGAGGCATTGTAAGAATGAAGCTATTTTCTAGATTAGTGTCAGATATGTTCCTATGTGTTTGGTCAATGAGGGTGGAAAATCAATCATATCTTTGGTTAACATCATTTCAACATTCTCAATGCTAGTTACTTCAGAACTTTCTTGTGGTAGTGAATGGGGTTGTAAGTCATAAGTCTTATGCCGATTGTTGGGTATACTTTTGTGTTCCAGATGTTCCTTTCTTGGCAGGGATGGAAACTGCTGAGACAATATTTGAAGTAAACAAAAAAGCTCATATATACTATTGGTCTTTTCTAGAACCTTGGGCAATTTTATCGAGCCAAAACTGCATGGCAGCTATAATGGTAGATTACTCACTTCCAGTCAGTTTTGGACTCCACATTCCTGAGCTAGGAGTTCTATGTTTTTCATTATCTTTTGGCTCAAAAACTGTTGTACCTGGGTGCTTTAGTGTGGCTATTGTTTTAAGGATTTTTATTTTTTTCTCTCTTTAATGATTGTTCATTCTTTGAACTATAGGATTTCGTAAATTCTGCTAACATTATTGATGTGCTATCTGCTTAGAAATTTTCATTTTCAATTATTTCTCGTTCTTTAATTTTCTTCCATATTTCGGTTCCAGATAATATTTGATAATATTCTCAACCGCAAAATACCTTGGCCAAGTGTGCCGGATGAAATGAGCCTAGAAGCACAAGATTTAATTGATCAGTAAGGAAATTGTTTTATTGATGTCACTTTGGTATTTTATTTTTCAAAGAAATTTTGAATACGGCTAAGTGTTATCCGTAACTATGTAAAAATATTTTTTCAAAAAGATAGACTGCACCAAGATGTTTTAGCAGAGGGTTCTCCCAAAATCACTGGTATCAAGCCTAAATGTATCTTGGGAGTCTTGGTTTTTGTAATTCTCATTTTTTCAGTATTTTTATAGGTTCGAGTGCCTCGTTATGGACTTAAAGTTGCTTAATTTATTTAATTTCCAGATTGTTGACAGAAGATCCCAATCAGAGACTTGGAGCCAGAGGAGCATCGGAGGTGATATTGATTCTTAAATTTGAGTAGAAGTTTTGAGACATTATTTTCCTTTCTCTTTATATTTTCACATTTTTAGAAATAATTGGCAGACAGATATTTGAATAAAAAACAACAAAATTTTTACACAGGTGAAGCAGCATGTATTTTTCAAAGATATCAATTGGGACACTCTTGCAAGGCAAAAGGTGTGTATGTCTTTGCTATCAGTTGTGAATTTTTGAGCCATCCAACTGTTTTGAGGTGTCTTGTTTTTTAATCATGATGCTTTTCGTATTTTACAGGCTGCCTTTGTTCCCACTTCAGAGAGTGCACTCGATACTAGTTACTTTACTAGTCGCTACTCATGGAATCCTTCTGACGACCATGCATATCCCGGTAGTGAACTTGATGATTCCAGTGATGCTGACAGTTTAAGCGGCAGTAGTGGTTACCTGAGCAACCGCCAAGATGAAATGGTACCTTAGCCCCCAGAAATCTGTCGTATCGTAAATGGCGATTTATCTATGATTTGCGTTGTTTGACTTTTTGTTCGTCTGTTGACCACGAATGAAGCAGGGAGATGAATGTGGAGGCCCGGCTGAATTCGAGTCCGGTTCATCTGTCAATTATTCTTTCAGTAATTTCTCATTTAAGGTATTATTTTCTTTTACCTAGTAAGGTGCATCAGAATGTTGCATGTAATTGTAATTACATACCTGCATAAGGTCCGGTGGACGTTTTAAATGTTCGTTTGACCATTGTATATGAGATGGTTTGCACAAGTCTTTATCAGAATTTTGGTTGGTTTTCTAGATCAAGTTTTGCTAATACTTCCTTTTCATCATGGTTGTTAGAATTTGTCCCAGCTCGCATCGATTAACTATGACCTGCTTTCTAAAGGTTGGAAGGGAGATCCTCCGGCGAATTTGAATCCATAGGAAGCTCCTCTTCTTTGTGAGAGCTTCGTTTTATTTTGTTCACGTTAGATCGATGTGGTATTATTTCACGAGCCTCATCACCCGTGATGTTTTTATAGCCTGTACATGTACGTATGTATGTGATTTCTGTGTCTTCACAAATATTGTATTTTTAATTAACTTGATAGGGCGTTTGATGCATGCAGAGATGGAAGAAAACTTGGGATTGTAACCATTTCGGGATGTGCGGTTTCCGCAGGTAAACGACTCGAATACCCGGATTTCACCCAATTTGACCCTGATAACCTTGATGAACATGCTGCAATGTGGGTCTTTTGGCCAATGGTGTAATTTGTGAATTTTCTGCGTAGTCTCCAGTGTAATGAAAACCCACTCTTTGTGTTCAGTTCAAAAGATGTTATTGGCTGTTCTATGAATCGTCCAATGCTTCGTGAGAAGAAGTAATTTTTGCCTTGTAAGGTAGAAAATTTCAGTTCTAAGCTATAAAACTAAGGCGCTGTGAAAACTTCAGCCAATGTATAAGATATTAATCTATATATACATATCGAGTATTTTATTAGCTAATAAAATTTATTTGTTTTGGTTATATTTTAAAGAAGAAAAAGTTGTCAAAAATTAAAAAAAAAACACAAGTGATTATTAAAATATAAATGGTAAAAAAAATTTAAATATGTTGTCAAGAGCTTAATGGTTGAGTGGTTATATTATAAAATGTACCAAAAAATTAACGTCATTTAGATAATTTACCAAACATTTGAGAATTTGAGTTTTTTTAAAATTCGGTTTATATTTGTATAGAACGGATAAATTAGTTTTTACTTTTTATTACCATTATTATCCCATATATAGTATATTGCCCTAATCTCTAAATCTTAATCATAACCTTCAAATTTTAAATCTATACCCTAATTCTTACAGCTTAAACTGAGTCTTTATACCTTAAAATTAAGGTATTTGTGGAAAAGTTTCTATCGCTAGTGTATTAGATATAAATTCATATAGTTATATATATAATCCAATGATTTAACTTAATTCGGAACAATAATATATATTGTCGTTGGAACAATATACATGCGAACGTACGATCAAGTATATTTAGTTCGCACGATCAAGTATATTTAAATATTTAATATCTTTTTATTTATGGGTGGAGATGAATACGTATAGTATTATACAACAAACATTCGAATTCGTGGATATGAGATCTTACGCATCATTTTGTGCATTTTGATTTGGCGGTTAATGTCCAATGAAGTAGTTTGTATCCCTAATATTATGTCGTTCTGTATCGTCGACAATTCAGCGTGAATTGGTCGACAGAGAGAGGGATAGGGGCAGAGACGTGACGACGGAAGAGAAAAGGAAGAGGAGGAGAATAGAAGAGGAGATGGCCATGGATTTTGATTTTGGTTTTTTTGCTTTTGATTGCATCGAAGGAACATGTTAATTAGCGTCTTATTTATATAGCAAACACACACAGTTTGCCGACAGGCTAGCCAAGTTTGTTAACACTTGTCGGGGTCAAACTCTGTGGGACCCTAACTCCTCCCCGTCTCTTCTCTTGTCTGTATAATTTTCTATGATATAAAATGAAGTTATCCTTCTAAACAAAAAAAAAACACACACACACACACAGAGTGCTGTCCTTTTGGAGAAAGAGACAGTCTTTAAGTTGAATAAGGAAAATCTATCTAAAGTTAAATAAGGAAAACCTTTTTCATGTTATATATAAATTTCAATTCATAATAAAGTAAAATTTCATAAAAATCTTTAAAGTTGAATTTTAAAACGGATGGTTATGGTAATTTGGAGTTTGAATTTGTTCTGTTCTATAGCTGCTGTAGGCTTTTGTTTCCTTTCAGTTCTGGTTTTGCTGCAGAACTTTAATGATAATAAAATAACTCTGATTTTGCGAAAAAGAAAAGAATGTAGATTAAGGTAATATTAGATAGGTTGGTTAAATTACAAGGCAAATCCTTAAACTTTGTAAAGATTATAGAAAACGCTCTTCACAAGATGTGAATATTTAGACCAGATTGTATTCCCAAGGATCAAGCACTTTGCAATTGTCTTCGAGTAACAGCAAGGTGCAGTGTGTTGTGGTGTCATCCTAGTCTGGTTCGTGGTCTTAAAGCTTGGCTGTTTGGTGCTGCCTGTTCTTGTATATGTAGTGAATTTGATTGCAGGTTGGGTGAGTGGAGTCAAGACAAGCATGGCTGTTTGTTTTTCGACTCGACTAACATTTCGTAGATATCTTTCGTTCTTCGATCTTTCATTAGCTTTCTCGTATCTACAATAACAACAATCGCACAAGCTAAATCGTCATTAAAACCCAAATTTAATAGCCTACTTTTGCCATCCTCGAAACTATATCTTCTGCGCCATGAATGTGATGAGCTGAACTCAACAAAAGAAAAAAACATGACATCGGATTTAAGCAGCGTTGTCGTCCCGATGTTCTCCACATCCTCCAACTGGCCGGCTCTCTCCAATACTCCCATCGAACACATCTAATGTTTTGGACCTATTAGAGCTTATAATGCGGGAGTTGCCGTTACTCTCGAGCAACCATGCTGGGAGATACGAGTAGTGTTTCCGTGTCGAATTCAATTTCGTTCCGTTCTCCGACTCTGAGCTTGATTTTTGTCCGAATGAGAGCCGAATATCGAAGATTCTTTTCCTAGGCGACATGCATATGTGAACTTTGGACAACCTTGTGGAACAAGTGTTTGTATTGCTTATAGAGGGCTGCGTTGAATTTGAAGATGCTTTTTGTTAGGTTGATTTTCAGGCTTCTATTTTTGTCGGTTAATTTTTCGGGTCGGGTTAATATCGGTTTGGTTAATTTTTTGGGTCGAGTGAATATCGGTTAGATTGAATTTTTGGGTCGGGTCAATCTTTAGATGTAGCCACGAAAGATGACGAGTTTTTTTTTGCTCTCATGTAGATTGGACTACAACAAAATCTAACAATTAATGCATACATTATTTATGTTTATTTTGAGATCATTTTATTGATTTTTTTAGTTTTATTTTTAAAAAAAATTAATATAATTGAGTTTGATGTGTAAGGGTAGTCTTTATTGATTTTTTAACTTGGTTTGTAGCAAATATTACTATCAGGGACGGACGCAGGACTTTAGGTTAGGGGGCGAATCTATAAATTTTTAAGGGGCGAACTTATATATTTTTACGGAAGCCAAAATAGATTTTCAAAAAAATATATCTAGAAAAATTCTAAAAAAATTTAAGTCGTATAGGAATTTTAAGTTTTTAGGTGGGCGACTGCCCCCGCCAGCCCCCCCGGTCCATCCCTGATTACTATTATTTAGTATGTATATATCATAAACTTCGTTCGGGTTGTCGTCCACCCATGTGGTTCATCCCTGCACCGCTTTTCTTTCATAAATATATGGTTTTCTTCTTTTTTTGTTGGTTGGAGTAATTCAATGATCTGCACTCTTTCAGTGAGCACTACAAAATTTAGCTACGGTGTTAGATTTGAACATCACCGATGAAGATTTTATGAGAAGATTTGAGTTTCTTGTTCATGTTTACATACTCTTTGTTTTTTACGTTTATTTTTGTATTTGGGGTATGCTTATATGTGTATTTCTTCTCATTATTTTTAGGGGTGTTCAAACGGTCGGTTCGGTTAACCAATTGAACCGAATTACCAAAAAATCATTAACTAATTTTTTTTCCTATTAACCGTTAACTGAACCGAAATTATTTCGAAATTTTTTAACTGAACCAAAAAAGTTTGGTTAATTCGGTTAGTTTTTGAATTAACCGAAACTTGTTATAAAATTTTGGGTAAATTACAAAATGGTCACTAAAGTATGTTAAAATGATTCTTTTAGTCACTAAACTTTTAAAAGTTATAAAACAACCATTAAACTTATCGAACTATTATAAAATCGTCCTTGATTCATTGCACGTTATAAATTATTGATAAATATTAAAAAGTTTAATGATCATTTTTTTTAATAATTTAATAAATATAATGATCATTTTGTGCTAATTTAGTAAAGTTTAGTGACTATTTTATAATATTTAAAATTTCAGTGACCAAAAATAAATATATCTAAAATACATATAATATATAAAAAAATTGGTTAATTCGGTTAATTAACCGATTTCGAATCGAATTAACCGATAACCGAAGTTTTAAAAAATCATTAAACGTTAACCGACCGAACCTAAAATTAACCAATCGTTTGGTTCGAATACTAATAATAACAAGGAAAAAACTTTGATGCACAAGCCGTGTAAACTTTGTAAAAGTTTACACGTACCTTTTAGTTTTAGGGGTTAGGATTTTAGTATAAGGTTTAAAGTTTAGGGAATTAGGTTGTAAGGTTTAGAATTTAATGTTACTGTTTAGAATTTAGGGCACAAGGTTTAAGGTGTAGGGTTTACTTTTTTAGGGTTAGGGTTAGAAATTTAAGATTTAAGTTTTATAATGTAAATATTCATGCTTGTGTAAAATTAGTTTTACACAGTCTGTGTATCAAAATTTTTTGTTATATTTATATTTATAAGAAAAATAACAAAATGTAACTAAAATTTAAAATGAAACAAGGACAAGACGACTAAATTATAAGCTGATATATTTTTACTCGATTCGGTCGAATACATACCCGTAATCTAGAGGATATATATTAAGAATTAAAGTCTCTTAAATAGGACACATGGCAACATTATCAGCTCGTTTGTAAACAAAATAATTGCTGATGTATGAATTAATCACTCATATTTAAATTTTTATATATTTTTATTTCATTTAGTAAACTTACCATTATAATAAATTCAATAGTTTAGTTTGGTTGAAAAAAAGCCCTAGTTCTCAGGTTTCTTGAACAAGTCGGTTTACTTATAAATATGTTCACAATTTGAACATTCTTTTCACAGCTTTTTTTTTCACCTTCCGATGGCGGTGCAAGCTACCATGAAAAGAAGAAGAAAGCAATCGCCATTAAAATCAAGGGTCCATGAACTTCCATATGATATCTTAAAATCAATCTTCACCAGGTTAAGTTTCAACGACCTGGTTCAAGCCAAATCCGTTTGTTCTTCATGGAATATACTTGGAGAAGAGCTGCTTTCAAAGATGCCATGGCTCATGCTTCCTTCCAAGAAACAGGTCGAAGAAGGCGATGGAACCGACGTCGACAACAATGGCTACCATGGGTTCTTGAGTTTGAGTGAAAATCGTGTGTACAGCTTGAAAACGGCGCCAAAGGAGTTCAGTGAAGGTTGCTGCATCGGTTCGTCGCGTGGATGGTTGCTTTTCTTGCAAGAAAAGGCAGTCCCCTGTCTGTTTAACCCTTTGAAGCGAGTGAAGATCGAGCTCCCTTCAGTTGATCGTCTGCTAGGGTTAAAAAGGATGGAAAGGAAAGTTAATGGTCAATATGAACTTGATTATTTCAACTCTGCTGAAAGAGGTTCTCGTAGGTTTTTGTTCAGGTCGTGTATGAAGCAACAAGTACGAGAATGTTTCGTTCAGAAAGCGATTCTGTCGGGAAAACCTGATGACAACAATGGAAAGTATGGTGTGGTTTTGTTGTGCAACAATGGTGAAGATATTGCATATCATAGGAGTGGAGACAATTGCTGGACGGGTCTTGATGTTAACCGTCCACCATACCAATATATCATATGCCACGGAAACTATCTCTATGCTCTAAGTGACAGAAACAGAATTGAAGTTTGGGATATACATGGCCGCAATGGTCGTGTCGAGAAGAAGTCCGACATTTCTGTTCTTAGGTGGGAACCAGTCGGTTTCGGTGTCGGCTCGGTGTTTTCCGAACTGCGAAAAGGATTGCATTTATTTCAGCAATGATTGTTGGGAGAGAATGGAAGAAGATTACTTGTATGGAGGGCATGATATGGGGAGATATAGCTTGAAAAATGGAAGCTTGAAGCCGATTTATGAGTTTTCTTCGGACAAGATCCAGCCACCGCCTTGTTGGATCATCCCAGACCCAGCCGTGTTAGAATCCTAGGCAGTCTGCAACTTTTTCTGTTTTTTCTGCCATGAAACATCAGTTTCTTGTACTCCAAGCAACAACTTACTATTATTATGAATATTGATTCTTTTCATTCTATTTTGCTATAAGTTCTATTTCCTCTCTGCATTTTCTTTATGTTTGATGTCTGCCATGTTCTGCTTAGAATAATATACCATAATGTGGCATCTATCGGGTTCGAATATGTATAATTCTATACATATATATCTCGAACACCACGACTATCACAAATGTACACAATCACACCTTTGTCTAACCCGTTCGATAAAAACTAATGATGGTAACTTGTGCCATGAAACTTGATGCGGATAAGATTTGAAAAGCACACGAGCACCAAATGACTATATAGTCTAACCAACAACCAGTTAGTATAGTGAGATGAGACGCAATATCCCTTAAGCAAGGTTAAAGGTTTAAATCCTGGTGGTGTGAATGAATTTATTGATCGAACCTAAAATTAAATGTCTAAACCGATTTGACTTCCGGTCCAAAATTTATAAACTTGGCGCAGAGCTTAATTAGAGGTGACAAACGGGTCGTTCGGATTGGGTCGGATCGAGTAATTTCGGTTCGAGTTGATTTTCGATTTGGGTTGCTTTCGATTTGGGTCGGATAAGGTCTGATTCGGATTTAGTTAGGGTCTATGTTATTTCATATCGGATCGGGTATTGGGTTGGGTCAATATTGAATCAGTTGATTTTTGGGTCGGGTCAATATCAGATCGATTGACTTTTCGAGTCGGGTCAATATCGTATCGTCGATTTTCTATTTGAGTCAATATATGAAGATGATCTTTTAAAGGAGAAAAAATGATATCAAACCATTAAACTATCACTAAAGGTAGTTGTCAGTTAATAATATAATACAAAATCAGAATAAAACATAAATATTTGAGCAAATTAAATTCGGGTTGCTTTCAGTTTCGGTTATTTTTGCTTCGGGTTGATTTTCAGTTTAACTAAATTCGTGTCAGTTTGGTTCGGTTAGGTTTTTGTTCAAATTCGGATCAAGTTTAAATCATCATGTTTGATTCTATATTGGGTCTCGAATTGAGTAAATCAATTCAGGTCACAAGTCAAGTTAACCGGGTCTAAGCTTAATCAAGAGTGCTACCAAATATCATGCTTATGTGATATGTCCGAAATATCAACTTGTATTTAATTTTTTACATTTCTTTTGGTAATAAATCTTAATTTTTATGACATTTTCTTCGACTCGACTAACATTTGGTAGATTTCTTTCAATCTTCGATCTTTCATTAGCTTTCTCGTATCCACAATAACAACAATCGCACAAGCCAAATTGTCATTAAAACTTAAATTTAATAGCCTACTTTTGCCATCCTCAAAACTATATCTTTTGCGCCATGAATGTGATGAGCTGAACTCGACAAAAAAAAAAAACATGACATTGAATTTAAACAGCGTTGTCGTCCCGATGTTCTCCACATCCTCCAACTGGTCGGCTCTCTCCAAAACTCCCATCGAACACATCTAATGTTTTGGACCTATCAGAGCTTTTAATGCGGGAGTTGTCGTTACTCTTGAGCTACCATGCCTGAGAGATACTAGTAATGTTTCCGTGTGGAATTCAATTTAGTTTCGTTATTCGACTCTCAGCTTAATTTTTGTCCGAATGAAAGCCGAATATCGAAGATTTTTTTTCCTAGGCGATATGCATATTTGCACTTTGGACAGCCTTGGGGAACAAGTGTTTGTATTGCTTATAGAGGGATGCGTTGAATTTGAAGATGCTTTTTGTTAGGTTGATTTTCAGGCTTCTATTTGTGTTGTGTGCTCCAATATTGAGATTGTAATGGGTTATATTAAGAGATTAATTATTTGTTTTTGTTTCTTTTGTATTTTGAGGATTCTTACAATTGGTATTCTCTAATTTTATACCCCTACGAGACTTCTACGTATAATAATAAAATCTAATCGGTTGAGTAAAATAATTTTTTTAGAGATTATAAATTTAAGTAAACATTGATGCATTCTTTAAGGTAAAAGATGATATGTCATATATCTCGTTATTTAGGGATTCTAACAATGCCGAGACTAATTTTTTTGGGTTAATAATAGAGATGAATTTTACGCACAAATAATGAATCAATTAAGAATTATACGCACAAATAAATTCAAGTATATCGTTAAAACAAGGTATGTTTAATAAAAAATCTTATTGAGACTATAGATTTGAGTGAGCATTGACTTGTAATGTACCTAACTCGAACAAGTAATATTGCTAGGAATCAAATTCTAACCCGATCGAGATGCTAGAAAAGCTTTAGCGTTGGGAAAAGATTATGAATCGGATAGCTTAGACCTGTTAGTGCTTGAACCTATGACCTCTAGAAAGAGTATCCGTTCCCTTAACCAATGAGGCAAGTTGATTCGTGCTTTTTTTAACAATTTCTAATTCTATTAAGGGGAAGAGGAATTTATTCTCAATGAATTCCGAACCTGATGGAATGATTTAGTTTTTTAATGATCTTACAATTATATATTATTATAGTTTTTCTAATTAAAATGTGCCTTCCTGGCAGCTTCAGCATTTGCATGTGCTGGCATAAGTGATAAGGTTAAATGGTATTCTGATCCTTGGAGTTGTATTTTAGTATCATTTTGATACTTAAACGATTTTTTATTCAGTTTGATCCCTGAACTTTCGGGTCTTGATATACTTTACCGTAACTCGTTTTTCCGTCGTAAAAAATTCCACATGACACTCTAGAAACTTGTTGTGTGACACATAACATATGTTAAATCTGAAAAAAAAAACTCTTAAGAAAATTCATACAAAGATCTTTAAAAATTTCAAGAAAATATTCGAAATTTTTTTATGGTATTTTTAAAAATGAGAATTTTTTTGAATTTTTAATTTTTTATTGAATATTTCAAATTTAGTATATATTATGTGGTACGCGACATGTTCTTAGAGTGTAACATGAATTTTTTGTGAAACTAAAAATGGACTAGTGTGACATGCATTACATTTGAAAATTTTAAATGTCAAACTAAATAAAAAAAAACTTTTTTATAAATACAAAAATGATAAATAGATACAATTTTAGGCATCAAAATATCATTTAACCCTAAATGATAATGAATTATTGAGAGTAGATGTTTTTGTTAAATATTATCACCTTTTCCAGTTTCTTATCATTTCACATGTATGTATTTATCCTTTTTAAGCAGTTTGTGGGCATCAAATCCTCTCTCTATCCCCTATCAATCATTGAGGTATGGGCAAACAAATTTTTTGAGGTATATTGGGTAGGGTTGGGCAAAACTCGACTCGAAAAAATTGAATTATTCGACTTGAGGAGACAAAAAAATTGACTTATTTTAATTCGACTCGACTCGGAAAAATTTCAAATAAAGTTTGAGTTATGAAATGGAAATTCAAATAACTCGAAATTTTTATTAATTAGTTGATCAATTTTCAAGGTCGAGTCGATTCTATCAATTATGTCTAATATGTTATGTATATCACATGTAAAAATATGAAGATATATATATATATATATATATATATATATATATATATATATATATATATATATATTATATGCATATAGAAAGCCGTTGAAATTGAAATCAATATGTGCAACGTCTAGCCCTAAATATATATATATATGTGTGTGTGTACAATTATATTTGTACTCGACTTGATTCGACTTGACTCGAATTTTATAAACTCGACTCGACTCGGAAAAATTTCAAATAAAGTTTGAGTTATGAAATGGAAATTCAAATAACTCGAAATTTTTATTAATTAGTTGATCAATTTTCAAGGTCGAGTCGATTCTATCAATTATGTCTAATATGTTATGTATATCACATGTAAAAATATGAAGAAATATATATATATATATATATATATATATATATATATTATATTATATGCATATAGAAAGCCGTTGAAATTGAAATCAATATGTGCAACGTCTAGCCCTAAATATATATATATGTGTGTGTGTACAATTATATTTGTACTCGACTTGATTCGACTTGACTCGAATTTTATAAACTCGACTCGACTCGACTCGAAAAAATTTCAAATAAAGTTTGAATCGAAAAATAAGACTTGCAAACTCGAATAACTCGAAATTTTTTCACTTGACTCGATCTAACTCCCAGACCTACTATTGGGCATTGGCCCCAACAGTTTGAAAAACTCATAATAAGTCCTTTAAATTTTCTAAAATTTTTAATTTGATTCCCTTGAATTTTTAGAAATTCGTATTTTTTTATTTTTAAAATTAAATCCTCTAAAAATTTTACTTTGTTTCCCTCAATTTTTGGTCTAATAACAATTTAGGTCCTTATAAATTTAAATATTAGATAAAGTAGGCATTGCCACTCAATTTGGAATTTAAATACTTAATAAACCCTTATATTTTTAAGTTCAATAATTTGGTCCTTCCCGATATTCGATTATGGCTCCATCCTTGTAGGTGAAAACAACATTTTTCTAATAATATTTTTAAGAGATTAAAATATAATTTTATTATGTAATGTTGATTTATAAATTTCAAATTTATATAATCATTTGAAGAGTTGTTATTAAGTTATGTATATTTTTATCATTTTAAGGGGTCGAGTCTCTTGCAAAACCCCTTGCTTCGTCCCTATTTTGAAGGTATGATCAATACATATATACGTTTAAGGAATACATTATATAAACAAAATTATAATTATAATTAATATATCTATATAATTACAATTATAATAAACTATTACAAAGCACAAACAAACAAATTAATAATCGAAGTAAATATAAATTTAAATAAATATAAATATTAAAATCCAACCCGTACATGATTAATGATTTTTTTAATTGTTGCATGCACGTTCCGTTTCCATGTATTGCTTATTTTTATGTCATATTTACAAAGTAAAAGTGATGTTTACAAAATGTAAATTTATTTTTGGAATATAATTTTCGGAATGTAAAATTATTTAGAACATTATTAAGAATATTATGTTATTTTATTTGATTTATTCGGTCGAAATATAATATTATGATATTTGGTTGGTGTAATACAATGTTACATAAGAATACATTTTAATATAATATATTATCCACGTGATAGAATTTTTTTATAAAAAAAAGTGTATAGAACTCTACCTAAATTTTATATTTAACATATTATTAAAAAAATTAATATATTAAATAATATTTTTAAAAAAAATGCTCACGTTCTCAATACAATTAATATAAATGTCAAATATATATTTTTCTTAATATTACCAAGTCTGTGTAGGAACAAACTCCAAAAGTAATCCTCGTTGTGACAAATTGTTGCAAGCAAATTAATCAAACATATCTAAAAATCATAGAATGAGGCTTTCGTGTTATATTTTAATACACAAGTTGTGTAATTTTTTTACACAACCCCTTTTTAAAAATTAAAATCTAAAATTATAACTCTAAAACCTTAAACCCTAAACTACAACCTTAAATCTAAAATTTTCTAAACCATAAATTAATCATATAAACTTTAATTTTAACAAATTTGTGTAAACTTTAATTTATAAAACTCGTGTATTAAAATTTTTATATTCGTATTTTATTTGAAATAGAGGTGTCCATAAGAGAATGAAATCAGCTTTAAAAAAAATTCAAGGTACGTGCTTGGACCTGACATGCTTGCCCAAATTATCTATTTTTAATTTAAAAATAATAAAATCATCAAATTATAATTTTATATTATTACTTTTATAATTAAATTTTAAAAATATATTTTAAATTACATTTGGACCGGGTCGGACGATCCACCCGACCCATTAACATATTTAATTATCTAAAATAATATATTACCCAAAAAGGATGATAATCATAATTTTATATATTTATTTATTAAGTAGAGAAATAATAAATACTCAAGATAAATATAACAATTAGAATTCATACAATATAAAATAATATAAAAATTTTTGACCACTCAACCAATAAGTAAATCTATTAATTCATATATTTCTAAATAGTATTTACTATCGATGGAATCCATAGCAATTATTGGCGACACCATCAGCTCCTATTGTCTAATATAATAACTTATCACGTCACATGTCACATGCACATAGAATTTATATACTTTACGTAAATGTTTAGATAAGATCCATTTATATGTATTTTATACATATAAAAGTAAAACAATTTATCACATTAATTGAACCTAACAAGTGTTCCTGTAAAAAACTGGATAATGTTTATCTTAAGAAAAATATGTTCAAATCATTTTGTCTACAAGGTGCAAGCACATTGTCAGAAGGTTAAGAATATGTATGAACATATACTATCTTGTAATCACCTGTAGACTATTAAAAAAAACTCGGTTATTTTTTAAAGTTACAAAGATAATTTTACAATTGATATGCAACAGGTTTTTTAAAGAGTTGATTGCACAAAAGGGTCCTCAAATTGTGATTATATTTTCAATTGGTTTTTAGATTTTAAAACATTTTGCATCAGTCCTCAAACTATGCTTCCATTCTAAATTAACCTCTAAAGTTTGAACATTATATACCAACTCTCAAACTATTAATACCATTCCATTTTGAATCTTTCCTCAAAGTTTTGTTAACTCTACTGAATGAAAAAAATATGTTTTTAAAGATCTTGAAAATTGAACTAATGATCTAAAAAACATATCATTATTTTTAACTGGTAAATTTAACGGCACGTTAAAAAAATGGTTACAATTAAATGATATTGATAGTTTGAGGACTAATATACATTGTTATAAAGTTTAAGAACTAGTTTAGAATGAGTTATAATTTAGAGACTGGTATAAAATGTTTTGAAGTTCAAAGACCAATTTAGAATGAGATCGTAATTTGATGACCTCCTATGCAGTTATCACTTTATAAATCTAAATACTTAAATATCTTTATTAGTTTATTTATTATTTCGACTTTCATTTGATTTTATAATATATATATATATATATATATATATATTTAAACTTGAAACCAACCAGCTCTATTAATATACAAAAGAAAATTAAGAACATAACCTTTTAAAGGTTTAAAACATCCATAAAAACAATAAAAATGACAAATTCAAAAAGAAAAATAAAGGGTTGCTCCGACAAACTAGACACTTTCTCTTTGTACTACAGCAAATCTCTAAAGTCAATCTGTTGTATGAAAAATTCCGGGGAGCTGTCAAAACATGAACTAAATGAAATTCCCAATAGAAAATTGTAAATACCTTTTACGTCTATTTAATTGGCTCCGATCCGCTACACATTTTTATTACATCGCCAAACAACCACAAAAGAGGATCAAGTGTAGAACTAATGTTTTGATATAATAATTGAAAAATATTTTGGACAAAGTTAAATAGAATTCAAAATCATTTTTAAGTCCAAACAACTTGAAATCATGTTTATGGATATTTCAAAAAGGTTTTCATGTGTTTTCAAAGCTAAATTTAACAAAATTATCCAGGCGTTTCGAAACACTTCATAGGTGTTTCGATATGGGGCTTTACAGAGGCAAAACGTTTCGATACAACCTTGCATGTTTCGAAACGTGCCTTATTTGGATGAGGGTTTTTGCATAGCATTTCGATACGGGCTTACCCGTTTCGATATGCCTATGTAGTAATGAACTCAACGGTCAAAATCCCCAATGGCTATTTCTCAACGGTAATTTAATTTGTAGCCTATCTGTCAATCGTACCGAAACAAGTTGTAATCGTTTCGATACGTCTAGAAGGGTTTTGAAATGGTCATAGGCGTTTCGATACGGCCTGCTGCATCAGACTTCAACGACTAATTCTAAAGAAGGCCGTTCTGATACAGGCTCGACTGTTCCGTAACGGACAGCACCAGAACTGCAATAAATGTGGGAAATAAAGTCTCCAACGGCTCCAAAACTTCCCCAACGGTCCTCAACGACTTCAAACTCATTTGAGAGTATAAAAGGGGCCTCCAAGCATCAAGAGAAGACTAATGCTTCAATTGTCAACAACACTATGATCAAGAAATTGTTTTAGAGCTTAAATTGTTCATTTCTTATATAGACAACACTAGTGAGCTAAATATTGTTAAATTTGCTCAAGTGTTTAGGTTTTGGCAGAGAGATTTATAGTGCAAACAAATACCTATTAGAGGGATTTCTAGTTTGCTTAAGAATTTTTCTTGTAAGAGAGTGTTTGATTAAGCCAAAGGTAGTTAGCTTAATCGTTGTAACGGTTTCCTCCTAAGCCGAGAAAAGGGGACGAAATTCTAGAGTGAATTTGTTGAAATCCTTAGTGGGAAGCTAAGGTAGTTGATGTAGACCTTGGTTAGAAGGTTGAACCACTATAATTCCTTATGTCTTATTGTTAAATATTCATCTCCCACTAAAACACCCAAAAATCCAATTTTCTCCGAACTTGGCAAACACATCGGTTGAAGGAATCGAGCACCATAAAACCCAACATGTAGCTATCCAAGACCATCGACAAACCCAAATCAAGAACAAACGTTGTGAGGAACACTACACGAGCATCAAGCGGCCGCAAAAATATCCAGAAAAACGTGTCATAAGACAGAGTCATGTCATAAAGACAGAGAAAAGATGTGCCACAAAGACAGAGAAAAACAAACACAACAAAATTTACAAAAAATAGATAACCAAAACACATAAATTTTTATTAAAAACTAAAAAAAACTAGAAAATAAAAACTAAAGCGAGATATAAAAAAATATGGATAAGATTGAATACCGAAAAAGTAAATAATGTGAGATCAACATAAAATAAAATATACTTAAAAGATGATATTTAATAGTTTGATTTTTTTTATTTCTATAAACAAAAGAAACAAATAATCCACTATAAACATAGAGATCATGAATAGATCTTATTTGATAAGAGTACTTTTTTCCTACAAAACTCATCTATGTAGCGTAGTCGCGAGGGAAGTACGCATAATTTTATTTTAGGGGGCGAACTTATAAAATTCTAAGGGGTAAACTTATAATTTTAGGGGGCGAAAATAAATTTACAATATAAATTTTTTATAAATTTCTAGATCATATATAAATTTTAAATTTTGAAGGGACAATATATCTTAAAATATTCTTCAATGTCTCTACAAAACTCATCTATGCAGCGTAGCCGCAATAGTTGTAGAGATTTACTTATCTATAAAAAAATTCTCATTGATTTCTAAGTGTAAGAGCCGCTCTATATTTTATAGAGATAAATACTTCACGAATAAATCTTATTTGATAAGACTAATTTTACCTAATATAAATAATTATTTATTAACTAGACCTAATTATTAACTAATGTTTAATCATTGTAATTATTATCATCTAGATTTTTTTTAAATAAATTAAAGATGATTACGAGATAATATATATTCGTAAATATTTTTAAGGGTAATGTTCACGAATAGTCCCTTTCGTTTGGTGTTTGTTCTAGTTTGATCACCAGATTTCAAAACAGCGTATTGTGGTCCCTTACGTTAATAATGTGTTTTATTTTAGTCACTCTTCCGTCATTCTCCGTTAAAGGAGTAACGGACGGCTGACATGGAATTTTAAAAATCCAAGAGCTTAAACAAAACCAAAGTGCCTAAAATAAAACACATTATTAACGGAGAATGACGGAAGAGTGACTAAAATAAAACACATTATTAACGTAAGGGACCACAATACGCTGTTTTGAAATCTGGTGATCAAACTAGAACAAACACCAAACGAAAGGGACTATTCGTGAACATTACCCTATTTTTAATTATTTGACAAAGTGATTTGATCCTATATCTTCCTTTCTCCCGGAATAAAGGTAATACTTTCCCGGATAAAGTTTAAACTTTTATCTGTGGGATAAACAAGAATTTTGCATATAATAATCTTGATGGCCAATTGCTTGTAAGAAATAAACTACATAAAGCCAAAAATCCACAGCCCAGACTTCCTAGAATATCCTGATTACGTTTCAGATTCAGATTCAATCTCCAAAGTGATCTTTTCTTCAGTTCCAGGCATCCATGGCTTCTCTCCAGCTCTCAAAGTTTGGCCACGGCAACCGGAATTCATTTGCCGACCTTGCTATCACTCGCCATGCTGCTCCTCCGAGATCGACTCGGCCCACTCGAGTCGGGTTCAAGGTCTTCGCTTCGGATTCTCAATCCGAGCCGGATTTGAGTGTGTGCGTTAATGGAATCCATATGCCCAATCCCTTTGTGATCGGCTCGGGTCCACCTGGCACTAACTATACCGTCATGAAGAGAGCCTTTGATGAAGGCTGGGGCGCTGTCATCGCCAAGACTGTAAGTCTTTTCCTTTTTTGTGGCGGTTTTAGTTTGTTATATGATATAAATTGTTTTTTTTAGATTGTATTGATGCATTGGAGAATTTAACTTGAAAAAACATTTCCCAAAGTTTATAACATTGTACAAATTCAACTTGATATGAAAAAGAAAATTGGGATCAACTCTCTAGAGAAGAATCTTAAAAAAGAAACCAATAATCAGTCGGTCTAGCGGGTTGTGAGCGGCAGTGTAGAAGCTACAGCTTCAATGGGAGGGGCTGTGGCACCCGGTAGGGTAAAAATTTTACCCTTGATTTCTTATATTTTTCCTAAAAAATTAGGATAATTGTGAATTTGCCTCCCCAACTTTTAAAATTTATGTTTTGCCCTCTAACTTTAAATCCTGGCTCTATCCCTGGCGAGCGGAGTTTGAATCGTTAGAGAAAAATGGGATTAACTCTCTAGGCTCCTTGGAGCAAGGTCAAAGAGTTTAAATTCTGATGTTGTGGACGGAGAAAACTAGATTAGGAGGGTCACTCGTAATAGCTCTCTGCATAAGCCGATCCACCAGCTGGTGTATACCGGTTGTTATACAAAAAAAGTATCTTGAAATGAAAACAGTATAAATCACTGTCTGCATTTATACCAGAATTGCATTCCTTTTTCCACTAGCTATTGGACATGTTTGATCTGTTTGACTTTGCATGTTTGGCCTTTAAGTTGTTTTTTTTATCTCTTTCAATTCAAAGCCAGTCTGAAATGGTTTCTGGGATTTGTTCTTTTAAATCCAAATGATCTTGGACTGCACAATACTTAGTGTTAAATCTTTGATACCAAATTGTTCTGCCAGGTTTCCTTAGATGCTGCCAAGGTTATCAATGTAACTCCAAGGTATGCCCGGCTACGAGCAGGAGCGAATGGCTCGGCCAAAGGACAAATAATTGGGTGGGAGAACATTGAACTCATCAGTGACCGCCCTCTTGAAACTATGCTGAAGGAATTTACGCAACTGAAGAAAGAGTATCCAGATAGGATTCTCATTGCCTCCATTATGGAGGAATATAAGAAAGCTGACTGGGAAGAACTTATTGATCGAGTAGAGCAAACCGGGATTGTAAGCTATATTCTTTACTTAGATTCTATGTTTGTTTATATCTGTCGTACTTAAAAGAATTATTAGTCATCAATTGATATTGTTTTTAGGATGCCATTGAAGTTAATTTCTCATGTCCTCATGGCATGCCCGAGCGTAAAATGGGTATGGCGATCGGGCAAGATTGCGCACTGTTGGAGGAAGTTTGTGGATGGATAAATGCAAAAGCGACAGTTCCTGTGTGGGCGAAGATGACTCCTAACATCACTGACATCACAATGGTATGCTTACTTTCTTGTTTAATTGTGTCACTGCTTATGTGGAACTTGCTTTCAGATCCTGATGTTTAATAGCATGACAAGAACACAATAGAATGTGAATTGCTTATTTGGAAAGTTCTATTTATACTTGATGGCACATTTCATAAGAATTCCAATTACTTGGAAGCATTATATGTGTAAGACTTTCAGTTTTCTATCATGTATGAAATTGTTCTGTATTTTTCTCCCAGGGATAAAAATGTTTATATCTCAAAACTCATGACATTTGGGTATTTTCGTAAGTTGAGCCACCATTAAGCACCATATTTATCAACAGAGTAGTTTCTGAAAAACCACTAAATTTTCTCATCTATAATCAGAGGAACATATAATATAAGCTGTAATTTCCAGCAGTAAGCAGAATATATATATATTTTTTTATAAGAAAGGGAGGCCTCATTAAAAAAAACCCTTCATAACTGTCCGAAACCCTGGGGAGGGGATCAGCAGTCAGCGGAAGGAGGAAAAGAATGCCTCGTTTTATTCATATTAGATTCAGTACATAGAGATACAACTAGTTACCTACCATTCCATTACAAACTACATCCCTTACTCACTCACCCAATACCTTTTTTAGCAAGTTCATCAGCTTTGCAATTACCACTTCTAGCAATTAGACAGCAAATAACATTTCTATCTAGCACCTGAGACCTTATGTCCCTAACGATACTCCCATAACATGATGGACAAGGTACACGATCCTTGATCCACTCCAGAGCTACCGAGCAATCACTTTCCAGTATAAGGCGGCCCCTCGGGCTCCAATCTGACTCGAAAAACAGACCCAACCCCATTTTAATAGCTTTCAACTCAGCTAGAATCGGGGGACCAGGCCCTATCGAGTTAGCAAAGCACATCAGTATTTTACTGTTAGAGTCCCTAAGCAACCCACCAATACCCCCTTTCTTCCAGAAAACTTGCAAGTCTGTTTCTTCCATATTGCTTCTTGTCTAAATTACTATTGAAAATAAATGGAAGTGGGTATCATTGTTGTTTCTGCATATTGCAGATTTGAGAATCAATAACACAAAAAATAACAGATTGGGAACTTATTTTTTGTTGCTGTTGTTTTTAATAAATTTTCATGATTATCAATGGAGACAAACCAGTAAATGGAATTTTACTCCTACCAGGAAAAAGGAGATTTTCATGCTACTTTCTTGAATAAGGCTCGATTTATTTGTTTCTCTTGTGGTTGAAAATTCTATCAATCAAACTGCTAGTCGAGCTTAATGTTCATCACTTATATAATTCATGGTTCTCTTGAGAATGCTACCTATTAACTCAAGTCTCAAAATTTTGTTGTTCTGTTTTATTGTTTAGCTCAATTGTTACTATTGACAAAAGGGTTGAAACACTATTGTTTAGTCTTCCCATTAGAATGAAAGCAATGGGAATGCAACGGTTTTTCCTTCTCTTGAAATTCAGTTCTTTTTTTATTGGTGATAATATTTATTTATTATTGATAATTGATATTATCCTCATACTGTATGTTTTTAGCCGGCAAGGTTGGCTTTAAGTACTGGTTGTGAGGGGATATCTGCTATAAATACTATCCAGAGTGTGATGGGAATCAGCCTTGATACTTTACGCCCAGAGCCCTGTGTTGAGGGGTTTGTATTCTCAAATTGAACAATCTTTTGTTTTCGACTGGCTCAGAATTTATCCCTGAAGATTTTATTCACTTAAACTTCTATTTACAGCTACTCGACTCCTGGGGGTTATTCGTGCAAAGCAGTCCGTCCTATTGCCCTTGCTAAAGTGATGAGCATTGCAAAAATGATGGAGTCGGAGTTTAATATGAAGGATTACTCACTTTCCGGCATTGGGGGTGTTGAGACTGGAGGTGATGCTGCTGAATTTATTCTTCTTGGTGCAAATACTGTTCAGGTAATAATTCTTAAAATCTTATTTCTGCTATCTATGTTGCTTTGGCTCTTCATTTTTCATGAAGTACCATGTCAGCACTTGGATACGAGGATATGACTTCCAAGGATCCTCCAAATGCATGAAAAAACTTAGAAAAGTCTAACCATGCCATGCTGGATACATACATGTGTTCGACGTTTGAACCCGAGTCCGAGTAACCTAGTTTGCTATGACGTCACTATTATCTCTTTATGCCTGTGGATAAATTTGTTTCCTTTAAATCATGTCTTAGCATGTCAATCTTAAGGTCAAAGTTATATTATGCCATTCGAATATGTGGAATGCATATTCAGATGCTGTTTTATTTGTGAAGTGTAACATAATACTTTGTTTTTCCGGATAATAACTAGCTGAAAAATGTTGAGGACAAAAGTTTGGTGCAATGCGCCCATGTAGTGGCAACTGTGGCATTAATATGATATGCTGAGAGCAGAACTTGCTCGGTTGTCTACAGTCTTCGAACTCGTATTTGTTTTATTTCATGAATTTCCGAAGTCCGTAATCTTAAGCTTGCATCGTCATTGCCTATGCTTGTAGGTCTGTACCGGTGTTATGATGCACGGGTATGGCCTTGTGAAGAAACTCTGTGCCGAGCTCAAGGATTTCATGAACAAGCACAACTTTAAAACAATAGAAGATTTCAGAGGGTGTGTGCTTCATTTTCTTACAATGACAATTGCACATAATTTACAAACGTTTGGTTGGATAATGCATCTTTCTATATATTTTTCTCAGGGCTTCCCTTCCGTATTTCACCACACATACAGACCTCGTTCGTCGACAACAAGAAGCTATCCGGCAAAGGAAAGCTGTTAAAAAAGGTTTAGATTCCGATAAGGACTGGACCGGAGATGGCTTCGTCAAAGAGACGGAGAGCATGGTTTCGAACTAATTACACTGCAAAATTAAAGCCTTCTTTTTCCTATTGGAGGATTATAAATGATATGAATGGTTGAAGGTGCTGATGTATAAACCAATGTTAAGAGACAAATTGGTAATAAAGGAAGTGCAGATGTTTCTTTATAAGAACGTATAAAATTAAATAATTTTCCTCGTTAACATATCTTTGGCCACGCGTTATAAAAATCATATACATTAACTAGGAAGGGCAACGGGCGGGTCGAAATTTAAACTATCCGTCCCGATTTTTACTTGACTCAAATATATTATATCTCCAACTCAACATAATAAAAAACATGACTCGACCCGACCCTGACATTTTAGTAAAAAATTTGACTAAACTCGACTTGACCCGAAAAAAATTAATAAAAATATTAAATATAATAGATAGATATATATACATCTGGGATTGGGAAATTTTCATCCTAAACCCAAACCCGCCCTGCCCCAACTTTATTTCTCCAATAATCCGACCTAAACTTGATTTTTTTAATTAAAAATCCGTCCCTATCGGGTCGGGACCTGACGGAAACGGGTTAAATTGTCATCCTTAGCATTAAGCTAATTGGATTTGCATTCATTCATATACGTAGAATTAATTTGTTCAAGAGCAAGCACATTTGGCCGGTTAGTCAAGTTGTTCTTCTTTGTATTCTCATTTCCTTTAGGTTATGAATTCTAAATCTATTATGGACACTCTCTTCTCCTTCTCTATAGGTAGAATTAAGATTATAATTTGTCAAAAAAATTAATTTGTTCAAAAAAAATTACATAGAATTAACAGAAATACTTTTGTTCTAGGGATTTATATTTTAAAATTTATAGTTTAAATATGAGGAGTTGTATCAATTATTTTACACAGCTTGTGTATTAAAATATAACCCTAGAATTAATTGTCTGATTTAAATTATTATAAATATTTTCTAAAAATAATTTCAAATAAGTCATTTATTATATATTCTTACTATATATTTTGGACATTTTCTAAAAGGGTAATTGTTCTATACACAAGCGCTTGTGGAAACTTTTTTACACAAGCGCCTTAGTTTTAGGGGTTAGTGACTTCGTTTAGGGTTTAAAATTTAGGGGTATAAGTGTAGTAGTTTTGAATTTAGGGATTGTTGATAGAATTTTGGGTTTAGGGTTAAAATTTAGGGTTTATAGGTTAAAACCTAAATCTCCACCTATATTACCCTAAAACTAAACCCTAACCCTAAACCCTAAATTCTAACCCTAATTCCTAAATTCTAAACATGAACCCTAAATTCTAAACATTTAGACTAAAACCCCTAAACTCTAAACCCTAAACACTAACCCTAAACCCTATAATTGAGACGCTTGTGGAAATAAAAACTTTCCACCGCCAATGTATAGGATATTAATCCTTTCTAAAATCTTGTTTTCTAGTTCTTCCAAATTGTCCATTGCTTTATTTTTCGAGAAGTGTAATACCACTGATATTCGCTTCGAATTTCGTGTGTGCGGTTTTTTAGGAAAAACTAAATCGGTGGTCCCTAAACTATTACTATTTTCTTATTTTAGTCTCTAAACTATGTTTTTCGGCAAAATTGTCTTTTCTGTTACATAGTTCTCCTGTTTTAGTCCCCGGCGTTAAATACCTAACGATTTTGCTGACGTGACATTTTTTTAAGAGGAGAGAGAAATAATTAAAAAATATTTAAAAAATGCCACGTCAGCAAAACCGTTAGTTATTTAACGTCGGGGGATCAAAATAGGAGAACTATGTAACATAAGGGACGGTTTTGCCGAAAAACATAGTTTAGGGACCAAAATAGGAAAACAATAATAATTTGGGGACTACCGGTGTAGTTTTCCCTTTTTTAAAACGAATTTCTGTTAATTTCAAAAAATGCTTTTCAATTTGACAATTACACTAATCAAAACGAATTTGTTTCTAACAATTTGTAAATTTTTTGTACTAACATGGAGGAAAACTATTGCATTACTACTAGAGACGGACATAAAGTATAGGTTGGGCTCAAATTTTTTTATTAAAAAATTAAATGAGATTTTTATTTATTTGACTCCTCTTTTCAGTTTATTTAAATTTATCTCTCTCTTTCATATAGTTAATTATATTTTACCCTTTTAGTCTTAATTTCTGATTTTGTCTCTAATTACTCGTTAAAATTTATAACAAAATCAAAATACTTGATGAATTCGAAGAAATGTCCACTTCACAAATGCAAGCTCTCAATCGATCACATTAACAGCTTTCGCAATGATAAATTATCATTTTTGTGTGTTTGGTTTTACTTAAAATTCATTTTGGATTATTGTGATTCTATAAAATTGATTTTGTGCATAATTGATTTTAAAATAACGTGATTTATGTTTGAGAATTTTTTTCCCTTAAAAATCACAATTGTATAAAAATATAATGTCAAAATCACGACGAAACGCAAAAGCTAATTTTACCTTGCTTTTCTTAAAATCACGTTTGGGGTCCAAAATTGATTTTGTATTTTTGGATCTAAATATATTGGCACGATGACTGAGACATACTTTTCCTTTTAATCGGGATTTTTGACCTCGCACCGGATATTCAATTTATCCTTATGCAATATATACAAAATCAATTCGATAACTAATTTAAATTCGATAAATTTAATTAGATTTAAGACATTTTTTATGAAATGAACATTGAATTCATATTTAGAAGGTCAAAAACATATGAACTGAAAATTTTAGGATCCAATAATAGTTGTGGACGAAGACCGACGACAAAGAATTTTAATAAAAAATTGATATTTAATTAAAATTTAAAAATTAAATTGATATTTAACATAAAATATATCAAACTAGCGGAAGATAACGTAAAAAATTGAATCATAATTTTTCAAAATAAATGACCAAAAAAATTGAACTCGAGTGTATGTTATTTTTTGAATATGTTGATGTGATGCAAGGTAGCATCTGTTCAATTTTCTTACTTTTTTTAAAGACGACACACACAACATGTATTACTGTGCTCACACCCGGTCCCAAGGGATGATGAACATCTACCTTTGCCACCAGGAAATAAGGGTTGAGCAACTCGAGTGTATGTTGATATGTCTCAACAGAGATTCTCAACATAGAGCTAACCGGATGGAAATTTTTTTTTGTTTCTATTTATGTTTTACACTAAAATATTAAATTTAGTCTTTAAGTTTAAGGTTATAGTTAGATTTAGTACTGAAAATTTAATTTTTTAATGTTGAGACATAGATAGGACCTAGGGGCACCGAAAAGGGCAGGTGATTGTTGTTCGAGCTAACCCAAATAAATCCCTATATTATACGGTCCGACCAGGTGTATGCTGATATGTCTCAATGACATGCCAAGTAAAAAAAATTGTGTACATAAATATTTTTACAAGAACAGGTAAAAATCTGGCTCCATCTCTACTGATATTCCTATAATGTCTCCGATCAAAACGGGTGATTTCAGTGAATTATGGATCGGTTTCCCATTTCTCTCTATATGTAAACCCCTATATTCCTATGTTCCAACACGTTCAGCTCTCTACACAAGAAGAAAACAGAACAAGTAAGAAACAATGTTGGCCGCTACAACCCCTGCAGATGAGCATTTGCACTCCACTTTTGCCTCTCGATATACACGAAGCCCTGTTCCCAGGTTCCGGATGCCCGAAAAGTCGATGCCGAAGGATGCGGCCTATCAAGTGATACACGATGAGCTTATGCTCGATGGAAACCCGAGGTTGAACTTGGCTTCATTCGTTACGACATGGATGGAGCCCGAGTGTGACACGCTTATGATGGATGCGATTAATAAGAACTATGTTGACATGGATGAATACCCTGTCACGACCGAACTCCAGGTATCGTGTGAAATTCTTTCGTTTTCGTAATCGGTTTCTTCAGCATTTGTTGAATTAATCGGTGATCGTATCGGTTATGCAGAACCGATGCATTAACATGATTGCGAACCTGTTCCATGCACCGGTTGGGGCAGAAGAGACGGCTGTAGGTGTGGGAACGGTTGGTTCCTCCGAGGCTATAATGTTGGCTGGATTGGCTTTTAAAAGGAGGTGGCAACATAAGATGAGAGCCGAGGGAAAATCGACCGAGAAACCGAACATTGTCACGGGAGCTAATGTACAGGTGAGATTATGTTTTGATACGATACATGTTCGACATGGTCCAATTACGTGCTGAACAAGAAATTATACTAATGAAATTGTATGCACAGGTTTGCTGGGAGAAGTTTGCTAGGTATTTTGAGGTAGAGCTGAAGGAAGTAAAGTTGAAAGAGGGATATTACATTATGGACCCAGTAGAAGCAGTGGAACTAGTGGATGAGAACACCATATGTGTAGCAGCTATTCTCGGATCGACCCTGACCGGAGAGTTCGAGGACGTGAAGATGCTGAACGACCTCCTTTTGAAGAAAAACGAAGAGACCGGTTGGAACACCCCGATCCATGTCGACGCCGCTAGTGGAGGATTCATCGCTCCTTTCCTTTACCCGGATCTCGAATGGGATTTTCGGCTGCCATTAGTTAAAAGCATCAATGTTAGCGGACACAAATACGGGCTCGTATATGCCGGTGTTGGTTGGATTGTTTGGAGGAACAAGGAGGATTTGCCTGATGATCTTGTGTTTCATATTAACTACCTCGGTTCGGATCAACCTACATTCACCCTCAATTTCTCCAAAGGTAATTAACACATTAATTTCATACATTTTCTTAATTATCTTTTGCCTTACACATGATAATTTGCATATAACTTCAGGCTCAAGCCAAATTATTGCTCAGTATTACCAGTTTCTACGTCTCGGTTTCGAGGTAATCGCCTTTATCTTGGTGTCAAATGTACATGTTTTCAAGTGTATATGAATTTGTTGATTCAATCTAATGATTAACAGGGCTACAAGAACATAATTGAGAACTGCATGGAGAATATGAAAGTGCTTAAACAAGGAATAGAGAACACCGGGCGGTTCAACATCGTGTCGAAGGACATCGGAGTGCCGCTGGTAGCTTTTAGTCTAAAAAGTGGCAGCAAACATACGGTGTTCGAGATAGCCGAGAACCTGCGGAGGTTCGGATGGATTCTCCCGGCCTATACGATGCCCGCCGACGCGCAACATATCGCGGTGCTGCGCGCCGTGATCCGCGAGGATTTCAGCTACGGCCTGGCGAAAAGACTGGTGGAACATATTGAGCTAGTCATGAAGGAAATGGATGGACTGCCGGGTCGCGCCCCACATAAGAAGACGGAGAGGGAGACTCAGGAAGAGGTGTTTAAGTACTGGAAACGGCTTGTCGATCGCAAGAGATCCGGCGTCTGTTGATTTATCGTCTCGGTAAACCGGAGCGGGGCCTTCATCCAGATTTTGGCTTCTCTAATGATTTAGATGTTATAATTGTTTTAAATAAACATTCAATTGTCATAATATGTATGGCTGTTTCAGGCCTTGATGCTTGAATTGGAGTGTAAGATCATCACTCTATATCAGTACCATTGTTTAAATAAAATATAAATTTTAGATTTTACTCTCCCTCTTTCATAATATTAAATTATAACCGCAATATAATTTAACGATTGCATCGTAATAATTTTTAAAGTCATTGTAATATTACGTCTGTAGCACTCGCAACCACGACCGGCCGCATCCGCAACTACAATTTAATAATATGATCTCTTTAGATTTCTGCACATCAGCCTGATTGGACAAACCCAGAAAACTCATTGGGCACATTGATCTTCTCCAATTTACTATTTTGCCCTTCCATCCTGTATAAGTATAACCCAAGCGGTGCACCTTCATACTCCGACCCGGTAACCAAAACCCGCCCTCTTCCAAGGCTGATCCCATATGCCTCGACCCGAATGGTCGGGTTGGTCTCCGCCCAATTCA
The DNA here is from genome assembly GCA_958450335.1 of Hibiscus tridactylites. Classification (NCBI taxonomy): domain Eukaryota; kingdom Viridiplantae; phylum Streptophyta; class Magnoliopsida; order Malvales; family Malvaceae; genus Hibiscus; species Hibiscus tridactylites. The sequence continues at coordinate 68,752,473 of OY288288.1, read as the reverse complement.
ACAGTTTCCCATCTTTCCCTACCCCCACACACGATCTCAGGCACCGACCGGGTTCCCAAACCCCTTCGACCCGTCTCCACTGCCTTGTCTCCGTTGTCGAACATGCTTCGATCGGAAAGAACGATCTCTTCGACAGCATATGACATATCCTTCCATTGTCTCCATTGCCGAGTCATGAAATCTGTAAGGGACTGAAATGAAAATATGACCGTTGGGGGTTTAAGCTTTATTTTATTCGTTTAAATTTCCTGAATGCCCGTTTAATGAAACTGTGAGTTTGAGTCTGTGAATATGGTTAGGAAAAATGTTATTTTGTTGGTGTTAGGTTAAATATCGAGTCTGTTGTTAAAAATTTTATTGAATAAAATATTGTCTTGGTTTCTCTCTGAGTTCACAGGAAAATTTCTGAGGTCCCCTTTGCTCTATTTACTTTCCATGTTCTTTTCTTTCTTGTTCGAGTCAAACTCTTACAAAGGTATCAGAGACCACAATAATCCTCACGAATAACGGTGAATCAGTTACACGCAAAGCTCAGATTTTCAACGATATTTAAGAAGGGTTAATTATTTATAAAGGATTGTCATTTTATTTATAAAGTTTGCCATTTGTCTATATTTTAAATTTTTTATAAACATATTATATAGAAAAAATAAATTTCTAAAAAATTTTGGGTGTCATGAGACACCCATTCTAAGAATTTCAAGCCAGATTTTTGGCAGATGCAAAACAGCTGCTAGAGAAGCAAAACAGTTGCTAGAGAAGGCCTTCAGAAAATCAATAGACCTTTCTGTTGAGTTTTCGCAAAGCTGTAAGGAATCAGATGAGTCTTTCATGGTGATCGATTGTGCAAAATCGAACGTTCAAGTCTCTAGAACTGAAGTTTCAACAACGGTGGAGTTTAATGACAATATGTTGGAACCACCTTTGGGTTAAGGTATAGTGTCAACAAAGTTGGTTGAGACAAAACAAGAACGGTTGTAGACATTCTCTAACGAAGTCAAGGCATTTGACGAATTGTCTGTGATAACAGGAGTGAAATCTGATGGAAGTCTGTTGAAATTGCCGCAAGAAAGGGGTCTATTGGAAGATGATCCAACTATGAGGTTGCTAGAACTATATCTTGGATTGTAAATTGCTCATGGCTAGATATACTTTATTGTGATGATGGAACTATATCTCGGATTGTAAAGATTGTTTAAAGGAGGGAATATTGTAAGGGATTGAAATGAAAATATGACGGTTGGGGGTTTAAGCTTTATTTTATTTGTTTAAATTTCGTTAATGCCCGTCTAATGAAACAGTGAGTTGAGTCTGTGAATATGGTTAGAAAAAATACTGTCGTTTTGTTGATGTTAAGTTAAATATCGAGTTTGTTGTTGAGGACCTTATCAAATAAAATATTATCTTGGTTTCTCTCTGAGTTCAAATGAAAATTTCTGAGGTCCCCTTTGCTCTATTTACTTTTTCCTGTTATTTTTCTTGTTCGATTCAAGCTCTTACAAAATCGTAGACGAAAACATCAGTAACCGGTGGAGTATATCCCAACTCTGACTCACCGAGTCAAATACAGCAATCCCGTAACTCGGTGATCCACCCGGTTGTTTAGATCCATTAACGATTCCATCGTTGAAGACTATAACCAAGCAAGCGACTTTCTGGGTGCACCCTAGTTTTTTTGCGGTGGTAATAAAAATCTAGGCTTTGGAGCAAATCCCGCTAGGGTTGTTCATGGTTAACAGTTGGTTAACCATTAAGAATGAGTCCCTAATTTTATATGTATTCTTAGATATATTTTCTATGTATTTTTTCTCTAATTGCATTAACAACATATAATTTTTGCACTAAGAACATAACTTATAGGTTAACTGTTATAGTATTTTGGTTAACTACGAACACCCCTAAATCCCGCCATGTGTTACAAACTCGGGAGGCGAGTCCGTGAGCTGTGTAAGGTAGCCGAGTCAAGCACTCCAGACTGAATTCTTCAAGTAAACCCGGAAGCAACTCAGTTGAAGAAAACTCGAAATTCTCCATTTCTTGAAAGTTTCTAAAAGGTAAGAATCTGTTGAGTCGAGGAGCTGGCTTAAAGCCCTTGCTTCTTTCTCTTTTCTTTTCTTGTTTGGCTTCCCTTTTCACTGCTCTATCTTGCGTGGTTTTTTGTTCTGCTACGCCCACCTGTTCCTCTACTCTTTTACTTCTCTTCCTTTTCAGTAAACCACCTGCATTTATTTCTTGTTCTTATCTATGGAGACGACTTTTCCTTCTACCTTAAGTGTGGGGTAGTTAATAACGGCTATCCTAACCACCCCGCTGACCATAACCTTCTAAGTCAAGAGTTTCTCGATGAAATCGAGCTTAACGAGGATAATGACGTTAACTTTACTTTGAAGAATCTCTCCCTCGTCGGTAAGCTACTTTCGCCTAACCCCATCAAACTGCTGGCATTAACTGCCATTTTGCAAAAAGCTTGGAAGAACGACACACTTGAGTGCCACGACCTAGGTAGAAATTTCTTTCTTTTCATTTTCAAGACTGTCGAGGACCGTCATCAAGTCCTTGGAGCCAAGCCATGGGCCATACAAGACGCTCTGTTGATTTTGAAGGAATGGCAACCGGAAAAGGCACTTGAAGAGCTCAACTTCTCTTTGGAGGAGTTTTGGGTACAGGTTCATAACCTGCCCATTGGCTTAATCACGGTGGAAAATGTTTAAAGAATCGGCAAACTATTTCCAGTGTACTATGATTCTTCTCTGAACGATGATAGCAAGAACGTTTGGAAAGGGTCGGTCAGTCTAAGGGTGGCAATTATGATCGAAGATCCTCTCAAAACGGGGTTCAATTTTGAACCGGAAAAAAGACAGACCGCTCGAAGTCTCTTTTTAAATATGAAGGATTACCCAAATTCTGTTTCCGTTGCGGGCGTATAGGGCATGTTGAGAGAGACTGCAATTGTGATATAACTGCTTTCAAGCTTGCTGGGAAATACGGTTCGTGGCTACGCGCGTCTCACGAAGGAAAACCTAGGATCGTTCACCATGTTGACAAGCCTCTGAAGCTCCCCGAGAGAGACGATGCAACAGTAGCAATAAATGACAAAAGCTCGAGAGCCCCAACATGTTACAAATCCAAGGAAAATCCCGAAAAAAGTGCCTCGTTTAAGGATGTAAATGCTTTCAAATCCAAAATTGATAACGTCAACCAATCCTTTCCATTCTCGGCAAATGTAGGACATAGTGGACAAGGCTTTTCGATGGCTACCATTGCCAAGAGTGGAATTGATAAGGATTACCCGCCTGACACAAATCTAATTTGCTAGGCTGGTTTAGTGAACAATATCCAATCCTCTCCTCCCCACCAGAGGACAATCACAGCTCTACTTGGGGGAATTTGCTGGTAGATGGCATTCGACAAAATGAAAGTCTCCAGCTGCAAAAAAAGAAAGCATATTGAGGAGGGTGAGGAACCGTTTAGCCAATAAAAACTCAGAGAGATAAAGGAAATTCTTTCGAATGCCATTGTTCAAGTGGCACCTAGAAATTGGTGTATTTCCGAAACCATCTGGTTGGCAAATGAAAAATTTCTGAAAGTTGCTTTGTTTCCATCATCTTTCATTAACTCCTCGACAATAATCAAGGAAATCGAAAACAACAAGAGAGGACGAACCTTCGGTTCCAAAAGACTGACGTAAACATATGATGGAATGTTCCCGTGTAATGATCGACGAAGTAGGACTGATCGAGCTTGGGATTGATCCGTTTGAAAAGAAAATAACATCAGTGCCTTCCATGTGTATTGATGGCAGTTTCACCCTTAATGAGGAGATTATGATCAGTGATGAGGAGGACATGGTTCCATCCAAGGAGGTGATGTAGCAGATTTCGGATAACCTAATTGAGGGTTATTCGGGCACACCATGAGTCACCCTTGCTCTATCGCCTTTGAGTGGAAGGAATAAAGGCGATTTGATCCCTGCAAACCTTCCCCATGGATCATTAGTCATGCCTTTTCATTCGATGATCCATGGCTCTGGATCCGGTTCTATTTTTGTTGGTTTTCGGTGGCTTTTTGTCCAAGCTGGCTACGGAAGGAAAAGAATTTTTGTGCTTTCATCTCTCCCTGGTTTCGGTATTCATCGAGTAGTGCCTTGACAAGGACCAACCTGATTTCAGGTGGAAGCCTGCCTCTAGATAGAGCTCTCAGGCGTTGCTCATGGAGTTTCAACCATACCAGTCATGAGGTGGTCACATTTTATGTCTTTCAGACAGTTTCCTGGTCTTGCTTTTTGGAAGACACCATCCACGATAGCACCGTTGGACGTGTCCTGGTTTCGTTTAGGTCTGCCCGAGGGCAGTTTCTGTTGCTGTTTTGGTTCTTTGTCCTTATGTCTTTGGTTGTCTGTAACCGAACCTTTCTTCTGGTTGCTAGGTTAAAGGTTCATCTAGGTTTTTTTGTTTTCCTTCTGTGCTTGCTGTTTGCTTTAGGGTTGTAATGTTTCGGGGTTTGACCCATGTTTAATGCAGTTTCATCCTTATGATAAAAAAAATCATTCAGAAAATAATAATTTTTTTGAAAACAGAAAATAATAATTTTTTAATAATTTTGATCGTAACCATAGGATAAGACTATGGATGACAGACGGGTACAGTTTCGCGAATTTCACACCGTACTCGCTCCGGTTGGGGTAGGGATGAGTATGAGTTTAGTGAGCGGATGTAGAAGTAAAAAATTCATACTTGTCATGGATAGTGGGTAGGTGATGGGTTCGAGACCTTACCCACCCCATATCTGTCCGCCCACTAACTACCCACCATATGAATTTTAGACCATTTATGTTTGTAGACTTTGATTATGTCATTTATTATGGTATTTTATGTACTAAAATATTGGTTTGTTTTAAAATCTACGTTAATCTTTAAGTTTGTAGACTTTGAAATCAATTAATTTAGTTTGAAAAAAATGATAGTTTATTATCAAGCTTGAATTTATAGTTTATGATTGAGCTTGAATTAATTAAGTTGTAAATTTGTAATATGTTTGGTTAAGTAGAATTTATACATGTGTAAATATGCTTTAGTTAAGTTAATTGTGGTTAATTAGTTAGTTGTAGTTAAGTAAAATTTATACCGGTAAAAATTTATTTTAGTTAAGTTATTTATTGTTAGTTAGTTAGTTGTAGTTAAATTTATAACGGTGTAAATATTATATATATATATATATATATATATATATATACTTGATCAATTAATAAATTATGCGAAATTTTACTCTTATTTATAAAAGTCTATGGTTTATTTTTACATAATTCAATATTAGTGGTTGCTTGTAGGTTAGTACGGGCGGGTACAAGCGGTTACGGGTTGGGTAGTAGATGTCCAGTTCGATAATGAGTGTAGAGATGGATTTAAGAATGTACCCGTATGGGCGGATGTGGACTTAAAAATTGTACCCGTCGTAGATGGTAAGTAGGTGGTGGATATGAAAATTTTAGGTGAGTATGGGTATGGGAAAGGGCTATCCGCACCCACCTCACCCGTTTGCTATCCCAAAATAAGACCATAATCAAAATACATACTTTTGTCTCGTACACCATTAAAAATGGTGAGAAGAGATATATTTTACATCTATGAAAGATGATTATAATTAGGAGGTGTCATTTGACCTAAATACGATGAGTTTCAAAATTAGGTCCGGCTTTTAAGAAAAAAATTTGAATTTATGTCGGGGTCGATTTTTTTAGGATAACATCGGATCATGGCGAGTTTGGTTTTGAGGTAAAAAAATATTCAACTCGATCTGAAATAATAGTTTGATTTTATACTAAATAATTTAGGTATAATTATTGTAATTTTCCTCTATTTATATATATATATATATATATATATATATATATTCAATTATTTTCATATTTTGTCTAATAAAAATGGAATCATTATTATAATGACCCTCTCTATTTTTATTTATATTTGGTTTAGGGTTTTACTCTAAAATTCAGGTCGGGTGAAATATCATATAATGACGCTTCAGATCGAGTTTTTGTTCATATGAATGTGTTAAATTTTTAGGTTGGGCACGAGTCAGTCTAAACCCAACCCATAACCATCCTTAATTATAGTGTAGTATATGCTCATATTTTTCTTAACTATATATATATATATATATTGATATATAAGTTGTGTAAAAAAATTATACAACCCTTCATATTTAAGCTATAAAATCTAAAACATAAATCTCTAACTCTAACGCACTAAAACCTAAGCTTAACACTTAAACTCTAAACTTTAAATTTTACCCTTACAACCTAAACCCTAAATTATAACATAAATCTCTAAATCCTAAAATTAAGAGTCTTGTGAATCAAACATCATCTTCTTCTAAGAAAAGTTAATCGAGAAGAAAACGATTAGACGGTGACACAAAATCTTGTCAAAATTTGCCAGGCTTTAAGACACTGACTAGTGGTGCTCATGGAACCGGTTTGGTCGGGGTTTAGGTACGATAAGTAAGCTTCGTGTTTACTCTAGTCAGCGACGACGACTTGAGATACATATAGTTATAAAAAAAAAATCAGTGTTATTTATATTTAGGGTAAACTACACTAGGTACTATCAAATTATATGCATTGATTTGTTTTTGTCACAAATTTTTTAATTGGTTTAATTTTATAGTTAAATTTTATTTTTTGACTCATTTATATCACCACGCCGTTAACTCTTTAATGGGACGATGACATGGCGCACAACATGATAATTTAGATGCCAAGTTAAAACGACGTCGTTTTGGTACTGTTATTTTAATATTAAATGGTCCAAAACGATGTGGTTTTTTTAGAGAAAATATACACCTAATATAATTTGAACCTAAAATTTTTAGAACCAAAAGCAAACTAAAAACAATAACCCATTAGAATAAAAAATGAATGGGATTTAAGGTTAAAGGTTTTTGAGATTTTTTCTGTAAATTTCGTAAATTTCATATTTTTTAAAAAACCAAATTTTCAGTTTTTATAACAATATATTATTTTTTTTACATTTTAATATTATTTGTTTATAAAAAATTTTAGGGTTTAAGGCTTATCGTTTAGAATTAAAGTTTATAGTTTTAGGGTTTATGATTTTGTTGGATTTTGAATTTGTTATAAATTTTGAGTTTTGAAAATTAGTCTTTTAGTTTTTATAATAACATACTATTTATATATAAAATTTTTATTTTTTATTTATATATTAATATATGTATACTAATATTAGTTCAAATATATTTATATTATTTATATAAAATAATAATATTATTATTTATATAAAATAATAATAATATTATTATTTATATGATAAACTGCTGTTTGACATATATATTATTTGTGTTAGAAATAAAATAAATATGTTAAATTCACTTAGTGTTTAGGTGTTTTTTTTATTTTAAAGGTTATAGGTTCAAATCCTATTGAGTGCATATTTTTCACACTTTCTTTTGCAAAACGACGTTGCTTTAGGCCATTTAATATTAAAATAGCGGCACCAAAATGACGTCGTTTTGGTCTAGCATTCAAGTTATCACACCGTGCATCATGTCATCATCTCGTTACGGAATTAACTACGCGGTAGTATAAACGAGTCAAAAAAATAAAATTTAGTGGTAAAATTAGATCAATTAAAATATTAATGGCAAAAACGAGTCAACATCTATAGTTTGATGGCACTTGGCGTAGTTAATTCAAATTTATGAGTATATTTCCCCCCAAATTTCAAGTTATTTGAATAGAAGTGAATTTAAATTTATGAGTTAGTTTTTGAGTTCGAGTCGAATTTAAATTTTGTCAACCTGAGAAACCAAATTTTAATACGACGTCATTTTAAGCTTTAAGTTTAAATGTTTCAAAACACAGTCGTTTTATTCTCTAATTTTAATTTTTCAACTTTCTTCAGGATAAAAATTGTATTTCCTTTATATCCAAACACTAAAAAATATTATAAAATTAAATCTTACATCCTACGCTCAATAACTACAAAATACACCTTATTGTAAATTTCCTAAAACTCTAACTATAAACCCTAATTTAAAACTTTAACCCTAATTTTGAGCGCGGGGCGGGCACCAAGTAAAGGATTTCCTCCATTCCTTTCTTCACGCTGTGAAATCATCGCCAATTGACTGTAAACCTAAATCAATTTTCTTCCATATGCCCGAAATATTCTTCTTCCTTCAGTGAGCGGTGAGCCCCTCTTCGGCCGTCGCAACGCCCATCAGGTGTCCTGTGCACCCCCACTGACCGAGCGACCAAGCCCCAACCTTTGAGCGTTCTGTCATCTCTGGTTCGTGACCCACCATTGCGCTCTGCTCAGCGTCTCAGTGCCACTGCCCAGCCCCCACGAAAATTATTTTCATATTTTCAGCTTCTTACCATCTCCCATTCCAGGTTAGGTCTCTGTGAAATTTTGCTTATGGAGGTTAAAGTATATGTTAGCTTGAGAATTCTTGATTGTTTAAAGATGATAACATGATGCCTTACAGCCTAGTCTGATTGATGTATATTGTTTTTTTCGAGCTGTGAAAACTTTTGGAATCTGTAATGTCCAAGGCAAGACGTTTGTTGAGGGTTAATAAAAGTTGACCTTTGATTGGAACTGTTCGTAGATTTATATACTATCTGGAAAATAGTGTGTTGGATCCTGTGAAAAACTCCTCGGATGGTGGTTTCCAATTTTCCATTGTAGTGGAGTCAAGAGAGGTTTTGAGAGGATTTTTTTTCTTCAATTTAGCTGAGACAGGAACTGTTGTATAAGCCACTAAACTCTTGTTGGATGTTCAGCATATTGCAAATCTATGTACTTGTTTGTGCCCTCCCACTTGAAGATGCGAACCGGCTTCGGGAGTTTGGGTACTGACATAAAATGTCTCCATCTTATGCAGTTCTTTTGCATGGTGAACTTCGAGGCTTAAAGCTAAAGCATGTATGTTTCACAGTTTCAGGTTGACCATGTTATGTGAACATATGAGTTTGACTCATATATTGATTTGATTAGGTATCAACAAGGTTTTAAAATGAAAGGGCTATGGTAACATGGTTCATGGAGGATTTATCGATAATGTTAAGTTAAATGTGTGTCTAAAATGATAGCTGTGATTTAAATGAAGTTGATTGAATTAAGAAGCTTGTATTATTTGAATTGGTGAATGAACTCTTGCTGTAGAATGGCCTTATGCATTTACAAGAAGTTAGTTAAAGCATTGTATTTTTAAGGTATGTACGTCTTTTATGTCTAATAGGTGTATGATATACCATGTCTGTACCTTGTTGATGAAGTTGGCTGCCATGTTTAATGTTAAAGGTTGTTTGCATCGAGTTAGGATCGAAAATGCTGGACTTTTGAGTTTAAAATAATGACTAGTGGAGTTTCAAAACAGTAGCTTGTATTATTTGAATGTTAAGTTAATTGAAGTTGATTGAATTAAGAAGCTTGTATTATTTGAATTGGTGAATGAACTCTTGCTGTAGAATGACCTTATGCATTTACAAGAAGTTAGTTAAAGCATTTTATTTTAAAAGTATGTACCTCTTTTATAACATTATACAATAATTAAAATTAAATTTGTATAGAAACTCAACTTGACTCGAAAAAATTTCAAATAAAGTTTGAATGATAAAATAGGACGTGTCAACTCAACTAACTCGATTTTTTTTACTCGACTCGATCGAATGCCCAGCCCAGGCCCTTTCATGTTTTTTACCATGATAAGCATGCTTGGTTAATGACCAATATCAAATCTTTTCATGAATTTGTTTGTCATGGATTGGGTATGTTCTCCATAGAGGAATCAGCAGCATTTAAAGTGTGTATATAGATTTGAGTTTCTGATTCTGGAGGGGAAATAGAAGTGTTGCACCATTTCTTATTGTTAATTGTAATTGATTCGGAGTTGCAACTCTCTGTTTGGCAAGTGAGGAATGTCAAGAAATCAGTGTTTAGCAGTTGAATATGGTGATATTAGGTGTTCAAGGGGTTTGTTCCACGAGGTGATGCTTGTAAGACAAAATGCCCTTTCATTGTCACACTCTTCTAATTGAAACTTGATAAGAGTTTGCTGGTTTGAAAGGAATAATCTCTTCTCTATATCGAGTATGCCTAAGCATTGAACAGTTTATTGCTAAATTTTACTGGCAAAGTCCAAATAAAATGTTATTTTAAGCTTAAGTTTTGTTTTAAATTTAGAGAATAACAATGTATTCTCATCATTGTTCAAGATGTTCCATGGGATGATCAAAATATGTGAAATCGTCTGCACAGTTTCTCCTATGAGTAAAGCAGAATGCAACACGATAATTTAGTCACTCTTTTAAAACCACAGGGATCAATGCACCGTTTAACACTTTTGGGATCTCACATTGTTCTGATTTTAGCTATAATGTTGAATGGTTGGAAAGGTGTTTTCTTTGATTTGTTCTATGATAGTGAGTTAGGATTTCTTGTTGCACATATTTAGTAGACAATTTACACACTGCTGCGATTAAGTCCATTGAAGGAAGCAAAAGAGAATGTAAGTTAATTTGTTTGCCATTTATTTGTAGGGTTCTTTTGTTTGAGCTGTCTAGACCAGGGGATCAAGTGGCGGAGCTGCAGAGCAACCCAATAAGAAGTCATGGAAACAAAGGAATAACTTCTTTCCATGCCTGAATAACGGTATTGGACTTCGATTTAAATTTATTTTCCTCATTTTGTTTTCTGGGATGGAAGGACTCAAATCAAACCTGGTTCTTCTTATCTAAAAAAGATGTTGATAAGAAGATTAAGAACCCTGCTTAAACCCTTGTCTGATTCTCACCTTCGTCTCATAGCTACCGAGTCAACTCAAAATCAACTCAACTACCCTTCCAACCCTCCCAACCCTATTACTCCAATAAACCAATCCACTCTCCTAAAAGTCTGTACAATCCTCTTCCAACAACAAAACTCACCGGACTCACGCCTCTACTCATCCCTCTCTTCCTACGGATCTTCTTTTAATCCTGAATTCTTCCTTCAAGTTTGCAACACTTTCCCATACTCCTGGCGCCCCATCTACCGTTTCTTCCTCTACACCCAAAAAGCCCCTCATTTCACTCACAACTCTGTCACTTTCAACAAAATGTTGGATGTCATTGGAAAATCCAGAAACATTGATCTTTTCTGGGAAATTTGTCAAGAGATGGGAAAACTTAGTTTGGTCAATGACAAGACCTTTAGGATAGTTTTAAAGACCCTAGCTTTAGCTAGAGAATTGAAGAAATGTGTGGGTTTCTTCCATTTGATGAATGAGTTTGGGGTTGGATACACGTTGGAGACTTTGAATAAGGTGGTAGAAAGTTTATGCAAGGATAACCTTGTGGAAGAGGCAAAGTTTGTGACTTTCAAGTTGAAAGAGTGGGTCGAGCCAAATGGGGTTACTTATAAGTGGTTGATATGGGGATTTTGTGATGTGGGTGATTTGATTGAGGCTTCAAAGATTTGGAATCTGATGATGGATGAAGGTTTTGAGCCCGATGTTGAGGTCGTTGAGACAATGATGGAGGCACTTTTTAAGACTAATAAATATGATGAAGCAATGAAAGTTTTCCAAATGATGAGAGTTAAGAGAATGACCGATTTGGGGCTTTCAAGTTATAGGCTTGTGATCAAGTGGATGTGTAAGAGAGGCAAGATCGAGCAAGCCAATGGGATGTTTGAGGAAATGCGCCAAAGAGGGATCGAAGCTGATAATTTGACCTTGTCTTTGATTATATACGGGCTTTTAGCAAGAGGGAGGATTAGAGAAGCTTATAGCATTACGGACCGGATCGAGAATCCGGATATCAATGTTTACCATGGACTAATAAAGGGGCTTTTGAGGTTGAGGAAGGCAAGTGAAGCAACACAAGTATTTAGAGAGATGATAAAGAGAGGTTGTGAGCCTATCATGCATACATATATAATGTTACTGCAAGGCCATTTGGGGAAGAGAGGGAGGAAAGGACATGACCCATTGGTGAATTTCGACTCGATATTTGTTGGGGGCTTGATTAAGGCTGGGAAGACATTAGAGGCTACCAAGTATGTGGAGAGAACAATGAAAGTTGGAATGGAAGTGCCCCGATTCGATTACAATAAATTTTTACACTATTACTCGAACGAGGAGGGTGTAACGATGTTCAAGGACGTGAGCAAGAAGTTAAGGGAGGTGGGATTATTTGATTTGGCTGATATATTGGAGAGATATGGGCAGAAAATGGCCACTAGAGATAGGAGAAGGGATAGAGCATTGGAGCCATGAAAAGAACCTTGAAAAACAGAAAAAAAAAAGGTAGTGTAAATACATAATATCGATTTATTATTTAGCTGTCTAACCACATGTGAGATGGGTCTGTATAAATTCTGATATGTATAGGCTGTATAGGATGTTTGATTTATCTTCTCTTTGTAGTATTTTACAAATATTTGAACCAGCCATTAGCTCTTCAGTTTGGTCTGTATATTTTGAAGTATTTACTTTAGTTTGGTGTCCTTAACGCGATGACACCATCTTAATTAAAAATATATATATACGGTTAAATCATAGAATAAAATAAAAATATACATTTATATGGTTATAATAGTAATTCAATTTTATTTGTATTAATAAATAATTATTCTATCAATTTTTAAAATTGTGTATACTTAAATTATTTTTTGGAGTACAATAAATTTTGTAATTAAAATTGAAAAGTAATTTAATTTAAAAAATAAATAATTTTTTTGAAAATAAGTATTGATCTTTTGTCCAGTATATACTAAGTTACTATTTAACTCTAAAAAATTTAAGCACTATAACTTAAATCTTTAAACTCTAAACTAAACCTTTAAACTTTAAATTAAACTTATTTGTATAATAACAAAAATTTTATCGTAGATGTATGAAATATTTTCCGTGTATATTAACTTTTAACAACCCTCAAACAAATGCTTGCACCATTTGGGCTTTAGTTTTTAAATTTGGTGGAGGAAATAATCTGGATCAAAAATCAGGGGGTTTGATAGTATAGGGCTTAAAAGCCTAAATCATTCGTCAAGTATGTTGGGCTTTATTTATTTATTTTTAGGTTTTCACTTATTTTGCGATTCGCTATAAAAATGTACAAGTATATTAATAATAAGAGTATGAAACTAACGAGTGTTTTCAGTAAAAAAAAAAATATTTATCTTAGGAGTTCTGATTCAACCAGTTTTGTCTATAAGGTTTACGTACCTTATCAAAGGATTAAGAAAAAGTTTAAACAAATAATATTATATTCACCTTAAGACTATACAAAAAAATAATAAGTTATTATTTAATACATTATTAGCGTAAAATTTTTTAGTATAACCACCGGTACCCAACTCATTGGTTAATTAATCCAAATCGGGTACGACAGAGACCCATTATGGGGGCGACCCTCCCAACCCAATCAATCCATTCACAACGCCAGAAGTCGAACAATTGATCTTGCTTAAGGGATTTAGTGCATCATCCCACTAGATCAACTAGTTGTTGGAATTATTAGCGTACATTTTTTACACAAATATGTCTATTTTAACTTTAAAATTTAAAATCTAAATCCATAAACGCAAAACCTTAAATCATAAACTTTAAACCCTAAATTTTAATCATAAACTTTAAATTCTAAACTATATACCCTAATCTCATAACCTTCAAACCCTAAACTAAATTCATAAACTCTAAAATAACCTAATAAAATAATTTTCTCCAACAACAATGTATAAGATAGTAATCTTAATAATAATTGATAGTTACAAGGAATACATATATGTGGATATAATTTAGATTAGAACTCTTGATAGGATCCGCATATGGTGAGCTTTAAACAAAAAAAAATCTGGACAACATTTATGCATATTTATCGCAGGGAGATTTTTAAATTACAAATTTTAGAGCTAATTGTACCACATATCCTAAATTATTTCTTTTATTCTAAATTGATCCTTAAGCTTTTGAGTGTTTCAATTTCATTATTAAATTATTGTTTATGTCACATCATATTATTACATAATAAACTTCAGTGTTTACATGGCAGATAACAATTTTTATAACGGTTTTATTAATATGGGATATAAGTAGCATATACTGATAATTTAGGAATGAAATTAGAATGTTTAAAAATATGTATACCAATTTAGAATGAGGATTATAATTTAAAGATAAAGTTAGAATATTCTAAAATTTGAGACCAATTTAAAATAAGAGTCATAGAGTAATTTCTTTTTACACTTTCGGTCTTTATTCTCCTTGCATTATCTACTATATAGCATACATACCAAATGTTGTAACCCAAAGCTCGCGTTTTTGTAATGCGTAAGTAACTAAGATTAAATATATAATTATACAAATTCATTTAATTATCATATTTTTTAGAGTAATTTACCCTAAAAACTAATTTTTTAGTAAGTTAGAATATAAGGAGGGATTGATAATAATAGTTTTACTTACATATTTTTTGGATCGTTGGGTAGGAAAAATGAATAGCTGAGATTAACTCCTTACTCTTTTTTTTCTAGTGATAATCTTCACATAACCTAAGGTTAATTCATCCGTTTCACTTATCCAACAATCTAAAAAATGTGTAAAAGTTAAAAACTCTTATATTGTGTAACTAGATCCTATTATATATATATATATATATATATATATATATATATATATATATATATATATATATATATATATTCCGAGTGATAATCTTCACATAACCTATGATTAATCTCAGTCATCTGTTTCACTTATCCAACAATTCAAAAAAAGTGTAAAAGTTAAAAACTCTTACATTGTGCAATTAGACAATAATAGGAGTAAAGTTGTCCAACTAAAAATTAAATAAATATTTAATTCAAAATTATATAAAAAGTACAAAATTTAATTTGATAAATATTTAAATTAGTATAGACTAAAATTATCCTTAGACATTTTTTTGGGACAAACCATTTTCAATCTCTTAATAGTTAGTTCTATACCACAATACATTATGTTAAAGAAAAAAATATTACAATAGAGTACATAAGACTTAAGAGTAAACAATGACTTTCAAAAGAAAAAAAAAAGAGTAAACAATGAAGTAATTTCTTTTAACAAAATTCATCTATTTTTTTCTTTATATACTCTAGCTACCAATAATATTATGTTACATTGCTAATGTTTTTCGATATTTTATTAAATATTATTTTTATTTCATTAATAATAGACATAATATAAAATTATTAACGAGATTTGTAGGCACAAAAAAACAACAAATTCATTGGTTTTAGTTTCTAGGAAGGTGCGTTGCCTTGAGTAAATGGGAAAATGGAGGAAGGGGTGGCTTGTATTTTAGTATCACATCTAACGTAATGCATGCGATTGCACGGATAAAATTTATGTATATTTTTAGGTGACTTTACTTATATCCTAATATTAAAAAATATTATAAAATTAAATTTCAAGTTCTGACTCTAAATTCTAAATTCTAAATCTTAAACTCTATACCTTATACTCTAAAAAATACACCATACCTTAAATTTTCTAAATACTAACCACAACTCCTAACCTTAAACCTTAAACATAATTTTAAGCGTGAAAGCATAAATAAGAGCGCCGAAAAGGGACAAAAGATTTCCATCCCGATTGCATACCCAAAAAAAATTATTACAGTGTGATATCATATCAGTTTAACTACGGAAGCTTTGTTTCTATGTGGGATGTTTCTCAATTTTGGCCCATCTGATCTTCTCTCTCGGCTTGTGGGGATACCATTTTCCATTCCCCCTCTCTCTTTTACTTCCTTTTCAACAAGTTTCCATTCACACAAGCCATGGAGATGAGGATATAAAGAGAGCAAAGCAAAAACATGATACAAAAGCTGATTCTTTAAACCCTTTAAAACAAAACAAAAGTTTTCTTTTTCTTTTCCTTTCTTCTCATCTCATATATTGCTTTGCTTTGCAGCTTTGGCTTAATATTAAAGAGCTTTTAATCATCCATGTTGGCCAATAAATCTTGTTCCTTAGAGAATGGTAGTGACAGCAATAAGAGGAAACGAAGACCTGCAGGAACGCCTGGTACGTATCTATATATATATGCAAGTATATATATATATATATATGTATGTATATGTTTTTATGATTTGTTTGTGTTTATTAGATCCGGATGCGGAAGTTGTTTCGCTGTCGCCTAAAACGCTGCTCGAATCGGATCGTTTTGTCTGCGAGATCTGTAACCAAGGATTCCAAAGGGAGCAGAACCTACAGATGCACAGGCGGCGGCACAAGGTTCCTTGGAAGCTACTCAAGAGGGAAACCCCAGTGGCAAGGAAGCGGGTGTTCGTCTGCCCCGAGCCTAGCTGCCTGCACCATGACCCTTGCCATGCTCTAGGCGATTTGGTCGGGATCAAGAAACACTTCAGGCGGAAACATAGCAACCACAAGCAATGGGTGTGCCAGAAATGTTCCAAGGGATATGCTGTTCAATCTGATTACAAGGCCCATCTTAAAACCTGTGGCACCCGAGGCCATTCTTGTGACTGCGGCAGAGTTTTCTCCAGGTTTTTAACATCCTTTTGTTTCTGAATATAATGGTTATGTCTTTTTTATGCCCCAATATATGTCCGACAGTCCGAACACTAAAAGAATAAGTTTGGGTTTCAGTCTAAAATTTAAAATTTTAAGTGTATTATTTAGGGGTTAGAGTCTAAAGTTTAATATTAGAATATAAAATTTAATTTTTTATTATTAGACATACACATAGGCACGAAAAAATTAGTACATGATTTTTTCAGGTTTTGATAAGAAAGAGATTCATCAGCCCCAAACCATGATCATTACATATTGAATTTGCCTCCCAAGCCCCTTCCTTTTCTGGATGGAAATCTTCTACCTCTTTTTCGGTGCCCCTACTTATGTCCCTATACTCAAAATTAGGTTTAGGGTTTTAAGTTAGGGGTTATGATTAGGGTTTAAAAAATTTAAGGTAGGGTGTATTTTTTAAAGTATATAGTGTAGGGTTTAGAATTTAAAATTTAAGGTTAGGACTTGAAATTTAATTTTATTATATTTTTTAGTGTTGTAGCATAAGTAGGGACACCGAAAGGGGCAGACGATTTTTAACTTTTTTTTCTTTTACCCTGAAGACCTGAGTTTTGACTTGGAAAGGAAAAACAAAGACACTAAAGGACATAAAGAAAGAAACAAAGGAAGGAAAAAGATAACATTGCTTTATTTTTTTGAGTGATGGAACCTTAATCCAACATTTAGCAGGCTTTCCCAAGCACCCCTTTGATTATTTCCTCTCCTACATACAAACATAACAATTTAACTATATATATATATATATATATGTGCCATTTTTTGTAGGGTTGAGAGCTTCATTGAACATCAAGATGCTTGCCAAATGAGCCGTGGCCGGCCACAATCACAAGCAATGCGGCCGGCTTGCTTGTCGGGAACAGCTTCAAGCTCCAATCCGTCCACTGATACAAACTTCAGTACAGTTCCTTGGCCTAGTTTGGAGCTTCAACTCTTAACCACATCAAATCCCACTGAGGCCTCGGTTTCCCCTAGCAACCATGATCAGCATTCGATCCAGTTACAGCTCTCGATCGGTTCATCGAGTATCGGTACCAAAAAGAAAGCAACAAGTGAGAAACCGGGGTCCGTTGTATCGAGGCTAAAAGACGAAGCCGTGGCGCAGTTAAGGTTGGCGATGGCGGAGAAGGCTTACGCCGAAGAGGCGAGACAGCAAGCGAAAAGGCAGATTGAATTAGCCGAGCATGAGTTTGGCAGGGCAAAGAGAATCAGGCAACAAGCACAAGCTGAATCGGCAAAGGCTCAAGCTTTAAAGAAGCATGCAGTAAAGCAAATCAAATCCACCATTCTTCAAATCACTTGCCGTGCTTGCAAGCAGCGGTTTCAAGCAACAACACCACCACCTCCCGAGGAGAACTGCCGTGTTGTGAGTTACATTTCATCAGCTTTAACCGAAGGTGAAGTTGAAAACGATAGTCCAACGAATCTAACAAAGACTACTAACAACATATAAACTAGAGAAAATATTTTATGCACCGGTGCTGAAACAAAAAGTTTTCACAAATAACTTAGTTTTATGATTTATGGATCCAGTTTAGAGTGTAAGGTTTAAAGTTTTAGGGTTTAACTTATAAGCCATAAATTCTAACATAAACCCTAAATTTTAATCACATCTCTTGAATTTTAAATCCTTAAACTTAAACACAAATCCTACACCTTAAATTGGATCCACAAACTCTAAAATTAAGACGTTTGTGAAATAGGATCCTCTTACACTATGTATAATTGCCTTGTAAACCGATATATATGTTATAATATACCCATGAAATAGGATCCTACACCTTAAATTGGATCCACAAACTCTAAAATTAAGACGTTTGTGAAATAGGATCCTCTTACACTATGTAAAACTTGATAGTTTTACACCTTTTTTGGACCTTTAGATAAAAGTAAATGGATGAATGAGATTAACGATAGAAAATGTGAAGAGTATCACTTTGAAAAAAGAAAGAAAGAAATAATCTTAGTCATTTATTACCCTCATCTAACAGTCCAAAAAAGATGTAAAAATAATTGAATTTTACATTGTGTAACTGAATATTAAACCTATACCTATTTGCTTCTTATATATACCAAAAATGGTTGTTTTTTTGTGTGCAAGTGTTGTATCCTGCAATTTGTGTGATGTAATTTGTTCATTAATTTGGTTCAATGAAAAATATAATGATGGGTTTTGTTGATAATTTAATACTAAAGATGGTATGTGTTTTTTTGGAAGTGTTTATATCATTTAATGTACAAGAAACTGTTGTTAGGTTTTCCTGCTCAAAACTATTACAATGAACAAGGACAGACACTTGAAAACGAATTCTCATTTGGATTTTGTGTTTGGACTATTTGGAGATCTTTGTATGATGAACAAGTCAGAAAATGATGGTGGGGTTGCCCTTCCCTTTCTGCATTAAACCATAGTACTCACCGGTCTCTACTTTATATCCTAAAATCTCTCACAAATATCAATTGAAAACAAACATGAGGTAATTAAGTTGATCAGAAATCTTCTGTCTTTTTTAGTGTTTTTGTTTATGTTTTTACGTTAAAAAAATTAAATTTAAAAATTAGTGTTAAGGTTTAAGGTTAAGGTTTAGAATGGAAGGGTAGAGTTTAGACATAGGCGGATTTACATTAAAATTTAGGGTTTAATTGACTCCACTTAATTTGTTGAGTAATGAGATTTTCAATGAGCTAATATAGACTTTTTAAATTTTTTATAAGAAATATTAGAATTGATCACACTTAATTTGTTTAGGTATGGGTCAACAATAGTTATTGTAGTAGTACGAGAATCCTCCATACCTCATACTCTGCACTGACCCCACTATATAAAAATCATGGCTCCGCCACTTGATTTAGTATTTAAAAATTAAAATTAAATATTTAATTTTTTTAATATTAAAACATAAATAAAACACTAAAAGACATGATTTCGTTCAATTAACTTATCCTATCATCTTTTATGTAGAAAAAAGAATAAAGTTCTTTTTAGTAGGGTTTGTATTTGATATGATATCACTATAAAGATCTTAAAACTTTTAGGTCATTTAGTTTATAAAATTTAAGATTAACGGCGGTATAGACATAAAACTAGATGCGATTGGATCGTTCGGATCTAATTATTTCAGGTCTAGATTACATGTAATTTAGATAATAGAATTTATATGATTTGTTACCAGTTGTCACTTATTTAATTCAATTACAATTTCTGTAAAGTGCATGTGTTTGAGGAAATTGTTCAAACTAAAAGATGAAGCGAGGCCCCTATATACGCCTGTGCATGATGTTAATAGTTTCAAAATTAGATTACTCTATGATGGCATTAGGGGGGTGTCCCTAAAGTTCTTTGGCATAAGCTCTTCTGGTTCTCTTTGCATGTGCCTAAGCATGCTGTTATTGGATGGATGACTATTCTTGGAAGGCTTCGAACTAAAGATAGGCTTTCGCGTTGGGGCCTCCAAGTTAAGAGACAATGTGTTTCGTGTAGGGATACAAAGAAAACGCATGAACATTTGTTCTTTGTCTAAAAACTATTGCATGATGTTTTGGGCTTATGCAATTTGCACAGAGGTGTTGGTTCGTGAGAGCATAAGCTCGTTTGGGCATACTCAAAGGTGAAGGGTAGATCTTTGTTGGTTTATATTTTAAAAATTACTTGGTGTTTTGTATATACTTCATTTGGAAAAAGAGGAACCATAGAGTTTTTAGAGGTAAATATAGATGTGTCGAACATTTACTGTGCATAATTCGTGAGGTGGTGTGTTTAAAAGTCTCTGATTTTAATTTTGATAGCAGTTATCCTGTTAATAGGCAACTTTGTGTTAGTTGGGGTATTCTTGTATAGGATGATTGTTGTATAGGTTGCAATGTGTATATTGTAGCAGATTTCTGCTTTGAACAATACAAAAAAATATTTATTTTAAAAAAATACATGTGTTTTGTCAAAGGGTTAAGAATATTTATGAGTAGATACTACCTTATAATCACCTTGTTATAAAAATTACTAACAAATGTTATAATTTAATCATAACTATATACGATTTTAAAAAAAGTAAAATGAACATTACACCCTTTCGTATCCCTTAAAATTTATATAAAAATATTTATATTTACGTGACCTATTATAAGAATTATTAATACTTTAAGAATAATAATTAATTGAAAATTTCACCATGTACGATAAAAACTAATTTCAAAAGTTTCTTTTTATAAAAAAAACAAACATACGATATTATTATTATTTTATAAATTTTTAATAGTCTAATGGCGATTATAAGGTAGTATTTGTTCATACATATTCTTAAACTTTTGATAATGCACATACATCTTCCAAACAAAGCGATTGAATTCGAGTCTCAAAGATGAACATCATCTGATTTTATAATTCAATCGCAAAATAGTATTTAAGTCTAATTTTGTATTTGGATATTCATATTCACTTATCAATTATACTATTTGAATCAGAATCATCTAAGATGAGCAACACCATCTTTTACGAGATTACTATTGAAATCATTTATCGTGTGTTTGGAAAAAAAAGTTGAGCCAAGTTCGAATTAGATTCAATCGAATTAAACTTTGACTAAATTTTAATAAATTAAATTTAATTTATTTACGATCTATCTTATCTAATTTACATATAGTAAAAAAAAGAGTG
This sequence comes from Hibiscus tridactylites, assembly GCA_958450335.1. Taxonomy (NCBI): domain Eukaryota; kingdom Viridiplantae; phylum Streptophyta; class Magnoliopsida; order Malvales; family Malvaceae; genus Hibiscus; species Hibiscus tridactylites. Next base: position 68,731,230 of record OY288288.1, on the reverse strand, counting down.
ATTTTGCTCATCTCCTTGTGTCTTGGTGGTAAAAGTAGATGTTCATCATCCCTTGGGACCCGAGTTCGAGCACCAGTAATGCATGTTGTGTGTGTTGTCTTTGAAAAGACTAAAAAAGTTGAACAGATGCTACCCTTGCATTACACCAGCATATTAAAAAAAAAGTGATTTTGATCCAAAAATACTCATTACAAGCAAGTAAAATAGCGCACGAGAGAGAAGAAAAGGAAATGTGATGGTCCCCTTTATATCATAAATGCAGAAACGCCATGTTTTTCAGTGCAGCAGTATGAGGTGTAAGGATTAATTGCAGACTCGGTCCTTCCAAACTTCATTCACTCCGATACGTCCCTGCCTCATTGGAATCAGCGCATTGGGTTTGTACAGAATAAATGTATTTTAAAAATAAATTTATATCTTATACATTGGCGGCGGTGAAAACTGAAAGTTTTCAAAAGCGTCTTAGTTTTAGGGTTTATGGTCTTAGTTTAGGGGTTTATGTGTATGGTTTAGAGATAATGGTTAGAATTTATGGTGTATGTTTAGAATTCAGGGTTAATAGGTTGTGGTTTTTGTTCTTAAGATAATATGGTTAGGATTTAGGGTTTAACTTATAAACCCTAAATTACAACCCTAAACTCTAAATTATAACCACTATCCCTAAATTCTAAACTCCTACACCTAAACCCTACATTCTAAACTAAGACACTAAACCCTAAACCTATAATTAAATTACACATGTCATTTAATTATATGTTTAGTAACAAACATGTAACTTTTTTAAAAGTAATAATTCAATCACACTCAACTATAGATTTAGAAACAAACAAGCACTCAACTAAAATTTGTGACAAACAAGTCACATTCATTAAAATTGAAACAACGGTTTGGTATAATAGTAATTTTAGTCTCTGAAACTTATGCATACTATTAATTTGATCTTAATTCGAAATAATTCAATAAACTTAACCCTTCATATTTAAAAAAATCCATTAGTGAAGTGACTGTGTCTACTAGAAGACGACGTTAAGGTCATAATGAGTCGATTTCATTAGTCTGTCAGTTATCCAGTAGTGAAGTGATTGTGTCTGTTGAGCTATTACATCTATTGATTATCAGACCGATGGACAATAATAATATAGAGTGTGCTAAGTGGTCGAATGGTGTGTCAGGATGGTCTAATTTTAAAATCTTTGAACATAAAGGGTTAAGTTTATTGAATTATTTCGAATTAAGACTAAATTAATATAATATATGAGTTTTAGGGGACTAAAATCGTTACTATACTAATCCGTTGTTTCAATTTTACTGACAAAATAATTTGTTTGTCACAAAATTTTAATTGAGTGATATGTTTGTTTCTAAAGTTATAATTGAGTGACCGGATTATAACTTTGAAAATAAAAGTGTATTTGTCCCTAAATCTATTATTGAAAAGTTGAATTGTTACTTTTAAAAGAAAAGTGACATGTTTATTTCTAAACATGTTAGTGGCTATTACTAAATAACCTCTAGTATATTTTACCCCCACCTTTTAATGATGTTAAGTGTGACCTCTAATTGATTCAATCAGTACTTAAATAAAAAATTATTTTAATAATTTTAATTAAATTAATACTCTATTGACCAATGATACCAATATAATCAATAACTTAATAATAGGGTATGTTTTACCGATGAGAGTTAGTTGAAATATCAAGGCACATGCTTTTTTAATACGATAATTTAAATTTTAGAGATAATATTATTAGAAAAAAGAGACATAAATTTTGAATATGAACCGAAAAAAATAGGATAGGTTTTACAACTACCCCACTCCGATGCTATCCACATCCCCCTTCTAATTTGTCTAGAAGAGTTGATAAAATGAACAACAAATGTTTGTCTTGTGCAAAATAGGTTAAAAGATGTTGACATATTGGTGATTATGGACATTTGGCTTCGATCACGAGGACACACTTCTAAGATACATTTAGAAATTTACTACAGCAAAATAGCTTTTCGTGACGTTTTTATAACCTTATAGCGGCGTTAAAACACTCTCGGCGTTAAGAAAAACGCCGTTAATGTTGCTGTTTTGTGGCGTTTGTTTTAAAAACGCCGTTATAAGTGAAATGGTGACGGCGTTTGTATCAAAAACACCACAAATAGCGCCGCCATATAACAAGTCTGGTGTAGTGATTAAATTTAAATAATATATAATTTTATAAAGTATTGAGACATAATCTTTTTATACCATGTAAAACATGAAAGTTTTACACATTTTTTGTACCGTTGGGTAAAGGTAAATAGATGACTGACATCATCAATTTATCATAAGAATAATAATAATAAAATAATCTCAGTCATTTTTTTTACTTTCATCCAACGATCCATAAATATATGTAAAAATAATTGAGTTTTACATAATGTGAGTGAATCTTAACCCCTAATATAAATATATTAAGTTGTTCATGTATAAAAGATTAAATAAATAATTTAATAAAAATAAAAATAGAATATTTTTTTTAAAATAAATAAGATCAAACTGAAAACAAGATTGAGCTAGTCATTAAAGAGGCTTTTTGCCCTCTTCATCACAAATGGAGAAATTGCACCCTTAGTCTTTCATCTCCCAATCTTTCTTAAAAGTGGTACATTTTTACCAAAAAGTTCATATATGACCCAATTAATCTAAATACCTAACTAAGCTACCATGCCGAGGCTCGGGTTAACACTTAACCGTTGACTCGAAAATTTAGATTATTACAAGAGCTTTCTCTTTATACATACATACATACAATCACAAATATAATTATACGAATTAATTAAATATAAGCTCAGATATTAGTGTGAATTATTAGTGTTTTCGTCTTTTGTTTAACGATCTAAAAAATATTAATTTTATCGAACTCAATAGAATCACAAAAACGAGAAAAAAAAAACTCTCTCGTATATTTACATGCGATTGTGGTCCTAAACCAAATTTGTTAGCCCCTTTCACAATACATGTTGAGTGCACTTCTATGTAAGTACGTACCTTTTAACATAATATTTTGGTTCGCTTTCCTAATTTCCTAACAAAGATTTGCTTTCTTTCATGAACTTGGATATAAAGGATTTAGGTCTTATAAGGCTTAAGATATTTTAATTATTATAAGGCTTAAGATATTCGAGTTTGTTATTTGAAACTTTTATACTATTATCGACAAATATTTATATTCAAACATCTCAATTGCTTTTTAAAATCGGTCAAACTTATTAAACTTTTTAGTACAAAATAGGGACAGACGCATGATTTTTATAGTAAGCGTGCAAATTTTTATACTTAATAAAAGAGTTAATTGCACTAAATTTCCTCAAACTATGACTTTTATTCTAAATTAGTCCTCGAACTTTTAAATATTTCAATTTCATCCTCAAATTATGGTCTGCATTCTAAATTGGTCCCCAAACTTTTTTAAGCATTCAAATTTCATCCTCAAACTACGACTCTCATTCTAAATTGGTCCTCAAACTTTTTGAATGCTCTAATTTCATCCCCAAATTATCAATATATGCTAATCACATCTTATGCTAATAAAATTGTTATAAAAAATGTTAATTGACATGAAACACTTATGTATATTATGTAATAATATGATATGGAATAAACGATAATTTGAGGATGAAATTGGAACGTTTAAAAAGTTTGGAGACCAATTTAGAATGAGGGTCATAGTTTGGGGGTGAAAATGGAACATTCAAATGTTTGGGGACCAATTTAAAATAAGAGTTATAGTTTGGGGATGAAATTGGAATATTTAAAAGTTTAGGGACTAATTTAAAATAAAGGTCAAAGCTTGGGGATGTGTAATACAATTAACTCTTAGTAAAATTATACGGGGATTTAAAATTTTCAGGTGTGTAAGATTAGGTCATCGATATGAAATACAAAGAATTTTTTTAAAAATATATGAGAATTTAAAATTTCAGAGAGTACGACTGCTCCTTAATACCACTCAGTCCATCCTTGGGATAAAAATCACATGCTCCTTTTCGGTGCCCCTTTTATATGCCCCAACAGTAAAAAATTAAATTCCAAGCTCTAACCCTAAATTCTAGATCCTAAACCTGACATCCTATACCCTAAAAAATAAACACTACCCTAAATTCCATAAACCCTAACCACAAACTTTAGACTCTAAACTCTAAACCTAATTTTTAATGTGAGGGCATAAATAGGGGCACCAAGAAGGGGAAGAGGATTTCTATTTCATCCTTGGTACAGACGGATAAAAATCATCTGCCCCTTTTCGGTGCCTCTACTTATGCCTCAACACTAAAAAACACAACAAAATTAAATTTTAAGCCCTAACCCTAAATTCTAAATCTTAAACCATATACCCTAAAAATACACCCTACCATAAATTTCCTAAACCCTAATCGTAACCCCTAACCTAAACCCCTAAACCCTGAACCTAATTTTAAGTGTGGAACATAAGTAGTGGCACCGAAAAAGACAGATGATTTTCATCAGGTACAGACATGTAAAGTGGCTTATGCAGACATGCTACGTTTAATTATATAAACCAAAAGTTGTCAATACTCAATACAAGAATGTTGTATTGGCAAGAAATTTCTTGGAAATTGAATCCGGCTAGAGTTTCAAACTCCAAATACAAGAAGCCAATTGAACAAGCTCCTTAGTAGAGATAAAGCCAAAGGGATCAGATATTCAGATTGAGACAGACATGAAATTCCAGCAATATGATGTTTTATCTGCTTGTGCTTACAATTGTTCTTCCTTCCAATAGCCTTCCAAGATTCAATCTCAAGTTCGTATTCGTCTCGATGCCGACGGGACGATATACGACTCGAACGAGAAAAGAATGAAAATAATGTTCTATCTTAAAAGTACAATTATGTATCTATTGGCAGACAAGGAGCGTGAATGTGTTCTTTCCCTTTTCTTCTTCTTCTTTTCTTTTGGGCAGATGAGCTTTTTAATCTTCATGTGCTTGCCTGCCTGCATCCATCACCTTCAAACATGGCAGTGGATATATATATCATATCACATCAAAGACAAACACCTAAACTCGAGTCTACGGGACGTAAGTCGTCATTTGGTTTGGTCAATTATTTAATAGCGGTTGTAATGCGATGTTTCTATTGTTATTATACTATAAGATGTACCGTCATTCAATTTCTTGACGTCCTTTTCATGTCATGGGTGTTCATTCCGTCTATCATATTTATCGGTGAGCTCTCACTCAATCTCGTGCATCTTGCCCACTAGGGTGCTCATCATTCAGTCTTGTGACACCTACTTCACGAGTGTTAACCTAACTAGCTCACCCACTAAGACATTTAGTGTGAAATCAACAGTCAAGAAGTTAGTCCAATACCACCATAGAGTCGTGTCATTATTGTCTTCCCAAAAGATATGTCTAACATGATGTGTAGTAACACCTCATTTATACTCTAGACGTGACATTCTCGTCCACTCAATCTTGTTATATTTTTGTCACGGGCATCGGGTCACTATCATGTTTGTTCATCATGACTAGCACTGAATTATTATTCTCTTATCAAAAGACGTGTATGATAGTGTTTGCAACAATATTATATTTATGTTACATAATTAATATTTTTTTCGACGTGAGATTAATGACATTATATTTCTTTAAACCTGGCATAAAAACCAACAAAAAGTGATGACTAAAAGGGGGCTTCCATGAATTGACAAATGCTTTACAATGGAAGTATCCGAAAGGCCATGGCTTTGTTATGAGCTCATATAGAAAAGCTATCCTCAACAAACCCTAATGATCAATTGGGGTGTTGGGGGCCCTTCATTTTCAGCATCTTTTGATCCACTACCCTTAGAAATTTCCCCAAAAGTTGAATAGTGACGGCTCAAGAAACAAACCATGTGAGTGGGGGACTTGCACCTTTAAATCCCAAGTCAAGATTTAAAGTCAAAGCATCAAATCTTAAAAAAAAGCAAGTTTGCTTTTATAAAAGACAATTTGCAACTTTGCTACTTCAAACTAAGATAATATTATTGAGGAATACCTCGACATGTCAGATATGGACCGTAAAATAAATATATAATTTAAAAAATTAATGTGCAACCGATAATATTGTAACCTTCATCTCACGTAAATAGTAAAACTTGCGGGGTTATGTTGAGTTGATCACACAATTGCAAATGGCCAAGAGGGGGTGAATTGACAATAAAAATTTTGGTAGGTGATAATAGGGAAAAATAAAATGTGACATAAGAAGTTAGAGTGGTTCAAATTCTCCAAATGAACTCTGCATTCACTACCTTAGTTCCCACTAAGAATTTTCAACCAATTCACTACTTGAATTCTTCCCCTTTTCTTGGATGAGGAGGTAACCTTACAATTTGATTAAGCTTTCTACCCAAAGCTTAATCCACTCACTTTTACAAAGAGAAATTTTTGGTAAACTCTATAAATTCCTCTCAAATGATAATTGTTTACCCAATTATAATTTTACACTCCCCAAACTTACAATAAAAAGATAACAATTGAGAACACAAGAGTTTGGTACAAGAATTTGACTCTAAGGGTGCAAAGTTTGAATTTGAGTGCTTTGAAGATTCTTGTAGGTTCAATAGTTGTTGTTTGTTCAATTGAGACTTGTTTTTATACCTTTGTATTCAATTCTAGCCGTTAGGGTAGTTGGGATCATTAATAGAGCTATTGAGAAGTATTTTTCCCACAATAAATGCAGCTTTGCTGCCTACCGTATCGGTACGGGTAGGGAGCGTATCGATACTTGTATCAAAGAGAAAAGAGTCGTTGTGACTGAAAATATCGCGTATCGATACGCTTAGAAGACGTATCGGTACGGTTTTAAGGGGCGTATCGATACTAGATTTGCTCACTGAAATCCCAAGTTTAATTTTCATAAAAAGTGTATCGATACGCATACTTAGCGTATCGGTACGGTATAACGGTCATTTAAATATTGAGATACCAACTAACTGACAAGTCAACGGTCGAAAATTAAATGCAAAAATTTTGCAAAGATAAGTTTATCGTATCGATACGATTGTAAAGCGTATCAGTACGGTATCATTGAAATTGTTGCCCAGATGAATAGTGTATCGGTACAGTATCATTAAAATTTTAGTGGCTAAAAATCGTATCGATACGCCTAAGGTATCGATACGCATGTGCGTTTTTTGTGTAATTTGGCTTGGAAACACATAAGAAAAGACTTAGAAATATTTATCATTTTAAGAACTTGTCTTGAGATATTATTTTGTTTAAAATACTTGTCAATAGTGAGACTTTAAGGAGTACTTAAAAATTTATTGTTTTACAAATTGGTCCATTAGTTTAGATGTTATATCAAAATCAATTTTGGTTTCACAGGTTATTACCCAAATATGGTTTGTAAATTTTTTTATTTCAACAATGTGGTCCTCATTATTTTATTTCTCACTCTATAGTAATTTACCGTTCAAAATCAGAAGTCGGATGGATTTCACCCCGACTTTGAACAATATTTTCAAAAAAATTTAAATATTGAAGTCGGGTGGATTACAATCCGACTTCAAACAGTGTTTCGAACAAGTGGCGTGCATGGGTAGGTAGGTACATTTCAATGGAGGAAGACTTGAACCTTATTTTTTTTAACATTTTCCGGTAAATTACTGTTCAAAGTCGGGGTGAAATCTATTCGACTTCCGGTCTTGAACAGTAAAATATCATAAATTGGGAAATAAAGTAATGAGGACCACATTGTTGGAATAAAAAAATTACAAACCATATTTGGGTAATAACCCCAAAAGTTGCGTATAAACAAAATAAATCTATATTACAAGAAATCAATAGGGTTGTGGAAAATGGGTGGATCCGAAATATATCAGATGTTTGTAGAAAAGTTCTCTTGAATAATTATTTCCTCTTTGTATGGTTCACTACATTATTCCAAAAAACATTTGATCCGCTTGAAATTGTCAAATCTCTTTAACATTTTTTTCATGATAAATTTTGATAAAGTATATATGAACTCTTATACATATGGTTTTCGAATAATATTCTTTTTTTTTGGTTCTTTAGGGTTTTTTTGTCTAATTTAGATTGATTGGCGTCGTATACCTTGTTTTAGTAAGTGAGTTTTTTAACGGAAATTTTTTACATACACAAGGTCTCGAATTCAAGGCATGCTTAAGCGATACTAAGTTGTTTACCACTTGAACCAACGCGTTGGTGATAAAAAGGAATATCTTTAATCTATATCGTTGGTCCAAACAAGAGTGTTCCAGAGGAGTTTGGCTAGTGGCCGTTGGTAGGGATGTTCAAAAATAACTGACCCGAATGACCCGGCCCATTGACCCTCCAACCTGATAAAAAATTTGAATACTTTTATTTAATAAAAATTCACCTCCCGTGTGTGTCGGGTACCTGGCCCGACATTTTTCGGGTCACAAAGTTTTAAATTTCCAGGTACTCGGATACCCGAGTGTCCAAATATATTTAAAATTAAAATATTTTTATATTTAATAAATACATATTTTTATATTAAACTAACAAAATATTTTAAAATGTTTTTATGTTTAATAAATATATATTTTTATATTAAACTAACGAAATATCTTAAAATATTTTTATATTCTATAGTAAACTAATAAAATATTTTTATATTTAATAAATACATATTTTTTATATTTTACCGAGAGAAGATACATAACAGAAAATAATAATTTTGGACGAAATTTATGACAGAACAAAAAAATGTTAAAATTCGTTGAGGTTGAAAGCTGCTAAGGAGAGAGGAGAAAGACCAAGTGGAGAGATTTTGTAGAGGGATTGGGTGAGTATGCAAAATTTTTAAAGACTTATTTTCTTATATAATTTGTTTATAAAAATTAAAAATATAGATAAATGACATATTTTTTATAAATAAAATGATATCTTTTTTAAATAATTAATTTTTTTAAATATTGTTGAAAAAATGAGACCCTTTAAATAAATTTTTGGCTCTGTCTCTGTGCATAACCATAAGAACTCTTCCATTGCTTCCTTTGTGTACCTGCAATGTATCATCTCTCGAAATTTAAATTGCAGCTGTGTTTGAATTTTCGATCACGTTGTTTTATAACAGTTATAGACATAAAAATATTATTGCGATTATTAGGAACTGTTATTTTTCACAATAATAATTTTAGACAATATTACTATTGCTATTACAGTAAGAAACCGCTATTTGAATCCCGTATCATCTCTGGCAACTCCATAGACAGATCCGGGATCTGATTTTCTCTTTGCTTTTGTAAGTTTCTATTATTATTTCTTCTTTCATTTTAGTTCATGTAGGGTTATTGTTCATGGAAATTAAGCCACCATAACTTCATTTATATTTGATTTATGAAGATGCACATTTCCCAGAATCTAAAGCCTGTGATTGTAATTTTTTGAAGATCCAAAAATTTTATTGCTTCGTGGGAACGGATGATTGTTTATCTTCCGGATGCTCTTCAATTGGAAGAAATTATTATATGAACATGACACTACGTTATCTGTGTAGTCTCAGCTAATAAGATCAATTCATCTCATTTTAACTTCTAAATAATTACCTATTTTCTCTTTACATTTAAAAAAGACGTAAAAATTCACCTTAAAAATGACGTGATAAACTAAATTCATCTACTAATTTTTCATCCCAGTTGGATTATTGGCAGAAACCAATCAAAGTTAAATAAAACACATGCATGCATATTTCCCGAGAATTTCATGTACATTAACATAGATGTATTAACATAATAGATATAGATAAATAACTCAACAAAAGTTTTAGTGAAAAAATGGATGATATTTATCTTAGGAGACACTAGTTTAAATTGTTTTGTCTATAAGGTATATGCCTATTGTCAAAAGGTTAAAAATATAGATGGAAATCTCTACCCTTTTTGATGTTCTTACTTATGCCCATGCTCAAAATTAAGTTTAGGGTTTAAAGTTTAAGGTTTATGGTTAGGGTTTAGAGATTTTAGAATAAAGTGTATTTTTTAGGGTATAAGGTACATGATTTAGGATTTAAAATTTAGGGTTAGAGCTTGAAATTTAATTTTGTAGTGTTTTTTTAGTGTTGGGGCATAAGTAAGGGCACCGAAAAAGAAATGACGTTTTTATCATAAAAATATATATGAACAAATATTACCTTATAATATCATTTTTAGACTATTCGAAAAAATAGATATGGATAAAAGTTTGATTCAGTTCTCAAATTTATTTATTTTTCTAAGTTGGTTCTTCTGTTTTTATCATATTAGTCTTTAAATTTGTGTTTTGTAACAAAAGTTAAGCTAGTCTTTTCTCTTAACTTCGTTAGTTTTTATTTTTAAATTTTTTTCTATATTAGTCTCCGAGTTTAATAATTTAAAGTTTAAAGACCAATTTAGAACAAGGCTATAGTTTAGGAACTAATATAAAATGTTTTAAAGTTTAAGGATCAATTTAAAATGAAATCATACTTTGGAGACTGATATAGAATGTTTTAAATTAAGGTACTAATTTAAAATAAGGGTCATGGTTCGGGGACAACCTATGCAATTAACTCTTTAGAAAACATGTTGAATCATAAGGATTTATATTCCTCTTAAATTGACCTTTCAAAACCACCACATGGAGATCTCAGCATAACAATATTTTCCCAGATTTTCTCAAGACTATAAATCAATCAGCTGCCATTCAAAATAGCCCGAATCGTATGTTCTAGGTCGATAAAGCACGGACACGAACATGTAATACGAATACGATACGAACATGTAATACCAAGCAACCATCAAATAAAATGAAGATAGATAAATCCTGAATCTTTATTTGGCAATTAAAATTGCTTATCATCTCTTACCTTGCAGCAATCTCATGAACTGCTCACTACATTAACAGTTCCTTCCTCTTTCTATGTTGTCCATTTATGGTAGTAGAAGAGTACATCGGTTTTCTCTCTTTCGACGACACCCTTTTCTACACTCGACAATTTAACCACTGGATTATGTCATCCATTATGGCTTCTCGTTCTGGTTCGAATAGGAGATCATGCAACAGGCCTTCTAACAATTTGAGCGATTTGTCGGTTGAGGCAGCCTCTTCATACAGTTTCCGAGAAGCTTGAGGATCGGTTACGGTGTCATCCATGCCGTGGAGAACAAACAAAGGAACTCTCAATCTGTTCATGTTCTGCTGCAAGTAGGATGTGATTCTAAGAATTTCATAACCAGTTCTCACCCGGAGGGGTCCGGTGTATACCAGTGGATCCGAATACTTGGCCACCAGCGCCTCTGGGTCCCTAGAAACTGGCAAGCCCTTTTTATTCGTGACGCTGACCTGGTACCTTGGCAGTAGAAATGATATAATGGGGGCAAGCATCTGTCATAGGTAGAAGATGCATGAAATTACTCATCGGCTAAGTCATCGTTTTAAACTAATGCCTGTGTTGCACTGTTTGACAGTTCTACACCACGTTATTCGGAACTTGACAGAAGAAAAGAAACTATCCCCTAAACCAATTAGGAAAGAAGATATGACTAATGGAAATGCTTACCACAAAAATAGGATGAGACGGCTGTACGCCAACCGCTGGGGAAGTCACTACAATGCCTGATACCTTGGCTTCGACCTTTGGATCAAGTACCGCCTAAAATGGAAAATAGTTAAAAGTTTAGTGAAAAAAAAGAAGACAGAAGTGTTATAATTTTCCTGTTCGGGTAAAGAGACATGTTATGAATAAATAAACACAGAGATTAAAGAAAAGCTTGATTCAAAAATTACAGGGGAATTGTTGTTCTTTATGAAACCTCACCTTAAGGATAATCGCACCACCCGTTGAATGACCGAAGCAAAAACATGGAAGCTCGGGATTTTCGGCTAAAACCTTTTCAAGGAACATTTTCTGTAGCAAGGTGGAAGACAAACAAAGTTGGTTTACTTTGATCCAATACTCGATTCAAATATACTTTTGTCGCTGGCAGTTAAAACATACCATATCGGTAACAGCGAAATCAAGAGAATGAACATATGCATGTAGACCATCGCTTCCACCATGTCCTACAGGATATGAAGAACAAAAAAACATGAGAATGAAAACAAAAGCAAAATGAAGTGACCATCAACAATGAACCACCAAAGATAAAAAGCTTATAATAAACAACTTCCATTTCAAAGAAGAAATTTGCTAGCCACCAAGTTGATTTTATCATAGGGGTTTTAGAGATCGATTGTTTTACGCATAAGTTTGCACGCTGTAAGATACAACATTGGTCAAAGAGTGGCTCATTTTTCACATTTTTTACCAGGGAAACTTTCAAATACTGTGAAAAATTCATCTAAACTAAAATCAGAGTAGCCAATAAAGAGGAGAATATGGTAAGACAATACTTCTTGTTTCTACAGGTCATCTAAACTAAAATCGGAGTAGCCAATAAAGAGGAGAATATAGTTTTTTTTTTTTTCAGGTCCTCCTTACTATAAACACTTAAAAGTAAGCTTACTTATCATGACGAGCTTCAGATGTTACATTTTGGCACCAATGGAAATACTCAAGCCCCTGCAACATCCAAATATAGATGCATCGCTGAAGAAAACGTGTTTCTAGTCTATGAACAACATTAAATAAAAGATAGCCTGTGAAGGATTATCTTAAGGAATGAAGGCAGAAAGTTATTTTAAAATTGATTTTACACGAGCATCGAAAACAAAAGGGAATATCAGCTAAAACAAGTAACTAAAATGCCTTTGAAGACAAAGCATTCTTTTATGTTGAGACTGAAAGCACATTTCTCCACTAATCAAATAAGTGGGCAGCCGTATTTTAGCAATTCAAAAACTTTACAAAAAAATAGTTGAAATTATCTAAAGATGATGAAGGCTTTTCCTTCTTTTTCGACAAAATGGTAGAACTCACCTTCGATTTTAGCTTACTTTCCGATTCTAGTTTCTGATTCCTTTTTAAACATGATCTCTTCCCTTGATGCTAAATAATATTTAACAGTTAGCTTGAAAAGATACATTGACTTGATTAGTGTCGAAAAAGTACTAGGAAGGTAAGTGTTGGAATCTTAGTTGCAGTGGTCAGGATACAAATCCTGAAAACATCAAACTATATATATTGGAGCGCAAAACAAGTACACTATATCCCTTCATTCTAATATTTCCTTTCTACCGGGAGGCCAGCATCATTTCATCACTCACCGTTACGACCAAAAGAAATCACCATAAAAATTCATATACAGGTAAATAGGGACATTGAGGAGTGCAACACGAGATGTAGAACGGAAGGCATTCTTTATGGTAAGAATTATTGGGGGGGAAATGTAGAAACAGCTACTGGTTTACCAGAAATGGGTCAAGTCAACCGAACAATAAGATCTCTGATTTTCATCCTACTCACTTATGTCAAAAAATAAACGGCACACAACATCAATAAGACAGGATTTTAGGCCAAGCAGAATGTGATTTTGTATGAAACTTGAACCTACCAATCCAGTCCATTCCATAGACCTTGAATCCATTAGCATTAAGACGCTTTGCAAAATCACTGTACCTCCCACTGTTGTAAAAAGCAAAACATTGTAAGAGAAAGAAACAAAAAGCTACAGAATCAATTGAACAGGACCTCTACAACTGCATCAGATCGAAATAACAAACCTGTGTTCGTTCAGGCCATGCAAAAGAACTACTACTCCCCTGAAAAGACATGCAAATAACATCACCATCAAAGTGAATAAAGCAACCAGTAAATGAAAACAAGGTGGCAGAAATTGTAGAAGACTATAGCATGAAGCTAATTAAAAAAAATAGTTTATTTAATTTCTAGAACATGAGAAAAAGAATTCCTATTAACCCTTTTAACCTTTCAGATTTTAAATATGAAAAGGAAAAAGTTATTGTAGAGAAATATGCCCAACATTTTCATTTGCTTATTTTAGTTCGTTACATTGTCTGCAGCACACTTCAAAAAGTTCTGGCTCGATATTAACTATTAACTAATTCTCAAGCATTTAGCAAGAATACCAATTCCTGATAGTTCACTAAGCATAAGCAAAAAAAACACACACACAAGGAACAATCGTGACGAAAGCATTTTGTTGTATCGGCGTTTCCTTTTGAAAAAAAAATCCAATTCAATAGGAAAATGTGCCAAATGATAACTCCCTCGGAAGATGATAAAAGGCACTGCCAAAACATTCGACAAATATGTGACAAACTACGGCAGAGTATTGGAAACATTATCTCCTTAGACCTTAACAACTGCCAAAATATTTTACCAATATGCGGGCAAATATGCGACAAATATGTGACAACCTACGGCAGAGTATTGAAAGAGAAGAGTTGCAAAACGGAAACATAATAAGTTTAGAGTATATCAGGTAGAACAGAAGAGGCTATCCTTCTATTGCTACTCTATCAAGCAATTAATGGAAAGAAAACAGGTTTCTAATTTTTATTTTCCAGGCAGGAATAATCAAGAGAAAGCAATCCCTGGGGCACCCTCCTGCTGCAGGGAGCCAGGGATTATAAGGGCAGAAACAGAAACAGGACAATATTTCTATTTATACATAGTTTTAACCACTAGTGTCATGGGTAGTTCTAGGAAGAGGCAGACTAAAAAAAACTAAAAAAAAGGCGGGTACACAAATCATCATAAAATTTGTAAGGATTTGTGTATTGATATTTGTGTATAAAAACAAATGTTTACAATTTTGTAAAGCAAATCCTTAAAAATTTTAGAAAATTTTAGAAATGGCAAGTACACAAATCCTTTACAAAAGTATTTGTACACAAAAATTGATACACAAATCCTTACAATTTTTGTAAGAATTTGTGTACATATTTTTTTTAGTTTTTTTTAATCCGCCTTTTTTTTAGAATTTCCCCTAGTGTCATTGGAAACTGAAACTCAGCCATTTTTGCAAGTTTCTGTCAACAATCAACATCCCAAAGTGAGGACATTTCACCACAGTTTTCAGATATGTCTCTCTTCAATTAATTGTTCAAAGCATACAGCACATAGAAATTAACATATTTTAATCTCTTTTCCTCTAGGTTAAATAAAATAAAAACCTCAAACACAATCTCAAAAGGGAGAAGAAAGTCAGAAACCATTAGCATTTGCTTAAACAAAAGTGAAAGAATTTAGTGTTATTAATTGATCAAAAAACTGACCTGACTGTGACGGAAACTGGAGTCCAAGACTGAGTGAATAACGTGTCACCTCTTGCAGTAGTGAACAGCGAAAAATCTCTCACCGTTTCATCATCATCGTCCTGAACCACCCTCTGAATCGCCAGCGACCGCCTCGCAGCAGCCTCCTGGTCCAAAACCGCCGCCGCGCTCCTATGCGGCAACATCGCCACCGGTACCCTCACCACAGCCGCCGAAGACGACGACGACCCTTTCCTCCGGCTCTCCTGTTTCACTTCCTTCCCCACTTTCTCCCCACCGATAGCGGAGGCGCGTCTCGTTCCCCGGAACGGCAAAACCAGAAACAAAACGACGGCATTTAACAACAACAAGAAACTCCTCAAAGCACGCAACGAAAACAACGCATTTATCCGACCACTTGCGCCAGATGTTAAAGGCTCAATCGCCATTCTTCTAAAATTTGAACGGATTAAGCGACTGAAATCCTTGGATTGAAACCTGGGTTTCCAATGGTAAACGTACGTTTTCACATTCAAATGAGAATGTTTGTAAATTTTCGGATACTGAAACTTAGCTTCTCTGGGTATTACAATCGTTCCACTTGATGAACAGATCATAAACATAAAAATAAATAAAAAAACTTAAAGACCCAGACTTTTATTTCTATTTCTCCTCTACGCTACTGGAAAAACAAAACAAAAGCACTCTAAATTCTAAACCACAAGAACCCAGAAACACAAATATAAAGGCAAGGTGTATGGTGATGGAAAAAATGATTTTTTAAATCGGAAGCTTATCTGTAAGAATTAATGGCGGAAAGAAAAGAAGAAGAAACACAAATAAAATTGGATTCGGTTTGTCTTTAAGTTTACTACACAACAAAAGTAGAGGGGAACAAGAAATGTGATTTGAACATAGGGTAAGTCGTCGGGAAAGGAATCAAAATCTTTGAAAAACGTTAAAAAGATTGTAAATTGATGGTTCTAGAAATTACAGGTGGGTGGGGGCAGAAGGAAAAACAAAAAACAAAAAAGAAAGACGTGAAGATTAATGGGACAGGTGTCGGAAGGATGAGGCGTAGCACATGACGGTTTACGCGGCGGAGAGCCAATAGGAAAAAATTATGCCAAGCAATGTTCGGATAGGGATAGGTTGTGGTGGATCGTATATTTATAATTTTGAAAAATTTTATAGCCATTGACGAGATTTGACGATCATTATTATTAACAAGTATTAATAAATATTGATAATTTATAAAAATTTTAAATTTAAAATATTTAATGCGTAATTATAATTTTTTAAAAATTAATAGTGTAATTTAATTAAAATATAGTTTTTAATTTTATTTTAAATATTATTAATTAAAATAATTTATCCACAAATCAAAGAACTTACGTATTTTTCTTTGAAATTAACCTAATTGTCGCCGTCGACAACCATCGTTTTCCTTCTTATGGTGGCAGTGGTTGGCGGCAACAGTTTTCAACGGTGGTCGACAGCGGCGGTGGTCGACGGCGGCGGCGACGACAATTGGGTTAATTTTAAAGAAAAATATCTAGGTTCTTTGATTTTGGGATAAATTATTTTAATTAATAATGTTTAAAATAAAATTAAAATTAAAAAATAAATTTTAATTAAATTACACTTTTAATTATTTAAAAAATTATAATTACGCATTAAGTACTTTGGATTTAAAAAATTTATAAATTAATTTATCGGTGCTCATCAGTACTCGTCAATGCTCGTCGAGCGTAGAAGAATTATCCTATAATTTTACACAATATTTAAATTTATTTGATTTTTTCAACCTTTTCTATTATTTAAAAATAATTATTCTATGTATAAATTCATGTGAAAAAATTGTTTGCACAAGAGTTTATATAAAATGTTTGAGTTTTAAGGTTTAGAGATTATGTTTAGGGTTTATAGTTTTAGGTGTAGTAATTTTGAATTTAGGAGCTGATAATAGAATTTTTTATTTAATGTTAAAAATTAGGGTTTATAAGTTAAAATTTAAATCTTTAACTATATTACTCTAAACCCTAAACCCTACCCATAAACCCTAACTTTTAACCTTAAACCCTAAATTCTAAACCCCTACATTAGAACCTATAAGCTAAAACTCTACTCCCTGTAATTAAGACGCTTGTAGAAACAAAAAAATTTACATCGCATCTATATGGGATAATAATCCTTATTTAAATATCTTCTTATTTATAAATAAAAAATATTATCAACTAGATTGATTCAAGTAGTAAGCAGTTTGATATCGTTTATGTTTCGAGTTCGATGGCTTGTATATGTAGAAAATTCACGCTAAGAGACTCACTCATCAAAACCAGATATACGACGGGAATTGATTCAAATTAGTCAGGACAAAAACCCTAAAAAATTAGAAGGACAAATAAAAAAACGTAAATGGTTTAAATATAACATCAAATTTTGTGAACCCAACAAGTGTCTCAGTAAAAAAAACAGATGATGTTTATCGAGACACGAGTTCGAATCATTTTATCTACAAGATATATACTTATTATCTTATATGCTCATTGTTAAAAGATAATATATGTAAACAGATACTACCTTATAATCGCATTTAAATCATTAAAAAACATCAAATATTGTTTCCTTCCCGATTATTATTTGATTTGATTTAAAGAGCACGTTGACTATATATTTGGATATGTTAATTATGTTCATATTCTTTTATTGTCATTTACTCGTTATAACCCCACCCACATTTAATCCTAAATTTTAGCCCTTTTTTCTCCCATTACCTTTATGCTTTTGTTTGGAAACTTATATTTAAAACAAATTAATAATCTAAAAGTGATTACAATGTATTATATGTTCATATATGTTTTTAACCCTAGTAGCTGAGTTAAAATTTTTATATAGTGGGGTCGATGTAAAGCATGAGGAATGAAGAACTCTCATACAATTACAATAACTATTGTTGACCCGTACCTCAACAAATTAAGTGAAGTCAATTTTAATATTTTTTATAAAAAAATTAAAAATTATATATTAACTCCTTGAAAATTCAATACCCAACAAATTAAGTGGGGTCAATTGACCCCTCAAATTTTAATGTAGATCCTCCCATGCTTAATATTTTAACAATCATATATATATATATATGATTGTTCATCTTGATAAAATTCCGGTCATACATTACATAAATAATTGACAAAACGATTGTGCATAAGGCTCAAATAAAGCACATTAGGAAAGGGCACTCATTCATAGCATGGCATTCTTGATAACATTTTGGTCATACATTACATAAATATTTTGTGTTTTTGCTATATTTTGCTATGTTACATTTGTAATGGATGACTATGTATATTCTGTATTAAGTCTTGAAGCTAACTAATGATCAATGTTGTCATAAATTTTAAAGAAGAATGATTAATCTTAATCCTACAACTTACAAATTATTAAGCCGAAAGAATTAAAAGCTCAATGCTTGTCATAAGACATTAAGTAAAGTAACAAGCAAGATTATTTGTGGTATAAGATATTTTCCTTATTTCGAACATAAAATAAAATATAATTTTTTTACTCAACGAAAGTCCTTGGACACTTGGCATAGTACATAGTGTACTTTGAGACTACGGTCCAGGAGCTATAGCTCGGGGGACGTCCCATTTATATATGTGATATATTGGCGACAGTAAAAAGTAACATGGGAGATGAACAGAGATTGACAACAATTTAATTGGATAGATGAGGAGATAAGATTGTTATTTCAAACACTAATTATTGCTATGTGCTTTGAATTATGTGTAACACGGGCTAATGTTACTTATGACCAATGTAATTGAAGGCAAATGAATTAAAAGAGTTAAACACAATTGAACTTACGATAATCTAAGAAAAATACCTTGATGGCAATGTTAATAAAGATTGGGAAGAAAGCCCTTTTATAATAGGAATTCACATAGAGGGAATATGTGCCAATTATGGGAGGTACCAGGCTTTGAAATAAAATTGTAATAAGAATTTCGGAAAAGATATAACAAAAAATTTGAAAATTGTAATAAGTACTCTAAAAAATTTCGAAAAGATTTAAAAAAATATGATCTTTAACAAGATCGATAAGAAATTCATCATAAAACCAATAAGAAATAAAAGAGTATGAATTTTATTGAAACTTATAAAGTTAAACCAAGGCTAAAAATCAATTGCTAACCCTGATTGAATTCTTTGAATTGCATTCTATTTAAATATATATTTAAAATTATATTAAGAATTCGAAATCACTTATCTAATATTATAGATTTGAGGGGATATGAATGTTGCTTAAAAATAATACTATTTTAAAATTATTTAAATAAGAAATTCAATAAGTGATTATAGTAGAAAAGAGAATGACGTTTATCTTAAAAAATTTAAATTCGAACAATTTTATTTACAATATAAGTATCAAAGGGTTGAGAAAAAGCATTATCAAACGCTATCATATAGTCAACTTAAGACTATTCAAAAATATTTAAAGAAACGACGTCCAAATAAAAAAAGCGACTTTATTTAAAAATCGAATAAAAAACACAAATTGCAAAACGCGATTTTTCGCCCATTTCTCTCGTATAAAAAATCCCTTACCCCAATCTACAATTCACACCAAAAGCACAAAAAAATATTCTACATCTCATTCAGTAAAAAATAAAACAGTTGCTAATGGAGGTTTTTGTAAGTCCCTGTTTTTTATTTACTTGATTGATTAATTTACATTTTATGAATAATCTGTATTGATAAAGTCTTTACGTATGAACTGTTCTGTTTTAATTCAAGTGTGTACAGGGGCGGAACTAGGATGAAATTATAGGAGGGGCCGAAACAAAAATAAAGTTATGAGAGAGGTCAAATTACTTATTCTTAAAATTAACAATTCTTTAAAAAATAACCTTAAAATAAAGGGTTGAGATTTATCTCACTAATTTCAAAATTGACATATCTTAAAAAAATAATTAAACTAGAAAATTTGACAAAATTTAATTCTATTAACTTTAAAACTGATTGGATCTTAAAAAAATTTAACCAGTAAATTTTAACAGAGACAAAAATTTAAGTATTAATATCCTATACACTGGCGGTGGAATTTTTTGTTTCCACAAGCGCCTCAATTATAGGGTTTAGGGTTAGAGTTTATGTTTTAGAGTTTAGGGATTTCAGTGTAAAGGTTTAGAATTTATGGTTCATGTTTAGAATTTAGGATTTATGGTTAGAATTTAGGGTTTAGGGTTTAGTTTTAGGGTGATATGGGTAGGGATTTAAGTTTTAACCTATAAATCTTAAATTTTAACCCTAAACCTAAAATTCTATCAACAATCTCTAAATTCAAAACGCTACACTTAAACCCTAAACGGAGTCCCTAACCCCTAAAATTAAGGCGCTTGTGTAAAAAAATTCCACAAGCGCTTGTGTATAGAACAATTACCCAAAATATAATAGTAATAGTTTCAAAACCTTCTAAGGTTAAAAATGCAATTAACCCATAAAAAGTTAGGTGGGCCTGGTCCCTTAAAAATACAATTTTGCACCATGCATGAGAATTGTGTTGTTAAGAATGAAGTATTGTTGATAAATAATTGATTTTTTAATTTGAAATGTATTTTGCATCAGTAGTGTATACGGTATCATTTATATTTAAGAATTAAAAATTTTCTTTCTATACAAAAAATAACTAAATGATAACTGACCGATAGACATATCCTAAGGGAGCTCTGCCCCTGTTAAAAATTTAATTATTTAGTAATTTTAGTTTAATAATAATTTAGTTTTGTAAAAAATAAATATTCAAATTAAAAAATATAAGTGTTTATTAAATATATAATAATTAGGAGTTGAATTAGGAGTGTAAGTGAACCGAGTTTGAGCGAATGAGGTTTTGTTCGTGTTCGTTTATTTATATTTGAAGGTGTTCATGTTCGGTTCGTTTAAAATTTTATTGTCGTGTTTGTGTTTGTTTATTTATTTTTGATGGTGCTCATGTTAGTTTGTTTAACGTTCACGGACATGTTCATTTATATGTTCTCCAAAATAGTGAAATTACATCACTAATCTTTAAGCTCATTAGACTTCACATTTGAACTCAAAAGTTCACCACTTGTTCAATTTAGTGCATACATTCACTAATATTTAAAATGTAAAAAATAAAAGGAAAATGGGAACCAAGTAAATGAGCTTATAAACGAGCCAATAAACGAGCTTGTTCGTAACATAAATGACGTGTTCTCTCGTTTATTAAACATACATAAATATTTATTCATACTCGTTTATTTACTTAATATACGAATGGTTCACTAACAATTCGTCAGACGCCTTGTTTATTTACACATCTAGGTTGAACTAAAGTAGAATGAGCATGTATCCTCAAACTTTTGGTTGAATAACAATTTAGGTTCTTATAAATTTAAATATTAGACAAGTTAGGCCCTGCGTCATGAATTTTGAGTTTAAATACACAATAAGCCCTTACGTTTATAAATTTAAGATTTTGGCCCCTGCCAATATTCCATCATGAACTAAACCTAAACCGAATGTAACCAAGCTCGAACAACCCGAAAAACCAAGAATATACTACTAATATTTTATATATACTTCGATTGGACTCACACTTAACTCAACCCGAAAAACCAAAGGTCGACCTGATTAAAAAATTGACCGATGTCCTATTGACTCGATATCGACATGAAAACAACCAATCTAAAAATATCCGACCCGATATTAACACGATTAGATTAAACCCAATATAACCAAACCCGAAATTACTTGATCCGAACTAAACCTAAACCGAATGTAACCAAGCTCGAACAACCGTTTTGCCACCTCTGGTCATAACAAGTGTTTTGAAATAGGTATATTTGGATAGATTTAAAAGCGACAATAAGTATACGTAACACGGTAACGTGATGTAAAAGAACATATGTGAAGAAAACAATGGAGTTTATCAGATTAAGGTTTAGAAAGAAAAGAAACTGGAAAACTTGGCGTGTCGGCGTATCGTGGCGGCGCGTGTCGCTGGCTGACGAATAGTATTTCTTAACAGAAGAACAGCTGGGAGATTCAACTTTTGAATTCAAACACCAAAAATTTGAAGCATTTCGAGTTTCAGCGACGAGCAAAGCAGAAGCAGATGTCGACTTTAACCCTCCCGCCGGTTCCAACCTCCCCCAGAGACGATGCTATTCAGCTTTACCGTGCTTTTAAGGGTACCCTTTCTTTTCCCCTTCCTTTTCTTTCCTGGGTTTCTCTCCATTTTTTGTTTTCTTAAATTCATGATTAAGCTTTGTGTACGAAAGTTACAATTTTTTATGCAGCACCTTAGGAATTTGTGGGGAAATGATGTCAGGATGCGTTTGCAAACTTGCTTGGAGATTTAGATTTCAAATTTAGTATAAATTGTTTGATTTCGCATATAAAAATATGATTTTTCCTGATTGTTTCTAAAATCATGAATTTGTAGTATCTTGGTGGATTCCAAGTAGGGGTGTAAACGAGTCGAGTCGAGCTCGAATAGTGCTAAGTTCGGCTCGGCTCGTTAAGATTTCGAGTCGAGTTCGAGCTTGATTAATTTCTAACGAGCTTGAAAAATCTGAGCTCGACTCGGCTCGTTTAGAACTCGAGTCGAGTTCGAGCTTGATTCGAGCCCAATCAAATCAAGTGTTGACCGATCTTTGATTGCATTGGACTCGAGTAATTTTTCATCTGTTACGTCTCATTTAAATTCCTATAAAGAAAAAACTTTGATAAACAAGTTGTGTAAACTCAAGCTTGTTAATCTTAGGGTTTAAAGGTTTAAGTTGTTGGATTTAGATTTTAGGGTTTAATACTTATGTTTAGGATTTATATTTATGGTTTTAAGTTTAATAATTTAGATTTTAAATTATAAAAAATAAAAAAATAGTATATTGTATTTTCGAGTAGCTCGTGAGCTTTTCGAGTCGGATATCAAGTAGCTCGGCTCGGCTCGTCAAGAACTCGAGTCGAGTTCGAGCTCGAGCCGAGTCCAATCGAGTCGAGCTTTGACCGAGTCGAGTTCGAGTAGCTCGCGATCTGTCTCGTCTCATTTACAGCCCTAATTCCAAGAATAAGAATTTGTGAACTTGAAATTCATTTTCTTTATGGAAAGCATCAGTTGTGACTTTAGAATGGAAGATTTTACATTAACATGTGCAGGAAATACATAGACTTTATGAAGAAAAGGTGAAAAGAATGTTTCTTTTTCATATTTTTTCCCTGTTTTACCTTTCCTTCCAGGACTGGGATGTGATACTGCAGCAGTGATCGGTATTCTTGCTCATCGAGATTCGACTCAGCGTTCTTTCATTCAACATGAGTATAGAACAATGTATTCGGAAGACCTTCTCAAACGACTGGTCTCGGAGCTTCATGGAAAATTAGAGGTGCCTGTACTCTCTATTAGTTTGGTTTTATAGATTTTGAATCAAAATTAATGTTTGGAAAACCTTGTATCGCCTATATGAATTGTAAGGAAAAAATGGTATGTGTATCAGTGTATGTATGTATTTGTGCGCAGTGTGTTTGAATGTACTGATTTTCGCCTTGGTACTTGTATTTGATTTTTCAGACGGCTGTCTTGCTATGGATGCATGATCCGGCAGGACGTGATGCGATAGTCGTAAGGCAGGCACTTTTACCAGATGCAACAAATCTCGATGCTGCGACGGAAGTTGTATGTTCGCGCACCCCGTCCCAGATTCAAATAATTAAACAAAATTACCAGGCAAAGTTTGGGGTTTTTCTTGAGCAAGATATTGAAAGACATACCTCCGGTGATCATAAAAAGGTACATTTTCCGTATAACGAATTTGGTATGCTGACCGTCCTATGTGCACTGTGTTGGTAATCTTAAAGTATTGAAACCAACTTTTTAATACACTTGATTAGCAGATCATGTTTTCATTCTCTTTTTCAACAAGCATTTGTTTTTCCAAAAATACCTGTTTTTAGTCTCGTTTTTTTAATCTTTGGTCAATATCGTCCCTTTATGTCGTATATGGATTATCAACTTGATAACTCTTAACGAGGAGAGTAAGAAAACGATATGGATGGAAACCAACTGAATGGACCTCACTTTTATGGCTGGAAGAGGCATAATGTTGAATATGGTTGATGCAGTTCTTGTTAACTTCTTAAGTATGTTATGACTCGAGAGCCAAACTGACTCACCGGAATATGTTGTCATTAGTGGCTGTACATATTCCGGTGAGTCAGTTTGGCTCTCGAGTCATAACATACTTACGAAGTTAAAGCCACTAATGTTGTGATTCAACATACTTTGTACAGCTCTTGCTTGCGTATGTAAGCACCTCCCGTTACGAAGGCTTTGAAGTTGATAGAGCGATGGCTTTGAAGGATGCGAAGGACCTTTATAAAGCAGGGGAGAAGCGATGGGGAACTGATGAGAAAACTTTTATCCGCATATTTAGCCAAAGAAGTAGAGCACAGCTCGCAGCTAGCAGCGCTGCTTATCGTGACATGTATGGAAGCTCCTTGAAAAAGGTTATTTTTCTTCGCCTTATCATCACTTTTATTTAAATTCTCGTTGCGATGATTAACAAAATTGAAATTTTTCCAGGCAGTGAAGCGTGAAACGTCTGGGAAGTTCGAGCATGGTCTCTTGACAATTTTAAAATGCTCGGAGAATCCTGCAGAGTACTTTGCTAAGGTAGATATAGTTTTTGTTTCCTATTCTGCATTCGGCTTTTAGTGACGGTATATGATTAGCAACATAGAATAACAAGCAGTAGTTCGGTTTAAAAGGATTGAAATTGCATCTTTGTTTGTTCAATAGTCCGGTCCGGTCCTGTCATTGATACCGTTTCTTGTCCAACACCGAGATCACCTTTGATTTTGTCGATTACGTCTACTAATACGGGTTTAAAACCTTGCAGGAATACTTCCTCTGGGAATTATTATGCTAGTATTCACATGCTTGTTGCCACAATTATATGTTTGGAAAGCTTATTCCTTTTGTGAAATCATGTAGGTACTGCATAAGGCAATGAAAGGTCTGGGAACGGATGACACTGCACTTATTAGGATACTGGTGACACGAACCGAGATCGATATGCAGTACATAAAAGCCGAGTACCTGAGGAAATATAAAAAGACCTTGAACGATGCAGTTCACTCAGAAACATCAGGCCACTACAGGACTTTTCTTGTCGCGCTTTTGGGACCGAACTGCTAGGAGTATGGGATGTGAATACGGTTTACTTAAATATAATGTTGTAAGTTATGTTGTGTCTGTAAATAAGTGAACTGACCAAGACACCATATGTTTGAATGGTTTTTTCGTCGAGTTCCTCTCGTATCGGTTTGATGTACATTTCAAAAATCGGTAGAATTAGAAGTGATTGCATTGTTGATTAGGTGATGGAGAAATGTAAGAGGGTCTTGAACTGCAGTTGCATGTGTTGGATACATTGTTGGAATGGTTTGAATTAGAAGAGATACTATTTGACCTTTACCAATTGAGTTGCTGGTATCTAACATATTTATATCTAATGATTTTTTACAAAGTGGTGATGAAAGGTATACAAATCTTTTTAATTTGCAATTCGATCCGATCCATTAGTTCGTAGAGTTATTTTCTCGATTGCATACTTTTGGAATACCCCTAACAAAGTTAGAGACAAATAGTCAATTTTAAATGTTGATGCAATGGTAAGACACATTGCTCATATTATTAAGTCATTAATTGTCGTTAAATTTAATGGTGGTTAACGGTTTAATGATCATTTATAACTTTTGAAAGTAAGATGATCAAAATTATTTTATTGTAATTTAGTGAACATTTATGTACTTTACCCATATAAAATAATGAAGTTTTTTACTTCTAAAAATGCCTCTAATCGAAGGATAAATATTTTATACACATGCGGTGGAAATTAAAAGTTTCCACAAGCGCCTTTGTTTTAGGGTATAGAGTTTAGGGGTTTAGAATTTAAGGATAATTGTTTAAATTTATGGTTTAGTGTTATAATTTATGGTTTATAGGTTAAAACTTAAATCCTCACTATATTACCCTAAAAACTAAACTCTAACCTATAAACCCTAAATTATAACCCTAAACCTTATACCCTAAACTAATTTTTTATACCCTAAAATTAAGGCGCTTGCGGAAACTCCGGTGTATAAGATATTAATGTACTTTACCGTATAAAATAATGAAGTTTTTTACTTCTAAAAATGACTATATTTAATTGAAATATATATTTTAAAAATTGAAAAGGGAATATCTTTTTCATCAATACAATATCAAAGTTAAATATTCATAATTAAAAAATTGAGAAATTATTTTATTATCATTTATCAGTTTAACCTTTTAAACTCGTTAGGGACTTCCTTTTCTTTCTTTAGAGTTTTATTCTCCTTCCGTTTTAGTATGATTAAGATTAAATTTAGGATTTGTAAAAAAAAAAATATTTTTTTATATTTATATTATAATATTATATATATAATTTTCATATGATATAAATTATATAATACATCAAAATAAAATATATATGAAATTAAAAACAGACTGCACTGTAGGGAAAATGTGTTATTACCCACTTCAAAGTTCAATCTTCAATATACAGAATTCGGGTTTTCATGTTCTTAAAATAAATCAAATGTTGTTCAATGTTTTGATTGTAAAATGTAAGGTAGTCAGATTAGGTCCCGGCAAACTCAACTGAGTACAAAGCAGCATGGAAACCTTAACTGCTTTTGCTCTCTTCAGCATGCAAACTCCACTTCAAATTCGAGTGTACAAACTTTAAAGAGGCCGTGTTAACCTCTTGGGACGTTTTCACCCGTAGCAGCGATTACACACATCGGGGTAAATTCGTTTCTAAGGCAGTGGCAGCTTCCACGACACGGTTCAGCTCGTTCTTCAATTTCTTTGTTTTTCCCAATCAGTGCTAACGCCTTATTTTGCAGACTATTTTACCAACAGCCGATTATAAAACGAAATAAAACCCGGTCTTCCACCACTTCCCTCAAAATGAATAGATGGTAAGCCAATGGGGTTATCTCTTCAGGATCAGGATCGTCTTGTAGCAGTTCTGAATCAACAGGTTGGATCTCAGTGTACTGAGATTGGTCCTTGAAAGTAGAAACTACATTTTGTCTACTTCGAAACCCCTTCGACTTCAGCACTACAAGAAGTGACATTATGTAATAACTTGTTGCAGAAGTCAATTTTCAAAACCATTGCTAATACAACCTGATTCCATTTCTATTCTAAAACTTGAAAAATGGAAGATAATCTGAAACAACAGCTACAGTCAACTAAAATATAGGTGCCGAATATGTCTGGATTTCGGGCAGTTTACAGTTACACGATAAAACAAAAGCGGTTCAAAGGTATCAAAAATGGTTAAACCCCAGTCCTTGAGACAAAATTTCAGAGACTAACTTGTTATGCAATTAGTTAAAGAATGTACCTTGAGCATTTCTGGGCTGTTCAGTCCTCCTCTCTCGCCGGTCATTATAAGATCTTCCTAACAAACTTACCTGGATATCAAAAAGAGGAAAACCACAATGGGCTTTTTAACTAAGAGATTTATAGGCTTAAACGTTAAATAGGTGCCTAGACTATACTCTTTTTTCCAGTTAAGTGCCTAGACTATTTTTCGTGCCAACTAGATGCCTACCATTTTATTTTATAACCCATTTAAATTTTACCGTTAATTTTTTCCGTTAAAAGACACGTGTCACCTCCAGAAAAATTCAAAATTATATTAAAAAATAAAATTAATAAAATAAAATAAAAATATATCATGAAAGTTTCAAACATTCTTAAAATAGTCCCCAAATCTCTAAACCCCCAAATCCGACCACTCCCGCCGCCGTCGGCCGCGTTGCCGGCGACGAAATGAAGCGTCCTCCCCTCGCCAAACAACTCGCATGTCGTTCGTCGCCCCTCTTCCCGTCGTTCGTCGCGAATTATTCGACAATTTCGTCAATTCGCACGACGTCGATTGATTTGCGGCGACGGGATGGTGGGGGAAATGGTCGTGATGGTCCGACGACCGATTTGGTGGGCGGCGGTGTGGCAATCGGCGGTAGAATCGGTCCAAATCGTGATTTAGATTTTGGGGGTTTATGGATTTTGGAATTTAGGGTTGTTTTGTAAAATTTGGAAAATTTAAAGTTTTTTTAATTAATTAATTTTATTTATTTTAAATATAATTTTGGATTTTTCTGGAGTTGACACGTGTCTTTTAACGAGAAAAATTAACGACGAACCTTAAATGGGTTACGAAATGAAATGTTAGGCACCTAGTTGGCCCGTAAAATAGTTTGAGCACCTAACTGAAAAAAAAAGTATAGTCTGACCACCTATTTGACGGTTAAGCCAGATTTGTATGAACAAAGCTTAATATATAAATAAGTTCCTAAATTATACATATTGTTAACTTTAGGTGCCTAAACTTTTTTTGGTAAAAATAGGCGCCTAAGGTTTATATGTCCGGTTGTTAAGGGATGTTTTTATTTTGAAAAATTAAAATAAACATGTCATGTGTGTTGGTAAAGTGAACTGCAAAACAGCTGTTAGTACTGACTGCATTACCAACATTGTGTCATGTTTTGATTGGTTAACAAATTTTTTTAACGGCCATTAACTACCGGGCAGACAAGCACCTAAAATTAACGAAATGAAATGTTAGGCACCTAGAGTTCACAGTGTAGTTCAGGCACTTATGTTTATATTAAGCCTTTTTAACAACTTTAACAACCCTAAAATGGAACTGTAAAAAGGAATTGCAGGATTTCAACTTTAACAAAATTACTTGAAAAAAAAAACATAGATTAATTACTTTATAATGCAAGCATAGATTGAGCTAATTGTATTAAAAAAATTACAATTCACAGAGATTTTATATCAGCAACTAAACAGAAATCGGTTTATTTTTCCTTCCATTTCTAAGGCTAAAAAAGTTGAAGACTTTCCACACCAGAATATCTACTAAAATGCAACATATATTATTCCTTTTCAACATTTGAAACCCACTAAATTCTTGGCTATATTCGCATTGCTATGGATTGAAAAAATTATATAATTTATTTGAATAGAAACACGAATAACTCGACTCGAATTTCATAATTTTGACTCGAAAAAATTTCATATAAAATTTGAGCTATAAAATATTACTGTGCAGATTTGTCCTTTTCCAGATCAACAGTATGTTTTATGATCCAATCGGTTCATATAATTAATAGTAAACTATATTAGTCGTCTTTAAACTTTTTAAATCTTTGTATTTTAGTCATCAAATTTTAAAACTTCTTAAATTCATTAAACTTTTAATTCACTTTCATCAACATCATCGTGGCAATTGATGCTCGTTACCGATACAAATTAAATATTCAATAAATGTAAGGCAAGTTTTAAAACTTTGATGACTAAAATATGAGTGCCCTAAAGTTCAGGAACTACTATCATAGTTTACCCTATAACAAATTAAGTGTGCACGAGAATTTGTAGATTGGGTAAAAATTTATACCTGGCAAACTTGACCCGAGACCCGAAACCCGAACCGAATTACCTGAACCGAAACCCGATTTTGACCCGAACATGATGATTCGAAGTTGACCCGAAACCCGAACCGAACCGAAAATTTTTGTTGAACCGAAATGGACCCGAACCGAAGTAGACCCGAACCGAATAGACCCGAACCGAATGCTACCCGAACCGAAAGCTTAACCGAAAGCTGAACCGAATATCGACCCGATTTTAACCCGATTTTGACCCGATTTTAACCCGAATATCTATTGTTAACAATATAATAAATAATAAAATGAAGTATAGAAATTTGAGATCTTGGTGACCAATTTTTTAATTTCATCATAAAATATAGCATAAAATTGAAATTGTAGACTAAATTGACAATTTGGAAGTGGAGAAATTTGAGAGTCCAATGATCAAATTTGTAATTATACTATATAAATAAATAGGGGTCAATTTTGGCTAAAAATTAAATCTTTGAAATTAAAATGAACGAAAATATCAATATATTAAATTAATAGACTAAATTACAAAGATTAGTCAATTTCAACTAAAAGTAAAATTTTAGAGACTAAATATCACTACGGGGAGGGGATTTGTATATCCGAAGTCTAAACCGTGGGAATACTTGTGACTAAATTAAAT
The DNA here is from genome assembly GCA_958450335.1 of Hibiscus tridactylites. NCBI lineage: Eukaryota > Viridiplantae > Streptophyta > Magnoliopsida > Malvales > Malvaceae > Hibiscus > Hibiscus tridactylites. The sequence continues at coordinate 68,700,909 of OY288288.1, read as the reverse complement.
TAAACTAGAACTTAAAGTTGACTAAAATGTAACATTTTAAATGCAACATGACCTAAAAAGTAATTAATCTCTAGCTTAAAAAATTGGTGGCTTATTTCCCTCCAAAATTTTGTCTTTTCTCTCTCTATTTTTTCCAATTGTCTTTTTCTTTTTTTTCAATCTAGCTTAAAAAATTGGTGGCTTATTTCCCTCCAAAATTTTGTTTTTTCCCTCTCTGTTTTTACCAATTGTCTTTCTATTTTTCTTAATTTAATTAAGTTTCAATTTAGATTAATTTAATTGAAATTTCACATTTAGTTTTAAAATTATTTTAATTATGTCTGTGATTTATGCTTTTAGATTTTAGTTAATTCAATTAGATCCTAAGTTTAATAAATTAATTCATTTCAGACATTATTATTATTATTATTATTATTATTATTATTATTATTATTATTATTATTATAAACTTTGATTCAATATAATTATAAAAAAAAATTATATGGATACATGAAGCTTTGATTTAAATATTTAATCAAATTCAAATGCATAGATTGACAAGTTGAATTAGAATTAATCTCATACATCAATAACTCTAAACTAAACCATAAATACTAAACCTCAAACCTTTAACTCAACTCAAATCAAATTGACCCGAAAATTTAAATGTTGACCCGACCCGAAATTGACTCGATTTTAACCCGAACCGAAAGCGACCCGAACGACCCGATTTTGACCCGAACCGAAAGCGACCGATCCGATATTGACCCGACCCGAAAACAACTGATCCGATTTTGACCCGATCCAATACCCGAACCGAATCCGACTCATCACAGACTCGAATTAGACCCGAACCCGAACCGAACCGACCCGAACCGAATCTAAACCGATTCTAGATAGACCCGAAATGACCCGAACCGAAACGACCCGAACCGAACCCGAACCGAATGACCCGATTGCCACCTCTAGGTAAAATACATTTTACTCAATAATTTTCTCACTCCTATTTTGTCACTTAATTTTCAAAATTTTCTATTTAATAACTGAACTTTATACATGGAACGTTTTTAGTCACTCACGAATATTTTATTATTATTTTTAATTTTTTAATATTATTAAATATAAAAATAATTTAAAATAAATAATAAAATAATATTTTTTATTATTAAATTTTAAAAATATTTAAAATAATCGCCGCCGCTTGTCATCACTGTCGGCCATAGTCGACCATCGGCGGCCTTCAAAACCGGTGGTCGTTTGACCCCAAATTGCACCGGATGACTCATTTTGACACGCTGAGTCCGAATTCAGTAGTTGTTTCACCAGAAAATATCTTAAAACTCGCGAATCTTGATATAAACATTTCGGTTTTCTCACTTTCGATCTCCTTTTCGTGGATTTTGGAGCACTTTTCGGTAAAATAGAGGTTAGATTCGGACTCAGGGGAGTGAGACGAAGTGACCGGTAAAATATGGGACTGGATAGCCACCATCTACGACCGTCAGCGGTGACGGCGAATGGTGGCCGCCGAACAATTTGATTTTTTTTTCTTTTAAATTATTTTTATATTAAAGAATAATAAAAATTCCACGTCATGATAAAATAATAATAAAATATTCATGAGTGACAAAAAAACATTCAATGTATAAAGTTTAGTTATTAAATAAGAAATTTTAAAAATTAAGTGACTAAAATAGAAGTGAGAAGATTGTTGAGTGATGAATGGTGTATTTAGAGTTTAAGATTTAATTTTGGCTCCGTTTGGTATTATCTAAACCTCACAAATTAAGTTCGCACGAGCAAGAAAATTTAGGGTTTAAGGTTTAGTTTAAAATTTTAAATTTAAGGGTTTATATTTAGGGGTGTAGAATTCATGATATAAAGTTAAAATCTAAATATATGATAAAAAAAAGTTAAAATCTAAATATATAATCCTTACTCTCTAAAACTAATCCGTTTGTAGAAACTTTTTTTTCAGTCACAAGTGCATGATATATTTCCTGCTGCGTAGTACCGAGTCCACAAGCACAAGGCATGAGCGGTAAATACTTTGCAGACTGCAATGAGACCAACTGCTCAGCCTTAGCCGATGACGAACCGAAAGCGCAAAGGCTTTGGAGGCAAACCCGAGCTCTGATCCGTAGACGATTGAAATATCAAACATCAAGTTAGATTCACAAGATCCGAAACGATTAGGAATGTCGTGCATACATGTTGATTCAAGGATTTTCGAACTGCGTCCGGTACGAGGTATTGCCTGCTTCATAGGTGAAGAACGTCTTCACAAGTACATATCACCAAGTATTAAAAATCATGTATTGGAATAACCAAAGGACCAACCTTTTATATTGTGACAACAAAGATGTAATTTACAACACAAGTACTGAGAGTATCAAATATTAACAAACATTTCGCTACAAGGTACAATCATACAAGAGAGATTATAAAGAAAAGCATGTGAAGTATGCTTGAATGGTTTCCATACCTTGCATTTGAACTGCAGCACAAGCTAGTAATGTGTTAAATATCAGCTGTTACATTAAACTCGGAGAAGAACGGCGGTACATGTGATTCCCCATGGAAACCTTCATTTCTTTGCCTGCAGTAATTTCCAATATCTTAGAAATGTTCTTATCATATAGTTCCATGTAGGTAAAAAGGATTACATACAACATACAAAGGTCATCGTGTGTACAGACCATCGGATAAACACGTTATTTTGCGACACAAATTCCTAGAAAACAATATGCAAGACACACTTTGAACCGTAAAGCATGACAATCTTGTAGGTAAGCAAGGCTAGGAGAACCGGGTCAAGCTTGACAGTTTATACTTTATACCTCAAGCTTCATCCTATCCACACCCAACATACCACAGTCCCTCGAATATTTTTACTACTTTGATAAATTTTAGAACATCCAAGGTGTTATACTCATAATGTGGTCCCAAACAGATAAAAAAAAATTATGTGGTACCGTGTACAAAAAGTAAAAAACAGGCAGACAACATGGAAGTTGGGAGATAATACCTCAAGCAGAGGGGACCGACAATTAAAGATCTGATTTGGCTTCTTGGGTTGTCTATTGAATCTTCCATCATAAATTTTATGTCCATTTGTCTTGGCTGGAGATTTACTTCTGTGGTTCACTTCCTTGACTGGCCCATTTACTTCTTGAAGTGGGATGTGATGCTCGTTTTTCTTGGTAGAAGATTCACTTCTAGCAGTTGAAACTGACAAAGCTGGACCAGACATAGAGATTGCAGAAGAATCCTGATGAAAACTTGTGGATTGGGGCTGCAATCCTGATGAATCATAAATTATGGAATAAATTTATTAAGAATGGTGAAACTAAGATTGGAGGAGCCACGAGGGAAGAATTTTGATTTTTTTTCCTCTTAAATTACTAGCAATAGCAGAAAATTTCAACAATAAAAAAGATGGATCCGCTTGAATTGAGGATTGTCAAATTTAAGCACCCAGCATGCAGGGTAAATAGTACAAAATCATACCAAGTGCTGCTGCTTCTTGAAACTTTTCTCTCATGATTCTAACAAATTTGAACAAGCCATTTGTTCTGTTCAACTCATTAATCAACTCTTGGATGCCATTCAAGGGTGGATCGCACCCCAACACTTAAGATCATGAGAAGAAATGAAAAAAAAAATATGTTAGAATGATACCAATTCAGAATATAGCTAATACATAAGAAAGATATTACTTACAGGAGTAGGCATCGTTTGCATGTCGAATGGTAAAAGAATATTCTTGCTTTGGATTTTCTGTATTCACATCATTGAATGTGAACTTCACCCCTAGAAAAAGAAAACAACCAGTTAGTACGTAACAACAGAGGAATCAAAAGGATTCTAAATGTCATGCAACGAAACTACCTTACTTACCATGACCACTTTCAATCTGAAGACCAAGAACCCTGTTGTACCATGAAATAGCTTCATGAATTTCTCCATTTTCTTCTATTTCATGTTTCACCTTCTCTTCAATTTTTGTCAAAGCTGTGGGCAACACCATACAGAGAACAAGAAAGGAACCACAAAATAAGCAGTAGATTAGGAGAGCAATGGCATTATGCAGTTATAGTAATAATTAAAAAAATTACAAGAAAAAATTAAAATGGAAAACATCATAAATAGTAATGCCCAGATAGATTTGAGGAAATAGCATGAAACTTAAAATATACATATATTCCAGTTAATTATAGTGCAAACAATACGTTTACTTGCCACTGCTCTCAGCGGAGCAGGTTAATTGGACCATCTAAAGAGCATTGTAATCCAAAATAACTATATAAACAGAGCTAATCAGAGGCAAATGAATAAAGATAGTAAATTGTACAGATTCAAACTACCAACACTTGCGTAATAAATCATAGGCAAATGAATAAAGACAGTAAATTATACAAGTACAGGTTTCAGTAGAAGGGGGGAGGGTTGCAAGCTCATCAAGGAATGGAGACTTAGTAGTATGATTGTGATACCAATATATCCATAGCAGCCTATATACCATGTGTGTTCACCAACCACAATGCATGAAATGCATTATCCATTTTTTTAAAGGAAAATCGGGCCTCGTTAAAACCCCCTTCGGACTCAAAATCGAGGACCCGAGATCGGGAGGGAAAAAGAGTGCCCTAGCGTTTTATTCACGATAAAAAACGATTACAAATGCATTATCCATTACATAGCCCCAATAATATTCGCAAAGCTCTAGTCCCACATGACGACCAAAATGAACAACAATGACAATGTGCATCATGAAAGTTCCATCATTAGAATGTGAAAAGCAAAACTATAACATGAACCCAATTGTGCAATGTGTGAACCAAAAACATTAAACCATTGTACAAGAGTACACAATTACCTATAGATTCTTGAGATATAATTGATCCATACTCATCCCTCCTAGCTCTTTGTACTTGGACGGTTCTTTTAAGTTTTTCTACTCTAGCTTTTATAGCAGAAATTGAGTCCCTCGTATTCATCTGCTTTGCCTCTTTACGGGTCTTTGCTATACAGAAACATGTTCAAAAACATTTAGAAACCGCCATAACTTCATCTTTCCAATTTCCAATTCATAAAAATAGGGTAATTTCAAATCCTGAAAAAAGCAGAAAAAGCAAAGCAGTACCTGCTAAAACTTTGACAAGCTCATCCTCGGCTTCTCTCAAATTAGCTTTCATCTTTGCCAGTTTAGCTGTAACATAGCATAACAAAAAAATACCAAAATTCACAATCTAAATCCTACTTTTTTACAGAAACTCGCCATTTTCGCTCAATTTATAGTATAAATTAGAGAGAGAAACCCTAAAAGTGGAAGAATTTCGGTTACTGACCATGAATTTGGGCAGTATCCAGCGCCAAGGCCTTGATGAAATTAAGAGAAGTAGAAAACGATGCGGTGAAAGAATCTATGATCTGTTGTTGTTCCGGAATCCCTCCGTCGCAGATGGATCTCAGGTGCTCCATTTTCGCCTTCGGATCTTGCTCTGTTTCGTTCTCCATTTGCAAGAGAGCTTTGATTTGAATGAAAAATGGGAGATTGATTTTAGATTTTAGCCCGCCAAATTTTTTATAAAAAAAATATTTTTTAATATTTAGCCACGTGTATACTACCCAAATACAAGGTTTTTTTACTCAAATATTCTTTACTATTATTTACAGATCTAGGACTTAAAAAATATTAATTTATGATATAGCACTCGTTTCTATCGTGTCATGTGAAAGCACGTTTAGTCGAAAGCGCTCTCGACCAAAAGTATTTTTTAAAAGTGCTCTTGGTCAGAAATGATTTTCATTAATGTGGTTGTCCAGGCTGCTTCGTTAGTAAAAATATTTTTAGCAAAACACAACTTTACTTTGAATTCTGAGAAATATATTTTGACGTTTTAAAATATAAAATAATAGTATAATTTTAAATAAAGACAATATTGATACATAGATTAAAAACCCAAAAGAAATAATAATATTCATAAATATGAAAAGATTATAAATTAAATTTAAAAAATAATACTCCCTCTGTCCCACTAAAACTGTCACATGAATTTTTTTGGTCAAACTTTTTTAACTTTGACCTCTTATAATTTAAAATTTATTATTGATAAAAATATGAAAAAATATATTTTAAAAACTTTGAATCAACTAGTTTTTAAATATATTTTTTATAATTTTTAATTAATTAAATTATTTAAATAAATTATAGTCAAAGTTGAAAATTTTTGACCAAAAAAAGTCAACATGTGACAGTTTTAGTGGGACGGAGGGAGTAATATTTATTAAAAAATTAATCATATTACACGTCTACCGCAATGTGGTACACATTACTGTAATTATCGGTTAGGATCGAAATTTCCTTGAAGTAACACTCCTTAATAAGAATACTACATTGATAGGCTAAAGTGTGATGGTGGCATCACCGGTTGTGTCGGTTGTAATCAGGGACGGATTCAGAATTTGGGGTTGAGGGTAAACTATAAGTGTTTAAAAGTAGAGAGACAAATTCATAAGTAAATTAATTTTTTTTAAAAATTAAATAAAGAAACAACAGTAAAAGAAATTCTTCGAGAGTGAGGGGCGATTTTCCCTCCCCACGCTCATGTAAATTCGTCCCTGATTGTAATTTACGAGTCGGAACGGAAAGCTCTCCCTCGAGACAAGAGACAATAGTGTTGTGGTGATGAACACATTTTCCTTCATCGACGAAGAGATTTGTTCCTTTTCTCGTCGGTTAGTAAGCTTAAATAATTATAAAAATATATTTATACAAAATGTAAATATAAGATGCAAAACTAACTAAAATGTCATGCAATCGTGTTAAATTACTTAAGAAGCAAACTAATTGTTTCCGGAAAATGAATTCTGAAAAATGAACTACAGTTGTTGGAAAACTAATTGTAGAAATCATCTTCCGGTGTTTGGATGATGTTGTACAATTCATTTTACACTGTTTGGTAGAGTTTCCTGAAAATTTCATGAACAATCTACTAACAAGCATCGATAATGGTAAAAACAAGTTCCAACCAAAACATGATTTAAGGTTTAGGATAGCATTTATGGTTTATGGTTTAGATTAGTATTTAGTGTTTATAGTAGCATTTGGAGATTAATATTTAAGGTTTAAGATTTATGGTTTAGATTAGTGTTTATGGTTTATGGTTTAGGTTGTTGGTTAGGGTTTATGGTTTAGAATTTAGGGTTTTATGGTAACATTTAGGGTTTAGGGTTTAGTGATTATGGTTTATGGTAGCATTTAGGGTCTATGGTTTATGGTTATTGTTTAGGGTTTATCATTTAAGGTTTAGGTTAGTGTTTATGGTTTAGTGTTTAGCTTTTAGTGTTTATGGTTTAGGTTATCATTTAGGGTTTAAGGTTTATGTTAGTGCTTAATATTTAAGGTTTAGTGTTTATGTTAGCATTTAGGGTTTAGGGTTAGTGTTTATTGTTTAGGGTTTATGTTAGTGTTTAAGGATTAACATTTGGGGTTTAGAGTTTATGTTAAGGTTTAGGTTAGTGTTTAGGTTTTAGGGTTTAGTGTTTATGTTTTAGGGTTTAGGGATTATGGTTTATGTTAGTGTTTATTGTTTATGGTTTAGTGTTTATGTTAGCATTTAGGTTTTATGGTTTAGTGTTTATGTTAGCATTTAGGTTTTATGGGTTAGTGTTTAGGGTAAGGGTTTATGTTAGTGTTTGGGTTTAATATATATGGTTTAACATTCAGGGTTTAAGGTTTATGTTAGTGTTTATGGTTTAACATCCAGGGTTTAAGGTTTATGTTTATGATATAGTATTTAGGGTTTTGTGTTTATGGATCAATGTTTATAGTTTAGGGTTATGTTAGTGTTTATGGTTTAACCTTTAGGGTTTAGGGTTTTTGTTTTAGGGTTTATGTTTATGATATATTATTTAGGGGTTTGTGTTTATAGTTTATGGTTATGTTAGTGTTTAGGGTTTATCATATATTGTTTAAGGTTATTGTTTAGCATTTAATGTTTAAGGTTAAGTTATGGTTTAGGGTTTAAGCTCTCATTTAGGGTTTATGGTTTATGTTACTATTTAATGTTTAGGGTTTGTTGTTAGGGTTTAATGTTTATGTTAATATTTAGGGTTTAGGGTTTATATTAGTGTTTAGTGTTTATGTTAACATTTAAGGTTTATGGGTTTGTGTTTAGGGTTAGGGTTTTTAATGTTTAGGGTTTGACATTTATTACTTAGTATTTAGGGTTTAGGATTTAAAGTTTAGGATTTAATGTTTATAGTTTATGGTTTAAGTGCTCATTTAGGGTTTAAGGTTTATGTTAGTATTTAATGTTTAGGGTTTCTTGTCAGTGTTTAGTGATTATGTTAATATTTAGGGTTTAGGGTTTATGTTAGTGTTTAGTGTTTATGTTAAGATTTAGGGTTTAGGGGTTGTGTTTAGGGCTTAGGATTTAGGGTTTGTGGGTTGGGATTTAAAGTTTAGGGTTTAAGGTTTAGGGTTTAGTTTTTTATGTTAGTATTTAGGGTTTAGGTTTTAAGGTTCATGGTTTTGGTTAGTATTTGTAGAGAGAATAGGAGGAAGGAAAGCGACTTACCGAAAATCAATGGGTAAGTCATTTTACACTAAAACAAGGTCTGTTTTCCATTGACTGTAGTTGGTTTTTCTTTGACTTTTTCATTTTCCATGAACCAAACAACGGAAAGTTATGAAAACGTTTTTAGGAAAACCAATTACAGTGAAACAAACAGACCCTAAATACAAATTTAAGTATGTCCTATGATGAGCACTCATCAATAAATATCTTACAAATTAAAACAATCAACACAAATAATATAATATTTGTTTAAGTCATGTCACAAACAGAAAATAAAGGTTGGTCCAAGTGATAAGTAGTTTAGTATCGTTTAAGTATGTCTCGAATTCGAGTCATGTGTGTATAAAAAATTTCCGCTGGGAGACTCACCCACCAAAATCATGTGTGCGACCCCTAGGAAACCGAGAGGGCAACAAAAAAAAGCATAATGTAAGTTGTAACATTCTAATTTAAGGTTAAAAACGGCACGTTTTGAAGCAAGTCCAAACAACATAAAATGTTATGCTTTTTTATATAAATTTAGGTTGGGTTTTTTTTTTCCAACAAGTTTTGAAAGTTATAAAAATCTTGGTTTTTTATAGGTATATGATTTATTTTTAGGGTTTAAGATTTATAAATTAGAGTTACGACTTAAGATTTAATTTTTTAGTGTTAAGGCATAAATAAAGGCACTAAAAAAATAAAGGATTTTTGTTCCATCATATAAAGTAGTCGTAAATATAGGGACGAAGAAATTAAGGAAATAGGATGGTGATTTTAGTCTTATTAGTTTGAATACTTGACAAATTAAACATTGTCCCTCCTTAATTTTAGATTAGATATTTATTTAGTCCTCATTAGTTTTTGAAGTTAAAGGACAAAATTTCATTTCCCCTTTTCGGTACCCTAACACTAAAAAATTAAATTTCAAGCTCTAACCTTAAATTTTAAATCCTAAATCATAAATCTTACATCTTAATAATACACTATACCCCACATTTCTTAAACCCTAACCCTAATTTTTAATATAGGGGAATACATAGGGACACCAAAAAGGGTAGAGGATTTCTATTCGAAGTTAAAGGAACAAAAAACCTCTATCCCTAAATATGTCATTTCTATGTCCTACACTAAAAAACAATACAAAAATTAAATTATGAACCCTAACCATAAATTTCATATCTTAAACTCTAAACCTTATCCTATAAAAATACACTTTACTCCAAATTTTCTATACCTTAATCCTATACCATAACCCTAGATCCTAAACTAAAATATAATTTTTAGTGTGGAATACAGAAACGAGCATATTTAGGGGCGGACGATTTACATCCAAGTTAAACGCCTTTGTCCAAAAGTAAACCGAAATATACCTCAGCTGAATTGTGTACACCCTCCCATCACTAATGGGATTCAGTCCCTTCCAAGCTCAAATGGAAGATCTTGTGCTAAAAGCAAATGTCTTTAATCAATCGCGGATTAGTCGAATCGGATACATACACACACACATATATATAATATATATGGGATAGAATCCAGTTACACAGTGTAAAATTCACTAAGTTTTACACGCTTTTTGGATCGTTGGATGGGTGAAATGTATGGATGAGATTAAGAGTAAAATATGTGAAGATTATCACTTGAGAAAAAATGTAAAGAGTTAATCTCAGTCATCCATTTCTCCCATCTAACGATCTAAAAAACGTATAAAATTTAGAGAGTCTTACATTGTGTAAGTTGATCCTAACCCTATATATATATATATATATATATATATATCAAATTACACTGTGTAAAATTCTCTTTTACACATTTTTTGGATCGTTGGATGAGTGAAACGGATGGATGAGATTAACAATAAAATATGTGAAGATTATCACCTTGGGAAAAAAAGTAAGGAGTTAATCTCAACCATCCATTTCCCTCATCCAACGATCCAAAAAACGTGTAAAACTTAAAGAATTTTACACAGTGTAAGTTGATCCTAACCCTAAATATATATATATATATATATATATTAAAAGAACAGCTTCCAAGAAACGTTTGTCCAAGAATCTACTAAAGAAGAGAGAAAAAAAAAGAAAAGAGTTGTGACGTAGAATTCTTTATATAACAAGATAACCCTAGCAATGACAAGGATTTGCAAACAAGAGCAGTGGACGGTACTTTGAAGAGTGTAAAGGAAAGATGGCACCCGTGGGATTACCTCCTGGCTTCAGGTTTCATCCCACAGATGAAGAGCTGGTGAATTACTACCTCAAAAGGAAGATCAATGGCCAAGAAATCGAGCTCGACATCATCCCCGAAATCGATCTCTACAAATGCGAACCATGGGAGTTAGCAGGTACTCACCTCTATATGTGTATGTATGTATGTGTGTATGTATGTGATGAGAACCGAAATGCTCTATTTTTCATCTTCTTCTGCTACTCCACCTTCTAGCACAATGCAGCTATGGTATGCTTTGGTATCACATTATTTATTAATTGTGGTTGATCATGTGATAGAAAAATCGATATTGCCAAGTCGAGACCCGGAGTGGTACTTCTTTGGACCCCAAGACCGAAAATACCCGAATGGATTCAGGACAAACAGGGCGACGAGGGCCGGATATTGGAAATCTACCGGCAAGGACAGGAGAGTTGCTTGTCAAAATCGAGCCATCGGAATGAAGAAAACGCTGGTTTACTACCGAGGTCGTGCCCCTCAAGGAATCAGGACGGATTGGGTCATGCATGAATACCGTCTCGACGAGAAGGAGACCGAGGACCACTGTGGAATTCAGGTAGTTTGTGCATGATCAAAGTTAAAAAAGGCAACATTATATCCTTCTAATCGTTCACAAATTAATTATACAAGTACTACTATAAAAATCACTATCTTATTTTACCATTTTTAGGCTAGTATGTTTCAATAATTGCATATCGAAATTACTCAATCATTGGAAATTCTTCATTCTTTCATTTCTTTGTTACGTCTTTCATACTAAACATATTTAATATAGATACATACTCGCATTTAACACTCGTATCTAAATCCGAGCATCTCAGAATGTTACTATAATTTTCACTCGAAAAGAAAAAGTAAAGAAAGGCGTAGCACATGATTTGAGATGTGATCATTATCAGATCGACCAATGAGAAATGGACTGATCAAATGTTTTTGCATGCATGTCTTGCATGGGAAGTTTGAGCATCAGCACACTTTTGCTTTATGAATATATATATATATATATGGATTAATATCCTATACACTGGCGGTGAAAACTGAAAGTTTCCACAAGCGCCTTAGTTTTAAGGTATAGGGAATTAGTTTAGAGTTTAGTAGTTTAGGTGTAGGGGTTTAGAATTTAGGGATAGTTGTTTCAATTTAAGGTTTATGGTTATAATTTAGGGTTTATAGGTTAGAGTTTAGTTTTTAGGGTAATATGGTGATTTAGGTTTTAACATATAAACACTAAATTCTAACCCTAAACCTTAAATTAAAACAACTATCCATAAATTCTAACCCCTACACTAAACCCCTAAACCCTATACCTTAAACTAACTTCATATACCCTAAAATTAAGGCGCTTGTGGAAACTTTCAATTTCCACCGCCTGTGTATAGAATATTTATCCTATATATATATATATATATATATATATATATATATATATTATAAGTATAGGTCGAGGAAATTCGTTGCTTGCTAGGGTCTGTTATTACATGTCTCAAAGTCTGGAAAAGTTTTGGCCTCACTTTGCCTTTGGTAACAAGACAAAAGTATTATCCTGTGTCAGACCAAACTAGATTAGTATATTATTCTGCCCTCTGTCTTTTAAAACTTTTCGTGGTTCTAAAGTATGATTATACAAAACCCATATATACTTTAACACCCAATGGTGTCGGCAACTCCACCTACTTTATTCCAAAACATCCCTACAAGTCAATAAATTTCGGGTAGGTATGAGGTACAACAGGTGTAGGGTTTAGTTAAAAGACGACAAGTATCGAAACTTGTTGTCTTTTAGCCGCACCCTAGATTTGTTGTACGTCAGACTCGCCCATGAATTTCCCTGTTTTTGAAAGTAATTGTATGAATCAATTGAATTGCGTTCGAACGTCAATCATCTTATGTTTTCCGATGTTATACTGACTCGCAGGATACGTTCGCGTTGTGTCGCATTTTCAAGAAGAATGGGATCTGCTCGGAGATGGAAGATCAGGTGCGGTGTAGTAGTAGCATGCTGGTGACGGAGTGTTCTCAAGCTGCCATCAATGATTCCGAAACCATGTCTCCGGACTTTCCCTTGGCCTCGTCGTCTTCGTTCGTCGAAGAGGACGATAAAGATGACTCGTGGATGCAGTTCATCACCGATGACGCATGGCATTGTTCTAACACCGGTGCTATGGCCGGAGATGAAGTTTCTAACGTCACATTAACAAATTAAAGGGTCTAAGGTTTGGTTTGATAAGTAAATAACACAAGCAAATTGTGCAAGTTTATTACAATAAAATAGCAAGATTATAGAATATAATTGTAAAATGTGATTATAAATCTCATTAGGAGATTTACTTTATCTCTAATTGGATTGAATATTTGGATTGGAAGTAGTATTTTGTGAGGGTTTGGTTGTTGCTTCCAGGCAACTAATTATAGAGTACTTGGGGCATCTCTATTGGGATAAATAATAAGTGATTGAAAGTTTGGCATATTGCAATTACCTATTAATATTGTCTCACCCCATTTTACTCGAATTTTTCATCTATCAAAATGACTTGATAACGTTATAAATTGTCACATGACACTTTCTGATTGTGCCACGTAAACATTTTTTATTGTGTTATTGTGACAAAGTTTGACGTTACCACAACATTCTAATGGATGAAAATTTTTAAAGATTTAAGGATTGTTTTGTAAAAATTGAAGGATTGATTTTTTCTTCATAAAATTAAAAAAAGTATTGCCACATGTCAAAAATTGATTAATTAACAAATTTTTTTAACGATGATTAACTACTAGACACCTAAAATTGTAACAGTGCAAACTTTAAACATTTATTTTTAATAAAAAAATATTTCATACACCTAAAGTTAGTATGAAGTATGTACAATACCTTATCCAAAATTTATATTTATAGGCTAAATATAAAACTCTAATCCCAATAAATATTTATTAAATTTTAACATTTCTGTTTAGAAATTGTTATTGATGATGTTGTTATTGTGAATCTTGGGTTTGTTTTGCTCTTATGTTATTTGAAAAGTATTTAAGTGGTTTTAATTTTGTAAAAAAAAGTTACTAAGACCTTATTTGATAACTTACTGAAAAAAATTAAATCAACTAAAAATCAATATTTTCAATTACTTATCCAAAATTTATATTTATAGGCTAAATATAAAACTCTAATCCCAATAAATATTTATTAAATTTTAACATTTTGTTTAGAAATTGTTATTGATGATGTTGTAATTGTGAATCTTGGGTTTGTTTTGCTCTTATGTTAGATCGAAAAGTATTTAAGTGGTTTTAATTTTGTAAAAGAAAAAGTTATTAAGACCTTATTTGATAACTTATTGAAAAAAATAAATCAACTAAAATTCAATATTTCAATTACTTATTTTATTTTATTTTTTTTGTCAATTTTTTATATTTATCAAACAATCTACATACCCAACACTTAATTTTAATCAAAATATCACATATTTTAAATTAATTCGATACTTGATTTTTCAATTTATCAAACTCAAGTACTTAGAAACACACAATTACTAGTCTATGTACTTAGAAACACACAATTACTAGTATATGTACTTAGAAACACGCACTAGCCTATGTCATAATTTTTTTAAGTAACTAATTTTGAAACTATTTTTTGTGTTTTTAAGTACATAGACGAGTAATGGTGGTCCCTCGACCGTTAGTTTCCGTTATATAAACTAGTAATTGTAATTGTGTGTTTCTAAGTACATAAACAAATTTTTGAAACTAATTTTGAAACAATTTTAAGTTAGAAGGTTAAATTAAAAACTAATTTTTTTAAGTAACAGAGACTAAAATAGAAAGGATTCTAAACGTAAGTGATCGGAATAATTTTTTTGAATTTTGGTGACGAAAATAGAACACATCCTAAACGAAATGGACCACTGGTAAAGATTGCCCTATAATTAAACCAAGGTTAAGATGGTCCACATCATTATGTGTCTACTAACAGAACACTAAGTCTGCAATTTAACAGAGTTAAGCAGTTAGTCAGCAGCACCAAACACACAATAATAAAAGCTGAATGCTTCACTCCGACCCAAACAACCAACAAACCAGCAACTATTGAAACTACCACGAAATATAATATACATGCCGGTGGCAGCGGGTAATGATCAAGCCATCCCCCTAACAATAAAACATAACCCGCTTTACGTTTTCCTTAAGGGCGGGCAGCGGTCTCACGGCAGCACTAGCAGCAGGTGCTCTTGTGCTTCGTGCACCTCCACCCATACCTCCTCGCCCTCCCGTTGTCCCACTTATCATTGATCCGCTATCTGAAGTCTCTGGTTCCATGTAAAAACGAGCTCGGAATGCAGCAAGATGAGCATAATAGGCAGGGGGAACTGCACGTTTATCAGTTACTATGTTAATCACAATAAAAGCAGAAAAAACGGGCACTCAAAGACGCATTTCAATGTTGCAGAAGATAAACAAGAGAACTAACCGATAGACACAGATCGCGTGCACCTTGCATATCTGCAATAGGTGAAAATAATAAGATACTAACTTGTATTAATGCCTTCCATTAACATTAATTATATAACACGGTAAGAACTTACGTATAGCAAAGGTTATTAGTAAGAGACTGCAAAGCATCGGCTGTAAACTTGTTCTCATCCCATAGCACATGATAATGAGCAGGACGGCTTGTACCCTGTTTACCGAGGTTGATAAAGTATTAGGAACACAAACTACAACCTAAAAATCTACCAAATCAATCGAAACGGGAACAAAGAAAAACATTCTAAAATAGAATGAAGAAGCAAATAGTATGACCTGAATCCCAGCATGGCTGCATAAGTAGAAGTCGAACTCTGTGGGGTGACAGATTTTGGAGTCCACCACTGTGCCTGCAAAATACATGCAGCAAGAATACAATAAGTCGTGATTCGATGGTAAGATATTTTTCAATTACGACTGGTTAGTAATTACCAGGCAAAATATTCCCACTCTTGTCAACAGAATTGCGATCACGATGGTTGTTAGCAAACAACCTTGTATGATGTCGCTTTTGTACCACAACAAAGGTAACAGGAGGCTGATAATTTGGCTCTAAAGAAGCACATGCCTGGGGGTAACGAGTGAATGAGAAATTGAGAAGCGTGTGGATAAAATGCAGAGATATGACACTACAAACACCGTCAGGAAAGCAGCCCTCACCTTACGAATGGCATCGAGTTCAAACAACAATACTTGATAAAACTGACCTTCACTGACACCATCCCTGTACATAGAAATAGAAAATAAATGCCTAAAACTAGAAGGCGAGAATAAAACAGATAGCAGCTTGACTATGCCTGTAGAATATGATGCGCTGTGGCTTATGTCCAGTTGCTCTCCGGAAAGAAATTAGGAGCTCCCTGCATTACCGTTAAAACAAAAGTTTTCAGACAAGCTACAGTTGAAACCTACCAAAGGCAAAATGGAATTCGAACTAGAAGCAAATGGAGAAAACCATACTTAATCATGCCACCCGAAACAGTACCCCTTACTGGGTCCTGCCATGTCTTGAATAAATCTTGAATGAGCTCCTGGCGATGAGCTTGAGCACAAACCAGACCAGCATACTTCGTAATTTCTGGCCAATCTTGGGAAGCAACAACCTGAATGTTTACTTAAATATTATATTAATGACTAAAATTTCAAAGAAACCAATTAAAGAGACCACGAAATGCATGCCCCAAAAGCAAGAAGGTGTCTACTAAAGAACATACAGCAGCGATAGAAGGGCTTGAATCCTCCCCAGGATGGGGATGGGTAACATCAGCGCCAAAAATTATAGTAGGCCGGTCACTGACTAGAGGTATTCGCCGTGATATCGCATCAACAAGAACTGTATTCCGTCCTCCAACCTTGACATTAATCTTCAATGCCACATTAGCCAAATATTGTTTGCTCAGTTTAAATACATGTTTAGTCAAGCAGCATTGAGAAACAATTCCGAGATCTGTCTCACAAATCCTTTTCAAATCACCTGCAAGGAAATAGAATATTTCAGATAATTGCATGAATTTTCTGTTAGAGAACAAATACAAATTCATACCATAAAGGGAGCCGTTATTATCCGGAAGAATAACAATAAGCAGGTCAAGCTCTTTGTTCTGGGGTTGGATTCTTGCAATGGCATCATGGTATCGTGTTTTCAAGACCTTCTCCACCTGCTCCGGACGAGCACTGATTGGAGGAAGCACCGGTTCAGGAGTAAAATCCTGCAAATGATGCAAGTATCAATGTTGAAAGTTAACGGAAATCCGTTTCAAAATAAAACTGTTCAACAACAAAACTCAGATAAAAATGATGTTAATGTCATGCATTGCAACTCCCTTACCATGCCAGAGATATAACACATTTGTGCAAGTTCATAACAAAACCTTTGTGCCAAACTATCTTGGATTTGCCGAGAAAAGTTTATGCAGATCCAGTTCTTTACTGTCCCACCATTAACCATTTTCTGCAACAAAATAACCAGACATCAGAAAAAGCACCAAAAATATTTCAATTCAACATTCCAAGCAGAAGAGATGAACTTCATGCACCTGCCAGTGCTAGTATATCATTCATTCAAATGCATGTCGATAGGAGCAGAGCAATCATTTACATGATGAAAAACAAAATCAAAGATTCAAAACGGTCATGGCAATAGACTGTGGACTAACACTTAAACAAGGATAGACGCAAAAAAAGAAATGTTAAAGCGACAAAACCAAACCTACAATCACATTTCATCAGTCCAAAATAGTAACTCCAATTTACAAGTTAAAAAATTAAAACGAACTAAAAAATTATGTTGAAGTAGGGCTGCAGTTAGAACAACTTTTCTCTACAGTTCACAATAACTATAATTTGTTTTCTTGTCACATTTATCTGGATAATCAAATTATTTATTGACTCCACATACTTGATGAGAGTGAGACTAGTTTGATTAAGATCAAGTACACTAAAAGAGCACAAATACATGTATACAGAAATCCCGCTCGACATTACACAAGGTATGCTCTAGCATTAGAAGAGGTTGACAGCAAGAGATACCTTATTCATCATATTCCATTGCCCAACTTGAGGGAGGCAATTCTTCTCCCTACCCGTATCATGATATTTAAGCTACAAGCAAAACAGAATTTAAAAATCAAGAAGAAATAGAAATGCAGAAAACAGAATATGATAATGAATAACTTACCCATGGTGGAGGTAGAATGCGTGCTTCAACTGAAGCGAGCTTCTCACTAATTTTAATTCCAAATTCCTTTGCGTAAGGATCCTCATGATAAGCATTCTGATTTACAGTCTATAAAAAAATATAAGAAATTAGTCCAACAGTATCAAACCAGCAAGTCAATGGACAATTTCTTCTTGATTAAAAACAAAGAGTGTTAGTAACACAAAAGATAAGGCAAAATGTCACACCTGTATAATATCGTTCTCTCTTTCCTGAGGACGCTGGCAGGTGACCCTCAGTAGAGCAGTGATCTGTCTCTCATTTAATCGCTTGGAGTACCTCTGACCTTCAACAATCTTGCATACCTACGCGAATCACTACAAATTAGCATGCAAATCAATATAGCAAATGCATCTTCAATTGAAAGGACTGGAGTTTACCTCCATAGGCAAATAATTTGCTCTTTGCTGGTTTCCAACTTGTAGACATGGCCATTGGGTGTGTTGGATGATGAAACCATAAGTTTCATAAAAGTACTCCACAACAGATTTCATTGTACCTCTTTCATCAACAGGGAAACTATAAAACAATAAGGTTTGTTAGAGAAATCTCATGGCACATAAAGGTGTAGCAAGGAAATCTCACACAAATCAAGTGCATTGAAATTATTAAAGTTAAAAAAAAAAACCCAAGATCATAAACATTTACTTCAAAATATCATTTATGTGACTCTGGTTGCTTTTAGTTTTTCAAAACGACATTATATCCCAGAATAATAGCAGTGCTTACGTGAGCTCTCTAGTTGCTTGTGATGTTAAACCAGATATGCGATATTTTCTTCGCATGTTTCCACGGTGCGTAACTTCCACCCTGACTCCTCTAAGAGCTTTTTTTATCTATTTATTTAAAAGCAAATACAGTACAGAAATTAAAATCAACATTAAGGAATACAATCACACAAGTTAAGCCAAGTAAAAAAGCTTGAATAGAAAGCGAACACAACTTTTGCCTAGCAGAACTTTTCACCTGCTGAGACAAAAGCAATGTGCTCATTTCCTAAAAAAAGATGTCATACATAGATTAACTGATTTTACCAATAAAAAGAATAAACTGCAAGGATGACAAACTGCTTGCCATAATTTCTAATCAGACGGAAATGAAAGAAATCCTAACCTTCACACGATCAGCATCAGATAGTGGTCTAGAAGAAACATCCCGATTAAGCAATTGTGTCACAAAATCAATAACCGGCAATGGCTCAATGAAAGCAGTTGAAGACATATCTGTCCAAGAGATTATTGTCAGCGTGAGATGATGTTCGCTTAGCAGACGGATCAAATGCAGGAGTATCCACACATGTGAACCACCTAGGCATGTGAAATACACCAAAACAAGAAAAATGATAGCCTCGTAAACCAAATACCGATATTCAGTGAGAGCCCCATCTGTGTAGGACGAATGCTTTGGTAGAAACCACGCCAACTTTCTATTCCCTCACCCAAAGACTGCCTTCTCCCTAGGCCAGGGGAGTAAAATGAACGACCAACAGGACAGTACCTGTAATCAATTACCTCTAGTCTCTCACCGTCTCATATGTCGAATTTGGAAGTAGAGGCAATGTGGTAAACATATATAAAAGGAAATAACCAAATAGTGGTACCTAGAAGTGGGTAATTCACGAAGAACAATGTCAAGAACCTGAAGAGCTTCCTGAGGTGCATCAGCTTGCCTCCCTTGCAGAAAGAGTCCAAGATGGTGCAGATCAGCACGTGCAGCCAGTTTGATCACAACTTTAAATTCACACTCTTTTCTGCATTAGGAATATAATAAGAGATGGAATACAAATGGAAAAAGACAATATAAAATGTCAAAGCCCCGTTTTGTTTGAACTTTATATTTTATATTTTCGTCTTTGCACCAATAAAATTTACAAAGAAGATAGTAATTGCCACTTAGTAGGCATTAATGAACCTGTTTAAATCACTGAAAAAGCAGAACCTAGCATTTCAAAGCCAGAAATGACTTCAGGTGAGAAGAATACAAAACTTTCATCCATTATTATTAATTTTTAATTTCTAGCACACACAAAAAAACAGAAGTTACACAACACATTGGAAACACGAGGCATCAGGCAAGCAACAACCTTTGCATTCCCGACCCATCATCATCATCAAGAAGGGTGATCTTAAATTCCTTCGACACAAAAGGGAGAGGCCCAGCAGTATAAAGGCTCTTTCGGCCATCATAAGCAGGAAGGTGCTTTCCAAGATATGATTCTCTGTACAATTTTACCAGCTGCTCCATTACAGCCCGGTTCACTCCACGTGATGCAACCTCTGGTGTTATAGCAACCTATTTCCATTGACAATAACAATTAAAAACCAGGAAATAAAGGCTAATAAAACATTAGATAAAACAATGATTTGAAGAACTCACATCATACTGATGCAAATCTTTATCAGGCAGTTCAGCAAAGAAATGATTAGCCTTGACTATACACTTTGTGCCAGAACTACCCTTTCCAGGCCGAAGAGGAAACCTCACTGATTTGCTCGAGGAAGGTATTGGCTGAATAGCTTGACAGACTTCTTGCGGGATAGAAAGTTCCTGCTGCTGCTGCTCTGTTGATGGTGCATGCTCAGGTGGTCCGGATGACGAACCTGCCTCAAACGAAGCAGGCCCATGGAAAGGCTGGGTTGCTTGGTGCAGCTCGGGAAAAGGTGGTCGGGATGGTCCACCATGGGAAGGCCCTCCTCCACGACCACCACTGCCTCGACCACTGCCATAGCTCCCACGTCCTCCTTGCTGGGGAGGTCCACCCCTTCCTCTACCTTGGTATTCATGGGGTCCTTCAGCATACTGCTGTTGCGACATACCGCGACCCTGGCCACCGGCACCGTAACCTCCCCGACCAGTTTGCTGAGACTGTGGACCCAAACCTCTTCCACCCGAGTATCCCCCCTCTCCACCACCTCCTTGTTGATGAGGGCGTTGTGCACCACGACCACGACCAGTATCATGGGACTGAGAACTCTCACCTCCAGCAGAAGGAACATCAGTTCTCTTCTTCCTAACCATGTTGGTAACTGCAGCAGCCAGCAAGACATATCAGACAAAAGTAGACAGCAAAGAGAGGTTTTAAAAAGCATTTTCCACCAAAACAACATAACTAAACTAAGACAACGAGTAATTCCCGTTTCCAGCCAGAGGAGAACAAAATTACAGACATAAGTCAAAGCAAAGAAAGAAAACTAGAAGAGCTAGCATCCACAATCCAAACACACCTTTATAAACTGTGAAACAGAGGAACAGAAACCCTAGCACATATAACAACAGTAGGATCAAAATTTTGGCGAGATCCGTGAAAATTAAGTGAGAAGATAAACAGATAACGACGATCTAAGAAGCTATGAGAAGAAAATGCAAGGTAGATCCATAGAAAAGAAAAACAAGGATAAAAGCAGCTAAAGCTAAGCCAAAGAAAGCAGATCCATCAACAATAAGATGAAAAAACAGCTAAAAGGCATGCAAATTTCACCTGAAAACCACTCTCGGAAAACCGCTTACCGTCTAATAATGTTGATAGCAAGAGCAAATGGATATTGTTGCAGATTTTTTTTTTAAATATAAAAATAATAAAATAGCAGATCCATCAACAATAAGATGAAAAAACAGCTAAAAGGCATGCAAATTTCACCTGAAAACCACTCCCGGAAAACCGCTTACCGTCTAATAATGTTGATAACAAGAGCAAATGGATATTGTTGCAGATTTTTTTTTAATATAAAAATGATAAAATACAAAGAGAGAGAGGAAATGGCCGTAAGATTACCTACCACTCACTCACTCCACCGGCTCGGTAATCAATCAGTACCTTCCTTTGAGAGCAGAAAAAAGACTTACCGTACGCTCACATGGCTGCCATGCTTAAGTGCCATATCTGTTTATTGCTAAAAGTTTTAAAATAATAATTACATGTAAGAAAAAAACAGTGAGGGGAAGTTCTGAGACGACTTAAAAATGAAGCATAACCGAAATTTTTATAAGAATTTTGGTATTAATTTTTGCAGTATATATTAATTTTTTGTAAAAAAGTGTAAGAATTTTAGTATATGTCGAATTTTTTACAAAAAAATTAAAATTTTCGAATGGGTAAGAAATTTGGTATATACCGTAAAGTCGATACCGAAATTCTTACAATTTTTGTAAGAATTACGGCTGCGCCTCTTTTTAGCCTCATTTTAAGGCGCCTCACGTTAAAAAAAACCCTTGAGTCTGCGGCTAAAAAAATATTTCTAAATTGTAAAAGATTCGTCTAAGAACCTAAAATGTGAGACTTTTTTATAATATTTTAGGTTTGATTTTTTCATGACTTTTGACAAGTTTCAACTTAAAAAACAAGTTTTGAAACTTTGTCCAATAACCTAAAATGTTATAAAAATTAAGTTTCTAAACTTGTCAAAATTACGAGAAAAAATATAATCTAAAATATTATTAAAAAGTCTAACATTTTAGGTTCTTGAATAAGTCTTTCACAAGCTTCGAAACTTGCCATTTTTTAACTCAATCTTACATGTTCTATGTTAGACTCCCTGTAAAATAATACTCGCTATATAATTTTTTAATTTTATTTTGATTTTTTATTTGTTTTATTTTTTAATTCGGTCACTAAACTTTGTGATTATATCATATCCTCATTTAAAATTTTTAAATATATTTATTTCAATGATAATTAAATTTTGTATTACTAAAATATTAAAAGTTTGAATTTAAGAATGAAATTTGAAAAAAAAATCAGGAATGTTGCTTTTATCCCATTTTATGACTTCCCATGTGCATTAAGCCAGTTTATTCACAATTCAGTATTCACAATAGCCAAAAAAAAAAAATTACCTTGTGTGGTTGTTATAGGTAAAATCGCTATACAAGCCTGCTTATTAATGTATTATAATGTCGAGTGGAATTTGATCTCTGCACTTCAAAAAGGAATAGAAGATTCTTATTCGATAAATACATGTAAAATGGATAATTTATCATAATTAAAAAATAATAATTTATAGGTAGGATAACAAAAATATTCGAACCCGCTCAACATGATCAACCCGACCCAAACAAATTTTTCTCTTGAATTTTGAGTTTTTGAGCCGGTGCGAGTTCGGGTTATGGTCAGGGGAGTAGCCACAAGGGGGCTAGCAGAGGCCCGGTGCCCGTGGCCCACTCTAACAGTCTACATTTTTACCTTTGCGCTTTTTTTAATTCAACTCTTGTAAAATTTTAAATTTTAATTTGTTTTAGGTTTAAAAGTCAAATTGGCCTTCAACAAAAAATTAAAAAATTAATTGAGCCCTTATAAAAAAAAGTTTACCCAATTAAGCCTCATAATTCAAATTACGGTGATCGGGCCCTCAAAATTCAAGTTGCAATCAATTTAGCCCTTTTGTAACGTTGACTGTTATAGTTGACCGTTAATTCAAAGATAATTATTATAATGGTAACACGTGGCACATGCACACTCTAAAAGTGTCACGTCATAAAAAACCGTAAAATCATTTAAAAATTTTAAAATATATATTTAAAATTATAAAGTATATATTTAAATTTCAAAAAAGTATAAAAATTTTAAAATATATATATTTAAAATTATTTTAAAAATCAAGAAAAATCTAAAAAAATAATTTTTTAAAAATAAAATTATTTATAAGATTATAAAAAATATTTTTTTACTTAAAATCAGAAAAATATAAAAATAATTGTAATAATTATTAATATATATAATGAAATAACATTTAAAAATGTATAATTTTTAAAAAATATATTTTTAATTATAAAACTCAAAATTTCAGAATTTTCTAAAATCCCCAAAATTTTCAAATCCTGAACCCAAAATCTAACCCTACATTCAAATCCTCAAATCAGCTTAATCGACGATTAAAGTTGATGATATTGTGACAAATGATGGTGTTAGGGTAGACGGCGACGCTAGTGAGAAGAAATATTGAGGCAGAACGGATTTGGGCGATGCAAGGAATGTCGAATGGTGAGAATGAGTGTAAGGGTGACAGTGGACTCTGGCGACAGTAGTAGGACGACGAAGACGAAAGAAATTTTCTTACAATGGAGAGTGGAAAGAGGTTGAATCGGTGCTAATGCTTAATTTAAAAATTTATAGAGTTTTTTTGAAAGAAATGAAACTTTGAGGTTTTCTAGAAACGAAATATTAATTTATGATTTTTAGAAAAAGTATGGAAAATAAGAAAAAATAAATTAATTTAATACTTTTTATATCTTTACAACTTTTACAATGTGTATATTTTATTTTATAATTTTGTAGTTTTCTTAGATTTAAAAAAAACCGATTTAATGACGTGGCACTTTCAGAGTATGACACGTGTCCTTCCTTCTTTGATCGTAAGGGGCACTAACGGTCAACGTAATCAACGTAATGGATAGCTAAATTGAGTGAAAATTTTTCATAAGGCTTAATTAGTTTTTTGATTTATCGTTGAGAGCCAATTTGACCTTTAAGCATTTACTTTTCTTACTGTTGTATCATAAAATAATTCTTACCTTAGTGGTATAATGTGTAAGTGAAAGTAAACTTGTTTTACTTGAAGTCAACAAATGAATCTTACTATTAATATTTCTAATATTGTTTTTCGAATTTATTTATAATTGTTACCGTAACATTTTATTCTCGGCTTCTTTAACATTTAATTCATGGCTTCTCCCCTGTTTATGGTGAAACGTTTGCAACATACCTAACTGATATATATATATATATATTTATATAATATATTTAACAATTTATTAATTTTTTTCAGGTTGGGCGGGTTTAGTCTAATTTTTTTGTTAAAAATTTGGGGTCAGTTGGGTTCGAATTTGGTTTAATTATATTGAACTCTGAGCGAGATCATATTATAATTTTTAAATTTTGGGTCTAAGTCGGGGAGACCAAACCCTGCCCTGTTGTCATCCCTATTTATAAGATAAACTTAGAGGTAAACTACACCATTCATTAACGAACTATTGAAATATTTTGTTTTGATAGTAAGACTATTTTTCTATAAAAAATAAAGAATTTTTATATAGGGGGAAGGAGATTTTGCTTCTAATGGGTTTAGAAACCACAACCTAAGAGAGAGAGGGTATCAACTGAAAACTTTAACCACTTTCTATAAATTTTGATACCTAATATTATGTTTTTCTCTCTATTTTTTCGATAAAAGCCGCTAAATTTTTATTAAATTCGTAAAAAAATTATAATTACAATGCATTCAAGGAGAAGGATATTTGGATTAAACAACCCAAAAATCTTTACAACCAAAAAACAAAGAAAAAAGAAAATTTCTATAGAGATAAGCATACCAACAAAATTTAGCAGCCTCTTGAATCTCCTTGTCTCTATCCAAACGAGACACATAAAGAATGAAGAAGGAGTGGTGCGCGATCCAAACTGTCTAGCAAAAAGTACCGCTACCCAGGACTGATTTCATCGGCAAACAACCATCAACGTAGTGGGGATATAACTTTTTCAAGTGACCACCGACAAAAACATAAATCAGAAACTAGCGTCGATTGAATCTCTGTGCGAACAACAATCGATCGTGAGGATATGTTGATACATACCACAAAGACAAATGAATCAAACCACAAAATAAAAACAAAGCAATGTCACAAGGACAGAAGAAAAAAACGTGTCACTAAAACAGAGAGAAAGAGATTCTTATTAAAATAAAAAAATAAGAAAATTGATTGCCGACCACCGATCAAAGGAGAGAGCGACTAGGGTTGAAAGTATTTTGGCAATTGAGATAGCGGCTAGGGTTTCCCTAATTTTTTTTAAATAAGAAAAATCGTCACACAACATGCATTATTGGTGCTCGAACCCGAGTCCCAAAGGATGATAAACATTTACCTTTGCCACCAGGACACAAGGGGATGAGCATTTTCTCTCTATTTTTAGTCCATAGTTATCATGTTTTCATTAAATTTTAATGAAATTGTGGCGTGACAATATAATAACAGTTTTAGTTATATATCTACTCAATTAAATGTTTCATGAAACGTAGGAATGGTTAGATCATGTTGTTTATATGGGAATTTTGGATAAAATATGCTTTCATTTTGTAAGAAATTGCCATGAAATAATTAATGTGATTGAAGAAACAAAAGATAACGACATCGGGAGTTTATGATTTATATAAAGCTACAGTTCAGTGATTTATCCGATTGAAAATATCATCAAACCACTTCTTTTTTTTTATACAAATTTATCAAAAAACTTTTCAATCTATTTAAGTCTTAATCAAATTTCAATCGAATCTAAAAATTAAAACTTTTCGATCTGTCACAGTCAACTGTCATACCGGCTTGAAACCAACTACGTTAATATTTTGATCAAACAGATCCTTCTGTCTATTGAGATTGATAAAGGACTAACTCCATTCATCGGAAAATTTCCCCTAACGACAGTTGCAAATTTAGAACCTTATAGTTTATTTGGGGAAGAAGACTTTAACATGCGACACCACTATTTCTTAACGACAACTAACGACAATGACTGTAAAAAACGAATTAAAAATTTAGTGATTATAATGCAAATTTTAAAAATTCGATGACTAAAGTGGAAGTACCTTAAAAATTCGATAACTATTTATTTAATTGCACAAATTTCAAGGTAAAGATTTTATTGTTGATTTTGTTTTCTATCTAATCTTTATGGAGGTTGTTGTTGGCAACTTGGATTGAATTTCTAATTTCTTGTTTGAAATTATGATATGAAGGTAATGTAACCTAGTTGTGGAACTTGGGAGTCACTTCACCTTTCTTAGTGCTTCACATCTTTTATAGCTTATTTGCTGTCCTCCCTTGCCTTAATCAATTACCATTGGATTTTGAGAAGTTATTTGCACATCTCTTTAAGCTTAAGAGACGCAAGTCGGAATAGAAATTCGTTTTCGGTACCTCTTTTATATGCTTTATACTAAAAAAAAATTAAAAACGCAAGTCGAAATAGAAATTCGTTTTCGGTACCTTTTTTCCTTAGACAAAACAAATATGCTATAACGAATGTAATCTTAAACTTTAAGAATATAAGGGTTTAAAGTTTTGAGTTTAGGGATTAAGGTTTAGGGTTTATGGTTAAATTACTTTTTAATTAAAATATATGGCTAAATTGAAATAAATGTGTAAATAATGAGGGTTATTTTTTTCGAATTAGGACAAAATTGTTTGAAAATGTAAATATGAAGGATTAAATGTGTTATTATACAAAATATTTTAACTACCACGTCACCCATTAAACGGTTGTTAACGAATCAATGACCAATTTTGAGCAAAACTAAAAGTTTAATGGTAACATTGAAGCAATTGAAAGTTTGGCTACTAAATTGAATAATTTATCAAAGTTCAGTTACTTCTTTTTGTACTTTACCCCAAAAGAAAAAATTTGAAAAAATAATATAAATTTTTTTTTTTTCGAATTTTATTCTAAAATGGGATAATAACGCTTTTAATCTCCTATGGTTTCAAAAAGTAATTAAAATATTTAATAGCACATAGTGATACACATGATTAGTGGTACATAGCAATACATTTTTTTTGAAATTTTGGGGCCTCATTAAAAACCCCTTAGCATGCTGCCAAGGGGAAAAGAGTGCCCAGGAACTTTATTGCTTATTTTGAAGAAGCAAATTACACACATTGAATATTACAAGCTTATTCCCGCCTACTAATGTTCTCTGCCACCCACAACATATTCGTATTTGGGTTTAACCCGTATCGAGCCAGGGTGTGCGCATCAGTATTGTTCTCCCTGTCTGTGAATGTTACTGTCCCATCTAATATTCGACACAACTTAGCACACTCCATAGTCAAGGAGTGGAACGTCCATGGTGCAGCAATAGGATTATTAATCCATATTGTCGCCAACTCACTATCGGACTCAATAATCAATTTGTGGCTAGCTTTCCATTTGGAGGCTGCGAACAACTCACCAGCTTCTTTTATGCTTAACATTTCTGCTCTGGTAGGATCAGAAGCTCCAATAGTCTTGGAAAATTTGATGAGCGTTTTTCCAAAATGATCTCGAAGGATGCCACCTATCCCAGCCGTCCCCACCGTACCCTTCACAGCCGCGTCTGTGTTGAATTTAAGCCAACCATCCACCGGCGCAATCCATTTTCCTCTCACCTTGTGCGTAGAATTGATAATCGAGAGCCCTTGGGCTGGGTTTCTGGTGAACTCGCCAATGGAAGGAAGGTGTTGCGGCCATTTGAGCTTGATCCATTGGCCGATGAGGGCGAGCGCAACGTCGAAGATAACGTGCCAAGGCTGTTTCCTGTCATTGAACACCATGTCGTTCCTACATCTCCATATACACCACATACATAGCAATACATAACGATTATTGTAAAATCATTCACCTAAGTCAAAATATATACAAATTTTTATCCCAGTTGATAAAATTTTATGCAGTTGTACAAATTCTTACACACTTAATAAAAAATTCGATTTTTTGCACGAACCAACTTGACTCGGTGGTTAAGGGAACGATTGTTGTTCATAGAGGTCAAGAGTTCGAGCACTAACAGCTGCAATAGGGTGATTAAGCGTTCATTGTCAAATAGTTGAGAGTATATTTAGAACATATACTATTTATAATTACTTTAACTTTTATAAAAAAATCGGTTTTATTTAAATTTTAAATTCAATTTTACATAAATTCTCACCAAAATATAAAAAATTTGTGTCTCGTCTTAGCATCTTCCACTGTTAATTGACGAATGGCTTATGCTAAATGTGACTTGTCCTCGATGCCGGTTGCCAGTGTTGTGTGTTCCCAGATCTACCAAGTGGCAGTGATTTACCGGTGGCAATCATGAACTACGTTGTAAATGACCGCACCTGAATAGAACTCAGATGCCGCGTGGTGCTGAAGCTTGAGCTTGAAGTCGACCAGTTCGCAGAACTTCAACTGTTCGAGTTTCCTTTTCACTCAGTCTTTTTCTCGCTTCCCAAACACTGAAAAGTGAAAACCCTTTCTTTTCCTTCTTTTCATTTTTACTTTGCTTACCCTCTTTTACACAGCCAATTGAATTTCGGAAAGCTATGGAAACCGATGGTCCGATGACAAAGAACCGAACTCTCAACGACATCATGAAACGATCTTCTTCTTCAAGCTCCGAGATATTGTCTCCCCTCCACTCACCACACTCCCCTTTCCGATCCGAGCACGGCGACCCTGACCCGGCCGATCCCCAAAAGACCCCTTCTCCTCACGTTTCTCGGGCGGCTTCCCCTAGTAAACCGCCCGTCAACAACTGCAAGGCACTCATCACCGTCGACAAGCCCACCCAGTTCAACCCCAGTTCTCTCCCTTCTCTTTCGCCGCCTCTTCCACCGACTACTCCACCGCAACAACCGCTGAATTTGACGGTGAATCGAGCGGTGAGGGAGGAAGGACCGGCGATGACGACGAATAAGACGAAAGTTAACAGTGGAGCGGGAGGAGGACGAGGAGCAAGGGCAGTGGCGGCGGTGCTGAGGAGATCGAAGGTCAAGGAGACCGTGAAGATGGCGGCTCTAGGGTTTCGATTAAGTGAAATCGTTTTGTGCTTGATATCTTTCTCTGTTATGGCTGCTGATAGAACTTCAGGCTGGAGCGGTGACTCTTTCGATCGCTATAAAGAATACAGGTTTTCCATTTTTATTACCGATGAAGCTGATATGATTTTTTCTATCATTATGTCAATTTGGTGAAATTAAATGTACTTATAAGTCTGGGTTCAGTTTGTTTTGTTCTCATTTAATCATTCTGCTTAACAATTCTGCATTTTTGAAGCTAAATATACATGAATTCATGCATTCTTTAGCACTGAAAACGATGAAGCAAGTAATCAAACATTGCATTTATTATAAGGATTAATATCCTATACACTGGCGTCGGAAAATGAAATTCAGTTTACATAAGCGCCTTAGTTTTAGGTTTAGGGTATAGAGAGTTAGTTTAGGGTATATGGTTTAGGTGTTTAGTTGTAGGGGTTTAGAATTTAGGTATAGTTTTTTCAATTTAAGGTTTAGGGTTATAATTTAGGGTTTATAACTCCCTATACCCTCAAATTAAAACTAAGGCGCTTGTGGAAACTTTCGGTTTCCACCGCCTGTGTATAGAATATTTATCCTTATTATAATTATATTAGCTAATGTTAAACCATGTATCATTAGCAAAATCCTACATTTAAGTTTGTTGATTTATTGAATTACATCTTGCAGGTATTGTCTGTCGGTAACTGTGATTGGATTTGTATATGCGGGGTTTCAAGCCTATGCTCTTGCTTACTATCTTGTCCTACAAAAACATGTCATCCGCCATCATCGTCGCCACCATTTTGATTTCTCCATGGATCAGGCAAGTTTTTCGTATTTATAGAATACTTGTTGTAAATTAGCCACTTTATATTCGTTCTTTGTCGTTAATCATCCCTAGCATTCTGTCTGGTTTTCGGAGGCGTTTGTTGTCTCAATTAGTATACTAGGAAATTTACTAGAAACTCTAGTTTGGTCTGTTTGCTTTGCTCTATCTATATCACTATCTTCAGCCTTGGCCTCGTATGGTTATATGTCCAGGGCGATGCTATAAACATCCTGAAATGGCTATATTAGGAAATAATCCACACATTCGTATCCGCCGGGTTGAGTTCTAAGTAAATGGGTCAAAATATAAAACATATTGTATTAATTATACTTTTATCAGGGGCCTTGTGTTTATAGAATACTTGTTGTAAATTAGCCACTTTAGCTTCGTACTTGGTCGTTAATCACCCATGACATTTTGGTTTTTGGCGACATTTGTTGTCTTAGTATACTAGTTAATTTACTAGAATTCCTCTTTCGTGATCACAACAATTAGTCTTATCCAGTGATTGGTGACGATTTGAACTCCATTTTCGTCTCTGTTAGCTTTGTTCTATCCATATCACTATCTTCAGCCTTGGCCTCGTATGGTTTTATGGACAGGGCGACCTGGAAATGTCATGAAGGGGCTGGAATAGTAACCCATATTAATTGGGTTGAGTTCTGAGTGAATGGGTCAAAGTATAAATCATATATCATAAAACTATATTAATTATACTTTGTTTAGGGCCATGGCTGTGGCAACGCTCGCCCTAGATTTGTCTCTTGCTATGTTTTCGAGTATCAGTCTTTCACCGTATGCAGCTATGTTGATGAGATATCCCTTCTTTGGTATAGGTCGAGTTCGTTTCACATTCCTTTGCATCCAATATGATAGTAAAATCATGCAATATGCGTGGATACATGTGTTATATAAGATATATATGTGCAAAATGCTGAAAGAGAATTGCTTGCTTCTTTGGTTCTATCTTGCAGATACTAGCCTATCTTTTGCTTTCAGCATCATCTGCGGCGGCCACACGAGTTGATGAGTGGCAATCTAGTTGGGGCAAAGATGAATTCACAGTGATGGCTAGTGCCTCAGTTTCTATGGCCTTTCTGGCTTTTACTGCATTTGCATTTAGCTCGCTTTTATCCGGTTACGAACTCTGTACCCATGAATCTGCATGATCTCCGGGGCAATCATATACGGTAGCAGATTTACGACACAATCAGATTAAATCAACTCGAGCTGCACATTCGGTTGTGATTAATGTACAGAGAACATATTAGATCATGTTTTCCCCTTGAAATGATAACAATGTAAATATTCAGTTTTGGATATATGGTATACACGCTCTTATTGGTATTTTGGTGCCTCATTCATTCTTACTGTCTGCATAGGGGTTGGATTCCATCTCCCTACACATTAGCTCTTGTCAGGTTATTTTCCGACCGGAAATGCCGGTGTATTCGAGAGCTGAGATCGAAGCCTAAAGCATACAAAGAACATGAAATCATAATGTACTTAAGAAGCACACATAAATCTTAAAATTACCAGAGTACTGATACAGTAGAGCTAGGGATGGGCACGGGTCGGGTTTTTGGCCCACCCGCACCTAACCCGAAAATAAACACCCTAAACCCACACCCGACCTGACAATATTCTTTAAAAAATTCAACCCGACCCGAAAATAAATATATTAAATCCGACCTGACCTGAACTATATAAAATAAATTAATTTTAGGGATCTAATTGTAAAAAAATAATTTTAAAGAACTTAATTGTAAAAAAATATAATTTAAAGGACTAAATTATAAATAAAAATTAATTTTAAGAACTTAATTATAATATATATATATATATATATATAAAGAGGGGTATTATTATAAAAATCCTTAAAAAATTTAGAGAAAAATTACACTATTAGTCCCGGGTCGGATATTTTCCACCCGAACCCGACTCGACCATACATTTAGCAAAAATCCGACTCTAACTCGATTTTTCATTAAAAAATCTGACTCGGTCGAGTCGGATCAGATCAGAACCCGTCAAATCCAGATAAAATGCCCATCCCTAAGTAGAGCTGACATGCTTGGGTCGTGTCTAAGAAGACAAATAGGACCAAAATGAACCCACTTAAATGCCATGTTTATTCATCTTAATGCTCTAATTAAGACCCCTTTGCTTTATTTATTTGTATTGAAAACAATTATCGGTTTAATCTATTACTATTTACTAGAATCTAGGTGAAAAACAATAAGAAATGATGTTGATTCTCGTGAAGTTGAAAATGAATAAAAAATAAATTATACTCAGAAAGTCGGTGATGGAAATGAAAAGTATATATGTAAAGTGGATAGCTCTATAAATTAAATAATTAGATTTTTAAAGATTACTAATAATAAGGATAATTCTATAATAAATGTCATATACCGTTATATACCACTAATTATGTGTACGTTATGTACCATTAACAATATTAATTACTTTTGAAACAATGGGACCGAAAGTGTTTTTATCCATTTTTAAAATAAAATCTAAAATATATTTTTTATATTATTTATTTAGATATTTTTTTCTTTGGGTAAAGTACACAAATGATCACTAAATTTTGATCAATTATTTAATTTTGTAACTAAACTTTTAATTGCTTCAATGCAGGGACGGAGTCATTAAGGCTTCGGGAAGGGAAATCGCCCCCCACCCCCAAAGATTTTTTTTTTCACTTTTGTCCCTTATTTAATTTGTTTAAAAATTGGTTTATTTATAAATTCCATCCCCTCAATTTCAAATATTTATAGTTTGCCCCCTCCCCCCTCAATCCCAAATCATGGCTCCGTCCACGCTTCGATGTTACCATTAAACTTTTAGTTTTGCTCCAAATTGGTAACTGCCTCGTTAACATCCGTTAAAAGAGTGACGTGATAGTTAAAATATTTTGTATAATAACACTTTTAGTTCTTCACGTTTGCATATTAAAATAATTTTGTTCTAATTCGTAAAAAATAATAAATTCAACCCTCATTGTTCACACATTATTTTAATACTACTTTATTTTAATTAAAAATAATTTAACCTTAAACTTTAAAACTCAAAACTTAAAACTCAAAACTGTAAATGAAATATGGATTCATGCATAGTAGGAACATCGACAGTGACATATCCATTGCTAATATTTTTTTTAAACTTGTCACTTTCCATTCACTTATGTGGCAAAATTGGCCGATTTGATTTTTAATTAGGGAATTAGGGTCGTTTGGGGTTTATTTAAGGAATTAGGCCAAAAACGAGGTGATCTCGTTATCTACTTTTAGCGAGTTTCGATAACGTCACCTCCATATGGCGAGATGGTGTAGACAAGCTAATTTCACTGAAAGTCGGTCATAGCTCAGCCAGCCAGCATGCGCGCAGACCTGAATTGGGCATGGGGACCTCGCCATTTTTACATGGCGTGGTCCTATTTAGCAGACCTGCCCCTGCATGCATGCACGATGCACTCTTACCAGCTTTCACGTGAAAGCTGGTGATTTCTTTTTACATTTTTTGTGTATATATAAGATAGGCGTGAGTTAAAATTTTAGAGTGGGTGATATTTGTGAAGAGAAAAAGAGAGAAAAAATGGTGAAAAATTTTCTGTAGAGTTAAAATTTGAGAGAAAAATTTCAGAGCTTGTGAAGAGTTAAAATTTTAGAGTATATTGGTGGAGAGTTTTTTAAAGATATATTAGAAGAGGGTGAAGATCGTTGAAGCGTATTATTTTGTAGATCTCTTCTAGGTTTCTCAAAAGTAAGTAAGTGGTTTTTTAATTAATCTGTTATTTTTTTAATTATAGAGGGTTTCTCGTCTAATGCGGTAATTTTTTCTATTTTTAAATTTATATTCACATAGATAAAAAAATTTCAATTTAATACATTTTTGGTTGTATATATATTCGAATGAATTGTTTTACAGATCTGCAACTAGAAAATGACATCCGGAAGAGTTTTGTTGTACCGTGACCATGAGCACATTTCGTCTCATATTGATGAAGGACAAGTAAGTAATTTAAAATTTGTTATTGTCATGTAATACGCCTATATTATAAGAATATATAGAAATAGTCAAATTTGAAGAGAAAGAGTAGAGTAATTTAATATAATTTTATTTATAAAATTTGAAAAATATATTAATTTATTTTATTTAATTTTATATTTGATAATAATTTAAAATGTATTTACCAATTTATTATGTCATATAATACAAATATGTTACAAGAATTTATTTTAATTATACGTACCGAAAAAAATAAATAGGCTAATAAATTTGATTAATTAATTAAATGATACGCATTTATTTCAGTTTAATTTGGATATTATTATTATAATGAATTAATTATAGGGTGTAGAGCATAGCATACGCCGTCGAGGAATGAAGATTAAAGGAACTTTCTGATCGCTTAGTTTATTACCTATATCGCGCTGATTTTTATAATGCTTCATTTTTTCGTGAATTTAAGATAGTCCTAGGGTTGATTGCCGCATTGATTGAACGATGGAGACCAGAGACTCACACATTTTATTTTTCATTTGACGAATGTACAATAACTCTAGTGGATATAGCAGTACAACTTGGTGTCCTAACAAATGAGAAAACATTGGTTGGAGAAAATAAATATAATGCATGTGAGCTGACATGCTTGGGTTGTGTCTAAGGACAAATAGGATCAAAATGAACCCACTTAAATGCCATGTTTATTCATCTTAATGCTCTAATTACGATAAGTTTGTTTTAATAATGTAAACTTATTTATAAAGAGAACAAACTTCATCACATGGAATATCTTCAGATTTCACAACTATTTAAGATCCCTTTGCTTTATTTATTTGTATTGAAAGCATCTATCGGTTAAATCTATAACTATTTACTAGAATCTAGGTGATAAACAATATTGATTCTTGTGAAGTTGAAAATGAATAAAAAATAAATTATACTCAGAAATTCGGTGATGGAAATGAAAAGTATACATGTAAAGTGGATATTTAAAAATTACTAATAACAATATTTAAAATTCTATGTTATATATATATAGGGTTAGGATCAATTTACACAGTGTAAAAGTCTTTAAGTTTTATACGTTTTTTAGATCGTTAGATGAGTGAAACAGATGAATATATATATATATATATATTTGAATTATATAGTGTAATTACAAGATAATCTCTAATACTAATTTTTAATAAGACACACTTTGTCCAAATAAAGCTACTCAAACTATAACTTTTATTCTAAATTAGTCCCGAATTTTTAAATGTTTCAATTTCATCCTTAAATGATGACCCTCATTCTAAATTGATCACAAATGTTTGAACGTTTCAATTTTAACGATGGAACGACATGTTTATAACAAAATTTTAATTAAACGAATAAATTGTAACTTAAAAAAGTGATTCGTTTATAAGTTATAATGAAACACATAATTAAATGACATAGCTAACCAACTTGCCTCAGTGGTAAAGGGAACGGTTGTTGTTCCTAGAGGTTACGAGTTTGAGCACGAGCAGCTGCATCAGGGTGATTGAGCATGCATTGTCAAATGGTTGAGAGTATATTCAGAATAGATACTATTTGTAATTACCTTAGCTTTCTATATATATATATATATATATATATATATATATATATATATATATATATATTACTCATGAGATAGGATCTATTTACACAGTGTAAAACTCAAAGAGTTGTACACGTTTTTTGGATCGTTGGATGAGTGAAACGAATGGATGAGATTACCAGTAAATATGTGAAGATTATCACTTGGAAAAAATAGGGTAAGGAGTTAATCTGAGTCATCCATTCCCCCATCTAACGATCTAGAAAACGTGTAAAACTTAAAGAGTTTTACATTGTGTAAGTTGATCCTAACTCATTACTCACATATATATTACTCATATTTATTATTATTTTTTAATAGGATTTATATCCAATACACTGGCGGTGGAAACTTTTAGTTTCTACAAGTGCCTTAGTTTTAGGGTTTAAGGACTTAGTTTATGGGTTTAGGTCTATGGGGTTTAGAATTTAGGGGCAATGGTTAGAATTTAGGGGTTAGGGTTATCATTTAGGGTTTAAAGGTTACGGTTTATATTTTAGTATAACATGTTGAAGATTTAAATTTTAACTTGTAAACCCTAAATTCTATTCATAGTCAATGAATTCTAAACTACTAAACCTAAACCCCTAAACTGATCTACACCCTAAATTAAGTCCTTAAACCATAAAATTAAGGCGCTTGTGGAAACTTTTAGTTTCCACCGCCAGTGTATTAAATAATTATCCTTTTTAATATGTTGGTGTGATTACAAGGCAATATCTGTTCAATTTTTTAGCCCTTTAATAATGCACACACACTGTGCACATATAGTACTCAAACCCAAATCTCTGTATGAATAACTCTAGTAGATATAACAGTACAACTTGGTGTCCTAACAAATGAGAAAACATTGATTGAAGAAAATAAATATAATGCATATGAGCTGACATGCTTGGGTTGTGTCTAAGGACAAATAGGATCAAATGAACCCACTTAAATGCCATGTTTATTCATCTTAATGCTCTAATTACGATAAGTTTGTCTTAATAATGTAAACTTATTTATAAAGAGAACAAACTTCATCACATGGAATATCTTCAGATTTCACAACTATTTAAGATCCCTTTGCTTTATTTATTTGTATTGAAAGCATCTATTGGTTTAATCTATAACTATTACTAGAATCTAGGTGATAAACAATAAGAAATGATATTGATTCCTGTGAAGTTGAAAATGAATAAAAAAAGTTATACTCAGAAAGTCGGTGATGGAAATGAAAAGTATACATGTAAAGTGGATATTTAAAAATTACTAATAACAATATTTAAAATTCTATGCTATATATATATAGGGTTAAGATCAATTTACACAGTGTAAAACTTTATAAGTTTTACATATTTGAATTCTATAGTGTAATTACAAGATAATCTCTAATGCTAATTTTTAATAAGACACACATGGTCCAAATAAAGCTACTCAAATTATAATTTTTATTCTAAATTGGTCTCGAATTTTTAAATGTTTCAATTTCATCCTTAAATGATGACCCTCATTCTAAATTGATCACAAATGTTTGAACGTTTCAAATTTAACGATGGAACGACATGTTTATAACAAAATTTTAATTAAACGAATAAATTGTAACTTAAAAAAAAGTGATTCGTTTATAAGTTATAATGAAACACATAATTAAATGACATAGCGAACCAACTTGTCTCAGTGGTAAAGAGAACGGTTGTTGTTCCTAGAGGTTACGGGTCTGAGCACCAGCAACTGCAGCAGGGTGATTGAGCATGCATTGTCAAATGGTCGAGAGTATATTCAGAACAGATATTAATTGTAATTACCTTAGCTTTCTCTCTCTCTCTCTCTATATATATATATATACTACTCATATTTATTATTATTATTATTTAATAGGATTTATATTCAATACACTGACGGTAGAAACTTTTAGTTTCAACAAGTGCCTTAGTTTTAGGGTTTAGGGACTTAATTTATGGGTTTAGGTCTACGGGGTTTAGAATTTAGGGGTAATGGTTAGAATTTAGGAGTTAGGGTTAGGATTTAGGGTTTATATTTTAGTATAACATGTTGAAGATTTAGGTTTTAACTTGTAAACGCTAAATTCTAACCCTAAACCCTAAAGTCTATTCACGGTCAATGATTTCTAAACTACTAAACCTAAAACCCTAAACTCTACACCCTAAATTAAGTCCCTAAACCCTAAAATTAAGGCGCTTATAGAAACTTTTAATTTCCACAGTCAATGTATCAAATAATTATCCTTTATAATATGTTGGTGTGATTACAAGGCAATATCTGTTATTTTTTAGCCCTTTAATAATGCACACACACCGTGCATATATAGTACTCAAACCCTGATCTCCTATATGAATAACAACATCCTTTACTCATATTTTTTTTGTTCCAAAGGAATCTATTAAAAGAATCAGTATCGATATAAAAGAAGCAACATATTATAAAATGATAACTCCAAGGATTAATATTAATTAAGACGTTGTTAAGTTAGGGAGATGCTTTGTGT
This sequence comes from Hibiscus tridactylites, assembly GCA_958450335.1. Taxonomy (NCBI): domain Eukaryota; kingdom Viridiplantae; phylum Streptophyta; class Magnoliopsida; order Malvales; family Malvaceae; genus Hibiscus; species Hibiscus tridactylites. The sequence continues at coordinate 68,662,446 of OY288288.1, read as the reverse complement.
GTAAGAAGACAAAGATGAACATGTTTCGTAGTGGACAAATATATGTAAGAGATTGGCCTTGGATTAGTTTATTTTTATTTTTTAGTGCAAAACCAGTCAGTTATAAAGAGACAAACTTCATAAGATGGAATATATCCAAATTCCACTTCTCTTTAAGATCCGTTTTCCTACCATTTGAACCCAAAAACGACTGTCGGCACTCTAATATTTTAATCCATATATCCTATTTTCATATTTATTTTAAATTACAACTAAACGTTAAATTACAATCATAATCAATAATTAAATAAACTATATGATTATGAATTAAACTATCGAATTAATTAACTGGAATGGGATCGAGCAGTGTCAATATGATAATCTCAATGATGAGACTTGCTTAATCATGGTTGCATCTTCTCACTACTAATATTTTTTTTTATCATTAATAGGTATTAAAAGGTGACGACTTTAGTCTTGTGCTAGTTGTCGATAGCTGATAATTTTTTTATTTTTGTTTTCAATAAAAAATTATTTTATCTTAGATCTATTTTTCCACATTTTAATGTGTTTGTTTCGTCCGTCTTTGTGACACATTTTTTTGTCGCATTTTTTATTTATTTTGTAGCATGTTTTTTTCTTACTTAGCTAGTTTATCAATTTCACCATTACCCTTACTGTTAGAGAATTGCAATAGCTGTAAAATTTAAAACACAACAATATAAATATTTTTAAATGTTTGTTTTTATTTTATTTTTATAATTTCAACTTTTAATATAATTTTGATGTTTTTTAAATAATTTTAACACTTTTTAAATATTTTTTAAATTTTAAAATTTTAATCATTTATCATCTTATAGTTTTTTTTTTATATTTTTAAAATTTTTAAATTTTCACTTAATTTGTTAAAAATTTTAATAGTATTTTTATTTTTTAAAATATGATATAAATATCAATTAAGTCATAAACTCCTTAAAAATAATTTTGTCCTAAATTCCTTAAAAAATCGTTTATGCCCCTCTGCGTATCAACATTGTTAATGATCATGTTAGTACATTAACGATCAACGTTAATTAAAAGTTGACACAACAAAACTCGATATGTGTGTGTAAAAGTAAAGAGTCCCTAAATTAAGGACGTGCAAAACTTTACTTGAAAAAAAAAAATTAACTCGACACGACAAAACTCGACATGACTCAAATCACAATTTAATACATTTGACTCAAAAAAATTCAAATAAATGTTGAGATATAAATTAAGACTTCGAATAACTCGGAATATCTAGTAATCAGTGGATCGATTTTTAAGTTCGAGTTGAGTCATTCACTTTTCATGATATATGTATAGCACATATGAAAAATACATGAAGACATGTATATGTACATCATATATGGTTATAAAAAGTCGTTTAAAATGTATCTAGTTAGTAGCACGACATTATAAATATTTTACAATTAAATTTTTTAAAAGAATTCAAACAACTCAACTTGACACAAAATATTTTAAATAAAATTTAAATTATAAAATAAGAATTCACAAACTTCACAAATTCAACTATCCTAAACACCTCCACTGCTCCATTCCGGCACACGTTTATAACGTGTTCTGGTAGAGCCATCCCAGCACACGTTTATTACGATTTCTTTTTGGTAACATATTCATAGCAATTATTGTACTTCCAAATAGGATTTTAGCAGACAAATAATTTATTACTCCACCATGACAATAATTTCAATTTAAAAATTTAAGATATTTGAAGTGTAGAATTGAATTTGATACCATAAATTATAAACTATATAAAATCAAATTAAAATTACAATAACAATAACAAGTTAATGCATGTAAAAATGCTTGGTCTTGCGTTGAACCCATAAATGAGAAAGATGTTATCTTTAGGTGATTTAGAATTGAACAGTTTATCTGTATTATATATGTGTATTATTGAAAAGAGTTAAAACTAAAAGTATATATATTTTTGTAATCAAACTAATAATTAAAAAATAAATATTTTATACAAGGTGGTGGAAACTGAAAGTTTTCACAAGCGCCTTAGTTTTAGGGTATAGAGAATTAGTTAAAGGTATATGGTTTAGGAGTTTAGGTGTAGGGGTTAGAATTTAGAGATAGTTGTATCAATTTAAGGTTTAGGGTTATAATTTAGGGTTTATAGGTTAAAACCTAAATCCTCACCATATTATCTTAAAAACTAAACCCTAACTTATAAACCCTAAATTATGACCATAAACCTTAAATTAAAACAACTATCCCTAAATTGTAAACCTTTATACATAAACCCATAAACCCTGAACTAACTCCCTATATCCTAAAACTAGGGCGCTTGTGGAAATTTTCAGTTTCTACCGCCAATGTATAGGATATTAATAACTGGCGGTGGAAACTGAAAGTTTCTACAAGCGCATTAGTTTTAGGGTATAGGGAGTTAGTTTAGGGTATATAGTTTAGGGGTAAGGATTTATAACTTAGGGATAGTTGTTTTAATTTAAGGGTCATGGTTATAATTTAAGGTTTATAGGTTAGGGTTTAGTTTTTAAGGTAATATAGTGAAGATTTAGGTTTTAACCTATAAACCCTAAATTATAACACCAAACCTTAAATTAAAACAACTATCCCTAAATTCTAACCCCTACATCTAAACCTTATACCATAAACTAACTCCCTATACCCTAAAACTAAGGCGCTCGCAATTTCCACCGCATGTGTATAGAATATTTATCCTAATTAAAAAAGAATAAGTATATTTGGCCGGTTGACTAAGCTGTTAATCTCTGTTCTTTTATATTCTCATAAGTTATGGATTATAAACTTATTACGAGTACACACTTTCCTTTCCTTGAGTCTTTATTTCACCCCTTCTAAGTAAAACAAGTTTGGTCGAGAAAATTGTCTCGTATTGAATCATCTAGGTTACTCGATCCGAATTATACAACAGCAACCAGGCAAGCTGATGCGGCTGAATAGTTGAGTCCGTCGTCGAGTGTCATAAAGTCTAAAACTACAAGTACGACATTGGTAAGTGTCCGGTTACATATGTATTTTAATGATGTTACCGATCCGTCCCACTTATCCCATTGCCGGACTATATTAATATATACACTAAAAACAAACACCAGCCAGACCACACCACTCTGCCACTTCCCAATCTCCCTCACTCACCTCCACACATTTCTACCAATTTTCCTTTCAAAGTTCCCCACTTTCCATTTCTCCATTCCTTTTTTACAGTTTTCATGGCGTTGAATTTGGTTTCTCCTCCTGAAGTCAAGTCCATCTCTTTCCTGGGTTCAACTAAGTCCAGCTCCTTCCCCAAGCTATTTCCAGGTTCTCCCTCCCCCCTCTGTGTTTGGTTTCCTAGAAACCTGGAAAAATTGTTTCTTTTTGTTTAAAACCTTGGAAATGCTTCTCTTTTGGCTTATTGGGGTTTAGATTATGATTTTAAAGATTGTTGTTTTGTGAAATTTTAAGGGGGGTTTGTTTTGAAGAAGAAGGACTATGGAACCACGTTTTGGAGGAGAGTTCAGTGTTCAGTTCAGGCTCAACAACCACCACCTGCATGGCCTGGACGAGCTTTACCAGATCCAGGGCACAAGACTTGGGATGGCCCCAAGCCAATCTCCATCGTTGGTTCAACCGGTTCTATTGGAACTCAGGTGAAAAGGGGGGGGGGGGATTATAAAGTTTTAACCTTTTACATGTTAAAAGTAACTTTTTGGCCTTTGGTTGTTCAAGTATCCGGTTATGTTCCCATGGAGCTTTTTGCTCCATCTTTAGGGTTCCATGTTTTGTTTAGCACTTGATCAAGTTCTTTAGAATCATATAATTTGGTGTTTTGTAGACGCTGGACATAGTTGCTGAGAATCCAGATAAATTCAGAGTTGTGGGGCTTGCTGCTGGTTCAAATGTCACCCTTCTTGCTGATCAGGTAAATTTCAGTTTTACAGCAACTTGTGAAGCATTAATCGATTCGAACTTGCATAAAAAACCATTTGGAGCTGTCAAGCTCGGACTTGAGTCTCTTGATTCATGGACCAACACCATTTTGGTGTCATAATCTCATATAATGCGGTTTCGACATATGCTTAATTGCATATCAGTATCATGAAATGAGTTTTTGCATATATGGATAGGGAGTAGAAACTTTAAGGTCTGATAATTTTTCTGCTTGTTACAGGTGAAGACATTCAAACCTCAATTGGTTGCTGTTAGAAATGAGTCTTTGGTAAGTGAACTGAAAGAGGCTTTGGCTGATATGGAACAAAAGCCTGAGATTATTCCTGGGGAACAAGGTGTTATAGAGGTAGCCTATCGTTTAATTCACCGTTTCTTCTATTTAACTAGATACGGCAACTTTTAGTACTTAGATGGTTTGGCTTTAACTTTTCCAGGTTGCTCGCCATCCAGATGCTGTTAGTGTAGTTACAGGGATAGTAGGCTGTGCGGGATTGAAGGTACGTGCTGACATCTGCTGATATATTTCTGCATTCTCCATGCATAACTTTCTTTGCATCCACTAAACAAAGTATTTTAATGATGTTATGAACTACAGTTTACCGCCAACCATCAGATTATGCATTAGTATATATTTTTAGCTTTGCTTAAATCTCCATCATTTTTGGTCTATTGTAGCCTACGGTTGCTGCAATAGAAGCGGGCAAAGATATTGCTTTGGCCAATAAAGAGACCTTGATCGCCGGTGGCCCCTTTGTGCTTCCTCTTGCTCACAAACATAAAGTAAAAATCCTTCCAGCTGATTCCGAACATTCTGCCATATTTCAGGTATGGAACTATAACACGGTGAATAAGATTATATGAAAATTGCTCATAGCTAAGAGATTCTTTGTCAATTATGTTGTTTTCTCGTCAATAGTTTGATGTCTTAGCTCTTTTCTTGGTATAACTTTTGTTCCATCAACTTGTTTGATCTGTCATTTATCGCTCGAATTAATTCTTGATAATTGCAGAACAAGCTCATAGAATCTTGTGTTTCTTACAGTGTATTCAGGGACTGCCAGAGGGTGCACTTCGGCGTATTATTTTGACTGCATCTGGTGGGGCTTTCAGGTGTATTATCGTAATCTAAGTTAGAATGATTAAGTTTGTAAGTTGAAAGTCTGATAGAATGAACCGTTTACTTGCATAAATCTCCTCAGTTTCTTTCTTTCAACTGAAAAGAATTTGAAGTTGACATTATTAAAACAAGGCTTAAGTGTGCAAAAATATGAACTTCCATTTTGAGGATCGAGTGTTTTTTTTATTACAGAACATGTAATATAACTCGCATTAACGTCCCTAAGAAATAAGTCATATTGAACAATTTGCTCATTTTGTATTCTCTTAGGGATTGGCCTGTTGATAAATTAAAAGAAGTTAAAGTAGCTGATGCTTTGAAGCATCCTAACTGGAGTATGGGGAAAAAGATTACTGTGGACTCGGCTACCCTTTTCAATAAGGTTTAGTTTTATCTAATGCCTCATTCAAAATTACAAGCATTGTACTTTTTAAAATGGTATGTCATCATTTAGTTATACCCCGGTCTAAATTACTAGCTCTAACCGATTTCTCTATTCGACAGGGTCTCGAAGTCATTGAAGCTCATTACCTATTCGGAGCTGAGTATGATGATATCGACATAGTAATTCATCCACAATCTATCATACATTCAATGGTTGAAACACAGGTTTTAGTCTTAACTTTATCTTGTTGGCTACTGTTCGGCGATGCCACAAATTTTCATGTTCACCTTTTAGTTTCGGAGGGAGCAGTGCCCTTTTGAATTGCAAGATATGGAGAGTACAGATTGAAACTCGTTTTCATTCCCCGTCGTTATTTTTTCATTCTCTTATTTTTTAGGATTCGTCTGTGCTAGCTCAGTTGGGTTGGCCGGATATGCGCTTGCCGATCCTCTACACAATGTCTTGGCCAGAAAGAATTTACTGCTCTGAAGTAACTTGGCCTCGCCTTGATCTTTGCAAGTAACTAGCTTGTCTCCTTTCAAACTTTACTTCACTACTAATTTTTCAAAATTTGATTAGTTTTCATTCGATTTACATTTTACAACAACAATAATAACGCTAATGACACGGAATTTAGCTTTTAAAGTTTTGTTGTTTGAAAAAGCAAGTTTATTGAAAATGCATTGCCACCGTACTCCCGAGTTAAGTTGGTCGATGAATGATACAGGCTCGGTTCGCTAACTTTTAAGGCTCCTGACAATGTGAAATACCCGTCCATGAGTCTTGCCTATGCTGCTGGAAGGGCTGGAGGCACCATGACAGGAGTTCTTAGTGCAGCTAATGAGAAAGCTGTGGAACTGTTCATCGATGAAAAGTAAGTATTTTGTACCCCGATGTTATCTTGTTAGCAAATGTGGCTTCTGCATTACGGTTTCGTTTCCGAGTTCCGGCTTGTAACTAACTTTTCCTGTGTATATCGATGACTTGGTGCTAATAAATTGTTGCCCGATTTCAGGATCAGCTATTTGGACATTTTCAAGGTGGTGGAGATGACTTGTGAGAAGCACCAAGAAGAATTTGTGGCCACTCCTTCCTTGGAGGAGATTATACATTATGACCTGTGGGCTCGAGACTATGCTGCCGGCGTGCAACGATCGTCCGGATTGAGTCCCGTTCCTGCATAAAATGATGGCTTGCTCATTGTTACAGGTGAGTACCCTACCAAAAGCTCGTGTACAACTCCTCTCCATGCGTATCGATTTCCGCTTATTGCATGCTTCGTTTCCTAAAAGATTACACCCCTGCACCCCCAGACCAAACCGACGGTGGCTCTATCGGGATGACTCGGGAGTTCTTGATTTATGCCGAAGGCGGGAGAAGGGGTGAGGGCAGTGAGCAATTGTATCATACATTATAATAAGAATATGGTGATCCTTAATATCACTTCCCAGTTTAGTTGTACGTTTTCCAATTTTGAATTGGCAAATTAAAGAATATACCAAACAACTAGTTTTCTAAACTTAGGGTGTTAATAATGATTTTATATTTTTGAGGGATTAAAAAGTAATTTTACCGTATATTTTTGTTGGGGCATAGCTCGACTAGTCTCTTGTGTTCAGCTTTTGTTTCTTCGTTGGTTTTTTTAGCCACAGTGCACGGAATTATCATATTTAATAATTATTTTTTTATTCAAAAAATAATTAAATTTTTTTGTATAAAACTTTTTAAAATCTAAAAAGATTTTACAAATAATATAATTGATAAAAAAGCATAATAAGTGAAAAATCAATTTTAAAAAAATGATAATCAATATTAATTTAAAAGCTATATATTTCTTAAGAGTCGATTTAATAGCAATAAATCATGATTCATGTAAACATAGTTGAACATGTTTGCATTTATTCTAATTTATAATATATGGTATATGATTTAAAATTAGATAGGATGAAAAATTAATATTTGATAAATAAACTAATATTATATTAACACGTCTAAAAAATCAATGTTCTGCACTTGAAGATGAATGTTTGTGTTTATTGTGCAATATCTTAACATTTTCTCATGATATTACATTCTAAAGGTAAATATCGTAATTTAAATTCATATAAGAAGAGACAAGTAATTTTCATTTGACAAACAATTAAAATTTGAAAATAGAGTATATAAATAATTAATTTTCTTACTAATAATATAGTATGAGAAAATAAGAAATAATTAGTTTTCTTGGATCCACCCTCCAACATTTTGAAACTTGTTTTTAATCATTACAAATTTGTGGGAGATGGTTTGTAAAAAAACAAAAATATTTTAAATTATCTTCAAATTATCCGATTATATTGGAGAGGAAATCCAACAAATAAAAAACCTCAAATATAACATATGAAATTCGTAGCATTTCTCTCAAGTTTGGTATTAAGTTTTTCAAATTGGAATTTGTTTTCTTAACTTTGATTTTATTTTTATTTAATCTTTAGGATAAACTATACAAATATTCGCCAAACTTTTAAGATGCTTGCATTTAGGTTACAAATTTTTAAATTTGACAACACGATTATCGAACTTTTAATTTGCTTTTATTATAATAATGATGACATCGCACGTCAGAGTCGTCTTCTTCCCTCAAAACCTTAAATTTCTAAAATTTATAACAACCGCCGGCCTTCTATTACATGCGTCGTTATTGTCTGACGTTGCGAAAACACAACACCCACCATACTCAAGGGCTTCATCATTATGTCATGGTAGCTTAGGTCGGTTACTTTGGAAAATTTTGAAAACATTATGAAAATGTTATTCCAACCAAACTTTTAACAATGATTTTCAAACAAAATCGAATTTAGATTTATCATATTCCTAACAACCATTTGAGGGATTGCATTGCTTTGTAACCCTTGGTAACACATGGTGTTTGATAAAGGTGTTCATAAAAACTCAAACCGATGTACCGTACCAAAAATTTGAAAAAATTGAATTAAATAGTAGGTAACCGTACGGGTAAAATGTTAACAAACAGACAAGAAAGATTCGACGATGCCACAACAAAATAAATAATGTTCGAGAAAGAGAGAAAAAAAGATTGGCCGACACCTGGCGACATAAAAACAATAAAAAACGTTAAACTTTAGAATAATAAAATAAAAAAAACATCTAAAGTTAAAAGTAGGGGCGGGTCATTGAAAAGACTAGTGGGGGCAGATTCCGCTACCGTACTTTTACTACAAATTCCGCTACCGGTTGAAATGGTCGAAGAGATATGGTGTTTGTTGTTTTTATTTAATTGATTACGTATGAATCTAATGAATTGGCATGCGCGACACCTAAACCATTGACAGCGGCGGCAGGTTCCCTTGCCTCGGGGATTTCTTATGAAAATGAATCTCAGAACCGACCAAATCAATCCACAACTTGACTTCTCAAACATTAAACTCTCTGTGGTCTATGGGAATTAATATAAAAATTAAAAAAATTGAGAGTGAATTTAATTAAAAATATTTAAAATTTTAAAGCTTAATATAAATTTTTAATTTTTTGAATGGGCCAATTCAAAACTTAGCTAAAGGGTTAGATTTGTCCCTGTAATAATTCGAAATTAGTAATGTTGCCTCTATTTTTTATTTTCTGTAATTTTGCCCTCAAAGTCAGTTAATTGCAGTAATGTTGCCATTTGACCGACGTTGACCGTTAAAGTGCTGACGTGACAGTTAACTGTGAAGTCATTCATGCAATTTTACCCTCGAAGACATTCAATTGCAACAATTTTGCTCTCGGTTTATTTTAGTTTTTGAATAAAATTGGATAAATAAATTAGTTTTTCGAGTTAAATTTTTACAAACAGAATATATGAAAAATCGATTAACAAATTGGTGTAAATATCTTTTGGGTCCCTCGTAATTTTAAAAATAAGCAATACGAGAACTCTAAAAAAAATCAAAACATTCTTCAATTGTTTTTAAAAAAAATCTATAAACTTAATAAAAATAAATAAGATATTCAAAGAAATTATGGAAAATAAAAACTAATATAAAAATTAAAATGTATTATAAATTATAAAAGGATAAAAATGTAAATAAAAAAGTTTAAAAGTATTTATAAAATATTAAAAATGAACACTTTCATCCAATGTTAAAACATAAATATAAATTTATAAATATAAAAAATAAAAAAATCAAAAAATTTATAAAAATCATTGAAAAAGTATTCGACTGTTTTTGGTTATGCTAAGTCAACTAATATTTCTCGAACATATTTTTAATAGAATCATTCTATCATTAGAGTAGTAATAAAACTTATCAAATATTAATGAGAATTAGTTTGATGTAGAAAAACAAAAAAAATGGGTAAATTGTTAATTTTTAATACTTTATAAATATTTTTTAATTTTTATTTTTATATTTATATTTTATCATTTTATAATTTCTAATACATTTTAATTTTTATATTAATTTTTATTTTCAATAATTTTTTGAATATCTTATTTATATTTTATCACTTTGCTTATTTTTAAAATTACCAGGGACCTAAAGGAAATTTACACCAATTTGTTAATCGATTTTTCATATATTCTGTTTGTAAAAGTTCACCTCGAAAAAATAAATTATTTATCCAATTTTATTCAAAAATTAAATAAATTGTGAGCAAAAATTGCTGCAATTGAATGACTTTGAGGGCAAAATTGCATGAATGACTTCATCATTAACTGTCACGTTAGCACTTTAACAGTAAACGTTGGTCAAAGGGCAACATTACTGCAATTGACTGACTTTTAAGGCAAAATTACGAAAAATAAAAAGTAGGGGCAACATTGCTGATTTCAGATTACTACATAGGCAAATTTGACCCTTTAGCCTTAAAACTTCTAAAATTTTAGAGAAAAATACGAATTTCTCAAATTTTTGGAGGGCCGTAGCTAGTAATGTTCAAAAATATCTGATCCGACTGATTTTATTTTTATTTCCGTAAATGATATCTGATTCGATTTTAAATTTTTCAGATCAGATACGAATTGTAGTATTTCAAGTTTTAGATTATCTGAAAATTCAAAATTTCATGAATATTAATCTTGTTATATTTAACAATTTGATGCTTGATATATTCGAAAATTAAAAAAATTGAAATTTTCATAGATACGAATCTTGTTATATTTAACAATTTGTTGTTTGTTATATTTGAAGTTTTGAAAATTTCATAATACGACATTCAAATTCAAAAAAATAGTTAAATCAAATTATATTCTCAGATAATCAGATATCCGAATATCTGATATTCGAATATCCAATTTTTTTCGAATCGAATACGGATCACTATATCGTCTATTCGAAAACTGAATATCTAAAAAATTGGATTGCATCCGACCTAATATCCGATAATGAATACCTCTAGCCGTTGCCCCACCTGTCTTTTAAAAGATCCGCCCTACTTAGGGGTGAGCGTTCGATCGAGTCGAGTTAAAAAATTTCGAGTTATTCGAGTTGACGAGTCTAATTTTATCATTCGAACTTTCATTCAAAAATTTGTCGAGTCGATTCGATTCGAGTTGAGTCAAGTAGAGTCGAGTTTTCAAGTTCATATGAAAATTTAATTGTAATTATTTATCATGTTATAGTACGGTTTGATTCTAATTTAAATGGTTTTCTCTAATCATATAAGATATGCACACACACACACACACACACACACACATATATATATATATATATTCATATTTTTTCATATGTGGCAATATTTCTTCATATTTTTATATATCGATATGTATACATCAATAAAAAATTGAGGGACTCGTCTCGAACTTAAAAATAAATTTACTAATTACTAGAAATTTTGAGTTATTCAAATTTACATTTTACAACTCAAACTTTATTTGAAATTTTTTCGAGTCAAGTCGAGTCTATGAAATTTCGAGTTGAGTCAATACGAGTCGAGTATTTTCACCTCGAATCGAGTCAAATTATTCGATTTTTTCGAGTCGAGTTTTGCTCACCCCTACCCCTACTCACCGGACAAATTGTCTAATTGGCGGTTACAGATCCAACCATCTAAGATGAGTTCTAGGAGCAACAGCTTTATCTCAATAGACATTAAGCAAAGTCCATAAAATCCATGAATTCACATTGATTTTTGTCACCATCAGGCTACAAAAATCTTACGGACATCCCTAAGCACAAGACGACAAGTATTGGTCAGTATTTTTTTAGTGCTGCGCATGGCTTAAATGATCTTCAAATCTCATACTAGTGTATTCTTTCAAAAAGTAACCCAAATCTTCTTTCACATTACTCATGTGTAGCAAATGCATCAGCTCAAGTTTTAAGACTTCAACAAACATCACTGTGAACAGGGATGGACCGAGAGGGTGGAGTGGCGGTCGACTTTCTGAAAATTTAAAATTCGTATGACTTATAAATTTTTTAGAAGTTTTCTATGTATTTTCTATTAAATTTTTTTTTGTTTCCTTTAAAAGTTCGCCGGTAAAATTTTATAAATTTACCCCTTAACATAAAATTCTAGGTCTGTCTCTGATCCTGAGGACTACTTCAAGTAATTAACAAATGATTAATTAAGCTGTTGGGAGTTATGACTATGAGGGATCCAAGAAGAGAAAAAGAGACATTGGCTTATCATTGGGAGATCATTGTTTCCTGAACTCCAAGGAAGTGTCAAGTACTGTAGGCTAGAGGGTCACTTAACTTTATTCACCGGACAATAATTGGTGCTGTTGGGTCGTGATCCTTAAGCTCAAGCTAGTTATTGAAACTAGGGGTGTAAACGAGTTGAGTCGAGTTTGAGTAGTGCTAAGCTCGGCTCGGCTCGTTAAGATTTCGAGTAGAGTTCGAGCTTAAGTAATTTCTAACGAGCCTGAGAAATCTGAGCTTGACTCGGCTCGTTTAGAACTCGAGTCGAGTTCAAGCTTGATTCGAGCCCAATCGAGTCAATTGTTGATCGATCTTTGACTGCATTGGACTCCAGTAACTCTTCATCTGTCACGTCTCATTTAAAGTCCTATGAATAAAAAACTTTGATACACAAGTTGTAAACTCAAGCTTGTTAATTTTAGGTTTAGGGTGTTAGTTTAGGGTTTAGAGGTTTATGTTGTTGGGTTTAAAATTTAGATTTAAATTTTAAGGTTTAATACTTATGTTTAGGGTTTTAAGTTTAAGAATTTAGATTTTAAATTATAAAAAATAAAAAAATTTAGTATATTATATTTTCGAGTAGTTCGTAAGCTTTTCGAGTCGGGTATCAAGTAGATCAGCTCGGCTCGTCAAGAACTCGAGCCGAGTTCGAACTCGAATCGAGTCCAATCAAGTCGAACTTTAACTGAGTCGAGCTCAAATAACTCGCGATCTGTCTCGTCTCATTTACAGCCCTAATTGAAACCGGTTGGCCAAAGGGCTCGTGTTCTAGCTAAGCTAACAAGTGTGAGACTATAATATTCTTTCTTTCTCCTCTTGTGGGTGGGTGGGTCAAACATATAACATATTGTGTTTTTAGTGTTACGCCCCATGTTTCTGACATTCTCTAACTAATCATCCCACGCCTCAGCTTGTCCCCACAGCTCCTAGATTTCCAAGCTGAGTGTTGGCAAAGATCTAATAGGTGGGTTATGAACTGTGTCCTTAGATTGTACAATAACATCTTCATCATCTTCTCTAGTTTTGTAAAGTTTCGTAATCCGAACATAAATCGTATGTCTCTTTTTAATACTTAATATATGTTCTAAAGTTAAAACATTATGTTTAAGAATTAATATTAAAATTTAGAGTTTAGGGTAGATTTCTAGAGTTTAAGGATTATAATTTAAGATTTAAAAATAAGGATTAGGGGAGAATATCCATCAATATAGTTCTTGAATTTTTTTACAACAATGTGGTTCATCCTTGTTTATTTCCCAATCTATTGTTATTTACTGTTCAAATCAGAAGACCAAAGGATTTCCCCTGTCTTTAAACAGTGTTTTACCATAAAACATTAAAAAATCCATGTTATTGTTCAAAGTTGGATTGTACACCATCCGTCTTTGAATAGTGCCCTTATTTTTGAAGATGACACTATTTGAAGACGGGGGAGGACACTCCGACTTTGAATAGTGCCCTTATTTTTTAAATATTTTTTTGTTTGATTACTGTTCAAAAACGGGGAGCAATTCATAGGTCTTCTGATCCAAACAGTAAAATACTATATTGTTGGAAATAATTTAAGGAGAACTATATTTTTGAAATAAAAAATTCCAACCACAATATTTATGTAATTAATTCCACAAAAAATTAGGGCTTAAAATCTATTTTTTTATCTTTGAGGAAAAGGATTTTTGTTCTCATACTTCATGGTGCAACGAATTGAAATCTTCCACCTTTTTCGGTGCCATATATATGTCCAACACTTAAATGTTGAGTTTAGAGTTTAGGATTGAAATTTAAGGTTGATGTCCATGACTTAGGGTTTAAGGGTTATAGCGTAAGATTTAGTTTTTAGGGTTTATGATTTAAAATTTTAGTGTTGGAACATATATAAAAACATCAAAAAGAAAAGGTAAAAAAAATTTTGTTCATGGTGCAACAATTACCTGACTGCACATGAGATGGATGAAAATCCATGCTACCACCGTCACCTTGGTTATCGGCACCGCCTTTCTCCGGCGGCTCCTCCTCCCTTAGTTTCTTTGTTTCTAATTACATGAAGTTGGTCTCTTTGGCTTGCCTTGTTTGAAAAAATAGTTTCCAATTAATAACACTAACAATGGATTTTTGGCATCAATAAAATTGGAATAGAAGAAAATGGAGTTTTAAGAACAATATACTTTTCTTATGGAACAAGTAACGTCCAAAAATCCATGCATTCACGTTGATTTTTGTCTCAATCTGGTCCCAAGCAGAAGAAGACAACTACTGGGCGGTGTTGCATGAATCATGATGGTGTTGGGCCCTCTCGGGCAAGTGTGATCCTCAAGCTACTGATTCAAATTGGAATTTCCCAAAGGACTCGACTTAAAGCAAAGCTAGGAACCAAGTGTGATCCTCAAGCTACTGATTCAAATTAGAATTTCCCAAAGGACTCGACTTAAAGCAAAGCTAGGAACCGAGTAGCAAAAAATTCCTCACCCTCTTGGTGTCCAATTTTTTTTAGCAAAAACCGTCTGCCCTTTTTCGGTGCCTCTATTTAAGTTTCATCATTATAAAAATTAAGTTTAAGGTTTAAAGTTAGGGCATAGAGTTAGGTTCAGGGTATTTAGTGTATGATGTATTTTTAAGGTAGGGTTTATAGTTTAGAATTTATAAATTAGGGTTGGGGCTTAGGCTTAGTTTGGGGTTGAGGTTGGAAACCAGCTTTGGGAGACAAATTCGGTATGAACGCTTGTTCTGGAGAAGCTGAAAAATCCAGCTTCTATGAACGCCTGTTTGGAGGGCTAAATTTGGGTTGCAACCGCCAGTTGAAGATCAAATTGAGAGTTGTTTGGCATTGCGGTAGTCGCAACCAAAAACGGGGCCTTAAGATTTGATTTTTAGTGCTGGGGCACAAAAAGGCACCAAAAATGGACATAGGATTTTTGTCTTTTTATACCCAACACTAAAACATTAAATTCTAAACCCTAAGTCTTAATTATAAATCCTAAACCTAAAAAATACACTATACCCCTAATTTTCTAAACTCTAATCTTAAACCCTAACCCTAAATCTTAACACTAAACCATAAACCTATTTTTTAGTATGGACACTAATTCAAATTTCTATTCGAATTAAAGCAAAGCTAGGAACCGAGTGTGAGACTATATAGCTTGGACCCCGCAAGTGGGAGTTGTCTTTCAATATGCCCTAGCACTTTTTCTTTATCGAAAAACCCCCAACAGGAGGACCATGGTGACAACATCATCATGGTCCTAGTTTTCAAGCCGAGTGTTGGTAAAGATCTAATAAGTGGGACCTGTGCCCTTAGATCGTACAGCACTGTCGGCCCCATAGAATATATTTGTTTCAGCCCACCGACGCTTAGGGATGGAAAGGGATCGATCATGCCGATTTCCTCTCTTTATATGTACCCTTAAACTCGTGCCTTTTCGTCTACAAGGGAGAGCATATTTGGTTTTCAAGTTTGCATGGATTCATCTGAGAACTGGCTTCAGGTATGCTTAAATCATGCAATTCAAAGCCTAATGCAGCATATTTGGTTTAATCTGTTTGTTTAATTTCCATGTTTAGGAGCCTGGAATGGATTGTTCGTCCCCGTATGTCGATATTCTCGCGTGCTCGACGCCGTTGATGGAAAGGAGGCTGAGACCTCAGCATGAACAAGCTCTCAAGTGTCCAAGGTGTGAGTCCACGCACACCAAGTTCTGCTATTACAACAACTACAGCCTCTCTCAGCCGAGGTACTTCTGCAAGGCTTGTAGGAGGTACTGGACCAAGGGCGGAACGCTACGGAACATCCCCGTCGGTGGAGGGTGTCGGAAGAACAAGAAAGTTACTGCTAAAGCAGCGAATGATCAATCAGCCAACAATTCTAGATCATCTAATAATTCCCATAATCCAACTGATCTGCATCTTTCATTTCCTCAAATGCAGCTTTCTCTACTTGATAACAACTTGCTTGCTACTCACGGCAGTACTATTAGTACTAATAGTACTTTCTCTCCATATGTGATGTCCATAGACGCCCCCAATGTTGATACTTTTATGGACACTTGGCAGAGGACAACGTTTCCTTATGCCGCAAGTGATGACCGGTTTGCAGTCGACGTGAAGCCGAACACCATGCTCTTGCCTCGCGACGGCCAAGACACTTACGGGTTCTTGAACAACTTGGGATCGTCATGGAATGGAATAATGGATGATTATGGAACCTCCACCACAAATCAATTATTGTGAAGCAATCTTTTATCGACACTACCGCGTAGAAACGTCGATGGCAGCCTGGGACGTTGTATAAACTGACGGTGGATTATGATCATCTGCATTATGTAGTGCACTAATGTTGTTCATTTTATTATTTTTCCATGTGATCGGGAGTTTACCCTTCATGTCATGCATGTATGCTAATTGTCACAATTGGCCAAGCTTTGTCACGACACTTGAGTTTTATTGTGCATCCTTTTTATCTGATGTCAATCGCAGTATCACAGTATAAAAGTCATGTATTCGAATTCGAAGTCTTGTCTGGCAATATACATCCGAATAAGAGTTCTGAATCCACTATCCGAATCAAAATCAATTCAATTATCGAGGGATACGCAAAACTCGAATCGAATTTGAATTAAATTCCAACTGAGCTCCACTTTTTTTTTTGAAAGAGGGAACTGAGCTCCACTTAATGTCGAAAATCCCAGCAGTATCCACGCGATGAAACAACTCGAGATTACCCTTTTCGGCATTAACATCGAATAATGAAATACTGCCAGCTCGGGTTGGTTGCTCCCCTTCTTGCAGGGTGTACGATGAAGCCGCCAGCACATGTTGGTAACCATCATGGGGACAAAACTCAACGGCATCAGCATTGCCTTCTAAATAGCAATGAGCTACGTCCATTGCTCAGCTAGGCATTTCATCAAGCAGGTTATAAGCACATAATTTATACTTGATTTGACCTCCAAATTGAAACAAATAAGAAGAAACGAAAATGTTGGCATATTCTTCGAGGGAAAATGGGAAATTTCAAATAATAAGAAACTACCTTACTTAATTACTTGCTTAGTTGGAAGTTTTGGAATTTGGAAAGTACTGCTGCAGATAACTCAACTCTACAATGTTATTTAGTTCGATAAATTATATCATAGGTCCGACCCGCCACGTCATAGATAAAAACCATAAATATTTAAGTTCGGAGATCATTTTTTAGGATTAACCAGTCAAATATACTAATTTCGTTAACGAGCGGTTCGCCAAACATAAATGTGATTAATGCGCATGCTTCAAAAATTATTTAATAATTGATAAATTTTTATTAAAAAGATAATTCCATAAAAAAATATATATATATAATTCGAATATGCTCAGTAATGTTATATTATAAAATTTAATTTTTATAATCTAATACTATCAAATATTCATAACCAATAAGTAATTCAAACAAATGTAAAATATAATACGTCATTATATGTTATTTTGCTTGATCAAATTAGTAAATAATTATCAAATAACGGTTAATTTTATCAAACACTTTTATAAATTTAATTAATACAATCTATCCTAAGTTATTTGCTGATTGTCGAACATAAATAATATTTACAACATTTATATTAACACTTTAAAATTATGAATTACACTTTAATTTTATACCTTGTTCATTTGGTTAAATCAATACCCTAACCGGACTTTTTATTTAATTCTAAAGTGATAGAAAATAATTTTAAACAACACAGAACTAACAAAATTGTAATAAAATCATGACAAAAAGATGATCAAGGTCATTGCACCTTTCCATTATAGCTCTTAATTTCCAAACATCTTTATAGACATGGTTAAATTTTAAAAGCTTACGTCCTTATTTGGTTAGGTGCACTTGTTTTGAAAGATTAAATTTTGATGCACGATTTTAACCAAATTAAAAATATTATTTAAAAAAAAAGTAAACTACAACGTAAGTATTCAACCGTTAAATGTTGTCGCTTAATTGAGTATAATGACACTTTTAGTCTTAAATTTTTTTATACTCTATCAATTTACTCTAAATTCAAAATAATTTAAAAATTTGTTCTTCCATATTTAAAAAACATATTAATTTAGTATTTTTATTATAAAACATATTTCTTAAGTTCTCTACAAGTCAATGTATTTTCATTAAAAATATAATATTTATAATAATTTTTGTAACATTCATTTTTTTATTATAAAACAAACTTGCATAAAACTTAAGAAATTTGTTTTACAATAAAAATTTAGTAACTTATGTGGTATTAGTAACTAGAAAATTATGTGGCAACAGTAAGTAGTGTTAAGAGTGGGTCGGTTAGCACTGATGATGCCCCTACCCTTAAAAAGCCTCGACGCCAGGACGATGATCCGTCAGATAAGGGTGGGTCGGTTAGCACTGGTTCTGGTTCTCCTCCCGTGCGAGTTCCTGTTTCCTATAAGGATTCATTGATGCACGACAGCAAGGCTGGTTTCTCCGATGAGGATGGTGATATGGACGATGATGATATAGAAATCTTAGAGGGAGATGTCCATTGGGGTATAGACAATGGTCTTATTTCGATAGATTTTTCTGAACGTATCCAAACCCTAGCTGCAAAGTGCTTCGATAGAACCCTTGTGATCAAGCTTCTCAGACGCCGCATCGGATACAACACCCTCAAAACGAAAATTCAGGATCTATGGAAACCAACCCAACCTATCAAGCTGATGGACATAGATAACGACTACTACCTAGCCACTTTTCGCAACCATACAAATTACCTCTCAGCGATCGTGGATGGTCCGTGGGTTATCTTTGGCCACTACCTGACAGTGGAGCCATGGGCCATTGACTTTGATTCCTCTAAGCCTTTTCTGACGAAGCAGGTTGTGTGGATCCGCCTTCCGGGACTACCGGCAATGCTGTATAAGCGAAGCTTGATCACTGCTATTGGTGAGTGTATTGGCCCTGTGTTTCGGATCGACTATCAGACAGCTCACAAACATCTAACCGAAGCGGATTGGGATAATGCTTCGCTAGTCTGGAAGATATTTTGGCAATGCCCAGTACCGCAAAGAGTGCGCATCTTCCTATGGCTTGTGTTTCGAAAGAAGTTATTGACCAACTCGGAACGTTGCCACCGTCGACTTACGGATGATCCTTCTTGTCCAAATTGTGCATATACTCTGGAAATCTGCGGCCATACTTTGCGTGAATGTCCTGTAGCTATGGAAGTTTGGAAACAGATTGCCCCTTGTTGGGATTTTAGGGGCTCGATTCGATCAATTGTTCTTACTCGCCAAGTGTGGAGAAGTTGGATAATTGGGTGTTTTAGTGGGAGGTGAAAATGGACAAATTGATACAAAGATTTATAGTGGTTCAACCTTCTAACCAAGGTCTACATCCACTACCTTAGCTCCCCACTAAGGATTTCCAAACAAATTCACTAAGAATTTCGTTCAGTTTTCTAGGCTAAGGAGGCAACCTTTACAACCCTCAAAGCTTTCTACCCAAAGCTTGAAGGAACACTCTCTTGTACAAAGAAAGACTTATCAAACTAGAAATCCCTCTAATAGGTGTTTGTTTGCAATTCTAAGCACTCACCCAAAACCTAAACACTTGAGCAAATTTAACAATGTAAGCTCACAAGTGTTGTCTAAGCAAGAAATAAACAATTTAAGCTCTAGACAAATTTTGACATCATAATGTTGTAACAATTGAAGCATTAACCATTACAAGATGTTTGGAGGTCCCTTTTATACTCCCAATTGAGTTTGTAGCCGTTACTAGCCGTTAGGGATGATTTGGAGCTGTTGAGGACTTTATTTCCCTTCATAAATGTTGTTCTGCAGCCATCCGTATCGATACGCTTGGAACCGTATCGGTACGACCTTCATCAGAAACTAGCCGTTGGGCTCTTGCCAGCCTGATCGTATCGATACGCTTGAGGGCGTATCGGTACGAGTTCACTTTTAAATGACCGTTGGGAAATAGTCGTTGGGGTTGGTTGAAAGGGGATCGGTACGCTTACCAGGCGTATCGAAACGATCCCGATCCGTATCGAAACGGCCAAGCCTGTTTCGATATGGGTTTTGGCAGTGACCAAACTTGGGCAAAAAGATATCGGTACGGGTACAACCGTATCGATACGGGTAGCTTGAAAAGACAAGTTTGGTTGTTTTAAATCATGAAAAGTTTTGCCAAAAACCTTTTAAAATTCTCAAAACATAAATTCAAGTTGTTTGGACTTAAGACAAAGTTTTAAATTCTTTTCAAATTAGTCCAAAATATTTTTCAATTATTATATCAGAACATTGGTTCTACATCCCCGCTGCTCTCCGCTATTCTTTTTTCACCACAACCACTGCGGATTGGCTTTGTCATAACTTAACATGTCGCCTCATCCATCCGCGAACATCTTTGCAATGGTCTGTGCTTTTCGCCTATACTCTTTGGCAGCTTTGGAAGCGTCGAAACGATTTCGTCTTCAATAATTCGGATGTGCCAGCTTCGGTTGTCCTTCGCCGTTCGATAACATGGGCAAATTGCTATGATAACTCACAGTCCTTGCGACCAGCTGTGTCGAGCCCTCGCGATCAAGCTCTATGGTGTCCTCCAATCGGGGGAAGTGTTTGTCTCAATGTTGACGGCTCATCCGCATCCTCAAAGAAGCTCAATGCCGTGGGTGGCCTTTTACGCGACAGTAACGGCAACTGGCTGTGGGGGTTTTACAAGACTATTGGCACAGCGAGCATCCTGCAAACTGGGCTTTGGGCGACCTAAATCGGCCTCCTCCAAGCTTGGGAGCATGGATATGAAATTTTGGAAGTCCAATCGGATTGCAAGCAAGCGGTGAAGCTCATAACTGATGACACTGCCGAAAACTCTTCTTTCTCATTGGTGCGTGCAATCAACAAGCTTTGTAGCCGGGCTTGGTTGGTTGAAATCACATGGGTGCCTCGTGAAGCTAATCGACCAGCTGATGGCCTTGCCAAGCTAGCTGCCTCTTCGACAGAGTCCTTGGTCATCCTTGATGATCCTCCCCCTTCGATCGTTAGTCTCCTTGAAAGAGATAGTGAAATGTTTCGTAGTGCAAGCTGTCTTTAGTTTGCTTTTCTTTCGATTCAATATATGTATGTAAAGGGTGATCCAAATATAACCTTACTCATAAATTGAGTGATCTAAATGTAACCTTGCCCATAATTAAGTGACCTATGTTGTAGTTTACTCTTTAAAAAAATGCTGGTATTTACTTTTTATTGACGGCTAATCTGGCAGGGATAAAAATCTTCTGCCCCTTTTCGGTGCCCCTAGTTATGCCCAATACTAAGAGACACTATAAAATTAAATTTTAAGCCATAACCCTACATTTTAAATCCTAAACCCTACACCCTATACTAAAAAAATACACCCCACCCTAAATTTCTTAAGCACTAACCATAAACTCTAATTTAAAACCCTAAACTCTAAACTTAATTTTGAACGCGGAGACATAAATACGGACATCGAAAACAGGGGCAGGCACCAAACGCGGACATGGAATATAAACGTACAGCGGAATGCCATGAATCAGTTATATAGAAACGACCTTAATACAGCAAAGAGAAACAAAATTCAGTTTATTTCTACCATTGTCTTTCGTCTTCATCTCCGTCTCCCCCAAACAACAATAAAGACAACAAACAAACCCACCCACCATTATGCATGCAAAGGAACCCCACCTCCAACCTCGTACAGACAACCACTTCTGTCCTTCAATTCCTCTCTCCTTTAACCCAAACACCAAAGGGAGAGGGGTAGGCCGGAAGAGAAGATCGGAAAACAAAAAACTTCTATGGAAAATCTCATCTAATTTTCTGGGAGAAACAAAAGAGAGGAGGGCCATAATTCGATGCGATTACCAATCCCAGATCCTTGGAACATAACAATATGGGTGTTCTTCCTGTCATGTTCGTGTTTTTTTGTCCCTTGTTTGTCCTTTAATGCCCGGATTATATGTGGGAGTGACAACGTTACATCCACCACCTTCGCCCACCAAGTTGATAAAGCCATGGAATCTTTGTCGGGGCTGGTTGGTTCCCAGAACTGGGGAACTGTCTTGAACAAAGATCAACGGTTTAATGTGTTTGGTTTTGCCCAATGCTATGAAGATGTCACTCCGAATGATTGTCGACAATGTTTCAGAACATCCAGGGACAAACTCAAGCAATGCCTGCCTGCAAGATCTGCTCGGATCCATCTCGATCAATGCTTCAATCGATTCGATCACTATCAATTTTACGACGAAGGGGTCGATCCGAACTACGATTACGTACAATGCGGCTCGCCTAGGGGCGATTTCAACGACACGTACATGTGCCAGGATTTTCAGAGCAAGTTGGATCATGTGATCATGAATGTGAAGAATGAGGCCATGGGGAAGAGCCGATTCGGGGCGGCGGAAGTGAAAGGAGGGGTGGTGACGGTTTATGCATTGGCACAATGTTGGCAGACGGTCGATACTAATGCTTGCAAACAGTGCTTGACCGATGCCGGGATGCGGCTGCGGAAGTGTAGCCCCGGAGCCGAAGGCAGGGCTTTGTATACAGGGTGTTATATGAGGTATTCGACCAATCGATTCTTCGACAATGGTTCGAAAGCAGAGGAAGAAAAGGGTAACAACCTAGTGGCCTTTTAACATTCATCTTAATCTATGGATTTTTCGGGTTTTTTCGTGTCGGATTGTGAATATTGTAATTGTGTTTTGCAGGGTTTATAGATTGGGTCACCTTTGGAATGGCTTTATCTGTGATTTCATTCCTTGTGCTTTCTGTCATTGTTGCTTTATTAAGCTACAAGAAATTGTCCAAAATGAAACAAGGTACATACATACATATATATATATATATATATATATATATGCATACACATACAATAGCATATAAAACAACATGATTGAATCATGTTTCTGTTTACTTGTCACAGGGGTAAACGGTCTCGAAGACGATCAGGCCACGGGAAGCAAGACGAGTCTAAATTTCAAGTACGAAATGCTCGAAAGGGCGACGGAGTGCTTCGATGAATCGAGGAAATTAGGCCAAGGAGGAGCCGGCTCGGTGTTCAAAGGAATTCTACCTAATGGTGAAGCTGTTGCGGTTAAGAGATTGTTCTTCAATACACGGCAGTGGGTGGATCAGTTCTTCAATGAAGTAACTTTGATTAGTGGCATTCAACACAAGAACCTTGTGAGGCTTCTGGGATGCAGCATCGAAGGCCCGGAGAGTCTTCTGATTTACGAATACGTGCCGAATCGGAGCTTAGATCAAATCCTTTTCGGTAAACTCGAAATTTCTTATGATCATAGATTTCCTCTCATTTCTCCATTTTCAACTGTTGTTACCATTTGATGCAGCTAAGGACAGTAGAACTATTCTCAGCTGGTCCGAAAGGTTCAACATCATATGTGGCATATCTGAAGGGCTGGCATATCTTCATGGAGTGAAAATCCTTCACAGAGACATAAAATCGAGCAACATTCTCCTCGACGAGAATCTCTGTCCCAAGATCGCTGATTTCGGACTTGCTCGATGCGTCGCTTCGGATAAATCCCATGTCAGTACCGCAATCGCAGGGACATTGTAAGATATTTAATTTTTGATGAAAACACATTATGTTTTCGGTACCCAAATATAGACCTTAATGTTAACAAGTCCATACGTCGCAGGGGGTACATGGCACCGGAATACCTTGTACGAGGACAACTAACGGAGAAAGCAGATGTTTACGCTTTCGGGGTGCTAGTTCTCGAGATCTCAACCGGTCGGAAAAACAGTGTTTTCTCGGAGGGTTCGAGTTCCATTTTGTACAGGGTGAGACCGTGAGATGTCTTTAATGTTAATGTAAATGTTAACATTAACAATAGTACAATACAACACATTGACTATGTTTTCCTATAAGGTTTGGAAGCAATACAAGGCAAACAACATCACACAAGCGATCGACTCCGGCCTAGAAGGCAAGTTCGACGTGAAGGAAGCGTCGACCGCGCTTCAAGTCGGGCTTCTGTGCACTCAAGCTTCGGTCGCAATACGACCGTCGATGTCGGAGGTAGTTCAGATGCTAACCACTGCAAAATATGAGATCCCACGTCCCAAACAGCCTCCATTCTTGAATGCTAGTGTGTTAAGTCCGGAACAAACCCTGAGCGGTTCATTTATGATGGGGTCTTCAGCTTTAGATGAGCCTAATGGCTAAAACAGGTAGGAGTGGGCAAGACCGGGTACCCGACCAATTTGTCTAGAATTGATCCTGGTCTCGGTAACCACCGGTTTCTGAAAATTAGAACCAGTCTCAGTCCCGGTTAGACCGGGTTTAAGATTTCAGGAACCGGTCTTGGTACTAGTGGGAACCGGTACTAATACCGGGTACCCGGTCAATTAGTCTATTAGGAATAAAATTTGAGCATCAGGGGAAAAATTTCAACCATCAATAATAATATTAAATAACAAAGTCAGAATATTGTAGGCTTGAAGATTGAAGTTTTAAAACGAGTCATACTCATAATATTCAACACAAAAAGAAATAAAGGAGCGCCTTCAGTTGCTTTCAACCTCTTCAACGCCATTCGGTACCAGACCAGTATCGGGTACCTGGTACATGTCCCAGTCCTATTGGGTATCCACCGGGCACCGGGTCCAAAAAAGTAAAATCCAGTTCTGGTCCCGGTTGCAATTGAGACCTAAATTTTAGATCTAGTCCCGGTCTCATCGGAACTAATATCGGGTAAAAATTTACCGACTCTGACCGGGTAATCGAATTTTTTACTCACCCCTAAAAACAGGTTCAGAGTGGTAGGGCAAGAAAATTTGAGAGGCCAAGCCATTTGCTTGGGTTGTTCTTTAGGGGTTGCACTTGGTAAATATGTAAAAAAAAATTGTTGTTGTAATATTTGAATCAAAATTATTGTAATTGTTTTGAAATCTCAATCGTTTATTCTTATACGTTAAATTCAATTATTAGTATTATTTGGATTAAATAATTTTTTTTAGATATCTAAATTTGTCTATGGCCATTTTTGGTAAAGAGAGGTTTGAGCAAAAAAATAAAAGTTTGAGGTATAATTAGAGGTTTGACCAGTCAAATTCGCTAATATTGTTGTTTGATAAATAGCGTATTGAAAGAGCGGATTGAGGTGAAACCGCTAATTTTGAAAATGCTCATAATAGGAGTTTTTGAGATTAGAGATTTGATATTAGAGTTGTAAAGACTCTTTTACCCTTACCAGTTACCAAAAATCTCAAAATAACCTAAATTAAATATTTTTACATCCTATTTATAAGTTAATCATATTTATTTTTTTTATTAAATATGTGTATTTAAATTTATTTATTAATTAAATTATATTAAAATAATTATATAATTAATATATAAATAATTTGAAAATATTTGGAAAAGTTATATTAAAAATAATTTTATAGATATAATTAATAATAATTAGATACAAAATATAGATCATTAATAAACTATTCAAACAAGTATTGAATATAATCATATCCTTATATAACATTTTGCTTGTTTAAATAATATAGCTATCAGCTATCAGTTAATTTTACCAAACACTTTTATACAATCAACTAATACAATCTGCTAGTCAAATCAGCTAATACAACCAACTATCAACTATAAGCTAATGTAATCCGTTATCCGCTAATTGCCAAACAAGGCATATATTTAACATTTCAAGTATGTTTTTAAATATATTTTCTAAAATGAAAAGCAATAATGAATTTAGTTTAAAATATCTCAAGTATGAGAAATATTTTTTTGTACCGGTGGTGGAAAATTATAATTTTTAGGGTTTATGGTTTGATTTATGGTATTTGTGGGTAAGTTTTAAGGTTTGAAAACAAATTTTATAATTTAAAGTTTAGAATTTAGAATTTAGGGATTGAAATTAAAGTTTAAATATTTTATTTTTTATTTTTTATTTTAAATATGACATAACATTAAAATATTATAAAAATAAAAAATTAAAAGTTGAGTGATTAAATTAAGAAAATTTAAACTCTATTGACCAAAATAAAAGTAAGAAGAAAGTTCAGTGATGAATACTGTAATTTATCATTATGTTTATGATCGTAACTTATAACATGGGCGGAGTTAGAAATATATTAAGGGATGTCATTTTTTAAACATTTTTTTAAAGATGATTAATTATTTATAAATGGTTGTCATCTTATTCATAAAATGAGTGTTATTTGTTTATTTAATTTTTTATATAAAATTTATATAGAAAAAATATATTTCCCAAAAATTTTGAGTGTCATGAGACACCTTAATTCAAAGACTTTGCCCCTTGACTCTTAAGCTCTCAATATGATTTTAAATATTTTCTTTTTTTAATAAAATTAATGACTTTTTATTTAAAGTAAAAGTGTTTCTGTAATTTTTCAACTAAATTGAATCTCAGTCAACCGATACTTAACTCAATTAAAAATATTATAAATAATATAAATTAAGGACTCAAATGTAATCTTATTAATAATTGATTCACTCAACCGTAAGTAAGATTTTAATTGAGTGACACAATTGTAATATTTAATAATTGGCTGATCTAAATGTAACTTTACTACTAATTTAGTGTCCCTCCAATGTAGTTTACCCTAATTAATTGGAACTTTAACTCCTATCTCGGCATTTTCTTGCGCTTCAATCCAAACTCAAAAGTCGAAGAAAGCAAATGGCGATGGTGTCGGAACCGAAACCCTCGGCGGAGCCACTGCTCCCCGCCACAAGGTCCGACCTTGGAAAGTACCAACCAACGGACCCTTCCCCCGGTGCCGACGAGGACGATCTCTACACTAGGCTGAAATCCCTTCAAAGGCAGCTGGAGTTCATAGATATCCAAGAAGAGTACGTGAAGGACGAGCAGAAGAATCTCAAGAGAGAGCTTTTGAGGGCTCAGGAGGAAGTCAAGCGGATCCAGTCGGTGCCTTTGGTCATCGGCCAGTTCATGGAGATGGTCAATCAGAACAACGGGATCGTCGGCTCCACCACCGGCTCCAATTATTATGTCCGGATCTTGAGTACCATCAATAGAGAGCTCTTAAAGCCCTCCGCTTCGGTGGCTCTGCATCGACACTCCAACGCTCTTGTCGACGTATTGCCTCCCGAGGCCGATTCCAGTATTTCTCTGCTTAGCCAGTCCGAGAAGCCCGATGTTACTTACAATGTCAGTTTCTTATCTTTCCCCCCTTTTTATATATATTCCTCCTGTTTTGAAGTTTGGTGCTTTATTGATTTTTTAGGATATACGGCTTTCAATTTGTGATGATTGATTTCTTGCTGCCATGATTCTTGTGTTGATTATTTGATTTGTTTGGGTGTGTAATTGTAATGATAATAATAAAAGCTAGGGTTTTATGTGTGCCACAATCGAAGAATATGAGGTTTGGGTAGGGGTGATAATGAGCCTGACCGGCTCGCGAGCTACTCGGTCAAAGCTCGGCTCGAGTGAGCTCGACTCGGGCTCGGACTCGGCTCGAAAAACTCATGAACAGGCTCAGAATCTACATATGCACTAAAATAAATTATGTGTTTGTATTTTCTTTCATTAGTTGATTGTTGTTTGATTTTGTATTTTTTTTAATTATGTGTTTGTATTATAAGAATATTTATTGATTATTTGGATTAATCTAATTTTTGACACTTTTTTCCCCTTTTTAGTCATTGAATTTCGCTTTAGTGTTGGTTATGAAAGAGATTTTTAAAGAATATTTTATATAAAAAAAACTATAGCAAAATTTTTCATTTCGAGCATGACGAGCCCGAGCCGAGCCTGACGAGCTTCGAGCCCGAGCCGAGCCCAATAGAATTGTTTTCGAGCCGAGCTCGAGCCTAAAATTCCGATCTCGGCGAGCCTCGAACCCGAGCCGAGCTCAATTACACTGTTTCCGAGCCGAGCCTGGCCAGGCTCAGCTCGACTCGTTATCACCCCTAGGTTTGGGCCTTTGGTTTTGATAATTAGATAAGGTTAGTTTGCTGAAAAATGTCTGCAAACTGCATCTTTAATGACAAAATAAGAAGAATTGAATAGTTGGGTCTGTTTTCTTTTTTCATTCTTAAATAATTTGGTGTTTTGAGGGCTACCATATGTTATACAAAATTTTCACCTTTCCGGAGCTATTGGCTTATTGGATTTTAGACAGAATGACATAAGTTCGGCCTCTAGTTGGAATGTAAACTGGAGTAAATTCCGTCTGCTACATACCAGAGTTGGCTAAAACTTTTGGTTGCCTTGCCTTATGTGTTCTCAAATATGGGTCTAAATGGGACTCTTGTGCATGCAAGTTATTTTAATTGGACTCGAAAAAAGTCGAATTCGATTATGTAATTATCAAGTCGAGCTAGAGCTATTGAGCAACTACTCATAATTTGAACATCTTAATTGCATATGCAAAAGCTTAATACGAGCTCAAGCTCAAGTGTGATAATTGAGTAAGCGAGCTTAATCAAGCTGAACTTGAGTTTAGAAAACTATACTTGATCAAGCTTGAGCCGAGTATTGAGCCAAGAGTTTTAAATTGAGCTCAAGCTTGTCACTATTCGGACTCAGCTCAGCTAGACTGCAACTTGGTTCTTGAATAATTAAATAGTTGGGGCTCCTGAAAAACCTGGTTGTTTAAAACTGATGGGTTTTGCACCGAATTTGTGCCATTATCAGTGGTTTCTTAAACTTCACATCTAGCATGTGTTAAAGGATAGTAGTTTCCTTCTTCAGTAGTTATTTCATTTTAAAAATTCTTACGGTTTCACCGGCACCGGCTATTGTATTAAAACAAACCATAAGATTCTTGTACTATTTTGATTTGGGGATAATATTCTTGAGGGTTAGTGACCTCTGCTGTACTACACCAAAGACTCTAAGAATACATATCGTTCTTTCTAGGAATAAGAATGACAATTGTTAGGTTTTGGTGGTTGTTTCTGGTATCTGAGACTTTGTTCTCTTCTATAATTCTATTCAATTAGGATATTGGAGGTTGCGACATTCAAAAGCAGGAAATCCGTGAGGCAGTGGAGTTACCTTTGACTCATCATGAGCTTTACAAGCAGATTGGGATAGACCCCCCTCGTGGTGTTTTACTCTATGGTCCCCCTGGCACTGGGAAAACCATGCTTGCAAAGGCTGTTGCTAACCATACAACTGCAGCCTTCATTAGAGTTGTTGGATCTGAATTTGTTCAAAAGTATTTGGGTGAGGTAAGGCTACATTCCTTGTTACTGATCTTGTTGTCAGTTCTCTTCTTCTGTTTGATGGATAATAAAACTTGAGCATTATTTCTGTTTCAGGGCCCACGGATGGTTCGTGATGTCTTCCGTCTTGCTAAAGAGAATGCTCCTGCTATTATCTTTATTGATGAGGTGGACGCCATTGCCACTGCTAGGTTTGATGCCCAAACTGGAGCTGATAGAGAAGTTCAGCGAATCCTCATGGAACTTCTGAATCAGGTATGTATGATGTGATGTGATTCAGCATAGTATAGTATAGTATAGTATAATTCAAAATGTTTGAGAAAGTTGATATTTGAATTTACTTAAACCTTATTCTCCAAACATTTCTAGATGGACGGATTTGACCAGACTGTGAATGTTAAGGTCATTATGGCAACCAATCGAGCAGACACTTTGGACCCTGCACTTCTTCGTCCTGGAAGGCTTGATCGAAAGATTGAGTTCCCTTTGCCTGATAGAAGGCAGAAGAGGCTTGTTTTCCAGGCAAGTAGAGCAATTTGTGTGTCAATGCCTATGCGTTTATTGTCATTAGTACTTTTTCAGTGTGATTCGGGATTGTTTCTAGTAGCTGTGTAATTCCCTTTAGTTCCATTTGCATTTTTGTTTTGTTGGCTGTGTTTAAGGTGATCTTTACCTTCACAGGTCTGCACTGCTAAAATGAACCTAAGCGATGAGGTTGACCTGGAGGATTATGTTAGTCGGCCTGATAAAATTAGTGCTGCTGAGGTTGGTTGTGGCGTACTATCTATATATCATACCTTCCTATCTCTCTCTCTCTCTCTGGATTTGGTCATAAATCTTTTTCCACTCATTTTCCGGAATGCATGTTGGATTCATACAGATTGCAGCTATCTGTCAGGAAGCCGGAATGCACGCCGTTCGCAAGAACCGATATGTCATACTTCCCAAGGACTTTGAAAAGGGTTACAGAACAAATGTGAAGAAGCCTGACACTGACTTCGAGTTTTATAAATGATTACTGAATATGAGGTATGGATATGGCATTTTCAAGATTAGTGTAGTGAATGTTGGCTGATGTAAAAGTCAATCATAAGTTATAAACTGTTGCTTTATTTATTGTTTTCCAGCACCAATTGTTTTTAAACCAAATACCCAGGAAAGCTCAGTACTTCTGAATTATAGGGATATGCACTAGGATGCATAAGATTCTAATGTACTTGCTAAATAGTCCAACTTATATGTGCTTTCCCATTTGTGTTATTGTTGTTGACAATTATTAATGCATACTATAACTCTATCTCGGAAGCAAATCCGAGTAAAGGAGACGAGCAAATGTAACCATAGCCATTGCAGTGAATCTCTTGTGGGGGTATAAAAATGGTTTCCAAATCCTCGGTGCATTCGGTCTCGACGGATCATGCTTACCCTTGCAGAGTTTCTTAGCTTTACCGGCCTCAATCTTCCTTTAATGTTGTTGAGCTTAGCTTACCTTGGCTTAGACTCTTCAGAAATTAGATCAGCAACTTCAGTCTGCAGAAACTTCATGATATATGCTAACTCCTCTGTTTTCCTAATGCTAAATGGAAGATACAAAATTTAACACTTCTCTAATGTTTTTTGTAATACAAAATTTCCTACTCTTATATTACACAATACATTAAAAGTCGATTTGTTTCGTGGAAAATGATTTTCATAAAATATGATATTTAAAAGAAACAAAAAATTAAACATTATGTTTGGAATAGCGGAATGAAAATGTTTTATTCTAATATGATTACAAGTATGGGTGTGCATTTCGGATATTCGATCCGATTCGAATTTTGGATATTCGAATGGATAGGTATTTTAGTGATCCGTATCTGATCTGAAAAAATCAGATACCCAATTTTCGGATATTCGAAATTTGGGTTCGAATATTCAAAATTATGAGTTAATTTAATTTTTTTAAATTTAGCGGTCTTATCCATAAACATTTTAGGTTTTCGAATATAAAAATCAACAAATTATGAATATAACAAGATTTGTATTCATACAAAATTCAAATTTTCATATATAACAAGTAAAAGTATCGAATATAACAAAATTCATATCTATAAAAAAATGAAATTTTCGGATATCGAATAATCAGATATATGATCCGAATGTAAAATCACTATGCGTATTCGATCTGAATTATCCGAAAAATAAAAAAAAACGGACCGGATATCTAAAATTTTGGATCGGATAAACGAATCGAATCATTCGGATCGAATTTTTCTGCACACCCCTTATTACAAGATAGTTTTTATGACCAGTATTTCGAACTTAGATCACCAAAGAAGAACATGTCACCCTTTACCGCAGACACCACTAATTGGGTTCAACATAATATTATTTTACTAATATGAAAATGCTTTTTTAAATTGGATTATGTTTTGGAAATAAGAAAATAATTTACTAAAAACAATCTGTTATGAATATTTATCTATGTGGATGTCTATCATGATTAGAACTTTATCAAAAGAGTTTGATTTATTTATTATTAGGAATATTATCTCTATGAATTAGAGTTTAATGTATTATGTACTTCTTATGCCTATAAATAGATGATTCATTGAAGGCATTGTATACAATTCTATATTTTTGAGAATAATACAAATCTCCCTCTTCCTCTCATCTCTTTGTTCTTCTTGTTCTTCTTTATTTTATTCACAACACGTTATCAGCACGAACTCGCTCGCTCAACTACTGTGATTATTGTTGGTGGTTCTCGAAAAGAATTTCAATTTGATATTGGTGACTACATCTATCATATATTCAGCTTACCTTGGAAAGTATGGTATGTTTTACTTATTTATATACTAATATAATGATTGATTTATCATTCTCCAAAAGTTAGTATATTCATATCTATTATTTGGTTATTATTTTAATTTATTATTATTTTATTCATACTTGAAGTAACTCTTGAATTAACGAAAATTAAAATTATCGTCGTACTTCATTAGATGGATTGATAAAGCAAACCAAATTAAAGCCCTCAAGGATTTCGGCTAAATCCTATTGGGCGCACAAGTTGGAACATTTTATTACACAGTATATTAGTTTTATTCAAAGTTTTTATTATTCCATTCTAATTTATAATTGATTCAATTCAAGGATTGTGTTGTCATGTGATTGTTATATATTTGTTTTATCATTATTATTATTATTATTATGGTAATTTATATGAATAAATTCGAGATATAAAACAACTTTATTATTTGTATCAATTACTTTGTATGTGAATCAAAGGTAAAAGGAATACGTTACTTTAATGTGTTTATATATTCATCAAAATGTCGCTTGATTTTAACTATGGTTGTTTATAATTTGATCACATCAATTATAGTTATGTTTATTCAACTTGATCTATGACTACTTTTATATTTTTTGATCTAGTCTCAAATAAATTTTTTTTATTCTATTGATAAAAGTTGATGTTTTTAACCGTGTTTTGAGTTTTACATGTATTCAAATGAGTTGGAAAGAGACATGGTGTAAAAAAGATTATGAGAAGATGCCTTGGTTCATTTGCTACGCCATCATTGTCTTTGAGACGAAATTCAATATCGGTAAACTCTATTTTATTTTTATCTTTTAAAATACAATTTTAAAGTGCGATAAATCATGATGATTTTGGATTTACAAGAAGATTATTATAAAGTCTATATTTGCTTGAAAGCAATATTTCTTCTTCGTCGAAAAACTCGACCATAGACTTCTCCCAATTTCAAGTTATGAAAATTCGTCTTGATCCAAAAAGTTTTATGGGAGGCATTCCTTGAAGTGAATGCAAAGCATGATGTTTATTCCATGCGATTATCAATGATGGGGCATTCCCTGAAGTGAATGCAAGCATGATGTTTATTCCATGCAATTATCAATGATGGGGCATTCCCTGAAGTGAATGCAAGCATGATGTTTATTCCATGCAATTATTGGATCTGTTTCATTCCCTGAAGTGAATGCAAACATGGTAAATCATTATTCAATTAGAGACATAATTTCGATATAATCCAAGTATAATTGGCTGAACATCCCGTTCTGCGAGGCTACTGGTCTCAAAGGAGGTTTTTAAAGGACCTTGTGGACAGGTTTAACAATGCCGCGTACGAGGATTAAATCTTTGTTCTCTGTGATAAGGATATGTGAAAAAGGTTTTAAAGGCCCACTGGCTCTACTCCATTCCCTGAAGTGAATGTGAGATTATATTATGGAAGGAATAAAAAATCACATTAAAAGTTGTGGTCGTGGTCGAGGCTATGAATATACACATGAAAAATATAGTCATTTTAAGAATACTTCTACCCGCTGGTAGCGAAGTTATAAGGATGACAAGAGTGATAAAGATCATTCTAAGGAAGTGAAATCCTTTTACCAATGTGATGTTATAAACCATTGGTTTCGTACTTGTCAAACGCCAAAGTATTATGGACTTTATCCATAATCATGAATGATAAATGAAATAAAATATAAACAAAATTTGTTTATGGCGAAAATAATTATGGCGTTATTGGTCCAACTCAATTGGATATTGTTAATTTTCTCATAACCCTTGAAGGGAATAATTTACCATTTATTTTATTTCCCTTATAACCTCTAACATGAATAATTATTTGTTTATTTTTTTTAAGGTTAATTCGTTTTATTTATTATTTATTTATGTTAGTTTGCTTTATCTTTATTTATTTCATATATTATTTATTTACGTTTTATGTTAATTTATTATTTGAAGAATATGATTACTTCCAGAATATAATATACAATGAATTGTGGCTATTTATGCCTAGAATTGTGGCTATTTATGCCTAGCAGATAATGCAAGTACTCATATTGTACTTAAGCATAAGAAATATTTTTCCCATTTAAATGCAAGGGGAAATATGAGTAGTGTTTCTCAAAGTACTAAAATATCAATATTTCGGAAAAGCACTTGAAAGTTTATCTCTGATAGATAATCGACTTGATATGATGTGCTATATTTTATATTTTTCATTCCTCGAAGTGAATGATACAAAGTACATATTTTCATTACCTGAAGTAAATGAAACAAAGCACATTTTGAAAGGTGCACAATTATGCATTTCTCGATTAAAATGCAAGGGAATAATATGAGTACTATATCCGGAAGTATTAATATCACAAAAGGCTTTGGTTGAGCAAATATGTTATTGTCAAATGGAACTTTATTCCATATTCACAGTGCGTTATACTCGTCAAAGTCATAAAGAGAGCAATATGAGTTCGCAAAATATCCCCTTGGAAATTATAGATAACATATGTTATCAATTGGCATTTGAAATAAGCCAATATGGATATAAGTTCTGGTAGCCAAAAAGTCAGTTGAAAGCTCTAGGAGAGCTATATATTGCTACCAAATGATAATTTCAATTGGAAGCTCCGAAAGAGCTAAATATATTCCTATTTAAAGGAACAATTTTGATGGTCGTACTAGACATGTACGAGTAAGATTGAATTACATATTATGGTAAACAAGAAGTTTACAAATTCAGAGATATATACACACATATATATAGTTGGCATGATCGGTTAGACCATCCTGATCAATGGTGCAGAAATTATTGAGATTTACATGCACATGTATTAAAAGACCTGTAGTTCTTGTGGTGCTTATTCTCAAAGGAGTGGATTAAATTCCACTTATTAAAGAACGTGAAGTTCTTGTGTTGCTTAAAGGAATTGATTAAATTCCACTTACTAAAAGAACCTGAAGTTCTTGTGTTGTTTGTTCTCAAAGGATATAGATGATCCCACTTACCAAAAGAATTAGAACTTAAAGTTCTTGTATTGAAGTTGAGACTGTATGTCTTGCATATCTGAACGAAATATGGGCCCATATATCCACAGATGTGGAAAGTTTTATATGATTTTAGTAGATGCATCTACATTGTTTTATCGACTTACAACCAGAAGTTTGTGAGATTGATTCTAAAAATATTCAGATTATGCAGTTAGACTATTCGTCTTGAAAAGTTAGTGGGTTTATATTTTAGGCTATATCAGTTGTTACAAAGCCTATTGATTATGAAAAATATAGTTTAGCAAAATTTCAATTGGATGCCTCCTATTTAATAGCTAAACTATGAGAACAAAAGAGTTATTATTTATATGGTGTTTCCATATAGCAACACTTATACGCATCAAGCCAACGAATTATAATAAACTCCCGTTATGATTGGTTTTTGGTCAGAAACCATACATTTCCCATTTTATGATTTTTGAATGTGCGATATGAATTGCTCCACCACAACGCACAAAATGGGTAAATAAAAAGGGTTGAGAATATATATTGAGTACGAGTCTCCTTTTATGTTTAAATTCTTAAACATTAATTGGAGAATCATTTATGACATGATTTTTCTCAACATCAGGGGGAGATAATAATCAGCTGGATAGAGGAAAATAAATTATCATTATCTAGATCCTCGTATATGAACTAGAAGTTCATAAGATAATTCATGTTATTACATGTCAACTGCCAGACATATTTACTGACCCAATGAGAGTAATTAAGTCTCATATACCAGCTGAAATGCTCTAAGTTTAAATTACATGTTAGAGCGAGAGAATGTAAATCATGCCTGAAGCATGATAGTTGAAATGGTTCCAATGATCAAAATTCTCGTAAATAGAAAGTAATATGAGATAGTCATATATTGGAGGCGGGTGCTCCTGAAGAGACCCAAGACATAACAAATAATAAAACTCTTGAAGAGTTTCAGGTACCTGGAATAAAGATTGAAATCTTGAAGAGATCTCGATGAGTTATGTCATTACGAGAATGGAACTAGAAAAATTGGAAAGTTGTCGACAACGATTTTACAAACAATTTTACATAAAATACTTCTATAGAAGTAAAGAAAGAAATCGAGGATCTTGTATAAAATCTATCCAGAAGTATAGATATTAAATTGGCCAATGTTGAAAGAGGCTTTGAACTTCTAAAATAGAAGTATTTGGACCACCAGTCCAAACACCTAAAGGTGTAATGCAAGTGAGGCACAAATAAGTAGTCGTAAATACGACTTGAACTGTGATTTATGAAAAGTTTTAATTACTTCATGGTGGATGCAATTACTTTGGCAGTTTTGAAAATTTTACATGCGTCTAATTATTTGTGGATCCATATTTATCCTTGAAGGATCTAAAATGCTATAAGCATTTGGAAATTTCTGAGGAAATTTATTTAGATATGTCTCATGAATATTTTTGGCGCATTTGGTATAATCACCTTAGTGAATACTAATTGAAAAAATACTATAAGAATGATCAGATTTTCTTATGTATTTTATAAAGGAATTTGGATCAAGATCCATTATGATAATTTTAGAACTCCTAAAGAGCTTCAAATTGGAAACTCATGAAGTACTTTCAATACAAGTACTTGAATCTTGACATCAAGTTTATCTCGACCTGAAGATCGAGCATTTTTATATATTTCTTTTGTCTATGAATAGACATAAGCTGAAAGAATCTTAAAGAAGATTCAATATGAATAGAGCATATCTATTGAGTATCCCAATAGTTGTAAGATTGTTGGATGTGAATAAAGATAATTATATCTTTTCTTGGTCTTGAAGCACTATATATTAGTTGGTCAAGAAATATCTATGAATATACAAAGATCATTACATTTAGATCTTCAAACATTCGTTGATGCCTCCTCAAATGTCGTAGAAATAATTGTTATGCACGAGGCAAGCCAAAAAAAAATGTGTTTGGCTAAGATTATTGACCCAACATATCTAAAAGATATGTGGATTTACTTTTACAAGATATGATAAAAGCTATCTTGTGTGAAGATAACGCAAGATGTATATCTCAGTTTGAAAGTGGATACATCATGGAACATATTACTCCAAAGTTTCATCCCTCACGATCTTTAGAAAAATGATATTCAAGATTAAATTATGAAGATTCAAAGATCTTCTGTGATGTTTGCATGAGGGGGAGTAAATACGCGTTGCACTCTTTTCCCTTAACCGAGGTTTTGTCCCAATGGGTTTTCCTGGTAAGGTTTTTAATGAGGCAACATGTTATGCGTATCAAAGATGTGTGTACTCTTTTTCCTTCACTAAAGAATATTTTTTTCCCACTGGGTTTTTATCTTAGTAAGGTTTTAACGAGGCACATTATCTTCATAGACATCCAAGGGGGAGTGTTATGAATATTTATCTATGTGGATGTCTATCATGATTAGAACTTTATCAAAGGAGTTTGATTTATTTATTATTAGGAATATTATCTCTATGAATTAGAGTTTAATGTATTATGTACTTCTTATGCCTATAAATAGATGATTCATTGAAGTCATTGTATACAATTCTATATTTTTGAGAATAATACAAAACTCCCTCTTCCTCTCATCTCTTTGTTCTTCTTGTTCTTCTTTATTTTATTCACAACACAATCTTATTTTTACCAACAACATGTTCGTCTAGTAGAATGACACTAAGTATTTTAAATAATGTTAGATGTTTGAATCCTGACATTGTAAACGGAGAAAACTATGTTGGCAGGATCACACCCATACAGAACTTTAACAAAATTCGATCTGAATTAGTCGACCAATGAGTCAAATACCGATAATTTAAAAAAACAATTCTTATTTTTCATTGACCAATAAACCATTTTCCGTTACCAATCCACCTCAAAACAATTTTAACAAAATCGTAGCCACCAGAAAATAACTTCATATAGCATTGTTTCTTTTGGTTTATTTCCCTAAATAAAATCATGAAAAATACCTAAAACCCAATTATTTTTTTTTTAATTTCCACATGATTTCTCTAAAAAAGCCGCGTAGAAGTATTGTGGTCAATTTTCTTCAAAAAAGAATCAATAAAACCAGGCATGCCAATGGCCATTGCCACATTACAGAAACTTGAATGCAACACGTGTGCATGAAAATTTTCTATACAGTTTAAAAACTCTCCCTTTTCTTTATTTCCCCTTCCTCCCCGTTCTCTGTTCATTTCTGGAAATCTCTGTTTACAGGAATTCTCCCCCTGGATTAATTTTACGTGAATTACCCTTTTCCGAAACGTAAGGTACCATGCTTTCATTCTCGCTTCTTTTGTCATTTATGGATACCCTTTCGGCCATGGATCTTAGATTTATTACATTCGATTAGGATTTTAAGTTTAATGGGAATGAAAAGATGATGAATTTGTCTATATATATACACGTGAATTACCCTGTTTCTAGTGCTTTAAGGAAGAAAACGGGGATTCATATGTTTTTTTTTCTCTTTTTCGATTGGGCTACATTCTCAGGGAAATGGGTAGTTTATTATGGATTTGTATGTGTAGTATTCTAATGCAAATGTGTAATCTAAAGATTGATGCTTTAACGTGTAATGTAAAGTGGAATGTTGTAGTATAAGTTGAGGCATTTTTATATCCTTTTATGGCAATGATAACATAATTCTTGTTTTCCTTGATAAAAAAAAAAAACATAATTCTTGTTTTCAGCATTGTTAGATTTCAACTCTGAGACTGAAATGTTTCGTTGTAGGATTGTATAATGATTTATGAAGCAAAATCGATACACTAAGAATAGGAAAATTTTCGATTCATGAGACGGGTTTGATGTGTTTTATGGTTAGAGGGTTTGTAACACTTATAAGCAGCATTTGAAGTTTTTGCCTTTTTTTGTTTTTTCAGTGTTACAAACTAAGAATTTATATACTAGATTTGCAGTAGTATTAATATCTATGGATTGCTGGGAATTGAAGTGTAGACTTAAATCTTCTATCTTTAGATCTTTCTAATATGGATTCAGGTCGGAATGATATGAAGATGCTAAGTTTGATTCCTTGCAGATTTGGTTCAGGGTTATATGCTAATCTAATCAACTAATGATCTAAATATCTTTGAAGTTGTTTTTCTAATTACAAACATTTACTCATATCCTTAGATCCTCTTGGTATTAAAAACCGTTAAATAGTTTTTCTACTATGTACCTTTTCTCCCATATCAGGCTAGTTTTTCCCAAAATGTTTTGGAAATAAGAATGCATCGGACAAGGAAGTGTGTAAAATGTGAAGTTCATTTCATAAACTTTAGTTTCGCAGAAACTGCAAGAAATAATTCTATTTTTTATATTCTGCAGGTAGTTTGGAATTTATAGTATTGGATTAAAATGTCTTCCCCGAGTAAGAGGAGAGAAATGGATGTAATGAAGTTGTAAGTTTCTCTTACATATTTTACATATGCATATTCATGCTGTTTTATGCTCACATGGTTCAATCTCTCTTTCGAATTTTGATGTGGAGAATGTTTGCAATTGCAATGCCTTTACTGAATAATATTTTCAATGGTGTTTTTGGGCACTTTTAGTTGCAAATTTCTAAAGTGGTTCTAGTAGTTTGGATAAGTTGGGATGTTTTGAACTATAAACTTAACAGGGTTAGCATCATGAAGATGTTTGTAGTGAAGATGGCAACTGGAATTGAATTTTTTGAATGGGAAGATTTATAATCTGAGAAATGGACTGGGTAGGGCAGGATAGGATTATACTTTGAATGGCAGATATTCATTAAATAATACTCATGAACTTCAACTGTCTGTGCTATTTCGATTCTTGGTAGTTCTACTTTATTTCAAAGAACTCTTTCCATTACCACTGGGTGAATTTTACTAAATTTGGATTTTAGTCTGAACTGCTGATGAGTTTTCTTTTCTTCCTTGTTCATTTTATCAGGATGATGAGTGATTATAATGTGGAAACAATAAATGATGGGCTCAATGAATTCAACGTCAAGTTTCATGGTCCCAAAGAAAGTATGTTTATACTAATCTGTACAATTTGTGTTCTGGTTATGTGTGTTTGGTATGACCCATCTCACATGGTATTCACATGCTTAAGTACTTCAAGTACTATTATCATCATCGTCATCATCATCATTATTAAGAGAGAAGATACAATATCTATCATTACAAATTCAACCAAAATACTTGGGTGATCAAATTCCCAAAATTTGCATCCATTATACGAACGGAAAACAGGTGCAGGACCATCAGAGAACTGTTGCATAGTGTTATATATGCTTATAGATTTGGAAATATGTTATTATTTTGATTAAACATACGAGAGCTTTATCTCTCTCGGATACCTCTCTTTTTCATTTTATGGAAGGGGTTTGATTTTGAAACTTTGTTGTGTTTGGAGAGTTTTCTTCATCTTTTAGTCTTTTATATGTATGCTATATAGCCTGTAGCCATTGTTTCTGTTGGGTAGTCCAAGTACTTGTTTTGAATCCACTTTTCCTTCTTTAATATCAACTTCAATGCTTACAGGTCTCTATGAAGGAGGGGTTTGGAAAATTCGGGTTGAGCTTCCGGATGCTTATCCATTCAAGTCTCCTTCTATTGGATTTGTGAACAAGATATTCCATCCAAACGTTGATGAACTGTGAGGAACTTATAATTTCAGAGTTGACTCTTACAAACTGCAATATCCATGCTGAAGATTTTTTTCATTCTTTAAATGTCTTCAAAAATGGTCTCTTTGAGCTTTCATGGTCATAAAATTTGGAATGGTTTTGCTAAGAAAAACACTTAATATGCTCTTGTATTAATTGTTAATAGACAAAAATTCCGGTAACCTTTTTATATTTCTGCATTTGCCATGCTGGTTCTTGTTCAAAGTTCTGAAAATCCGATTCTTCCCCTGTATTCAAATAATTGCA
Source organism: Hibiscus tridactylites (assembly GCA_958450335.1). Lineage (NCBI taxonomy): Eukaryota > Viridiplantae > Streptophyta > Magnoliopsida > Malvales > Malvaceae > Hibiscus > Hibiscus tridactylites. The sequence continues at coordinate 68,621,430 of OY288288.1, read as the reverse complement.
GGTCCGGTTCTGTATGCTTGGATGTTATTAACCAATCATGGAGTCCAATGTTCGGTAAGCATCAGCATACTGTCATTGGTTACTAATATAAGCAGGAGACTTTATTCGTTTTAAGGGAACCTGACTTCTTTTTCCTGTCGGTGCAGATCTTCTAAATATTTTCGAAGTTTTCCTTCCACAACTCTTGCTTTATCCAAACCCTTCAGACCCCCTAAATGGGGATGCAGCATCATTGATGATGAAGGATCGACAGCAATATGATCAAAAAGTAAAAGGTGATTACCTTGAACTGGTCTAGCTTCTTTTCCTTCATTCAGAATTGCTCTCGTCGAATGGCTCCAACGAGATGTTGCACACTGTGCACTTGGAAATTTTGTGATCCGCTCGTAAACTCATGATTTATGCTTTATTATAAGTCATCTATCTATGTGTGGAAGCAGAGTACTGTGAGCGATACGCAAAGCAAGAAGACATCACGAAATCCACAGGTGACAACGAGACTGATGACGATGACATCACTGATGAAGAAACCGGATCTAGTGATGATGAAATTGCTGGACATGCAGATCCATAGCTTACCTTGGAAGATATATGGCACTACGGATTAAACATTCGATAAAAGCGGTGACGAACCCCTTTGTTTTCCTAGTCATAGATAAAAATAGAAGAGGTAAGTAAAGTTAGTGATTTTCAACACGCTAGGACCCATAAGGAAAAATGGCAATAACTATTGATACATTAAAAATCAAATATTCTTATCAAACATCAGCTTGTATCTTCTTTCCCCATAGATCCTGTACTAAGGGAATACATTGTCTTGTATTTGTATTTGTATATGCTTGGTATTTGGTTACATTTGTTTTAACGTTTATGCTGAAATAAACACTTATTCATTGAATTCCTATTTTAATGCATACTTACAGCTGAACATGCATATACATGTACATGATGTCAGTTGAAAACGATGCTTTCTAAAACTTAGTCGTTTCGGCTGAGAAATTCCATGCGTGTGCCGTCTTGCATCGACACTGCATTAGGATGATTCTTTGACTGCTTCACTTTGCCGGCAATCAGATTAAAAATGTCAATTTAGAATGATTATTGACAGTTTTTTCCTCAATATAAGAATCCAGGCAAATTCAGCCATTTGGCAAGCAAACCATTTTCTTTTGGTTTGTTCTACTACAATTCATGATCAAGCAAACCCTTTTCATAAAGTTGGTAAAACCATGTTTCCGGCAACGAATCGAGTTCTCGTCCGGGTACTTCCCATTATGATATTTCTGCTCTTCCATGTCTCAAATTCAGAGAATGAAGAAGTGAAGCAATCACTGGTAAGATTCATGGACCAACTTGCAGCTGTAAATGTAGAGAGAGATCAAAGCTGGGGTTGGAACATGACATCAGACCCATGCAAACACAAATGGAAGGGCGTATCGTGTGATTTGCGGTTGCAGTCCGTCAAGAAAGTAGTTCTCGACAAGTTAAATCTCACCGGAGTTGTCGATATTGGTTCGATCTGCAAGGCGAGTTCCCTTTCTGTACTCAGCCTCGTCAAGAACGATGTTGTTGGATTGATATCAGAAGAGATAGGGAATTGCAAACGTTTGACTCATCTGTATTTAAACGGTAACCGATTATCAGGCCATCTTCCAGATTCTCTGACACTGTTGAGTAACTTGAAAAGGTTTGATGTATCCAACAATAACTTCTCCGGCAAGGTTCCCGATTTGTCCCGAATTTCGGGGCTACTTGCTTTCCTTGTTCAGAATAATCAACTTAGTGGAGAGATACCAAAGCTTGATTTCTCCAATCTGATGCAGTTCAATGTCTCTAACAACAACTTCAGCGGTCCACTTCCTGATGTAACAGGCCGGTTCTCCGGTAACAGTTGGTCAGGTAATCCGGAACTATGTGGAGAATTAATCTCAAAGGCATGTCCATCATCATCACCAGCACCACCAGCACCACCGAAATCTAAAGATTCATCGACGAAGCAGTTTCTTATCTACTCCGGTTATGCTGTTCTTGGCGTTATTACTCTGCTAGTCGTTGCCTTCGTATTAGTCGGTAAACGAAAGCCGAAAGACGACACAGCATATGCCGGGGTAAAGCAAGTAAACACATACTCTAGCAGTAGTTTTGATGAATCAAAGATCACCGTGCACAAATCAGAATATTCAGTAGGTTCTGAACAGAGTGGAGTGACCATGTCTCCGCTCGTAGTTCTTAGAAGTCCAACATCCCGAGCTTTAAAATTCGAGGACCTGCTTCGAGCACCAGCTGAATTGCTCGGAAAGGGAAAACATGGCAGCCTGTACAAGGTAAATCTCGACAACGGAGCGACGAGCTTGACGGTGAAGAGAATAAAGGACCGGCCTGCTACGAGTCAAGACTTCAAGAGGAGAATGCAGAGGCTGCACCAGGCAAGGCATCCGAACATATTGCCATCAGTTGCCTTCTACAGTTCTAAACAAGAGAAGCTCGTGGTATACGAATATCAACCAAACGGAAGCCTTTCTAGGCTACTCCAAGGTAAATTCCATTCTTCAACAACTCTACATATCTAAATAACATATCACAATTATGTTTTCATGTCGATTCTATTAGAAATTAAGCGTTAATCTAAGAATAAATAATAAGATAAAATAATATTATTTAAAGGAACAGTACAAAATTAAGAACAATACAATATAAATCAAACTGATTTAGAATCAAAAGAAACGTGTTGAGGCCTGCACGGATGCAGTTTCTTTAAGACAGATTTTCGGCCACTCTTATGGTGCTCGAATTTATTAGTTGTCTGTCTCCCATGATACAACAGCATAAGATCAGCCACAATTGAACTAATATGGAGATCACCAACCAACTATTACCTTCGCCTATCACCGAAAACCACTTGTAAAATCTACAGAGTAAAATAATAAAAAATTTCTGTGATTTTTTTGTTTTGTTTTTGTAAACCTAGAAGCTTTACTCCCTGAGGGTATGAGTGGAAATTTTGACCTGATGAACCATTTAATATTAAGAATCAATTGATTCTCCTATAAAGCAACTTTCAAAATTATTATATGCACATTTACAAACCAACAATTGGTTCCACATTTTACTCAGCAACATTTGAATCAATTTCTTATTCAAAGCTCCAAAATTATCAAAATTTTTCAACAGATTCAAGATCCAAAAACGGCGAGACGTTCGACTTTAGAAGCCGATTAAACGTTGCAGCTACAATTGCAGATGCTTTAGCATACATGCACGAGGAGCTGAATGAAGATGGAATCGCTCATGGTAACTTGAAATCTACAAACATACTGTTCAACAACAACATGGACCCTTGTGTGAGTGAATATGGAGTAATGGTTTGGGAATGTGAAGGTCCATCATCTGGTTCGGATCCTGGTGGCCATGGTTTCAGAAGCTTTAAAGAAGATATCTATGGTTTTGGGGTGATTCTTCTTGAACTCGTAACGGGGAAGACGGTCCAGGGTGATGAGTTGGAGTTGGTCCAGTGGGTGAACTCGGTGGCTAGAGATGAGTGGAGGGTTGTTGAAGTTTTTGATAGAGGGTTGGTTTTGGAAGGAGCAAGTGAGGAGAGGTTGGTGATGCTTTTGAGGATAGCATTGAAGTGCTTAAACCCTAATCCTTGTGAAAGGCCAAATATGAACCGAGTTGCTCTCATCATCAACTCACTCGAAGAAGATGAAGCAAGCCCGATGAGCAGCTCTCACACTAGTGGTTATTACTTGTAAGGTACACCGAGTTCATTCAAATATCGGTCTGGTTTTATTTTGATTATTGAACTATGAATTTTATTAATCAGATTATTAAACTTTTAAAATAGTTTCAACTAAGTTATTGATAGTTAAACTTTTGACAAAAAAGATGAATAAAATTGTATAATTCTGTATTTAGTCTTTCTTACTTGTACACTCTATAAATTTAATCCTAATTTGAATTAAGATGACATGCGTCACCATCTAATTGGTGTAAATCAAAACGAAAAACAAACAAATGAGATGGAAGGCAGATAAGGGGTGAGCAAAACTTGACTCGAAAAAATTGAATAACTCGACTCGACTCGAGCCGAAAATACTCAACTCGTCTTGACTCGACTCGATAAAATTTCAAATAAAGTTTGAGTTGTAAAATAGAATTCGAATAACTTGAAACTTTTAGTAATTAATGGATTTATTTTTAAGTTCTAGACGAGTCCCTCAATTTTTTATGGTATATATATACCGATATATAAAAATATGTAGAAATATTGTCACATATGAAAATATATATATATATATATATATATATATATATATATATATATAGAAAATACTTTGATGCACAAGCCCTTTAATTTTAGGGTTTAGGGTTTAATGTTTTAGGCTAGGGTTTAGGGGTTTAGTATGTAGGGTATATAATTTAAGGTTTATGAGTAGAGTTTAGGGCTTAGGGTTTAGGTTTTAGGTCGCTAAGGTTTGTGATTTAGATTTTAAATTTTATAAAAGGATTGTGTAAAAAAAATTTACACAGCTTGTGCATCAAAATAAAACTCTATATATATATATATATATATATATATAATATAATTATATATATATATATATATATATATATATGTGCATATCTTATATGATTAGGGAAGGTTGTTTAAAGTGGAATCAAACCGTACTATAACATGATAAATAATTACAAATAATTTTTTATAAGAACTCGAAAACTCGACTTGAATCGAAAAAATTTTAAATAAATTTTGAGTTGTAAAATATGACGCGTTAACTCAAATAATTCAAAATTTTTTAAATTAAGTTAAAATTAAGATCAAATTAGTATAATGTGTAAGTAAAAATAATTAAATGTGTAATTATATAATTTTATTTAACTGTCACATTATCATTTCGTCAAAAGTTAACCGTCAATAGTTTGATTGATATCGTTTAGTCTAATTGATAATATTCATAGTTTGATGGTCAAAATAAAATCAAGCCCAAAATTTATGACCTTGGAGGTAATTTATCCTTCAGGTGGTGACCGTTAGGTGTGGAATGTAGGTGACCATTCGGCGTGGAATGTACGTTTAATATTAAATAAGTGGTCCATACATTATACATATTTATTTAGAGCAAAAATATATTCGCGTGATCAAGTTAAATCTCTATTTTTAGGAGGTAATCATAAAAATTAAATAAATCGAAAATTGATTGAACGATTATGTTCAAACGATTAATGGTTCTTTAAATTTGTAATCATTTGAATTAAATTGAATATTATTTTTATGTTTATAATATTGTTGGGGATAAGAATGAGACGACAATGATTTTAAGCAGTTTACTCTTTATGACTTAAACGTCTATATTAAAGTAATAGTCACGGTTTTTGGAATTAATTGGAATAGTTGTGTAGAAAAATAGTATTTTTGTTCCACATAAGGTAAACTCGTTTTTTTGCTAAGCGTGAGTTTGAAACTAAATTTTAACTAAATGCGAGTTATTTATTGAATGAGTAGGTAAGAAATAAAAAATAATAATTTACCAATTTTTTTTTACACAAAATTCACTTTTAACTAAGCGCGAATTTAAAATTCGCTTTTGACTAAACGTGTTTACTTTACGTGGACCGATTGAAAAAAAAAATATACATAACTATTAATAGGATTACCTTTTCAATTAATTCTAAAAAGGGAATACTCCCTACTATAGCCGAAAACTTCCATCATTGGTTGATTGTGATTGAAAATAAAAACAAGAAAAAAAGTGCGGAGATACAATACAACATATATATATATATATATATATATATATATATATATATATATATAATATCTCAAATAATGAAAATAACTTTAAAATACTATGTAAGAATTTTTAGTTATTGTTATTTACTTGAAAAATTATTTATTTAAAAATGTTTATTATTTTTTTAAATGTAAAAATATCTAAACTTTAATATAAAAAAATAAAAAAATTAAACCGAACCACACAAAAATAAAAGGGTAAACTACTGATACATGGAAATAGAAAATTGCAGGAAGAAGAAAGGCATTGCGAACAGAAGCTGAGAAGATATGTAGTAAATGACTTACATGCCTTATGTATCACCAGATTGTGACATTTAAGGATTTCCTGATTCCTACTGCCATGAAGATTGCTTGTATCCATCCCACCCTCCTTCGGGTTCCTTCCTTTTCAAAATGCCACCTGGAACCTGATACATTCTTGCTTGCTCCTCCGCTAGGGGATGTGAACTCGCAACAGACAGTTGCCTTAATGCAAGAGGTGTCATTTCATCTCTTCCTTCAATATCTAGGACTCCAGGCCCAGCATTTAAGTCTAGACCTTGCCTTCCCCATTGCCTACCATTCTCAGCACCACCATTACTACTACTACCATCACGAAGGCTAATAACATAGGGCCTTGGGTAATGGGAAGGAGCAGCACCAGCAGGTCGCAACAATTGTGCATGGACTGGAGGGAAACAGAACCTACCAGCAGGAGACGAATCAACATAAGTCGTTGAACTGGCAGAAAAGCTAGTTGAAGGAAGAGGAAATGGTGTTCCAAAGGGGAAAACAGGATATTGGTAATGAGTTGATGGGAATGGCACTGCTGATGAAGACGACAACACGGGTTCCCTATAGACATCAGGATTAAAAGGGGTGACACCAATAGGTGGGCCCAACACCCTCTGTGGCCCACCAGTTGCAACCATTGGAAAAGGCTGCTCTCTATCCGGCAAGATTGATTGAATTGTGATAGATGAGTATGTATTCTCTGTAGGAAACCATGATGAGAAATTACCCATCTCAGTAGTGTTCATCCGCAGGCTCGAAACTGGCGGCTGAGATGAGGCATTGCTGCTTCTGGCATTATGGCTAAATAACAATGGTTCCGCACTTACTTCATCAACAGCAGGTCCATTGTTCAAATCAAAGTCCCTACGGACAGTTACTTCACTATTAAGAATCCCAGCAAATGATTTTATAGGATGCATAGGGACATCCAGTCTACGACTATAGCCAGTAGTCAAGTGATTACCCAAATCAGCAGGCTCATCAACTCTATTCAAATCAAGATCAAGTCCCCCAGAGGAACGATCAGGTGGTGAACCCACCAACCCACAGGTTAAATCGCGAGTACTTGTACGGTCTAGTGCAGAGTATGTGCCACGGGAAGCTAGATCCTGAAGGACTCTCTCGTCATGTACATTCAAATCAATATCCAATGGGGGACGATTTTGTTTCCCAGAAGTAGCATCAGCAATAGAAGCGTTACTTGTGACCAGAGGCATATCAAGAATCTTTCTGGGTTCAGCTGGCCGAAATGCACTTGTGGCTGCTGATCCCTTCCAACCAAGTGCTCCTTTAGTCCGCAGTAGGTCATCTGGGGGAACAAATGGCCCTTTAGCAGCAGCAGCCACAGTAATTGAAGCAGGAAGGTTGCTCAACATAGAAGAAACAGGGAAAGGCAATGGGTTAATTAGTTGGACAGGAGCTGAACATCCTGAAGCTATCGAGCTATTAGGATCCCCATATTTTCCCTCATCTGCATTAAAGCCTTCATTCAAGTCAAATTCTACTTTTGAATCTGTATCTGCACCATCTGTATACGGAGCATCTGTAGTGGTTGACATCCCTTCTTCCGCATCAATTGCCTCTTCACCAGTCAAATTAGATTCCCTTGGCCTCATAGGTTGTTCGGTTTCCATTAATGTAGGTGATCCAGCAAGTGGTCCGTTACCCTCACAATCTTTTAAATTCTTCTCCTCATGCTCACCTTTCTGGGCATTGACAGCTGAAACAAAAACAGATGCAATTAATTACCAATTTATGATGAATGAATAGTAAATGGAAAAAATTGATTAATATGTACTTCATATTTAATTAAGAGATCAACAATAAGAGAAGCATTACTTTCCGATTCACCGGCATGACTAGGTGCATCAGTCTTGACAATCTTATCAGCCTTAACTTCATCAGCATTTTCCAAAACCGAATCTTTACCAAAACCAGGAGGCAATGCATCTTTCTCTATTTCTTTGGTGAGATGTTCAATAATTGGTGACTTCTGATGACTCTGTGAACTTCTTTCTGAACCTTCAGTGATATTTTTCTTCTTGTCAACTTCAACAGAAGGTACAGCTGAAGGGGCTAGAACTTCTTTCTCAACTTTTACAAACGGGCCTAAGACCTTATCTTTATTTACCACAGAACTGCACCCTTTTAATTTAGTACCCAAACTGCCATCATCATCCACTCCGCCGGCCTTTTTCTCCAGGTGCTCTTTGTAAACTCCGATATCAGTAGTCTTCTCCCCAATGCTTGAAGTGGGCAAATAGGTGGTGCTTGCAATTTCCTTTAATTTACCATTTTCAAGACATGAATCTGCAGTAATACTTGAAGAAGTTAAATGCTTGTTCAACTCTCCAGATTTTTCTTGAGAGGAACCGATCTTGCTGTCTGCATCCTTAGCCCTTGAATTATCACCAACCGCCTGCTTTAGATGCACATCATCGGCACTCTCAACAGACTGATTATGATCTTGAACAACCTCATCCCCAGAAGAAGGTTGTAGTTTTACATCGCCTGTGTAAGAGTGCTCAACAAGGGGGGCATTTCTTTGTGGAGAATCAATCAGTGATCCAGCAGCCACACTAGCAAGCAGATTCATTCCTGCATCGTCTCCAGCCGGTATGCACACATTTGATTCAGAGTACTCGACACCATCAACTGGAGCATTCATGGGGCTGAAAGAAGCCTCTGGCACTTTCCCTGATTTATGTTTGTTTCCTGAAGATGAAGCAGTTTTCGTAACTTCAGTAGTTTTCCTAGCATCTTCTCCAGCCCTACAGTTATCTTCATCAGGAACAGCTGCAGGTGAACCATCTCCCTCATTAGACCCCATCAGCATGTCTTTGAAGTCATTGCTCTGCCATGATTCAGAATTCACATCAGTAATAACATTTGTCTGGCAAGTATCATTCTTCTCCTTCATGTTACGATTGGATTGTTCATGTGTCTCTAAGAGCACAGGAGAAGAAGCTCTGCTATTAATGACTGAATGATCTTCAAGAGACCCTCCACTGGCACTTTGTACTGGACTTCTACCTCGATTTGGGATCTTAACAATCAACTTATGACTATTAGACTCAGCTATAGGAGCATCCACGGCCTTTTCACATGTTAAGCCAGACTGTACTACTTTTTCTGAAGCAAGGTTTTTGTGCAAAGAAGAATTTTTGCCTGAACTAGTTTCCCTTTGAACTCCGGTTGACCCTGGGAAACCATTATTGGATTTCCGATGCCGTGAAGAATTACCCGAGATCTTAGTCCCTGATCCAGAACCAGCAGCAGAACTTCTCGAATCCTCCTTTACAGAAACTCCGCCGGTCTTTCCATAGTCACTAGAACAAGACTGACTGTTGTTGTGGGACTGACTCGAACTGCTGCTCTTCTCATCCCTTGCAGTTGTTTGAGGATCAGAGGAGCCAACGACAGTAGCATTTCGTGCCTGCACATCTTTTAAGTTTGCACCAGCAGAAGCAGGTGATGTTGCTGCCTTCATAGACCCCATTGATGCAGAAGCACTCTTGGTAGCATTCTCTCCTTGAGCAAGCTTAATCGAACCAGTTTTTAAGGCAGAAGGTTGTGTTACTGAACTCTTCACGGCAACCTCGGATGATCCAGAATGCTTGCTTCCACAGTGAGAAACTTCCGGAAGTCGAGGCCTTGCAGGCCAAGGAACAGCTTGATTTGAGCCAGACTTGGCGTCCATCTCAGCCTCAACTCTTTTTTTCCATGTATCAACTAAACTCCTTGCTTTCTTCTGTATTTCTATATTCTTATGACTACGCAAATGATTCACCGACTTGCCAATATTACACATCTGCAGAGCTGTAAGATTTACAGGTAGCTTATCAAGTGCACGGAGTAAGGTTAAAAGAAAATCATCAACTGATCTATCATCCTTGGAGCCACTACCATCACCAATCTTCCCTTTGTGGACTTCCTGGAGCCATTCATCAAAAACGCGCAACCCTCTGAGCTGAATAAAACGACTAAGACAATCAACCTTGTTTGTAGCAGCTATTACACCAGCAAGCATTGACCGGCTTACCAAGTCAATTTTCTTCTCATTTCTCTCAGGCACCATGAGATGAACCAATTTCTCTACTCCTTCAGAATCTTCTAGTCCCCCCTTTTCAGTGATTTTTGCAATCTCAAACTTTAAACTAATTTCTCGTCTACTATGACCAGAATCCCCATCATCTATTTTACTAGTGCGCTCCCGCTTGACAAACTCAGAGCCTTGATCACCGCGCTCCCTTTTCTTTCCCTTACCCTGAGAAGGAAATGATGAAGCACTGTTCTGTGCACCCTCTAAACCAGGTTTTAACTGTGATGTTGATGTTGGACCATTCACTGGCTTTGGAGAACAGCCATCTGGTTGCACTGTAGCATGCATTTCTAAACGTGTCTTATATAATAACTGATCTACTTCTTCTTGTCGTTCCTGTAAAAGGAAAAGATGTGAATTATGAAAGTTCAAATTAAGAATAGATTAGATTGCTGAAAGAGCATCTAACTCACATTAATATAATCTTGATCGGTTAACCACCATAAACACTTGTTTGTAATGTCATAAACTCTCCGGCACACAAATGAGCAAATCCCTGGTGGAAGTTCAACGTCTTTAGGAAGAAATGCAACTTTACACGGATGGAGTAATGATGCAGCAGGGGTCTCATCCTCATGAAAGGAATAAAAGATTTCGTTTGGCGCAGCTTCCAACAGGATGCCTTTGCCAAGTTTCACTTCAGCAGGTCGATAAAGCCAATTCACACCCAAGTTTAACTTATTTTCCTTGCTAGCAATTAGACAACGAATTATTCCAATGAAAGGTGGAGAATCTAGAGATGGTTTGAAAAGAGCACAGTCACCAACACTGATCTTGCGTCCATCCTATTAGGGGGAGACCAGGCATGCAAACATCATCAGTGCATATATATAAACAATTGGGATGAAAAGAAGAAAAAGATGATGATGATGAAGAAGAATAGCACCATAAACTAAGCAACCTAACTGTAGTACAAATGGTAATAAATTACAGACAGAACCAAGGCAAAAGAAAAACCTCAGCCATCAGCTAGAAAATTGCCTAACCAAATGAATATGCTGATTATATCAATAATCCAACACCATTAGAGAAGAAAGATGTCTTAGATGAATAAGTGCAGAAAATGATGCATATAACGTCAATTCGAGCATAATTGGTAATCAACTATAATAATATATAAGCAAATTCCACAAGACTTCACCAATATCAAGAACAAGGAAGACTAGATATTTCACATACTAAAAATGTGGCTATTCCTATTTCACGCGCTACTCTTTAAATACTTGGATATATTACGGTGCTGCTTCAACAAAAATTATTATCTAACAACTAGGGCCCCATTGAGGGTGTCAAATATATTTCTCCAGATTAATTTTGTCATATTATATGGCTAGAGATAAGATACAACTCTAATGACACATCTTCAATTTTAGCAGAGAAAACACCAGGCAAAACAAAAATCATGTTCCTACAAGTATGTTAAAACATGATTATAAATAGGAAGAGCAATACACATGCTTTATAAATTACAGTTAGCTTTTTACATATAATAGAAGAGGAATATAACCATAATGCCGGTGATTACACCTTAATCATGAAGTACATAAAATTGGAAATTTTTCCTCACTGATTAGTTTGATTTTTCAAGCTCTTCTAAAATTGGAATTTTTTTCAAAAATTATTAAAAACCATAATGCCGGTGATTACCCGTTAATCATTATTATTCCTGAAAGTAGGCGAATTGCCAAAAATAGGTTCATTTATATCAATCCATCTACAATCCAGATATTTCTACCATCTCAGAAACATTTTTTTCCTGGAATTCCCTTACATCTTGGAGGAAGAAAAAAACACCCCGCAGAATACTAAGCAACTATTGCTCCAAGTCCGCAATTAACATTTTCAGGAAAGTGTAGACAAATGTTAATCCATTCAAAGAGAGTGGAGAGATGTGTTACCCTATCTTAACCAACTTATAACGCAGTACAACTGCTCTCCACAGCTGCAACACCATATGAACCACAAAATCAACCCAAAACATAAAAACTTAAACGCCTCGGTAGAAACCAGTCCAAAATTCTCCAAAACAATCCAGAAAGTAGATCAGATTTTTCTCCAAAAGAGCTAAAAAAATCATCCACAAATTTCAATTCAAGAAAACGGAATCTAAGAAAATAAGGACTATTTCCCCAATTCCCCATCAATCCGGCCACCATCTCAAAATTCTCAAGCAAAATCGAACCTCTTCATTTCCAAATATAAATACGATAAACCCTTCTTAGTTCTTAGCAAATCACCTGATATAACAAAAACAAGCGAACAAAGAGGAAAATCGGGAAAATAAAGAAAAATTAATCCAATCAAATTAAGTAAGGTAAAGTTGCTTTAGAAAGTTATACCTTTGAAAAGGAATCAACAGTTAGGGAAGAAGAAAAACAGGGAGAAGCACCACCATCACCACTCAGAACCGCCGTTCCACGCGTAGGGACTGTCCACATGTGCCGTACCTTTTTCCTCTCCTCACCTCCTTCCCGCCCATGCATAGCCTTGCATTTTCCCCTTCGAGTACCATCAATCTACCCGCCTAATGTTTATCCTTTTTTCCCGTCTTCAATTCCAGCTCCCCTTCTTTCACCAATTCCAAACCCTAGATCCGCCCCAACCGCAACCTTCCAACAATCTGCCAAAAATCTCCCCTTAACAAAACCCTAATTTCCCCAATCACAAATCCAAAAAAGAACCCGATTTCCCTTCCACCGTGAATCCCCCGATTACCCAATCTAATTCAACCTCAGATCCATCCACCTCGTTCGATTTCTCAAGCCGCCTTTCGATCTACAGAATAAAATAAAAAAGAAAACTTGGGATTAAAATTAAAATTAAAAGGAAAGAACTGAAATGATTTTTCTCAATTTCTAGAGAGAGATATCGAAGAGTGAGAAAAAGCGATAGAGAGAGAGAGGGACGGCAAAAGAAAAGGCGTACTTCGATACATTAGTAGGGCAGAGCGGGCAGTGGGTTCGGGCAGATCGGGTAGTTCGGGGGAGTCCTTAACATTTGCGAGATAAAGTCACGGGCTGTGACAGAAAGTCAGAAACTTGATAGATGACGTGTATGGGATTCCAGAATGGGACTGGAGGACTAAGATTTCTGAATTTAGAAGCGTTGACTGATAGCTTTGCTGCTTAAGGCAGAAAAAGGTTCAACCTATATAAATTATACTCGAATAAATATACATTTTGGTACTTGAATCTGATTTTAAAATTCAATTTAGTACTTCAATTTTTCTATCGAATTAGACACGTTAATTTGGATCTTTTGTTTAAATTAGTAATTAAATTTGATTTTTGTTCAATTAAATATATGATTTTGATTTATTAGTTCAAATTGATACTTGAACTTAATTTGTTGGTTCGAATTTGATTGTTTAGGATTTAGATAGGTTCGAGTCAAGCGGACTTAGAAGAATTCAAATAGTTTTAAAATTTTATAAAATATAAATAATTTTATTTCAGATGTAATAGTTAATTGAACAAAATAAGTTATATAAGTACCGAATTGAACTAAGAAACTGCGTTTCAGATACCATATTAAATCTTGAAGATAAATTCAAGTACCAAAATACATATTTACCCGTTATAGGGGTTTAGAACAATTAAATTTTGTTGGTTTTAATTGGATCTGCCACGCGCTCACTCCTTTGTTGGTTTGGCCAACCTTTTTGATTTCCAATTGGGCTTTGGACCGGATTTATTTGGGCCAGTCTTATTTGAACTTTATTTAATTTATAAATTTTATTTCTACTTTGCATTCTTCGACTTGAAACAGTCTAATTTTTCGTATAAAAAAACTTGCATTGATTTAACTCGAATCATTATTTTATAACTTTGAATTAACTTGAAAAAAAATCAAATAAAATTTTTAATTATAAAATAAGAATTTGAATAATTTAAAAGAATTTAGTAATTAGTGGATTAGTTTTCAAGCTCAAGTTGAGTCTCACAATTTTGTATGACATATTTTATATTGCATATGAATAAAGGAAAATACTATGATATAAAAACGTTTATAAAACTTTAGTTTACACAAGCCTTTCAGTTTTATGGTTTAGATATTTAGGTTGTGGTTTGGGTTTTAGGTTGTATGGTGTAGAATTTAAGGTTTATGGTTAGAATTTAGAGTTTAGGATTTAAGGTTTTAGGTTTTAAGCTGTTATGGCTAGGGATTTAGGTTTTAGATTGTATGGCTTAAATATGAAGGATTGTGCAAATTTGTTTACACAGCTCGTGTATGAAAATATAACCCATGAATAAATATATATCGTATATGGTTATAAAAAGCTGTTTAAATTAGAACCAATTACTACTGTAACATTATAAATATATACAATTAAATTTGAACATAAAGTGGAATAAATCGATAACTCGAATTTCATAAATTCGATTTGACTCAGAAAAATTTAAATAAAATTTAAATTATAAAATATGACTCATAAACTTAACTAAATCGAAATTTTTTTACTCGACTAGATTTGATCAAATGCTTATCCCATATTTATTTCGTGCCATAACAACAAATTTGGCGTTAAAGAAATGTATGACTTCATGGCCAATGGGACATGGGATTTAGTGCAATATAACAAATAACAAATGTAGATAAATTTGTGTAGATTACGCGGTTTGAAGTCATATAATTTATGAGGAACAACGTCATTTTTTCTCATTAAAACCACTTAACCCTTTCGAGAAATACATTAATTTTTTTTTATTTGTGGTTTAACTCCCAACAAAAGATTTTATTTGTGAAACTATACAAATTCAAAAATATTAAATTTGTTAAACGGATAACATTAACCATGTAATATAATTTACCTTATTTGATTCTTTTCATCGGTACAAAGACTAAATTGATCCATTCCGTAGAAAAAGGGACTAATTTGAAGTAGCCTCTACACTGCAAGGACTGAACGATCCATTTAATAATAGAGTGACTAATTTAAACAGATTCTATAAAAAAGGACTTGACATGTACCTTCACCCATAGAAGAATAAAAACAGTTCTTAATTTAGAACCCTCATATCATTCCCAATGCCATTGGAGTAAGTTGCTTGGACTCGGCGCGGTTACGAGAATTCACGTTTAAGTTGAGAATTCGTGTTTGAAGAGAAGTTGAAATTTTTTGTTTCTCTAAACGCATGAGTAATTTCGGCGGAGAAGTAACGTACGGAGGCCCCAAAAGCAGCTCGTTTAAGAACCATCAGTACTTTTAGGTTTGTAGGATCCACAATCCGCAGTAACCAGCCATGCTGCATGATCTTCTTCTACATGTACGTAGTCGAGCCGACTCCGCATTCCTCATCACTGAAACGCCTATGATCAGCACGAGAATCAGGGATGCGGCACGCGACCTTGACCCGCCGGACACCGTAACCTGATATCAATGCTACTGCAGGAATAACTTAATGATTATAACATAAAAGGTTGGATGAAGCAAAACATGCATATAATTGGGAAGTGTTTCAGATACAGAATAGAAGATAAATGCAATGTTCAATATGACCAAACAACTCTCTATACTGAATAATAGATCTCGCATGACATGAGAGCACGGTTAGGACTGTAAACGAATCGAACTTTCAGTGAACCGTTCGGCGAGAAATTTGTTTATTTATTAAACGAACGAATATGAATAATATTTTTGTTTTCGTTTAATTAAATGAACGGACACAAATAAAGAGCTCGTTCGTGAACGTTCGACAATCCGTTTGCTTAAATTTATTCACATATGTATTTCTCACCTAACAGCTCATTATCTATTTCATTTCACGATAGATTGAGAAAAAAAAAACCCCGCTAAATTGCTTTTGTTCTGCCTTCCTAGTTCCACACCACCCAGCACGAGCAACTTGCTTTTCCATGTAGCTTATTTAATATTTATGCATGTTTTTTTATTGTATTCAAACAAATTAATTCTGAAATTGTATTTTATATTAATGAATTTTATGTGGTTACTGCTGATGTGGTTTGTGTTCGTTTATAATTTTAACGAACGAACACGAGTAAGATACATTCCTAACGAATGAATATGAACAAAAAAATTTGTTCGTTTAATTGTTCATGTTCGTACATTTGTTCAATTAAAGTTAAACGAACGAATATAAATATATCTCGTTGGTGTTTGTCCTGTTTGTTTACATGTAATACATAGCAAAGGTTTTTAAGCACATTTACGTAGAGCACGTAATGCTGCATATCCGTACCTGGGGTCACCAACGTTTTTTAAGCACATGTGCTATTTAAATTTTAACATGTAGTTTATCACCACCAGTTCACCACTAAATGTTTGCGAGCAGCAGTAACCAATATAATATGTTCAAAATATTGAGTGATAAACGAGAAATTAATACTCAAAATAAATTTTATGTTTATGTTTTTAAGGAAAAATGAAGGCTTAGAACGAGTAAAAATCTCCTGCCCCCTAACCATGCCTCCTTCTATGCCCCCTGCCTAAAAATACTTAAACATTAAATCTTGCCCCATAACCCTAATTTTTATATCCTAAACCCCAAACCCCAAACCTTAAAAAAATACACCCTACCTCTAATTCCCTATACCATAACCCTAAGCCCTAACCTTAAATCCCAAAACCTAAACCCTAAACCCACTATTTTAAAGTGGGGGCACAAATGGGGGCATACTTTGGGGGCAGATGATTTTCATCCGCTTAGAACACTTTCATCTCACATCGAAAATCTGTGAGGTATGAAAAAGTGTTTATAAGCTTGAACCAACCTAAATTAAATTAAATATTTTTTTTAAAAAATAAAATTATATATATAATTGTGTGTATATAAAAAAATTATCTAAAATGTAAAGCAGGAAAAAAGAATGATAATTTTGAAGTGAAAATGTTTGATTTTTAAATGTTTATAAGTAAATTTTTTGTTGCTCAAGAGGAAAATTTAATAATATTTTTTGTATTAAAATATTTTAAAAAAATATTTATATCTCTTACCGATTATAAATTAAGAATCATATTTTAATAAATTGCACAGAGCCCCAAAATCTTTGAACCAACATATTAATTTGGTTCATGATCTTCTTAATTTATTCACATATAAAGCTATAGTTTCCTTGTGTAAATCAACCCAGTTTTGTAATCAATAAAACTATTTATTTTTTAAATATTCTCATATGGTTCGAGAAGAAAGAAAATCTATTTTCGCCTTTAAAATTCTGTAAGTTCACCCCTTAAAATTATGTAAGTTCGCCCCCTAACATAAAGTTATGCATCTGTCCTGACTAATTGTACTTCAGTTTTGATAGATGAACGGGGATTGATTTGTAACTAGATGTTTCTTGTTGTATAGGGGTTGATTGTAATTTCTGGATGTTTTGTGGTAATTCTTTTAGATTAATAAAACGACATTTATTCAAAATAAAAAATATTTTAAATAATTTACTTAAAACTTTTTCACTGTTGAACCTGGAAAAAATATCTGGTCTTAGAAAGCATTAATGGAATGATGGCATAAATTTTCAAGATATAAATGTGGGATAATTTTACATTAGATGACATGTACCGCAATGTACCACTAATTATGTGTACCACAATGTATTATTAATCATTTTAATTAATTTTAAAATTATAGGTCCAAAAATGTTATTATCCCTTTTTAAATAAACTCTTAAAAACATTTTTATATTATTTTTCAGATTTTTTATTTTTTTATTTCAAAAAATAATCAAAGTTTTATTTCTATAATAAATACTACATCAACTTTAATTTAAATTTTATTGGAAAAATATATTAAGTAGTTATATTTTTTATCTAATATATAACTAATCTTCATCAACTCCAACTAAAAAAATCCTATCCGTCGCCGATTCTTCTGCCGCCATCATTTTAATCACCGACGATTGATCTTTGTCGACGTTGTTTCGCCCCTCACCGGCACCGACTCTGTCAACAACACAATAAAGTAATCATCGTACATATAAAAATTTCCGGCAATTGATCTTAAAAAATTCCAATTAACTTACCTCATCGGAACTTAATGTGCAATCTCAATAAAGCAATCATCATACAATAAACCAATTTTATGTAGTATTTAATATAGTAATAAAATTTTGATTATTTTTTGAATTAAAAAAACTGAAAATAATATAAAAATTATTTTTTAAGATTTTATTAAAAGAAGATAATAACACTTTTAGTTCTTATAATTTTAAAACTAATTAAAATAATTAATGATATATTACGATATATATAATTAGTAATATATATCTATTTTAAAATTATTACTAAATGTAACTGTAATTTTAAGAAACTTGGATTTGAATTTTTTATTTTTTACTTTTCTATTTGGCATGGTTAGGTGTTGTGAGAAAAAAAAAACATATTTTTCCACTGATTTTTTTAAGACGAAATGATTACACGAAATGCCTTTTATGTAATAATTTAAGTGTATAGTATAGTCAAGCAAAAGTGTTGACCGTTGAGTTATTCTTTTAAGACCCAAAAGCCATCAGATAAAACGGTGGTCAAACACGTTACGCGTGGGGGAAAACAGACTAACTGTGTGCTGCCGCTTACAATTAGACTTAATACAAAAAATTTGACCGGAAAAAATTTAAAATAAAATTTAATTATAAAATATATATTCAAATAGCTCTAATTTTTAATAATTTAGCGGATTAATTTTTAAATTAGAGGTTTGAGATATAATTAGAGGTTTGACCAGTCAAATCCGTTAATATTGTTATTTAGTAAATAACGAATTGAAAGAGCGGTTTGGGGTGAAACTGCTAATTTTGAAAAAGCTCATAATATGAGCTTTTTGAGATTAGAGGTTTGATATTAGAGTTGTAAAGATTCTTTTACCCTTACCAGTTACCAAAAATCTCAAAATAATCTAAATTAAATATTTTCTCACCATATTTAAAGCTAATCCTATTTAAATCATTTGAATATGTTTAGAAAAATTATATTAAAATAATTATATAAAAAATAAATTAATATATAAATCATCTGAATATGTTTAAAAAAGTTATATTAAAAATAATTTTATAGATCTAATTGATAGTAATTAGATACAAAATATTGATAACTAATAAACAATTCAAACAAGTATTGAATATAAACATATCCTTATATGTCATTTTATTTGTTTAAATAATCTAACAGCTATCAGCTAATTTTACCAAATACTTTTATACAATCGGCTAATACAATCTGATAGTCAAATCAGCTAATGCAATTCGCTATACGCTATCAGCTATCCGCCAATTGCTAAACATGATCATAATATAATATAAAGAAATACTTGTATATTTATATGGTTACATAAAGTCATTTTAATTGAAACGAAATAGTATTATAACATTTCAAATGTTTACAATTAAATTTAAACAAATACTCGAACAAATTAACTCCAATCAAATTTCATAAATTTATCTTAATAAAATTTAAACTCAACTCGATAAAAAAAAAAGAAGCTGCTCTGACTCTACGTTCTAGCAGTCTGTATCTGTATCAGTATATATCAATATCAGAGTCAAAAGCCAAATCTGAAACCCAAAACTCCGACTGTTAAAAATTTGTTTATACGATTTGTCTCCTGCCTCCATTAATGGTGATTTTCACGTACAACGTAACACCGCCATTTACTTTTGATATTAATACACGGAAATGGGGAGGAATAGTGGCAGTGAATTTGACAGGACAAGGAACAAGTGGGGGATAATGCTCCCTCCTTCTCTGCTTTAAAAAGATTTTGTAAGATCTTACATTAAGATGTTGGATTGGATGGATCTTCACCTTTTCCTCTCTCTTTTTTAAACACCCTTCTCTTTCTTCTTTATTTTCAAACCCCCCAAATCCACCATTGTTGTTTCCTTGTTTCCAAAACCATTCTACGGTCGTAATGGAGGCTGCCGGTGAGGTTTTACGGTCTGGGTCTTCTCAGGAGTTGCATGTTCTTGCCGTGGATGATAGTTATGTGGATCGTAAGGTTATTGAGAAGTTGCTGAAGATTTCTTCTTGTAAAGGTATGTAGTTTGTACTGATTGGGTTTTGATTTCCTCGTATTGTTTTTTTTTTGGATCAAAATTTGATTTTGAGGATTGGGTTTGGTTTTTTTGATTTGAGTGCAGTGACGGCTGTGGAGAGTGGGGCAAGAGCTTTACAGTTTCTTGGTTTGGATGGAGAAAAAGGAGCTCTGGGTTTCAATGTGAGTTGTTTTTATCTGTTTGGTTGCTGAGAAAATATTATGGGTGGAGTTTTGGGGGGATGATTGTGTGGTGTTTGTTAAAATGTCTGGCTTGGTGTTTGATGGGATTTTGTTTCAGGGTTTGAAGGTGAATCTTATAATGACTGATTACTCCATGCCCGGAATGACTGGATATGAACTCCTCAAGAAAATCAAGGTCATTTTTTTGTACCTTTTTAAGTTCATTTGATCATCAAAAGGTGAAACTTTTTGGAATTTGAGTGTTGATTATGTTGAATTTGGTCTTTTGGAACAGCGATCATCAGCTTTCAGAGAAATTCCGGTGGTGATCATGTCATCTGAGAACATCCTCACTCGAATCGATAGGTATAATGATCGATCCTTGCTGTTGATTTTCTCGGAAAATTCAATCTGTTTGGGAGCTCTATCTTTGCTTCATATTCTTTTGGTAGAAAACTGGGGAAAATGATATGATCCATAGCATTTTTAGCAGAATTATAGGATTAGCCAAATCTGATGTGTTCTTGTAATGGGACAAAACTGAAAAGATTCTATATTTTGTTTGGATTTGTGTGGGAAACAGACCAACCAAAATCTTGATAACAATGGAAGATCAATTGACTTGTTGTCTTGTGTACAAAATAATATTCTGATTATCATTGTCTGGATCTCTTGGCTGTGATTCATTTTCTTCATATATTCTGCATGATCTTTGAACCATTCTTACTGATCCGATGGTGGTCGTATTCGTACCTAGGCTTCCCTCTTATTCGAGTATAAAGGGAAAAAAATCCGGGATTAGTCGAGTTCGATTCAAAGATGATTGTGTTGAGGAGTTACTGGCATGCTAGATTGCCTTAAAGATGTAAACCATGTGGTTTTAGCTCGGTTATTCTCGATGCCTCTGCGCTTGATCTTGTTTGTTTTTTAGTTTTCCTATTGTGTAGTTGTCGTGCTGTATATAATTGTTTGTGATTCATTTTCTTCATATATTCTGCATGATCTTTGAACCATTCTTACTGATCCGATGGTGGTCGTATTCGTACCTAGGCTTCCCTCTTATTCGAGTATAAA